>OX421967.1:25492077-26092077 GCA_949128115.1 Anaspis maculata
GTAACTTGTTACAGTCGATCGACATGTCTATATCGTTGATGTAAATTAAAAACAACAATGGACCCCACTTAGCCCCCTGGGCAACCCCAGAAGTTGATATATATGAACTGGAACTAGTAAAGTGACACGTGACACGCTGAACTCGGTCAAAGAGGTAAGAACGAAACAAGAGCAACAGAGATGGTGAAAACCCAAGTCTGTCTAGCTTGTGCATCAATAAGTTGAGATCTGATTGATCGAATGCTTTAGAAATATATTGCGTGCGTTTGATTTTTGGTTGATGGTAGTGGGTGGCTCAAGTGTGACTGCTGCCTAACTAAGCAAAACTTGATAGGTACTACCGTGGCTCCTTAAATCGGAACGATTATTAATCGCATTGCCGGGATATCTGAGAAATCACAGTGCGTCGACATGGCTCTCACTGTCAATGTTAAGTTATACAACTTTGATGGAAAGTAATTCGCTTCCTTGGTGTAGTTTGTTCTACAGCAGTTTTTCGTGTGGTGGCAAACGGATGGTCTGCAGTTGATTTCACCAACTGCTTATCGGCCACTTGCATGCTGTGGCGCAGCGTCGGTGGCTCGTCTATGTAAGTCGTGCATTTCGTCCCCATTTATACGTTTTGAATTGAAAATTGTTGTTTTAGAGTAGCCTGTTTCATGAACCACGCGTTGCAATGACCAGATTTCGCAATGGCGAACCTTTTTTGAGTTTGTATTAACATTTTGACAACTGCGATACCTACTTATGAGAACGATGGCAAATTAAAATTTATTGTATGAGCCACTGATTAGTAGATTAGTACACACCGTACTACTCTACTAGTAGCACACACACGATAGTACGTCGTTTCCGAAAATTTTTCTTTTTGAAATTTGTCGTAATTTTGCATTGCTACAAACAATTTGTATTAGGTTTGAACTGTTTGCTGGAACAATCTTTTCCTCTCCCAAACAGGCCTTAGATGACGTTTCAGATTTGACACCTAAGACAGAATACAAATTCATTGTAGAAATCCAAAGTTACATCTTTAATAAAAAAAACAACATTTTCGGGAGCGACGTATCGACTTTGGCATAGTTATTGACTTCTGCCTAGTTTATAAACAAACAACAAAACTATTCCTTTTATTCAGATTATTTGGATTTGGCGTTGCTGTCCTTAAAGTTCTCTTAAGTGTGCAATCGATTCCTTTTTAAATAACTTGGCAATCGGTAGGGCATTGATAAGTTCAAGAGTAGCTTGCAGTTGAAATTAATGTAAAAAAGTGAGTACATTTCAGCACTTTCTGCAATACGAAAATTCACAACGACGCCCTTGAAACCGGATTTGGCTAGTTCCTCGCTTTCTTTGTCATAGCTTTCTAAGAAGCACTGTCAACCCAAACTATTTTCCAGTTCCATCTTTACCGCAACTCCCCTAAACAGTGAACATAAATCAGAACATGCAATTTTGGAAGCTCACGTTTGGACGGAAGGAACGTGACAGCCTGGGATACGATTTCTTACGGAAACGTGTGAAAATGTTACGAGGATTCAAACAAGGCTCTGGCGCAATCTGATAAGACTAACATTGTACCAAGAAACGAGAATAAAATGAAGCACTTTCGTGTCTATCGGAATTATCAGTGAACAGGAGCATTCAAGAGCTACGTAAATATTACATGAACAGTGAACACGAAACTTCAAATCTCAATTCCAATGCAGAAGTAAAGTGATGATATGGTGACGCAGTCGAATTTCAAGAATGCTTTTCCGCGACAACGATGAGAATGAGACTTCATTGAAAATGGGGTCCATATTCAGCAGTGCAGTTCACGGCGAAATCAGCCCACAGCTCAAACGTCCCACCGAAGGTCCACGACTCATTTATCCCCGAGTTCTGCTACCGCGAAGACATCCACTACTAAAACGATCCACCGGAAAAAGGTCCACCACGCATTTATCCCCGAGTTCTGACTCCGCGAAGATATCCACCGCTCAAACGTCCCACCGGAAAAAATTCCACGACTCATTCATCCCCGAGCTCTCCCACCGCGAAGACATCTACTGCTAAAACGATCCACCGGAAAAAAATCCACCACGCATTTTACCACTGTCAGGAGTGTCAGGTGACTTCGCCCATAGACATTGCAAAACTAGGAACTTGAAAATGCTAAGTGTCGCTATTTGATCGGCGGTAGCCTCCCTTCCCATCCCCTTATGATTTCGTCTCTGGAAAGCATTCCATTCAAAAATGACTTGTGGAGTTGTGGCACTGAAATTTGCAAATTTTACTGTTAGATCACTGTTAGAAAACGAGCAATACACAATATTGCGTGACCGCTTAGCGCATGCGCTAAAAAACGAGGTGTGGCGACAGTCAGTCTTCTGAGTGGCACACACTTTTTCTACCGCCGAATATCCATTTTAGATCGGAAGGCTTCACAAGTTGCTGATAAAACTGAACAAAATGTCAACTTCAAACACAGAAATCAATGTCATTGTCGAATTCTGGGCCGCTATTCTTGAATCGTGTGAGAAAAGTCCCTGGGGGTTTTATATAATCCGTACTACACTTCTGTAGTGAAAGTTGCCTAAAAACCACGATTTTAGGCAACATTCGCTACATCAGTGTACTGCGGAAGGTATTTTACTCCGAGGGACTTTTCTCACACGATTCAAGAATAGCGGCCTTGAATATGCGCGATGATAACTTGTCACCGTTTCCTTAGTTCGCATGACATCCGTGTCGGAGCGCCACTTCCGCGCAATATTGTGTATTGTCGAGTAATATTATGGACAAGAAATAAACTGGTGTGCTATTTTTCATGCTAATATAACTATGCAACCAAACATACATTCAACAAACCATCTACTAGTTTTGAAATGTCTGGGTGTAGGCGGCATATGACAGTGGCTAAATGAGCGGTGGTTTTTTTTTTCTGGGGGGGACGGGACATTTGAACCGTGGGATGATTTATCGGTGTAAAGACTCGGGGATAAATGCGCGGTGGACATTTTTCCGATGGACCGTTTGAGCAGTGGATGTCTTTGCGGTGTCAGAATTCGGGGATAAATTCGTGGTGGACTTTTTTCCGGTGGATCGTTTTAGCAGCGGATATCTTTCAGGGATAAATGAGTCGTTGACTTTTTTCGGTGGTACGTTTGAGCTGTGGACTGATTTCGCTGTGGACCGCTGAGTTGGCTCCCCTCTCTCAGGCACCTGATGCGTCACGCGTACATTCTCTAAATAAGAGACTCCGAAGCACCTATGCACTTGATCAACCCCTTCTTTGTGTGCAGGATTATTGTTATGTGCGATGATGAAAGCTAGGTGAAAAGGTTTGTTTCGTTTCATGCGGTAAAGCGCCATCAAAATTGCCAAAAGACGTGGAAACTTGCGATCGATATTCCGTCCTGATTAACTTGGCAATGGAGTAGCAGAAAGGAAACTGCGTTAAGAATGACTCAGATTCAACGCCAGCGGTATTGCGGAAGAGACGCTAAGTTTGAATCCCTTGACCGCCGAGCCTCATGTGCAAAAACGCCAACTGAGGAGAAATAATTATGAATTTGTGTCTAAGAAGAGTTTGCTTAGCAACTCCTAGAAAAATCAAAGTGGAAGCAAAAGCTACTTTTTATTCACACGGCCCATTGTTTTACTAAAAGGAGCAGTAGATCGGGAGAAAGAAAAGTCGAAGAAGAAAAAAGTTATCATGGCGAAGACTCTATCCTGGTATCGACCGCTTGCTAAGACAAAACGCTGCCCATTAGGCCACGCCACCCACGACTGTCCTTGGTGAGCGATAATATAACATTATATATTATATTTATTTTTTTGTTTAGTTTATTCAACGTCTGTCTATTTCTGCAATGAGGCCTCACAGTCCTCACATGCACCGATGCCGGTGAAGGCTTTCCTCCACTTATACCGGAAATTTTGCCGAACCCCTGCGTGTTCCTAACAGGGTAGGGTTAGGGTTTGTTAGAGATTTTTAACGACCACCATCATCGCATGGGGTCGGCACCATCGTTCACATTTTTCGTGCTATGCCACACACTGTCCGTGGGTTCCACAAAACCGATAATACGAGATTAGTTGATTTGCGATTTTTGTTTGTCAATTTGTAGCTGATGACTGATCAATGGAAATGCTGGTTTATCCCTCAATAATGGAAAGATCATGGGTCTAGTACAGATTTCAGGCATTTTTTGTGAGTAATCACCTAGGATTCAGCAGAAAAAAGTTCAGTTAATCTGCAATCAGCCTTGATTACTGATCATCTTTTTTGTGGAACTGACGGTGTGCCTTGCATTCAGCAACCATCCTTACTAAATCAAGGAGCTTGTTTTCGAGACGAAAATCCGATCGCCTTCAGTGGGGATCGAACCCACGACGACTCTTGACTTGGCACTCGCAATTCCCTAGTTACACACAATGGGCCGTTTTCATATCTCGCTTTAAAGGCAAAAGCGAAATATGAATACGGCCCAAAGAAAATAAAATCCCATACTCACTTTAATTAAAAGCATTCTGCTAATCTTCGGCAGAGCGAAAGATGAGAATCGCAGCTTCCTTTGGCTTAGTTTTAGGGCAAAAGCGTCCAACTGAAACAATATGCATGCTATACTCGTAATAAATACAACAATGGCGGGGTTGCTATGGTATTCACAAAGTTTTCAAGAAAGAAACGACCTATCTGGTCATATCTCACCAACTGATAGATGCATTCATTGTTAACAGAACTCACACATACAACATTCCCAAACACACGAAAAACTCCATTATCTCGCATATTCCAGTCACCCTTTCCTTTTTGCTCCATTAAACTGTCCCATCCCTTGATATACGCCTGATTCAACTGACCAGACCTCATTCACTAACAGGCGCATCGTTACCCAAGGAGGCTCAAACAAAACAAATCTGGGTTCCCAGATCATGCAACTATCATTCACCACGTGACCGTTACTACGATAATCTTCAACTCTTCAGACCAAGTCACATGTACTTGCTCTAGACCACCAGTAGAGAGTCTGTTTGTAGAGGTATACAGTCGTTAAGTTTGCGCAAAACTTTTTTGCAATATAATCTATATAAATACCTAGTTGTCAATATATATAATAGTCAATATTGAAAGATAAATGATGGCTTTACTCATTCATTGCGAGTGTGTTTTTTCTTGAAAAACTTGCAGTAGACCTTTGGACCCTGCTTAGTAAAATCGTGATCTTTTGTTGGAAAGCCCTGCGAGAATTTGGTACAGTAACTAAACTCACCTCTTTTCTGCCCTTCTTGCAAGATTCCCGCGCCAGCATCTTGAACACCACGTTCGAAGTGTGCCTGTCGAGATTGAGGCCGTCCTGACAAACCTCGGTGATCATGATCAACCGAGACAGGTGCGCCAACCCCCATATGGCTTCGATCATGATGACGTGGGGTTCGCTCGAGTTTCGAATGGCCAGTGTGAGAAAATACGGCGCTTCCACCAAGTGTAGCAAACATCCCAAGAGAACCAACTGAAATTTGATGATGCAACAATACTGTCAACAATATGTCTCCAGCTATCGAATACATACCAACTGTCAACTGGTCTTTCTGACCCAATCAGACGTACCGTTATCGTGACTCCAAACCATTCGTTGATTTCGTCGACTATTTCGCAAATCATTTGGTGCACGTGCAGCATGGCTTTGATGGTGGTTGACGTCGAAAACAGGGCCAATTCTTTGCCGAACTGGAAGCGATCGGTTGCTTCGTTTTCCATGTCCAAGGTTTCGTTCAGCAACTTGATTCTAGTGCTGACCAGACGGACCATATACCTACATAAATAACTTGTTTGACAATTCACTGATTATGAAGCATTGCGACATGGCTATAGCAACAAGCGAGGCAACAAGGATCGCGCTAGATGAAGCTCTGACTAGCGCTGGAGAAATCTGGAATAGGTAGCACTGTTGAGTAGATCCCGTCAAAGTACCCTTGATGAAGCGCGTCATACCCATCATTTGGACCAATACCAGTAAACATACCAGTACTGCAGTTGTTGCAGCACCACGGAATAGTACATGGCGTAGAACGGTATGTAGTTCTTCAGGCCGCGTAAAGGAACTTTGGTGTACCAATCGTTGACCAACAGCATGGTGAAGAAGGTCAAGACGAATGTGATGACCCTGACGAGTTTCGCACGTTCGTTGCCGAAAGAGTCGTTCGATCGGATCACCTCGTCGATTTGTTGGTGAGTCCCGGCGACGCGCAAAAAGTGCTCCATGCGGAACGGCGCCATGATCATCCCCAGACTTCCGGCCACTATGATGTTACAGATGTCGGCGACCACCACGTACTTGTTCTTGGGATTCGCCATGCGGACCGATGTCTCCGGCGATGCCATGAGGTCGTCCAGCATGCCCCACAAGCCCCATGCGCCTAAAATTTTCATTTTGTTGTTTGTTTTGGTTGGAGATACTATGGCAAGGCTGGTCGACGTTATGTTTTACTATGTAAATAAAACATAACGTCGACCAGCCTTGATACTATGGTGGCCTAATAAATCGTAACGATTTGTTTATCGCGTCACCAGAATATCTGAGAAATGACATTGCGTCGATATGGCCTTCAGTGTCAGTGTTAACACTGACATAGCTTTGATGGAAAGTCATTGGCTTTCTTTCAGTTCTAGATGTTGTAGAAAAGTTATAGCTTCTTCTACAGCAGTTTTACTGTCTCACCCATCATTAATTGGAAAAATGAGAAATATGGCATTAGTCGCGAAAAAAAAACTTCAACTTCCAAGGTGGCACACAATTCCAAGTCAGCACAAGTTTTTAATTTTGCCCGGTAAAAACAATGCCTCATTGCTCCTTACCAGTGACTCTTCCAGCGCTGTTGGTGGAAACCAATGAAGACGCTCCTCCTAGCGCGTTAAATTTAAAATTTACTACCGCAACAGTTTAACGCAGTACTGTTGCGTCAGCAGTTTGAGCAGTTACTCCACTGCTCCGTGAGTTCTTCCTATTTCCATGAAAGGTGTAAATAATCCCATTTAATTTCATCAGTGCCCATATACCTAACCGGCCCCCTCTTTCTGAAATGACCCCGCCTGCATTGATCCCATAAAATTGGTTGCCCGTTCGAAAGCCAACCCCGTGTGGCGTTGCTCAATACTTGAGAGATGCCTCCCGGTAAACGGCGTTCAATAAGCCGTGAGTATCTACTCTCTGACCTGGAACCTGGAAGTGTGCTTCTTTCATTGGATTCCGCAATTATTCGTACGTTACCAAAAATTATGCCGGATGCACAGCTCCAGATGCCAAGCCGCCTTGAAGTCTTCAGTGAAATTTGCGCTCCGATGTGACGGTAAGTCACCGGACACAGGCCGGAAAATCTGGAAATCTGGAGAAATGGCGAGAGCATCTCCAGCAATCGAGCGTCGACGTTGCGTTTCATTTTGTGTCGCAATAAAGCTCAAAGCGAAATAAGCCACCGCATACGGGAATGGAATGGACGGAAACAACAATAACAGAAATGAAAATTAATGAAACAACGACAGAGCCTCTTCGATCCACCACCACCGCCGCCTGGATGTTTACAATTCGCAAATATTTGTGTCGCTTTTTGTAAACAGCAGTTTGTTTTGTTATGCGTGTCAAAAGCTGGAATTGATTTTTATTTAGATACATACTAGCAGAGTACCTATACAGGGTGGTCCAGGTTATAGTAGCAATAATTCACCATTCGATGGTCCATCGAAAACTAGGTCGATATGCATAATTTAATTTTTCTCCAAAACGCTTCCTAAGGGAGATAGAGCCCTTCAATGTTCAGTTTTTAAAAACATCTTTTTGCAATAACTCTCAAGTCATTAAAGCGATTTCTACCAAATTTGGCGCAAATTCTTATGAAATAAATACCCATCACTTGACGCAGATAACTTTTGTTAAAATTGTCCAGTGGCGTAGATACTGGGGGATCGTTCAACTTCTCCCACCCCATTTTCTACGCCACTGGATATTTCTAAAAAATAATTCTTTCTTTGAATGCCTTGTTCAAATTAGAAAAAAAAGTTACTCTTGTAAAATTTTGATTAGAGGCTTAATTTTCGAGATATTTGGGTTTTAAACTTTGGGAAACATCTCGAAATCGCCACTTTCCAGAGCCCAAATTGTTTTTTCTCTGAAAACGCCTCGTTTCTTAGCAAAAAATGTCAGTAAATCAATTTAAACGACCTAGAAAACTTATTCCAGTTGAGGAATCATGAATTTTCTTTGATTTTAGTTTTTAAGTCTTTGAAAGTCGCGATTTCGAGGTGTTTTCCAAAGTTTCAAACCCAAATATCTCGGAAATGAAGCCTCTAATCAAAATTTCACAACCGTAACTTTTTTCCAAATTGAACAAGAAATTAAAAAAAATAATAATTTTTCAAAAATATCCAGTGGCGTAGAAAATGGGATGGGAAAAGTTGAGCTATCCCCAGGTATCTACGCCACTGGACAATTTTGACAAAAGCTATCTACGTCAAGTGATGGGTATTTATTTCATGAGTATTTGTACCAAATTTGGTGAAAATCGTTTAGATGACTTAAGAGTTATTGCAAAAAGATGATTTTAAAAACTAAACTTTGAAGGGCTCTATCTCCCTTAGGAATCGTTTTGAAGAAAAATTAAATTATGCGTGTCGACCTAGTTTTTGATGGACCATCGAATGGTGAATTATTGCTACTATAACCTGGACCACCCTGTATATGTATTTGTTTTAAACGAAGTGCTCTGGTGGCAGCAGCAGAAAGAACCCATCTTCCTGCTTTACGTAGAAATTATGTAAAAACCTTGCAAAAAACGATCCGCGGTATCCAGCGACGTTCGTAGCGATTTTGATCGAAGAGAGCCTTCGGGAAGAGGGTTTTGATCGGACAATTGAAGAAAAAATGTTACGTCGTTTTCTGCTTTTGTTTGTTTTTGGTTCTTGTACCGATTGGGCCAGTCCAGTCCAGTTCTGCCCTGCTGTTAATTTTTTAGTAGTTTGGGGAATTTCGTTATCTTGCGGTGGCCGTTCCGGCAAACGAGTTCCGCGTGCCTTTCTCCAATTGCAGTGGCGTATCTGGGGTAAATTGCGCCCAGGGCAAAACATGAAAATTGCGCCCCTGAATTAGGCTTTTTTCAGAATCCAGGCGGGCCAACGACAAATTCGGCCCTCCTATTAGGCTTTATCTGGATCAGATGAAAAAGTCGAAAGTTGATCCTCTGTTTAGATGTGTTGGTTTTGGTTTGTTCCCTCTTTCTCTTTCCCATTTCGCTTGTCAATTATTGCTCACACGAATTATGCCAAGCCTCGTGCCCAACAGTTCAAATATCTACATTATTTCATTTTCTCATTTTCTCATTTTTCATTTTTCATATTTTCATCTTTTCCTCTCATCTGCGCCCTGAGGATCAAAGTGCGCCCATGGCACGTGCCCCACTTGCCCCCCCGTAGATACGCCTCTGTCCAATTGGCTATAGATAAGAACTAGCCCAGGGCGCCGGCGGGCAGAATCTGATAAAACGAAGCGACGTGGCTACTTCTTCCTTTTCAATTTGAATCTCGCATAGGAGCTGTCGCCTAGTTGTGTGCTGTTGTACATCCACGTTTTTGCCTTTCGAGTGGTCTTCGAAATTGTGTTAGTTCGAAGCCAGAAACCGGCTATTCTGCGGGTTTATTTGGCGAACGTTGGATCATTAGGGTATTGGACCCGAAGTAGGCTTTGTTTCGCCGTCTGAAGAAGTACAACCACACCTGGCGCATCAAACGAAACCGTCTGTCACCTGGAGGTAAAGTAAAGACTGATTTGGTTCCACTTTTTGTCATATTTTCGAGTTGGAGTCGACACTGAGTTGAGTGAATTGTTGTAGGTTTCTTCTTTTACCCACCACTCAGTTTTTCTGCTACATAACGAGTTTTTCTACGATCAAGTTCCCGACATCTCTATTTTCCTGTCATCCTGTTTCAAAGTCTGGAGATTTGGCCAGCAAGCCGTCAACGTCACCGCACCGTCATCGACATCGACGCAATTACGCAACAGGGAATTTCCCGAGCGACTCTTTCCTTGGAAAGGGAACGATCCAACGAGGAGCCCGCCTTTGGTTTGAGTGCAAGATTTTCCAAACCGTCCGGCGAGTCCTGTCGCACTAGCGTGGGCCCCCATCTTCTACGACACCGAGTCTAGTCTTCGCCCGCACTCTGGAAGTCTCAGTGTACGACAAATTGTCGTTCGTGACCGTCAGGAAGCCGTCACCGTGTTTACACTTTGCGTTTTGGTCAAGTAAGCGGCGAAATTTCGCTTATTGTGTTGCTTTATTTTCCCTCTATTATTTGTGTTTCATTAAAAATGCGTAAATGATAATCATTTTTCACGTTGATATTTGGCTGAACACTACTTGAGTACCGTTCTAGAGAAAGACGGAAGAAAAATAGATTGACAGTTTTCAGGGGACAATGAAGGGTAAAATTTAAAATTCAGTTTGCTCGCAATTAAATTGTTGCGATTCCCGACCATTGGCCAAGAGTATATGCGCTTTGTTTCAATTAACATCACTCTTTATCTTTTGAAATCCGTACACAAATTCTGTAGTTTTACCAACGACAGTCTCGTGGTACCTTGTTGTTGGTGACTTTGAAATTAACGTAGATGTTATAGGGCGAAAGGTCCTAGTTTGACTTGAAAATCAGTAATTATTATTTTGAATGGAAAATCTCAGAAATAAATTTACGACGTTTCATGTATAAAATTATTATTGTTTTTGTAACATTGTTAACGTAAGAAAAAGAAGCCGATAACACTCTCTGGGGTGGCTTATCAACTTAGGTACCTACTGTGCCGTTTTGGATTCACCTCGACTTGAATTGTTATCTGGTACTGTTCAAAACCGGACGACAGGTACCTACACTTTGGAACAGATAACGTTCATTTTAATTCCGGCTTGTGCTGAAGCCGAGCTTCTTTTCCGATCGTAACATAAACTTTGTTATGGCATTATTTGACAATATTATTTGACATACCAATCTCTTTCATTTCCTTCATTGTAGAATTAGCCAACCGGCACCTGTTCATCTTCATTACCTTTTGTAAATAAACTTTGTATTTGAAATCCAATCATTGCTTTATCTTCAGTATTGTATTAGTCATTGCTTGGTGCTAAATATTGTTTTTTTTTTGGGGGGAATTCGGTCATAATACTGTGGCGCCCCCAACCATCCAAAAGAACCCCGGCCTATCTCCTCTGGCGGGCCATGTTTCTAAATAAGACAGACCAATTGTAAGGTAAGTCGCACCGAAAAGGCACGAGGCCTTTTTGGCATGTAACAAAAACACTTACACACCAGGTTGAACTAGTCTCCTGGAAAACTGATGCCACTCTCCTTAGAAACCAGCTCTCGCATCCACCTTCATAACGGCAGATTACCCTTTTCAAGTTCCATAAAAGCATCGTGCGGCATTGGTAGTGACAATGAAGACATAGCTACGACGACCATGACCCAAACACAGATTAACCGTTGTTATAAAAATTCCATGTCTTTTGATTTGAAAGTTATGGAAGGACAAAAAAAATGGTCCTTCGATTGTTTCTATTTTCGTTGATTCAAAAGATTTTAGTTGAATGTTCATGGAAAAACATTGGGTACGAAAAATCAACCTCTGAATCTGTATTGAATTTCTGTTTTCTATACAGGGTGAGTCATAAACTACAAAAATTCAGTTTTCTTAAAAAATCAGAAGCAGAAGAATTTTATCAAAATTGATTGTGTTTTATTGTGGTCTACATAGGTTATATGGGACCACTGTGACCATTTGCAGGCACTTTAAGAGTAAAATCATTTCCAGTATTCATGACTCACCCTGTATACAAAACAGAAAAATTCCATGTCTTTAAATTGATTGATTTTTCCATGAATAGTTTACTAAAGTCTTTTGACAACAACAAAGATAGAAGCGATCGAAGGACCAACTTTTGCTCCTCCATAACTTCAATTTTTTTTTCCCAATTTTGATTTGGCATAAAGAACTTCAAAATTGAAAGACAGAATTTTTTTGACAACTTTCTAGAACTCTACCTCCACATTATGCACCGTCAAGGTGGTCCGACACTTTTGAAGTTTTGAATCACCTCCTATGTCGGGTAATTATGGGTGAGTGTATGTGGCCTGTGGCGCGAACGCAGTAGCGCAGTAGCATCCAATCGTTCCCACCAGTGATTGGCAACCAGCAAAGGCTTTTCCGCAACATTAAAAATTCGTATCGCACGACCGGGAAATGGTGGGAAACTCTGACTGCATGCTGACAAAAACTTTTTCCACTGCCTTATTGCTTTTCATTGAATGTGAATTCATCAGTGTGACAGTTGGAGCATCACTAACTGTTCTGAATATTTACAGTTTCTCAAATTCTTTCATATGATATGGGTTAGGTACCTACCGGCGCATGTTGAGATCCGTAAGAAATACCTGTAGCTTTTGTCATTTTTTGACCGTCATACTTCCGTTTGAGAGATGACTGACAACATAAAACTATAAATAGCACATGCCACATTCCACGCTGAAACCATATCATATCATAAAAAGCAATTTTCAACTCAATCGGATAATAATAAAAAGTAATTTTTTGAACTCTTCATCAACGTGTTTCGAAATTTTATTTACAATACAGAGTGAATCATGAATCTTGAAAATCCAATTTTCTTCACAAACACTCGTAAAAGGTTCCAGAAGTTCTCAAAGTAATGTTATTGAGTAACAAATACATAATTATGATTCATTCCCATTCCCATACAAAATTTCTTGCATGCATTTTTAAGCCTAAAAAGTTGCTTTCTAGCTGGTTTGAAAAAGTTTACTAAAATCGTTTCGAGTTTACGAAAATAGAAGGACTTGAAGGACCACCTTTCAACCTCCAATATTTTCAAGAATAGGCTATTTCGTTTGGGCAGGTGCGCATGCATAAAGGCGCCAAATTTTGAAAACTTGAAAACTTCCGCAAGTAATAAGCTCCACTTTCGTCTTGACTACATCAAGTACTATAATCTGAAGCCAATGAAAATAATAATAATAATAATAATAATTTTAATAATAAATTCCACTGTTTAAATAGCAGCTGAAAAACCCGCGCTACGGCACTGAAAGTTTTCACGAGCCGCTCATGGAAACAACGTCAACCCGAAAACATCGTTAACGTCACGGCTACCAATGCCGGTCAAAATCACTGCTGCATATTTCGCATCAAACTGATCACAAATACATAGGAACGTTACCGAATCACTCCCAAAATACAAAAGCAACAAGCCCAGATACAATTTACAAAAAATTTCTTCGAAATGATGCCAATTTTTGGTGTTCCCCGAGGATTTATCGGACAAGTGATATTTGCTTTTCAAAATGTGCAGTGGCAGCCGTGTGCGGTGACAGCAGTGTCAAACATTTGAAAGTTCAAATAAACAAGAAATGTCAGTTACATGACGCTTGAACCAAAATCATTTTAATTTTATCGAATTTACTTGTGAAAATGTCCGATTTTACATTTGTACTGCCTTCCAGACGTGAAGAACTGCTCAGTGAAACGGGCGACGGATATGTCGTTCAGAACGTGCTCGTCCAAGGCGAAATCATTGGAAAACTACAAGGCGAGTCTCGTTTACCCATGGTGTAATGTGCCTATGGATTGGTTAACTTTTGCTCTTCGCGACAGCCCCCATACTTGTGTCTCCGCCTTAGATAGCTCTTATACTTGAACCGATAACGTTGATGATGATAACAACGAAGTGCTGTAAGATTTATATCTTTGGATCAGTAGGGTTTTGTTTCAATGGCTTTCTCGTTTCATCCCTCTTCCCGGGCATCACCGCACGATAGTAGATGCCCCAGTACTAAGTCCATCTGGCCCAGTGCAGATTTGAACCCGGGACCTTAGCCTTTGAAAGCGGGGCCGAGTTCACCGTGCTACCGACTGGGTTCTTGCTATCTTCTGACAGCCCAGCTACTTTGCTATGTCTTCCCTTTCGAAGGTTTATTTCGATCACTGTTTTTCACAGTCCTTATGTTGCAGAGGCAAGACTTAGTCTGCGTGACGAAGGCGCTGCCTTCATTTTGGAATACTTCGACGCTTACTACTCGACTCTGCACCACGGCAAAAAGTTCAACATTGATGTCATCTTCAAAGCCTACCAAGACTTGCACAAAGCAATGGGCGAGCTGTACGCCTATCTCGGTTTCGTCCTCAGCGACTCAGATAACTTGACTGAAGAAGTCAAGACCAAAACTTTGAACATCATGAAAATGCTTGTCTACATTTACGTTGAGTACGTGTGCTATCTAGAAGATTTGAAAGCTTCACAACGCACCGAAAATCTACTGAAAAAAAGCGTGACAAAGAAAGGCAAGAAATGCGACGACGGCTACAGCATTGACAAATCCAAAGTTCTATTTGTGCTCAACAACGTAATCCAAAAAGAAATCGCCCTGCTCTGGGAGCGTCCCGTGGTCGAAGAAGCTTTCATAAAAAAAGTCAGTGACGTCTGCTTCACGTTCCTCCAAGATCCAGGGATCAAGCAGGAAAAAGACGTCCGCAAAGACATCTTCGGTGTCCTGGGCAATTTGATCAAGACCCACGGGTATGGCACCACGTTTGCAATCAGAATCATACAGTCCATCAAAATGTATGAACACGTCGTTCAGGTCGTGCCCGACGGAGTCAAAGTGCTTGTGTTACAATTCAGTTGTAAAGGCCTAGTGCCGAATTTAATCCGAGAAGCCACAGAATGGCAAGTCGACGAGTCCTATCCTGATGCTCAAGTAATTTATATTTATTTATTTTATAGTTTTGTTTGTATAAATTAGATAACGGTGTGTTCCAGGGGGCCAAGCAGTGTTCCGTTTTTCTCACCGAGCTGGCCATACTGATGCCTGATTTGGTGATTCCTGAAGTGACATATCTTAATCGATATCTCACTTATAATGTAAGCCTTTTTTTTTGTAAATATTCAGAACAGCTTCTCGATTTTGACCTTTAAAGCTGTATTACACTACACAATTTCTTGTACAACTTGTTGTACAATCTGTCAGTTGAACAATCAAGTTCATTGTTTTTTGACACTATTTTGGCAGATGGTTCAAGAAATTATACAAGAAATTGTGTAGTGTAATACAGCTATAACACTCGCATTTTCATTTCCCGATTCGTAGAAAAGTAGATTCGTAATTTATAATGAAAGAAGGAAAGCTATGGTGTGAGAGAGAGCGACTGAAAGGGTCAATTTCAAGTTTAGTACGTTGGGTGGCAAAAAAAAGCTGCACATTTTTATTGGAATATGCCACCTACTATGATCATAGATAGGGTCATAACAAAGCTTTTTAGCAAGAGCGCCACTTGGAAATCCGTGCAGGAAACAAGATGGCGGCCTTCAAAGATGGGCACCACCTGTTTCTTGGAATTTTTTGTATTTCTGCTTCTAGCGGTCCGATTTCAATTTTCTTTTTTTGTATGGGAGCCCTGCTTACGATGAAGCTTATCTGCTATCACAGTTTTTTATTTGACATTGACGGTTTGTAAAATTTTGAAAAATCTTATTATTCAACTGTTAGTTCTAATTCATTTCATTTATCAAACACGGCTTTAATATACCTATTAACATTATCAGTTTCCTGATCACTTTACGGATGGAAGAACAGGTTCTACTCTCCACCTATATAAAAAGTTTCACAAAACGGCGGCACATTTGTTGGAAACACACCGAAGATAAAAGCAAAACTGTAAAAAGACTTGATAATTGTTTACATTTTTAGAGCAAAGAATACACGAATCGAATTTTGTAGCCATGTTTGCAGCTTTCCATAACTATTGTGTAGGCTTTGCTGAAGGTACTTGGCCAAGTTCTTGAAGGTAGTGGTTGGATTGAAGTAAGGGCAAACTCTGGAATAAATGCAGAAGCGGGGGCCGAGATGTATGTCTCAAAGTTACTCATGTAACAATGTCAAGAGCAATCCATTAGACTGCTGGTGTTTCATACAATTCACTCAAAGATTCCTATAATTTACAAGATCATTCAGATATCTCATTTGACGAGTGGGTTGAAAAGAAAAACGTTCAAACTATTCAACTTTCCGTTTCTGGTTTTCAGTATTAAATTTGAAGATACTTCTTTTGGCGTTTGTTCGGTCCATCAGAGATGGCAACTATGAACTGTTCATTCATGCATTGAAAGAGTTGACACCGTGGTTTTTCATAACGGATCATCTCCACGATGCTCGTTAGTCGCCAATTCATATAAAAGACTTGAAGGAACTGAAAGTTGAAGCACCAAGTGTTCACGAGCACAACTATCAGTGGCCATCGGCTGTATTCTCCCATTGCTCCAGCTTGTCACTCTATTTTTGCTCCAAAAAGTCATTCTACTGAAAATAGAAAGTGTATGGGATATATGTAGAAGAACGTTCAAGTACAGAGAGAAAAGTCATTATGTTTGCTCCACTACGAAAAACTGGCACAAAAGTTTTTGAATTTGCCCGCCAAAAAGTCCTCTCACCCACAATTTCTGATTTAAAAAATGACGTCCAGCGGTTCTCTAGGGCTTTTATCGTAAGCCAAAACAGAGACATGGATTAAAAGAAATTTTTTGAACACGACAATACGACTGCACCGCCGTCGCTTTCCTCAAATGGTGTTTTGCGAACATCTCAGAAATCACAGCTTCTCAAAATCCTGGAACAAACCGTTGATCAATCACAGTTCGATGGATTCTGTGACACAATAATTTATGACGGAGCAGCACTAGCACATGCTCTATTTTTTTTATACCACCGAAAACATCACAGACAATTATTCTATATTGTGACACAGAATTCAAAAACAGGATGTTCCATGATACTGAAAAGTTCCATGCAAGTAGGATACACATTTTGTGGGATATTTACCACAAAACCAGCCTGAAGAGATTCGTGAGAGAGAAAAGAGGCTTTGGTATTCGTCGCCATGCAGATAAAAAGAATGTGTTGCCAAAGAATTGGAATGATTTTCTTGCTGCGATGAAAACAAAATAAAACTGTTCAAGCTATTTGGACAACATGCTCTTTTGAAATTTGGTTGCGCACATATTGTTACAGAAACGTAGGCAACAGGAAGAAGCAGATGACAGAATATTGCTCGATGCCAAAGATAGTGTCGAACAAGGAGAAACGAAAATTATGATCTGTACAGTAGACACTGACGTAGTCGTTTTGGCAATATCTTTTTTCCAAACTCTGAAAAATGCTGTACAGAAGATGTGGATAATTTTTGGATCAGGAGAAGCCCAGAGATAAATGAACATCAACGCCATGGCAGAAAGAATAGGTAAATAAAGAACTGTTGCCTTGAGATGTTTCCATGCATTCAGAGGTTCAGATATAACATCGTCATTTGCAATGAAGGGTAAATAACAAACCGCCTGGAATGTATGGAAGTCCTTTCCTGAAGCCACGAAAGCATTTGGAGCCATATCTCTACCAAAACAATCCATTTCCGATAAAACATTGAAGCTCTTGAAAAGTTTGTTGTCCTGCTCTACCACAAAGGTGCCCAAAATTTTCCGTCAATCATAAGAGAAAGCTTCTTTTTACAACGAAAAGTCGCAATCTTCAAAACCTCTCTCCAACGAAAAAAGCACTTAGTTCAGTTAGGCAGCATGCGTCAAGGTCTGCATATCAAGCAAGACAAAGTCTGGGGCAGAGTCTGGGAGCGTGAGTGTTCTACGACGGAAATCATTCCAGAACCAAACGGATGGGGATGGACTATGATTGCAAGGGAGTGGACGCCGGTTTGGTCTTGTCTAGAACTAATTTGGGCAGCTTGTCGGGAGCTGGTGAAATGCAGCGTTCGGTTGCTCTTTCAGG
The DNA here is from genome assembly GCA_949128115.1 of Anaspis maculata. Lineage (NCBI taxonomy): Eukaryota > Metazoa > Arthropoda > Insecta > Coleoptera > Scraptiidae > Anaspis > Anaspis maculata. The sequence goes on from OX421967.1 coordinate 25,509,950, forward strand.
AGGGAATTAGGAGAAGGTAATGGAGAAGACGAGGTGCTAGAGTCCGAATGAGAGAAACTCAGACCTATGTATTTATTTTTATTGAAACCTATTCCAAATTCCATAAAACTGTTCAGACATCAAAAACACGTCTATTCCCACTTAATTACCTAAAGTTTTTTTGCATTTTCACTCTATTCACAGAGAGAAGAGTTTCAGAAACCAGAAACCGTTCTTTCCTCCATACAATGATCATCAGAAGCAATAAAGTGCACAAGAAATACACACATGTTAACCATTTTAATAAGTGAGGCAAAATATTTCTTTTTCCAAATATTACGAAACTGTAAATGTCGAAAGGAAAATGTGTGATAGCAGATAAGCTTAGCCTTCAGCAGGGTTTTATGAACAAAAAGAAAGGAAATTGAAATCGGACCGCTAGATGGTGAAAAACCACAAATTACAAACAAGCGAATATGCCTCATGGGCATGAGGCTCAGTAGCGCACTTCCTTTTTGGAGGATTAGTGAACGCAAGATGTTAAGTGATTAGGGTTCTACCGTCTTGGGCAAAAAATTGCAATATGGCGGCCAAAATATCGACAGAATCATGAAATTCGGCTTGAAAATCAAAATGATCGTACTAGACAAGGGTAAGTTCCAAGTTTCATGAAAATCGTTCCACTAACAAGAGATTTCAATATGGCAGCCAAGATGGCGGCAGAATTATGAAACTCAGCTTGAAAATAGGAATGATCGTACGAGACAAGCGTAACTCTCAAGTTTCATGAAAATCCTTCCACTTATAAGAGATTTCAATATGGCGGCCAAGATGGTGGGGCAATCATGAAATTTGGCTTGAAAATAAGAATGATCGTACTAGACAAGGGTAAGTTTCAAGTTTCATGACAATCGTTCCACTAATAAGAAATTTCAGTATGGCAGCCAAGATGGCGGCCGAATTATGAAAGCCAACCTGCCTATTTGGTCCTTGAGGACCTAAGCTATCCACCGGATAAAGTTCAATCTTCAAGGGCTGTAGCTTTATTTCCCGAGGAGAAGTTCAACTTCATCGAAGTGCACAGGAGATCTCTGTTTTTTGAGAATAATGATAACGATGTATGGATAACAAAAATAGTGCCCATTGGCCACCCTTGGGGACATCAGCTATTAATCGGAAAAAAGTTCCAAGACTCTTGTTTCAATTCTCGAGAAGGAGTACAGCGTCTTAATTTCTGCACGGACTCGGACAGACAGACAGACAGACAAACCGGCCACATAAGCGTCATTCTGTTACTTATATAAAAAAATGTTCTCCAACTGATTTCGACCTCCTGAACACTAATATCGGGTTCACTTTTGAATTGGAACATTTCTTTTTTATCGAAAAACCGAAAAAATGGTAGCCTTGTCACATGATTTTTAGTGATACCTACCTACTTTTTTTTTGTTATTGAGCGAACATCTTTCGTAATTTGAGTGCCATAATCCTTCAGGTACCTAGTATTGACTATTTCAAAATGTTCAATTACTATTTCGGCACGTCTGATTTTAAATTTGTAGGGTCGTGTAATATGCGCCGAGCCGTGGCTTTGCGGTCGTTTTCAAAAATTGATGACAATTGACCCAACGGTCGGATCGAAGTGGGGTTTTTGTCAAAAGAAAGTTCAAATTGTTCTCTAAATATAATGCCGTACATGCAGTGATGTATTTCATTAAGAAATTGTAGTTGCCTGCATATCGCAACTTTCTACATCTTACCGCGAATGCCAGCACTTGATCGGCGAAGCCGCCCTACACCAAAATGTTATTTTTGTAATTGTTCATGATTATTTCGGCAAAATTTTTCTTGATTCGCGTACCAAGGCCATGAGCTACCCATTCGAGTTGAAATATTTTCTGTATTGAATTTCGTTTTGTTCGGAGGAAAGGATATCAAGCACCAGCAAGCAACGAATAAATCATTTGCGGCCGAGCCGTAGTTTCGGAGTCATTTTCAAAAATTAATAACTACTAATCGGCATCTCGCACCGATGTGAAATTTTCATTAAAATAAAGTTCAAATCATTCTCTAAATATAACTCCGCATATGTATTATGGTAAAATGATAAGATCGGGTACTTCCTCGCATGTGATAACTTTCGAGATCAGGCCGGCTTCTGAAATGCAGCATTCAACGGCGATGCCGCGTCACACTAAATTGTTATTATTGTCATTGTTTATTATTATTTCGTCAAGATTTTTCTTGGTTCGGGATACAAGGTCATGAGCTACCCAATGGAGTAAAAATTTTTCGCAAAAACCTTTTCGTCTAGGACTAGATGCGGGGACGGACGGACGGACGGACGGACGGACAAAGCGAGGACAAAAGCGCCTTCCCGTTTGGAGAAGTGCGCTAAAAACAGGTGGTGCCCATCTTTGAAGCCCGCCATCTTGTTTCCTGCACCGATTTTCAAGTGGCGCTGTTGCTAAAAAACTTTGTTCTGACCTTATCTATGATCATAGCAAGCGGCATATTCCAATCAAAATGTGCAGCTTTTTGGTTTAATTTAATGTGTACTCGACGTACTAGTTTGACTTGCAACCGCCAAAAAAATGTCAAACTCAGCGTCGATTTTCATCTTCGTAGGAGTGTTGAATAGTACGTCCAGCGTAACCGTGATTCAAGTGACCTGAGAGATTTTGTTTCTAAGTTTCCACATCTGAACTATAGAAAATCTCCAAAATTTCTCGCTTAGGCACTGGCGATAATTGGCACGATAATTCACGACGACACACGATGTCGTCCGGACCATTTTAGAAATGCATTTTTCGCGCATTTCCGCTACAGATGAATTTTTTTTGCAATACGTAACGTCACTTAATAAAATCAAAGTAGCCTGTGGCATTTGACAGATGAGAAAAAAGTATTAACCTCTTGAAGAGAGTTCGATTTTTCGACGATCTGTGTAAAAATTGCATGCCGTCGTTCCAAGAAAGTGTCACAATGAAAGCACCGACCCTTCGGCCTGTGCCAGCCAAAGAGACGCATCAAGCCCTAAAAGATTATTGGCAAAACAATGGGAACACCCCGGCAGGTGTTCTGCACCTGAAGCAGAATTTAAATGTGAACAATTTAATAATCCAGTTCCAAAGAACTCAGTCATTCAGTTGCTTATTGGACCGAAATTAATGTGATTACATCACCGACCTCCTAATCAAATTGGACTGCTGATCACTATGCCTTTTTAAATCACAAATGACACCCTTATGGAACCTACCAGAACCTGGCGTTGAGGGGTTTCTGATGCGATTAAAAAAGTTGTTGACGGGAATCGGTTGTATTTTTTTTTCTTCAAGTAGAAACTCCTCCAATAAGTAAATGTACGGGCAATGGTATTAAATTTTCAAAATCTCCAAAAAAAATTGAATTTTTTTATTTTGTTTCTTGAAAATTCAAAAACTACCGTTTGTTCGTTAAAATCATGAATTAGGGCAGGCTATGGAAGTAAAAACGTATGTCGTGAATTTATCAATAATCACTCAAATTTGATGTCAACATGATGAACCACGGGAATACATTTTGGACATACGTTTCGAAGTTCACAGCTTGCCCTAATTCATGATTTTAACGAACATACGGTAGATAGCAACGCGCATACATCTTTCTTCAAGAAAGTCGAATGCAAATGTCAAATTTGAGTTTTCTGTTTTCAAAAAAATGTATCAAAAATGATCTCTACTAATTCACTTTTTAATGTTCAAACGGGAAACCATATTTGGTACCTTTTTTTTGAAAATATCAAGTTCAAATTTGACATGCGACTTAGAGAGAGGTATGCGCGATGCTATCTAGTTTTCAAATTTTCAAAAAACAAAATAATTTTTTTCTCCAAATTTTTGGAAATTTTGATAGCACTGCCCGTACATTTATTTTCTCTTTGAAGAAGTTTCTACTTCAAGAAAAAAACTATATACATATAACCGATTCCCGTCAACAACTTTTTTGGTCGCATCAGAAACGCCTTATCAGAAAACATCAAAGTACATTTCAAAAGTTTATTTCCATGTATAGATGTTCGTAACCTCACGCAAGTGTCGCAAGTGATACTTTCAGTTGATAGAAATACATTTTTTATTACAAACTGTGTCGTCAGAATAGTTTTTATCACTCACAAAAGTTTGCCGAACCTTTGAGAACCACTGGGCAAGTTTAACTTTGGCTGGTTGGCATTTCTGTCACCCAGATCATTTTAGGCCACTAGCAGCCCTTTGATTTTTTTTACAAACTTCATGGAGTTATTGTAACAAGCTTTTGCATTTGATTTATTTACGGCTATTCTGTAATTATTTACTCGCTTGTAAATAATTGTAATTGTAACATGACAGTTCTACACCTCCTGTAAGGTTTAACAGAATGCAATAAATATCTTATCTTATCTTGTTCTTTTTTGCCGAAACGCGCGTCGACCAATAATAAAAACTTCAAAAAACCGTGGCAAGACTTTGAGAGAACATCTAAACCTAATTGTTCTTTTTTGAAAGTATTTACCCGATGTGAAAAGTGGGAGGGAAGCATTCTATGTGTGATACCAGTAAAAGTTGTGAGTTGCCATTGTGTACGATTCACAACTGCTTCACATCAGGCCCCAAGGCCCCTGTCTTTCCACAGGTACATAGATTAGGTGATTCTGGGTAATTCAAACAAAAACTCCAACACAAACGCATAAATTATTCACGACCAAGAATCGATGAGTTGAAAAGTGAAGTAGCACAGAATAAGACACTTGTCAGTTTGATTTTGGTGGAGTTTATGATAACAAACTGAGTGACTGAAAAACCAACAAAACCTCCAGAAACACTTGATGGCGGTCCAAGGCCTGCTTTCTGGAGTACCATTGGGGAGTCATTCACATGGGAACTATTGGTAATCCAGCTTGATCAAGAGGTCTGTAGATTACCTTCAATTTGCCATTTTCCTCCATTTTGGGGCCCGCGCGAGACAAGTTTGTGTCGGCGCTGCCTAGCCGCCAAGAAGACTAATCCTCTTGAAGTGATGCGCTCTTCGCTGTGAAATGCTAAGAGAACCCATGCGGTTTGGGTGTCTAAAAGACGGTAAAACGAGTCGCGTTTCCACGCATGACATGATCAATTTTCAAAGATTTCAACATTTTGATGTCAGTTTGACAGACGACTTATGGACAAGCCAGTTTCACACCAGGTAAGAAGGCGGCAGATCTACAATGCCAAGCTAGAAAATTTGTCCAGGCTACTTGAATCACGGTTCAGATGAAAGGACTATGAGTTTTAATTTTTTAAATTGAATTGTCATCTCTTTCCCCAAGAAACGCTTCGATCAAAAACTTGTTCATGTTAGTATTGTGGTTCTACATGTCCGCGATAAGAGGCATCACGGCAGAAATGAAAACGATTTTTTTCCACCAGTCTGTGCCCCTGCGTTCGTCCGTGCTGAATGTGATGCACGAAATCATCCTCAAAGTTTTAACGAAACACAACATGAGCGAAGAGGAGACCGAACTCAGGGACGAACTTCTCGGCGTCATAATCGAACACATCCGGGACATTTCGGCTCCCGTCCGTTCCAAGGTCATCCAGAACCTGGCCAAGCTGCAAAAGGAAAATTCTTTGCCGCTGAAGTTCCAACAAGTCGTGCTGGAAAAAGTCGTCCAGCATTTGCACGACAAGGCCGTCTTGGCGAGGAAAGCGGCCATCAATTGCATCACCGTGTTCCTGACGCACAACTTATATGGTGCCAACGTAAGTATAGTAGAATAAAAAAAAATTAACGTAATCGTTGAATTCTGTAACAGTCAAGTTTGAATTTCTGCTCCAAGCAACTGCTGCATTCACAAAAAAAGTTGCAATAAAATTATAGGTGGAGGTGCAGGGATGGGCTCAATAACTACGCCATTTAAATAATGTCATTATTCACGCATAAATTCATTCGACCCATTTACGTGCCTTGAACAACCGTAAATATAGTAAATAAAGTAAATAATGTAAGTAAAGTAAATAAGTGTTTTTGTATTATCAATTGCTTGATTTTCATTATAGTTGCAGCGGTACGCTGTTTGATTTTGCATTTTGTGATATGCAATGAAATTTGGCATATGGAAACTACGTAAAATTTCAAGTGATTTGACCCGCAACACTCAGAAATTTGTCCATCAGGGGGCGACTGGGGGCCCCTCAAAATTTCAGGATGTCAGAACTTTTACCATGCACCATTCAGTACCGCCCTATCTACCGTACAGGAGTAACCGGGAGTGACATCAACTTTTGATTTTTGAGTGGGGCACCGTATATTTTTCAATATTCGGATAGAGATTTTTTTGGCGATTTTATGGCGGATGAAATATAATTAAATTATTATTAATAAAGGTGGCTGTGATCACAAATAAAAATTTGAAGTTAGAAGTTTGCTTATTGTCCATGTCGATTTCAACTGGTAACGCGTTCATGAACAATAAACAAACATCTAGCTTCACATTTTTATTTGTAGTCGCAGCCACCTTTATAAATAATAATTTGTGTATATTCAATCCTCTATAAAATTCTGTACGATTCAGTTACTTTATTTACGTTTACATTGTTTACTTTTATTTACGCTATTTGCATTTACACGCATTATTTACATGTAAACGTAAAAGTTGATATGTATTTCAAAAGTGAAAGTGCTAAACAATGTGAAATAAGAACCCGCTTTGACGTAGCGAGTTTACGTAACAGTAATATAGGAAAATTACAGTTGCAACTGGCGACTTTCGAACAACAACTGAACCAGAAAACTGAAGAGCTGAACGCCATCGAGTCTGCTTACAAGGACATAAGACTGGCAAAGATTGAGGAGATTGACAAGGAATGGCAGATCATCCGTGAAGACCTTCAGAAAGCTCTTGAGGAATACCTCGAAAACGAGGAAGACGATGATGATGATGATGATGATGATGGTGGTGGTGGTGATGAGGAGGCAGACCAAGAAGAAGCGCAAGGAAATTCCACATCAGATAAAGAAAACGCCGATTCGAACAACGTTCCTCAGGAGCAGCAAACTGGAGGAGGAGAAGGAAGAGCCGTGGACCAGATACGTTCGTTTCTCAAAGAAAAGAAATTCAACGAAGCTTTCAAGTAATCACTAGATTCTATAAAACAGTAGTAGCTGTTACGTCTCTCTTCTTGCCAGATAGCAAATCGACTGACGTTAAAGTCATTTCTTAACACTTTTGCCAAATCCACATTAATACATCTGTCTTTTGATCTTCAGGCTGTATTTGTTATTAATATGAAAAGCGTAATCTGAGATTAGAAAGTTAGTCTCTGTCAAGGACACATACATTATACATTTCCCGGCTACCACCAGCATAGAAGGGAAAGTAATGTGATGGTGCAGAAGAAAAATCGAGATTTCGACGGATATATTAATTTTGAGGTCCTCTAAGACGAATTAGATCATTAACCCTGGGTTGGTTGCATCAACGCTCAATTAACATAATACGTTATTAGTGAATTTTTTTTTGGTCAGTACTCGTTGGTGACCAAACTTTTATCAACGCGATAACTTTATCACTCTGATAGTAACTAAGCAACTGGCCATCCTATTGGCTGGTGCATAGTAACTATCAGCGTGATAGATTTAATCTGCTCTTAAAATTTTGGTGGAACCCAAGGTTAATCTCGTATTAGCGCTAATTACGTATTATTTTTTTGGTGCAACCCAGGGTAAGACCTTTTCCAGAATGATGTCTTTCTGTGTGTATGTGCTTGTGTCTGTAATCTTACACGATAACTGTCGAACCGTTGATCTGATTGACAGAAAATTTGGTATGCAGCCATGATTTATCCTGGAATGAGCGGGTTAGTTTCTTGTTGTAATCATTCTGTCAAACGTAAGTGACCGCCAGAAAGTCACAGAACCTATTTCTCACGGAATTCAACGGGTGGTACGTCATTTGGAAGCCCTTAAAAAACTGTATCCAGGATAGTTTAAAGCAATGCTCCATATACCATTTGTCAAAAGTTGTAAAATCTCGAAGTTGAATAACTCAATAACTATTCAGTAAAAAAAGGAAGACAACAGAAAAAGATTTTATTCAGCAATCAGGGTTTCCACCATTTTCCGGTCGGACGCTACGAATTTCCAAAGTTGCGGAAAATCCTTTCCTGGTCTAAATCAGTGGGAACGACGCCGCTGATGCATTTGGGCCATATACACTTGACCATGATTATGTGTCAATCCCGACATATTATACATGTTGGAATTAATTTCTTTGACAAGGCTTATTGTCAGTGGTGAAAGTTCTTGAGTCTTTTTTCACAAACTTTCAAGTGTATTTAGGTATTTACATATTTTACTAGTTGAAATTGGACATAAAAAGTTCAGTGACCAGCTGCGTATCACGTGGCGTGACAGGAAAGACCTTGATATCGGACTCTGGCACTTAACATGGTAATCTGTGTTTGGACCATGGTTGTAACAATGTCTTTGTTAGCACTACGAATACTACGATGCTGTAATGGAACTTGAGGTAATCCGCCGTTATGAAGGTGGATGAGAGGTGCTTTCTGAGGAGGACGGCAGATAAAACCGGATTTCTTTGATGTCAAGGTTCTGCAGTCCCCTGAGACTTCTTGAACCACACGTTTCTGTTTTATGTGGTTGTATACGCGAGTTTTGTCACCCAGGATGTTCGCTTAACATGGTAGGTGGTTTTCGTACAATTTTCCAACCATATCTCTCTTCCCAAAGATGGGCTTCGATTAAAATCATTACCTACGTCGCTGGATACCACCGGGAAAGTATTGTGTAGCCCACAACAGATTTTTCAGTATCAGAATTATGTTATTCTTGAAAGCAAATACCTCCATGTAGCCCAAAGATTGAACGACAAACCGCGTGAAGTTACCAAGAAAAAAACGGTCTAGTTCCAATAATTATCACTACCAACCCGACACTATAGAAGAATAATGTTGCAGGGTCTTTCAAAAGTACAAGAAGAACAACCAGACGTGGAAGGACCTGAGGGCGACAATGAAGAACGAAGACGACGTCACGGTCTACATGCAAGTGTTCAAGATTTTCTTCATGGACTTGACCGCTCTAGTGATGGAGCTGCGAACCAACGCCGGCATGAAAGCGGAAGACATCGAACGCACCAAGGGGCTGGAAAACAGCATTCAATATCTGAAAGATGCGACCGAGTTTTTGAAGCTGATCGCGTCGGCGATGGAACCGATGAAAGGGCTGCTATTCACGACGACCGTCAGCGACATGAACGAAGCCATGCAGTTCTTTATCCAGGCCTCCAAGTTCCAGATAGACAACGCTTCAGATGGTGTTCAAGGTACGGTAAAAAAGTGATATTTGTTGTAGGTACACTGTTAGCTCATGAGGGCTTTTTGCCTTTTTGTCGCCTGTATTTATTATGAGCCCCGCTAAAACCACAAAGCCAGTAATACGTGTTGAATTGAGTTTTGTCTCATGGTACTTACAGAAATGCTCAAACTGATGAAGTGCAAAGAACAAGAACGCAAAGATGCTGTTTTGGAAGCTTTGAGAGAAATCTTCTTGGTGACCGACACCAACAATATGACGTAAGTTTTATTTTTGTAAGTACATCTCTCGTTTCCTACATTAATTTTGGATAGATTATTTTGAGCTTTTTGAATTTTGCACTCACCCAGTTTCACCGTAGCCTAAAAGTCCCCACCGCACACTGGCCCACCAACAGAAATAGTAATCACGTTCATGACCCTTCGAGGCGAGTACCCTGAGGCCACAAACACGTACATGTTCCTTTCTTCTTTGTACAAACATTTGCGTGACAACATTAGGTACCATGTCACTCACTTGTGAAAGCTGTGTTTTGTGCTGAGCTGTTGTGTAAAATGGGCTTGCTTAAGAGATGGACCGAATTTCAATTACTCAACAGAAACGCTGCATCCCGCAACAACGTGTTGCGATTTCAATTTTCCATTACCCTCTCTTACTGTTGGTGAACCAGAGTGAAGACGACTTTCCGATGCACATTTTTCAACTCCAATTTCACATTAATTGATCAAATATTTGCTTCCACTCAAACCGGCACTTCAAGGTCATTGGATCGGCTTCACCACTAAAGTAAGTCCAGCTAAACTGTGATTATGGTGACCCGAGAGATTTTGTTTTCAAGTTTCCAAATGTGAACTTGTATGAGAAAATCCACAAAAATTTGTGGTTGGTTGTACTAGGGATTTTCCACACTATCTAGTCCGGTCCAGTTTTGAAACACATTTCTCGCATTTCCGCTAGATGGATGGGAAATGTTTGCGGGGCGCGTGATATTTTCGAGTTCGATTTTTCGACGCTTCAATTTAAAAGTGGCGATGTCGTTGCTCCAAAAAAGTTCAAGAAGCCAAGCCCTGAAAAACTTTTGGCAAAAGAAGGAACGTCCCTTCGGCCTGCCATGGGACTGCCATCGCAGCAGGATCTACGAGTAAAAGTTGATTAATTCGAATTTCAAAAACCCAGCCATGCACAGTTTCATATTCGACTGAAATTGATGTGATTACTTCTAATTTGCCATTTGCCCCCGTTTTGGAGCCCGTGTGAGACGAGTTTTCTGCGTTGCCTGGCCGTCAAGATGATAGCTGTTAAATTCAAAGGAGATCCGTGAAGTTTTGGTGTCTAAACGAAGGTAACATGCGGCCCTCGAGTTTCATTTCCACGCATGACACGGTCAATTTTCAAAGATTTCACCATTTTGGTGTCAGTTCGACTGACAACATAACTTTTGGGCAAGCCAGTTTCACACCAGGTAAGGTGTCAAGTCTATAATGCTAAACTAGTGAATTCGTCCAGGTCACTGAAATCACAGTTCATCTGGACTTGCTTTCTCTTTATCTCTTACTTCTTGGACTCGAAGTTTTTCTTCCTGATGCACAGAGACCATGCAAAGACCATAGTGATCCGCCTGATAGCCCTCTGGAAGGAAATATACGTGGACAATTTGGAAGACTTTGAGGCCATCATAGCCGGATGGACGTCCAAGGGTGTCCTGGACAACAGCGTCATCGACATGCTGTGGCAGTTCTTCATACGACGCACCGACTGCACGGAGGATCAGAGCCACGCCGCCGCCGATTTGCTGAGGATGGCGGCTTCCGGCCGGAAAACCGTCATCACCAAAAACTTGCAGGTGGTCACGGCGCTCGTCGTGGACCGAGGCGCCAACAACATGCTGTTCCTTGCGAGCTGCTGTAGATTTTTGACCACCGCCAGCCGCGAAAAGGTATTTATCTACCTTGCGTTACTGATGAATTCATTATTACATCGAAAGCGGTGCTTTAATGGAGAATATTATTAAACTGCTTTTCAACCAATAGCAACAATTTATTGTCAATAGAAGGTAGGCTAACGTCAGTGCGGAGGTGTCACCTGTCAAACGTTTCTATTTTTAGCAACCAGAATTTACAATTTCTGGGCGATTATCAGAGTGAAGTAGATAAAATAGTGTATTACACTTGTTTAATAAGACGAATTGTCACACTCATTCCTTTGGGACACTCCTCGCGAGCTCGTTGTGCCCCAAAACCAGTCGTGTGACAACACTATGTCTTATTAAACTCGTATGATGATATACTATTATGCCATCCCCGTCAAAATGCGCATGCTTCGGTGTTCGAATCTCAGCCGGGTCAGATACTTATTTTCGTTTTTTTTTTTTGACGTTTGCTACCTGAGCGATCACGTTAATGAAAACTGGGGTAAACTGGAATTACTGTCGTAAAAACGCTATTAACAACCCCGACTGTTGATGCATTCACAAAAGGGATGGGGGAAGGGGTGGAGTCCCTGACTGCAGAGGTCGCCCGATGCCCGCTTCTGACTACAGAAGGGGAATGTGAGGCGATTGTTGACTGCGCCTCAACCAACAACAGAATCATGAAAACCAAAATTGCTTGAGTTTGATATTGTTTTTTTTCTCTTTAGATTGACATCACCAGCGACAAACCGGCGTTTAGGATGAAGCATACGGATGAGTTCTTCACACAACTGGTGGATATTCTCGTCGACAAGTTTTTCGAACCCGTCGATTATTACATGTCCGCTTTGAGTGCGGCCATCAGTTTCATTTATCATGTGAGTTGGTGACGAAGGCGCATATGCGATTCGCAATTAATTTTGATTTAGGGCTTTTTCCCATCGTCATGGCGGCTTTACTGAATTTCGTTTGTCGCCTGCGACAGTGTCGCTGGCCAATAGGATTCGTTCTGCCTGTACTCCCCTACCTCCCTCCATAATTCCCGCGACACGAGTGTATGTCGTCCTGTCCTTCAAATTATTCAACTACAGTGGAGTGGGGGACTGTCGCCGGCGACAAACGAAGTTCTGTAAAGCCGCCATCAGGCTGCAAAGGCAGGGTTGCAAAGGGTTACGACAGTTACTTTTATGTCATTCAGTTTGAAAGTGATTGTCATTTGTCATATTCCTCATCTGCGCCTTGCGCCTTATGGCGGCTTTACAGAACTTCGTGAGTCGCCGGCGACAGTGTCGCTAGCCAATAGGATTCGATCTGCCTGTACTCGCCTACCTCCTTCCATATCGACACGAGCTTCTGTCGTCGCGTCGTTCAAATTATTCAACTACAGTGGAGTGGGGGATTGTCGTCGGCGACATACGAAGTTCTGTAAAGCCGCCTAGATTTGTTGTGTCAGTACCACCATGAACCATAGATCAGCTATGAACCCGTACTTGAACTGGAATGCTATTCGCCGTGCCAGGCTGAACAATAAATATCTTCGATATGGGCGCTATCACGGTAGGTAACATGAGGGCAGAAGCCTACGGAAAGTTTACAAAAGTTGCATCGAAAAATTTTGCACCATCAGTATTTGTAAATACAGTGAGAGGTAAAAGTATGGAACAAATTAAATAAAAAAATCGCATTTCTTTTCTCAAAAAAATCCTCGAACAGGTCGATTTTGTTTTCCAATTCGGCACATTTTGATGTAATATTCATTTCTGAAAAATTAATTCCTTATTTTCATAAAAATTGATTTGGGACTCCTTTTTTTGGATCAAATGCTCAAACTGCCATCCGTTAGTCTCTTGGCAGTACGCAAGCCTGCGTGAAAATTGTCTGATAACATTTTGGATAACTTCTACACTGATCAAGGGACATTCTTCACGAAGTTGATCTTTCAAGTCTTTCCGATGTGGTCTGTTGATGTAGACTTTTGATTTGAGTATTTCCGTAAGAAATAATCGAGGGGGGTGAGATCCGCAGATTTCGTGGGCCACTACATCAGTCCTCGTCTGCCAATCCACCTTTCAGGAAAACAGGTGTCCAAAAGAGTAAGGACAAGTCGCGCATAGTGACCTAAAGGGAAGACTTAAGGGCCTAAAGGGCGACTGGAAAAGTTTAACCTTGGAGTGAAATATTTTCAGAGATTTTATGAACATTTCTGCGATAAAATAGTATATTATTCAACAAGCGGGTAATGACTGCTTCTTACTTGGTCACAGTAATAGCCGTAATAGCAGTAATATGAGTAATAGCCATTACCCGCGAGTAAAATACTATGCTTTATCCAGTCTTATTGAAAAATGCAGGCATGCATGCGCGTGATAATGATGCATTATTCAATAGGATTGGATAAACGTGCAAAAAGGATACTCCAGGACCAAACGACCACCTCTAATCTACAATCTTCTAGGGTCACTTCTAGAAAATAAAGTCCTTAGTTACTTACCATGTCCGCCTTGTACTCAGCTCCATGGCAATGTGCGCTATTATCAGTCCAGTTTAGGTAAATACCATGATCAGTACCTATGGCGAAGAAAAGTGACAACAAAAAAGCGAAATCTTGGTACATCTGAATGGCGTTTCATTTCGAATAACATTTTTTTTTGTATGAACAAACTATACATGTTGAATCGTTTTTAGCTGTGCACCAAACCGCAAGTAATTTGCGAAAAATTGATCAAATCCGTGGTGGAGAAGGTGGCGGAGGACACGAAGGAACAAGAAGCGTTTGTCATAATGCGCTTTTGTCAATTACTGAGCTCCATATGCGTCCACCAGTTGAGCTTCCTTGACGATACGATTTACAGAGAGCTGAAGAGACGAGAAAATTTACGAAGTAAAATAAAGGAAGACAAAAAAACCAACACGAAAAAGACTCCAAAGAAAAGAGTCACGAACGCTAGCAGCGCCGGCAGATCTACTATGGATACTACGGTACGTATACCGCTTCTACAGGGCCATCCCAAATGCCAGTTACGTTAGCAGTTTCGATGTGCTTTTATTGTCAAGAAGTCTTAATAATCAACGCAGATAATACATGTGCAACTTGCGATGTAATGCCGTTGATTGTGACGCGCCGACAGAGCCACGCTGACGAAGCAGACTGATAATACCGTAAAACTATAAAATTTACAATTTCAGTTTATTGAAAATACGTAACAGGGAACGGGAGCAACCTTGAAATACAATCAAAACAATTTTCCATTTCAGATTTCATCCCAGAGTGACGAGACCGTTATGGAAGGTGCTCAGGCTGAAGACGGGGATGCCGAATTCATCCTGGAAGTTCTAGAAAACAACGTCGTCTGTAACGGAGGCCTGCTCGCGCATTTCGCCTCGGTCATAGTCTGCATATGCCAGCGACCCGACATTTACGACAGCGTCTACATCCAGGGCCCGGCAGTTGATGCTCTTATAAGGTCAGTTCTCAAATCTGCATGCCTTTGACAGGTGACAAGATTTCTTTCTGTTCCAGGTACATGCTGGTTTCGTCAAAGTTCTGCAGGCAACACATCCGCCTGCTGTTCACGATATTCGAGAAGACGACCTACCCAGACGTGAAATGCTCCATTCTGATCCAGTGCTCGGACCTGTTGACGCGCTTCCCGAACGTCATCGAACCGTGGACGCCGCGAATCTACGATCGACTGAAGGACCCCATGGCGGATGTGCGCAAGATAGCGTTCTTCTCTCTGTCCACGCTGATCCTCAAGGACATGATCCGCGTCCACAGCCACATCTCCGAGTTGGCGGTGTGCATGGTGGACGCCGACGAGGAGATGGCGGCGATGTCGAAGAATTTCTTCATTCAGCTGTCGCAAAAGGACACCGGCTTGTCCAACACCATTCCGGACATATTCACGCACCTGGCCAAGCTGGAAACGGTCACTCAGGAAAATCTTCGATTTATCATGAAGTAAGTTTTCGGGGGAAATCTGATACCTAGTCGTCAAAGCGGAATGTAACCCGGCCGTCGACTTGGAGAACTGCTTTTCGGAAGTCGTGGCTTCGAAACCCAGTCGAGTCAGATGGGTTTTGCCATGCGCTTTTTGAAAGAAGACGATTACAGACCATCAAGAGTTGTAATGACAATTGGCAATACAACGATAACAGGGTCCTTGCGTGATCTTTTTCAAAATGTTTTACGACGCATCAACTACTATGGTTATTAGCGTCGACGGGACATTCAGCGGTTTTCTGGTACACTTTTGAATTGCCTACTGTAATTTGACTGACGTCAGACCGATGATGGTTTTCGATTTGCGAAGTCCACAGCCACATCACGCAATGACTTTGAACTTTCACCTTGACGACCGTAACGGTCTTGTAAGTAGCAAAGTGGCGTAGTGGCTCTGCGCAGGTCTATACATATTTAAACAACTTGCCGATCTCAATCACTCCCATTGTTTGAAGATTTATTTTCAATAGTTTCTTGTTATTATTGTTGCATAGGGTCCGTGGGACCTCTATCGTCATTTGAGTGAATGAAAGAAAAAAAAAGTGTAAGGGCCATATTATTAATTCGAGCCCCAGACTGCAGATGTTGTCAGGTTGTGTTTCTTAGCTACAGGGGGTGGTGCTGGAGACACAACCGACTATACAAAGATGCCCCCCCTGGAGAACTTACCAATGTCTAGGCAAAAATGAGAAGAAAGGAGACTTCACAGATCTAACGTCGCGCTTTCATTGCAGGTTCTTATTCAACCTGGTGGACAAGTCGAAACGCATGGAGAACCTAGTCGACAGGTTCTGCTGCAAGTTTGGCATGGACGACGACGTCGTCTACCACCGCAACATCGTCTACTGTCTGTCGCTGGTCTCCTACAACGATAAGGCCCTGAAGAAACTGCAGGAGAAATTCCCGACGTACAAGCACCTGGTGCACGACGGCGAAGTGTACAACGGCCTGAAAGAAATTCTGGCCGAGTGCAAGAAAGTCCAAAAGGGCAAGACCGATCTGAAGCCGATCGTGACGGAGATCGAGACGTGCATCGAGTCCGTGTTCGAACTGGACGAGAACGGCCAGGCTCCCAAGCGACCGCCTCCAGTGCCCAGATCCGCAAAAAAGAAGCAGCAGAAGGCCGCCAAACCTCCGCCGAAAAAGAAGCAAAAGAAAAGGAGCGGAAGCGACGAGGAGGGAAGCGACGCAAGCGACGAGTCCTTTCAGAAACCGGGGCCGTCGAAGGCCAGGGCCAAGTCCACTAGAAAAGGTGCGAGGAGACGCGTCGTGGACGAGTCTGATTCTTCCGACTAGTTTTGCCATTCTACCGTGTTCTACTGGTTACTATTGATATGTCTATTCATTATACTGGTTACTATTGATAAACATATTTATTTTTTCATATCATTGTTGTCATTTTGACGCGAAAGCCTTCCACTGTTGCAGCAACTCACATGATGGTACAAGAACTGTATGTCTCAGAGCGTGACAAGCTTGGTGCACTGCCATCGTTCTCTAGTCGATCATAACGTGGCCAGACATTTTGGCGCCCAACGTGGCCAGATAGGAGATATGACCCCCCATAATCGCCATTTCTTTGACGTTCGTTGCTGCATGCCAGAGCTGAAGACCTCAGCTTTCAAGTCGGCTTTTACGCCAGCAACAAACCTTAAGTTACGAACGGAGACAACATCGGGAGGAGAGGTTTTTTGAAAGCACCTGGTGTATTGACAATTTACCAAAAATAGCACCACAGTACCACAGTGCAAGGCCGCCTGCTACTACCAAGCAATAACAACGAATCTATCTGGCTAACTACGATATCGTGATGGAAGGACTGAAATTTCCTTGGGATCGTGTAGGGTTCTTGAAGAGTGTCCATGTCTTTGTGGCGACCTGTCCAAAGCTGGCCGAGTTTGCAGTATTCTCAACCATCGGGGCTGAACGCTGCCTTTTCACGTGGTGAAAGCGGCCGGCTTAGCTCGCCGGGAATAATGCCGTTGGTGTGTGTCTTCTTCAGGCCGCCACCGAATCTATGGTTCCAGCGCCACATGGGATGTTGGGCAGATTCGGAGATCCAGGCGAACGTCCAGCTCCCGAACGTGGCGATCACCTGCAAAACACGGCCCTAACGGGCACGGGCAAAACACGGGCTTGCTACGAGAAGCAATTAGAAACAAAAAGAGAGCCATGCAGCCGCCAGCGAAAGACAACATACGCAAGTCTACAGCGAGGGAGGCGAGCGAACATTCTACAAGCGGTAGGCATGGTGAATTACTGAGAGAACTTGACTAGGTAGACAGCCACTTCAACCAAAAGAAGGATCTCGTTACAACTTTCACTCTTTGGCCTTATCATATTCGCGAATTCCATTTTGGCACGACAAATCTATTTTTTGCTCAAAACGAAACGGACTTGGAAATCACTAAGAACTAATCGTTTGCTTCGTTCTCCACCAGAGTGCTAATCCCCCGCAGGTACGTGTATAATTGGGTGGGACTCGACGACAAAAATTGATGGTTCAGGTACTTTTTCAGATGAGTATCAAAAGCTTGAGGTACAAGATTTAGGCGGTAAAATGAACATATTAGGGCTACTGTGCAACAGAAGTACCTAGTGTGCAAAAGGTCAGGGGGTGATTTTAGTTGGGTGGATTTTTTTTTCATTTGATTCTCTTATTTTCCAAATATTCTCAGTGTATGTGACTGGTGGGTGGTGAGGTGGAAGGTGGAACAAAGCAAACGCAATGGCATCCCGTCGGTCTATAAACTTCATAATAGCCCAAGAAAAATAGATTTTGACCTCAAAAAAAATACTGTAGTCGTGAAAATCACAGGTTCTGTTCAGAATTTTGTGCTCTTTCCAAATTTTTGGGTTTCAGAAAAATCCCATCGGAGGCTTTTTTTTTAGAGCTGTCAAAAGTCTGAAGACTGATAATTCTGAACAATTTCAAATTAAGCTCAGTTTTTCATGAGATTTCAAGTATACACAGTTATGTGGAGACTGCAAATGTTGAGAATGAACATACGAACAACTCTAAACCAAACACGATGGAAAATTTCATAGTTCTGTTGGAATATTCTGATTTTTTCTGTCAAATGTATATGATACAGGGAAAATAGTAAAAAAATCACTGAAACCTTGGAAAAAGTATGGACGTCCTGAAAATTTCATATTCTGTTCAGAATTGGATGCCCTTCTACATACCTGAAATTGACAGAAATCCCACCCCGAGGTTTTAAGTTATTGGAGGGGGGGTGATCAGTTGCAACTCAAAATGGAGGGGATGAAACCCGTTAATCCATTGGATGCAAATACATCTCATTTCGACGCATCATATCTCGTTGATACCATTTTGGAACAAAAAGTGTCGATCATTGTTGAGGGGGGGTCGTGGGAGGGGCGGAGCTCGGCTAGGTGATTCTTTTTGTTTTCCTGGTCATATATAACCGATCACGACAAGTTTGGTATCTTTTCCGACTAAATTGAAACTCCTGACCTCGAATCCGATGTGTAAATTTGAATAGAAACAAGTTTGAACAAGTTAACTTGAAAAAACTTGTTTTTTTCTTTGGCAATTTTGACAATTTTTTTTTTACTGTTAGAGGTCTGAATCCCTAGAGAATAGTTCATGGTCCCTTAGATTGAAGTGCCTCCTTTACGAAAATCATCTACTCGATGTACTATTTTGTTTCTGGATATTAAAAAATCAATTTGAACCTGTGAGTCGGTCCGGCGCGGTTTCTACTAATAACCAGAACACTAAAACATGCGCTTGCAAATAAAAGTAGCTCAAACTATTGAACAAATAATAACTTATCTTTGAAAGTTCAAGGATCTCTGCAGAATTGAATTTGCTATAACATAAAACAAAATCGCTGTGGATCGCTCTGCAGGGTTTTGAGTTTGAGCTATTTATATTTGCAGGTGCATGTTGTAGTGTTCTGGTCAGTAGTAGACACCACGCCGGATCGACTCACAGGTTCAAATTGATTTTTTAATATCAAAAAACAGAATAATACGTTGAGTCAATGATTTTCATGAAAAAGACACTTGAATCTAATGGTTCTTGAAATATTTTTGAGGATTTCAGACCTCTAACAGTGAAAAAAAAACTGCCAAAATTGCCAAAGAAAAAAACAAGTTTTTTCAAGTTAACTTGTTCAAACTTGTTTCTATTCAAATTTACACATCGGATTCGAGGTCAGGAGTTTCAATTTAGTCGGAAAAGATACCAAACTTGTCGTGATCGGTTATATATGACCAGGAAAACAAAAAGAATCACCTAGCCGAGCTCCGCCCCTCCCACGACCCCCCCTCAACAATGATCGGGGTGCGTCGGCTTGTTCCGACTTATCATTGCTCCGACTCTCGCTTGGTCCGACCTTGGGTTGGCATCACTGGAGATGAAGTGAGGCTTCTGGTACGTTCTGCAGTGGCGTAGCCCCAGCCGTTTGGGGCAGGGCATAGACCGGGCGCGGGCAGGGCATACAGGGGCATCGGCATCACGTGACTGTCATGAGGACCCTGGCCTGGAGTGAAGAATCAACAAACCGGCACTTTGCATTAGGTAAACATCGCCGTTTACCTCGGGGGTGCCATGAGGATTCGCTATTCTGGGATAACATAAACCATATACTTATCACATAAACATAAACAGAGGCGGTGGTATGGACTCCCGTAATGTGTTCAGCTTTGTGAAGAAGATGTAGGTAAATTTACTTTCAAAAACCAGTACCTAGATAAAACCGCATAATATGGAGGCATTCTGAACCTATACCTATCTGCATGGCTTTCAAAAAAAGTACCCACACTTGTTGTTCGCCTTACTTTCTATTCCTTGACAGAAATTCACCATTCAGGTCTTTTTGGGAAGTTACAAGAATGTATTTTGGTTTGAGCTTATAGACATTTTCAAAATCCAAAAAAATTCAAGTTTTGAAAAAATTATTTTTCTATTATAAAAATGTTTGTAGGCTCAAACTAAAGTACCTACATCCTTGTAGCTTTCCAAAAAGACCTGAATGGTAAATTTCTTTCTTAGAAAAAACCCACACGGATTGATTCCGCAATAATGTCTTTATTTCACCAATATAAATAACTTTGTCCTTAAATGTAAAATAGTTATTTCATCAGCGACCATTGCAGCTAGAATCGATAACGACCAATTTTTACATGGAGCCAAAGCGGGAGCCAAAGTAATCAACACCGCCTGACGGAAAAGAGAAATATAGGGTCATTTATCTCGTCATTTATCGTAGACAGGTAGGACTCAAGGCGAAGACAGCAAAGCTTTTGGTTTTGTCTGCAGCAATCATTTGGTTACCTACTCTAGTTACTTCTAGTTCCAAGTTCTAGTCCTAGTCCTCTAGTAGGATTAGTTGGTTAGTTAGTAGTAGGTGGTACAACAATGGTGGTACTAAAGTAGGTACCAACCAGACCCAGTTGGAGTTTTGTTTGTCATGCGAAATTTTTTATGGGGAGGGGGGGCATCTGAGAGTCACTCATCTGGTTTGGAGTAGTATATATTGTATGTGGCGGATTTACCCGTTCAGTCAGCTTATTTAGTCGCAAGTTTTAATTTCAGCCGTAAGCGCAGCACCGCTTATTGGCTGTTCTGAGGAGGCTGGTTCGTAAGAGCTGCGCTTACGACGAAAATTAAAACTTGCTGCTAAATAAGCTGACAGAACGCACCTTTAGAGGCTCCCAAGGGGGGTCTGGGGGAGGGGGGCGTGCCGCGCAGAATTTTTTTGCGGATAATAATATGAATGTTGATAGTAATAAGTGTTTTTTAGTCAACAGTCGACACAAAACAGGTAATCAAAATTTAATTCAAAAGCAAATGAAAATGGAAAAAGATGTAAAACAGATTTTTTTAAGGTTAAAAAAAGTGGGGGAGAAGGGCCCTCTCCCAACAGTTTTCGCGGGGGCCCTCAGCCACCTAGCTAGGCCGCTACGCCACTAAACTCGGGTTACATAAATACACATTATATACCGAGCATTATTATATACCAATCAATCATCATTAATATTATTATATGAAGAAAAAATGAAAAATTAATACATATAAAACAAAGCCCTGCTCGAACTCTCAAACAGAGGCCTCTTGTTTTGTGAATGAAGTAGGTATATAAAGTGAAGTTGAGAATGTGCAGGTTTGAAGTAATGAGACTGAAAGGGCGGAAGGGGGGGAGGAGGCAGGGCCCAGAAACTAGCATACATCGATTTAAGAAAAAATCTTACAAACTTCGAATTTACAAAAATGAAGGGAAAAAAACAGTCATGAAAAGGGGCCTCCGCTGGGCCCCTTTGATAGCGCGCGTTAGGCCCTGGGCGCGCGTTCACTGCGCCCATGGGTAAATCCGCCAAATTATAATATCTGTGGGACACAGATGACCGAATGTGATTGATTCATATTTTATGTCAAGTTCCTTGTGGCGTGAACCCTACCCTACTAACGTCATCCACTTCCTATAACCTCTAACTTATACTGCGAAGGGGCAAATTATATGCTCTTTCCTTCCTTCCTCAAGAAACAGTCCTAGCTCGAAAATGCGGGGCTTTCATGAAAAATCTAACGGTACTTTAATCTTCAAGATGAGACGACGGATCATTTGATTGTGCCGATTCCCGAAAATTCAGAAGATTATAGTGACACCAGGACCGAGCCAAAGCAGGGGTCGCAAGGCCGTTTTTTCTTCACATTTCGCAGACTTCTTGGGTTTCAGAAACGACAATCGTAGTTGGAATATTCACAGTTGGGTCAATCCCTCCTATATTTGCAGAAGAACCCCGAATTTTTCGATTCCGACTGGCCGAAAAATGGAAATTACACTCCGTACTCCGAGTTACACTCGCTCCGAGCCGTTATGCCGTCGCCATTAACAGCCATTAAAGGAGTAGGCGCTGTGTGCTGTGATGACATGACCATGGTATCTTCACGTTCACGAAAACGATTTTCCCGGTTATCGAGACCATCGCGTACAGATGCGCTCTAGAAAACTTTAGCATCAGGTACTTGAAGGACAATTTTCGGTGGTACTAAAGCTGAGATAAACCGATAAATCTTCTGAAAGTCTAAATTTGCAAAAAAACAGTGCTAACTTGAAAATGCGGGCTTTAATAAAAAATCTCCTAACGGCACTTTATCCTCCAAATAAAGCGGCGGATCAAGCCATGGTACCGATTCCCAAAAATTTTCGCGAATAATGACACCAGGGTCGGGCTAAGGGCTCCGGAGTCGATTTTTTTGACATTTTGCAGACTTTGTAGCCTCGAAAGCGACATTCGACGACGCAATTTCCATAATTAGGTCAATTCCTTACATATTTGCAAAACAAACGAAATTTTTCGGGTTCAGCTGACTGAAAATATGACCTGGTCGTTCTAAGAATACAGATCGCATTTTTTTCTTGAATGAGCCTATATTGAACGCAAAAAAAATTGCGGTCAAAAAAACCCGAAAATTTCATGGATCTCAGGTGCTGAAAGGTCTACCGAGCAATTTTTTCGGGAAAATTTCGAAATTACCAATTTAAAAAAAAAAAAAACTTTGCAAATCGAAAACGCAGGCTCTAATCAAAAATCTTCTAACGGCATTTTATTCTCCAAATGAGACAAGAGATCATTCGATTCTGCCGATTTACGAAAATTCTCTCGACAGGGTTCTCGCTAGTCAATGGAGTCAAATTTCTTTGACTTTTTCCCTGATTTTACAGACCATGGATGGTCGTGAGTTTTCCCTGACTACTGAGTAAAGAAATTCTCAAGCACCTAATAAAAGAAATAGTTGTGGGTAGCAGGTAAAATAAAGCGATCAATTTTTTCGGCAAACACAAAACATGTTAACTGCATGATTGATGACTAGGAGCGATAACAGATTTGAAAAATAAAAAAAAGTTGCTCAGTTTACGAATTCCCTGACCCTCAGAAAAAAACCTTGACTTTTTCATTTTTTTTTTTTTCAAAATTTCATGACATTTCCTGACCAAAATTTTCAAATAGTGAATTCTCCAGGTTTTCCAGATTAGCGGGAGCCCTGCACGATTAATGATACCAGAGCTGACCAAAGGGCTCCGGGGCCGGTTTTTGATAAATCTTTTATAGCCTAAAACTGACAAAAAAAATAAATTCAACTTGAAAACGCGGGCTTAGATCAAAAATCTTCTAGAATAAGCCCTTCATTTTTCATTTTCGCACGATACCAGGGTGGGCCGCCAGGCTCCGGGGTAATTTTTTTCACATTTCCCTGACTTGTGGCTTCAAAAACGACACTGCAACATTTTATTCCAGCATTTTCGGTTTTTCCGTTCTTTCGAGTTTTTCATCTTTTCGGGGGTATCTTCGTCCATTTTTGGAATTACCAGACAGTGAAATCGTACTTTGAACCTTATATTATTCTTCTGTTCATAGATCCCCTGTTGTGAAATAACTCTAGCTCTCACTCCAGCTCGTTATTTGTTTTAGCTTCTACCGTTAAAAAAATCGGCTGTGTCACCCCAAAACTTTTCCGACTAGTACCCAGGAACCTCTGGAATTTTTTTTCGAAACGCCCCTCCGGGTGGAAAGTTAGAATTAGAAAGAGAGATTGAAAATAATTTGCAAGAAATTGAAAATTTTGTCAGGAAAATTTGAATTTTCCGGGAAAACATCAAATCTTATTCCAAATCATTGTAAAAATAATCAATTAAAAGCTTCACTCCAAGCTCCATCATTCAAGTCCGGTTTCGAAAACCCAGGCCGGTTTTACATTTTCAACCGGAAAATTCTCGTGAAGTTGAGAAAAAATTGTTGGAGAATGTTCATGACCCAGTTACCCCCTGTTTAAAATAGCACTGAAAATCTGTTCACGGGAGAAAAAGTTGGAAAATTTTAAGTTTTTCCTGAGAGGAAAACTCGAAAACCGTGGGTCCGTTCTCAAAAGTTTTTCTTCCAAAAATTAATTCAATCTTTTTTTCAAGTTTAATTCCCAGCATGTCTGCACCTAAAATCAATATTTCGTGGGGCTCACACTGCATGTCAAAGTCTGCATTGCAGTTTTTTCAAATTCACGAAATGTGCTAATTTCATTGTGGAAAAATTACCGTAAGAAAACTGGTACCGTGTTAATTTTGAAAATGGGTCTACACGACGCTCAATTCCATCTACTTTCGATATCAGTTGGAATTTTTCAAAAAAAGTTGATCCCCGCGAGTGGAAATAAATTTTCGAGATCAAAAAGCGAGTCCTCCTGGTCAAAACACAGATGAAATGCCCCTCTCGGTAATATAATTTTTTTTGTTGTGTTGCTTCCTGCCAAAATTTAATTCCAATATCCATCGGATAGGTTTTAAATATAATTGAATGATGAAGTTTTGAATTTTGACATTTTTCATTATTCGACATAACAGATAGGACAATACATTCAACTGTGCTGAATACAGTTTTTCAGGGCTTTCAAATGACATATTGCAAGTCGAGATCCGTGGGATATATAGCTTCTGACATTTGTTGATAGTGAACAGTTCTGTTTGACAGATGACAGTCAAAAACTATTGGGCTCATTCCACGGAAAAACCATGTCTGCATACCAAATTTCAAGTCTAAGTATGTCACAAATTCTTGAGACAGGAAGAGTTGAGGTGTACTCTGCTTTGGTAAAATTTTTGAAGAGGAAGAGTCGTTCAACATATAACGTTTTTAATTTTGCAGGTCTGAACTTGATTGCGTTTGTTTATGAGTCCCATATTTTCTTCTGGTTTTAATTAGTGTAATGGCTAATAGGACAAACCAGTCCTAAGGCAAAAAAAAAGTTGATCGTATCAACGGTTTTGCAGTTACCGTGAGAGATTACAGACACACAGACAGATAGACAGACATCATTCTGGAAATGGTCTTAGTCATCTTGGGGGACCTCCAAATGGATATATCCGTGGAAATCTCAAAAACTTTTTTCTGCACGATTACAATATGTACTTACTTTCCCTTCCATGTTGGTGGGGGGGGGGGGAGGGGGTCGGAAAAGTATTAAAGGAAGGACGTCAAATTAGGTGGTTTTGGCATGTTTCTGGCATGTTTCTGGCAAATTGTTTCGTATTATGCGTTCAGCTTTTATTTTCACCAAAGCAGGCGAGTCTAGTGTGTGATGTGTGACAGAATCCACCTTGTAAGAGCGCATATTTTTGGAATTGATAAACCGCTTTTACAGAACTTCGTATGTCGCCGGGGACAGTGTCGCTGGCCAATAGGATTCGATCCGCCTGTACTCCCTTACCTCCCTCCATAACTCCCCGCGACACGAGTTTCTGTCGTCGTGTCGTTCAAATTATTCAACTACATACAGTGGAGTGGGGGGATTGTCGCCGGCGACAAACGAAGTTCTGTAAAGCCGCCAATAAGCATTGGGTATTCTGTGTGATAAAGGGTATTATATAGTTACTATACTCTTTTAAAAAGACGTATGATCACCCGTGATTATCACACTCTTCCGTGTGGTTTCCTTCGAAAGCCAGTCGTGTGACAATACTGCATACGACCTACAAGTTGGGGCTAAGACCGCCGTAAGTGCGGTTACTATAGCAACGGGCGCAACGGCCAATCAGACCGCTCTATTTGGCAAGTTACGCCGTCCTAACTTTTGCGCCTGGAACTTGGTATCGAGCCCTTATCTATTAATACGATTCTGGCCAATAAATCGGGCATGCATGCGCCACTCAAAGGCAGTGAAGCCAAATCTTTCTTAAAAGCAGCTCCCGGGAATGAGGTCCCTCGATCAGGGACACCGTCCAGCTTAAAATGAGAGATACTTTAATAACTTTCTCTGGACGGTCCTCTATCTGGCTCATGTATTTCGCGTAATCTGGCGACCAAACGCAGGAAGCATAATCAGGCCCTCCCCTTCGCTACGCCACTGGCCATTGCCTGTGCAGAAGCCTCACTTCATCTCCAGTGATGCCAACCCAAGGTCGGACCAAGCGAGAGTCGGAGCAATGATAAGTCGGAACAAGCCGACGCACCCCAATGATCGACACTTTTTGTTCCAAAATGGTATCAACGAGATATGATGCGTCGAAATGAGATGTATTTGCATCCAATGGATTAACGGGTTTCATCCCCTCCATTTTGAGTTGCAACTGATCACCCCCCCTCCAATAACTTAAAACCCCGGGGTGGGATTTCTGTCACTTTCAGGTATGTAGAAGGGCATCCAATTCTGAACAGAATATGAAATTTTCAGGACGTCCATACTTTTTCCAAGGTTTCAGTGATTTTTTTACTATTTTCCCTGTATCATATACATTTGACAGAAAAAATCAGAATATTCCAACAGAATGTAGTGTAACCCCCTTTTTAGATGTTATTGCTGTAGTGTATCCTGGTCATGACATCATTTTGTAGTGTAACAAGGTCTCGATGTTCGGCTGCGATCGTCGTTGTTTCTTCCCTTCCCCACGTCGTTTACATTTTTACCTACGTTGTGTTAAGTTCTTACTCGAGATGAGAATGTGTCGTTGGGGATGAGGTTTGATTCTTAAATGAAACGCGAATGAAATGCAAGCAAAATGAATGTTTATTGGAAATCAATGGCAAAGTTGTTGAATGAATTTGTTTCTTTTCTCAAAAC
Organism: Anaspis maculata; assembly: GCA_949128115.1. Taxonomy (NCBI): domain Eukaryota; kingdom Metazoa; phylum Arthropoda; class Insecta; order Coleoptera; family Scraptiidae; genus Anaspis; species Anaspis maculata. The sequence goes on from OX421967.1 coordinate 25,536,755, forward strand.
ACCTACTGACAGTGATAAAATGACACAACAAAACACGAAACAAGAGAAATTATCACAAATTATTTAGACAATGCAGGAATTTACAACAATAAAATGAACACAAAATCAGATTAACAAAACAAAACAAGAAATCATGGAACATGGCAAGCTGTCAATTTGATCGCAAAGGAAAAGTGACGTATTCGCTGACAGGCACACCTGGGAAGAACACGTCAAAGAAACCCCTGCGTATAGCCTGGTTGGTTGCTGAAAAAATCCCTTCCCAAATGATCTGAACAAAAGTCAAGTATGAATGAGTCTTGATGAAATGACAGAGAAGTCACTCCAGTGATGCATTAATCAAGCCAGCGTGAATCGGTGCTTGAACCTCTTTGAAACGTTTGCTGCGTTTACAAGTTATTTACGTAACAACAAAAGAAAACTCGCTCGCTCACGCTTTGAACGCTGAGCAATTAATTTTTCACTTTACAAAGAAAAGAAGTCAAATTGATAGATGAATAAACAATGAAGAAACGATTGGTGAACAAATAAATAAATCAGTAAATAAATAAACAAGACACAAATGATAAGTAAACAAGTGGATAAATCAGCAAGAAGCAAATTATAAATAATGGTGTAGGTAAATAAACAAGAAACAAACGATAGGTAATGGTGTAGGTAAATAAACAAGAAACAAATGCGAGATAAATAAGTGGATACATAAACAAGAAACAGGTGAGAGATAAATAAGTAGAGAAATTGAAAGTTGGTTATACCCTTTGTAAGCAATTGGAAGGAAGAAGTATCTATAACGCATTTGCCCGAAATTCTCCAGAAGTTACCCATTACAAACCCCACAGATACATACATACAAAACAGAAGAAGAATTAGTAAACAGTACAAGCAAGGGTGCGGCGACTCGAGCCAACCTGTGGCCCTCTCTTCGTCGCCGACTTAGTTGGAATTGAAACCCCAACGTGAATCGAAGAGGTAAATTTGGAGTCAGAGGTACCTTGGTGATATCCTGAGGGGATGGACAAGGAATTCTCATGAAGCCTATTTTTGATGAGGCCCACACGTGGGATCAACCCACTCAGGTGCCTGCCGGTGAGAGGGCCGAACAGTCCTCCCATCATACTGAACAGAGCGGGTAACAGCAAAAGAAGTGGAAGCACTCCTCCAAAATTGAGAGTGTCTACATTCGTTTCCGAAGGTAAACACTTGTTTTCGTTCAAATGCAAGATAAGTGACATTTACAGTTGATCTTGTGAATGGACATTGTCGGTACCATCGAGGAACGAAAATTGCAACCACAATCATTGGACACTTACACTGCTTTCATACTCCATTCGAGTCCCACCATTCAACGTACGCATTCTTGGTGAGTAGGTTCCGTGATACTACCGAATATGTTTATAATAAATATGCCCGTCGAATCAGGGCAGTAAAAAGAAACAAACCCGAGTCTGAAGCAGCGGCAAAAGGATGGGAGACAAATGTGGCGATTCCCAAAAAACAACATTCCACAAACGCTCCGTTACACTAGGCAAACCATTAGCCGACAGGATTTCTTTTAAATAACAGAGTATCTACAGAATGCCACCCTCTACAGAATTGCATCATAAGTAGGAACAGCAAGGGATCACGTTAAACATTTTGCAAAAGAGATTACATAATTCCCCCCAAATAAGAAACGGTTAGTAGACTCAACAAGGCAGATTCATACAAGCAGGTGCCCCCCCCAGGACAAGGAGGAGCACGCAAGTCCCTTTTCCTTCCTTTACTTTCATGTATAACCTGACAATGAACAATGAAGTGTGAATGAATCATAAAAAGTAAATGAATCATAAAAAGTACCTACTGTCTCTACTTAGCGGCTGATTTGGCGTAGCAGAGTTCTTTTTTGTCGTCTTACTGTTTGTGACGTAACTTGTGGAAAGAAACATTTAATGAAACCTCGAAATACGCGCGCAGCGCAGTTCGCAGGCCTTGAGGTCACGAGTACGCAAAAAGCACACTCGCTAGATTTACGGCTGTTGCCGTCAATAATCAGATCACTTGGGAGTAGATAAATTGCACAAAATTCAAAGCTGTGCGAAGCACCTTGATTTCAAAGGGGAAAAACTGCGGGTTATGCAATCCCGTGGAGAACACAGAAAACAAAGAGTTTCGGGTTATGTACAATAATTTCGCGGACAAAATAGGTATCGAAATGCATGATTTGGTGAGTGGGTGGAAGCCAAAATTACGATATAATAATTAGTGAAAAACTAACCTTAAATACGAAAAAACGACACCCACCGGAGCACTTGAAATCACGTGTTCCGCACCACAGCTGATTCTCTTCTCTTCCTGGCCGCCCGCGGCTGCGGCTCCGCCTAGCGCCGCGCCATCTCCCTCTCCTATCGGCAAACGCTACGAACGTCAACGACCGTACCTACTTCAGGTACCAACGTATAAACAAAACAAAGGGGGAATACCACAAGAACTATGAAATTTTCCATCGTGTTTGGTTTAGAATTGTTCGTATGTTCATTCTCAACATTTGCAGTCTCCACATAACTGTGTATACTTGAAATCTCATGAAAAACTTAGCTTAATTTGAAATTGTTCAGAATTATCAGTCTTCAGACTTTTGACAGCTCTAAAAAAAAAGCCTCCGATGGGATTTTTCTGAAACCCAAAAGTTTGGAAAGAGCACAAAATTCTGAACAGAACCTGTGATTTTCACGACTACAGTATTTTTTTTGAGGTTGAAGTGATATTTCAGCTAAAATTCCTGTACTATAAGTATAAATATAGGGCGACGTGGACGTATAGTTCTCCCTGGTCGCGACGAATCCTTCCACTAGGCGAGTTTCAATTCATAAAACAAAATAACGGCAAATAGCGATGACACAAACTCACATGAAAAAAAGCGAACAAACGAAACGATCAAACGACTTGGGTCTCTTCGGACAAGGACCTGGTTGAGGGAAAAGGACAGAAAAATGCAGCTTGTAGCGCGACGAGTTGAGAGGGCGCGCCACACTATCCTTACATCCCTTACATCTAGGGCGAGTGAACGGAATTTAGTTCACCTTTTATCCGCCAGGTGCGAGGAGACGCAGACGTGCCGTGAACGAGTCTGATTCCTCAGACTAATTTTGACATTCTACCGTCTTCTGTTGGTATCATTGGACGCGTTCAGCAGGCTCTGGTGAGTGCTACCGGTGGATAACGCATGATCGGAATCGACGTCAGTTTTTCGGTGGAAGTAAGTGGGGAAATGAAGGGCGATTCGACAATAAGCCGTTCCGCAGCTCACAATCTACCGGTGGTGTGTCGGTAGCCTGCTGAACGTACCCAATGTCATTATGCTGGTTAGGCACTACTGATATATTTATTTTTTCGTATCGCTGTTGAGATTTTGACGCCAAAGCCTACTGTTGCAGCACCTAATCATGATCAAATAAACCACTGTCTCAGAATGTGACAAGCGTGCTAGCATTGCCACCGCTCTCAAATCGACTACAGTGACACTTTGGCGCCCATCGTGGCCGGACATTCTAGCATCTCGTTGCAGATGGTTAACTTCGATACGTTGCAGACGTGATGGTGACTTGTTGTAGGTATGGATTTTCAAAATTTTCATGTGCATTTACTGAATAAGCTTTAGTCCAGTCTGATTTTCAAGGCAAATTCTGTCAACAACTGACCTATACGAGATGCAGGGCTGTTTAGCCCCTAATCAGCGCAAATTCCTCCGAACACCAGTGTTGCCTTTAGCTTCCCAATTCGATTTGGGTTCGAGTTCAAATGTGGAACTCAGATGTTGGCATAGGTACTCACTTGTCATTCACTGTAGTTTTACCTTTATTCATCATCATTCGTTTATTATTCATTCATCATTAGTTTTTCACATTATACGTGTTCGTTTCCATTCCCTGGCTGATTCCTTGATTGCTGTGTATCACAAGACAGTAGTTCTAGGTACCAGGAGAGGAGCTTTCGTTTTCTTTTCTTCTCAGTAGCTTCACGGGCAGTGGCACACTGTTCGCAATGAAGGAAAAGGTGATTTGTAAAAATGGAAAGTGAAACAGCTAAGCTTTGGTCATCACATGATATATTTCCCAATATTGTATTTTATATCCTCGTCAGGCCGACTTCTTGCCAGTCTTGATACTCGAGAGTACCTCCTGTAAAATTAACTTCCATCTTTGATTAAGTAAAACTTTAACATCAGTGACATGCATACATCGAAACATATAAAGTTAATATTACACGAAAGGCCGACTCGCCTTTATGAAGTGGCGCATGGCGCGAAAAGGAACTAGGGGGAAATCAATCACATAACCTAACAATTCACTAAAAACAATAAATATTTACTGGTGTGAGCATTAACAAAATACTCACAACATGTAGGTAGCATCATATCTAACATATTATCACATTAAGAAAAAACAACAGAAATTCAACTAAAAGACGACTATTACTCCAGCGTCATTCTTCCGGCAGATATACATTATTATTATGTCATCATAAAAACTATTATTTTTTTATATATTATGCTGTTGATATAGAGTTTAAGTGGGTGGTAGTAGTAGTAGTAGTTTAGTAGTAAGACGCAAACATCCTTCTTCACATTTCACCACATTTACAAATTTCGATAATAATTAGCAAAATATATTATATCATTTCTTATTATCGTATGTATCAGCCATTTTATATTTTTGGGAGGCCCTCCAGCTATACATGTAAGTCTCATAATACACAACGGGAGTAATGGGACTATTCTAACAATCCTTAGAAGCACAAGTTTCTTCTTATTTTCTAAACAAAAGTTCAACACTTTCCAACAATCCCGACCCGTGCTTTTATACATAAAAAATAAACTACAAAAGGAGGGACGTGTGGTTCGTATCCTTATTTTTACGTAATGATTATTATTAGTATTTATATTTGGTTTCGGTGGTGTGAGTTTCAAATAAATCCGGATTTGATGTTAGTGTTGTTTTTTTGTAATCATCAATCTATCAATAATAATAATATTCAGTGTGTTTGAGAGAGAAAGAGAGATAATTTCATATTACGCCATAGAATTCTCGCTAGTATATGGGCATGTCGGGCATTTCACACTGCCCTATCGTCACCCTGTGCATGGCCATCTCGGATATGCCATGGTAGTGGACGAAAGCGCCACCTAGCACGAACACGTGGAAAATCTGGTGCGAGTGCAACCAAATGTCAAATTTGCCGGGGAACCACCGTTCCGGCACCCTCAGGGCGTAAAGCATGGCACCCATGATGTACAAGAGACCCATCAGAATCAACCAGCCCAGGGATTTCTGGCTGACGTTGTTGAACCAACCCTCTACGACACCAAAATGTATGGCCGGGACTATCCCGCTCAGGCCGAATGTCATGAACACTGCAGCTCTGTCGAATAACAGTTAAAATCAAACAATTTGAAGGTATTGTTCAGATCAAATCGATCGAGATTAGAGGCGCGATTTCTTTCGAAAAACACTGCCGCATCTCTTCAACACCGTGACTGCAGTAAAAATCCGATTACGTACCTGAACGGACGCCAGCCCGACTCGCTAAACTTGTCCCACAGCGACACCATGATGCTGGTGACGCCCAGGAAACAGACGACGCTGAGGTAGACGACTTTCGGTTTGAAATGGCAATAGAAACCGTAGTAGACCCACGGGACGAACGAGCCCATGATCAGCATGGCTATGCCACAATAGTCCAGTTTCGAAAACAGTTTACCTATGAACTGCGAATGACAGTTGACGGTGTGGAATAAGAAGCTACACCCCAAGCACATTATGGCGCCGGCGAAGAATGCGCCGAACACGATTTTCTCCTGTAGTTCGATGTCGATGGTCGGTCGCATCAAGAAGAAGATTGCAATGGCTGTAAAGGAAACAATACAAAAAAAATCAAAACAGTCGAACTTCAAAGTGACGCTGCCAAATTAAGCTTTAGCCAACCTAAACATGTAATAGTATATTACATACCGAGGCGGGAAACGAGTTATTACTTAGCGCCCCGGCAACAATCTTTGCCCTCTGCAGTAATAACCGTTTTTGCCGAGGTAGGTATGTATGCTATTTTACTGACAATTATTCAATACATATTATCATTAGCAATGCATATAAGCTATAATAAATATTATTGTGTTGAAAATCGTCTTTATCAAGCTAGCGCTTCACGATAGTTTATTCATAATGATCCAGTTTAAATGCAAATAATTGGCTTGATTTAAAGTTTTTAGCGTGAAAAAAAGCGTTTTGTTTCATCGTGGTCCGAAAGTGACATTATTTTCCAACCTGTAAGGAATCATTCACTTTCCAACTTTTTAGAAGTCAAGAATGTATCGATTGCTAACTCATTGTGAATAAGATCAGTTACTATGTTGATTGTCAGAAAATATAATTATTATCAAAATACCAGGGGCCGTAGTTTCGGAACCGGAGAACAGCTCCTCATGCAATGTTGCCTAGGTTGACACCCAATCACAGCCCCTGGTTGCCTAGCAACTTCTCATCTGAACGGATCACCTGTGTCCCAAAAATAGGGCCCCAGTGGTTTATGGGACGAGGCGAGTGAGTGAACAGAAGTTTTATCGTTTAGTAGGCCTTGGCGAGCTTCAAGCCATGGACTGTAACAGTTCCCAAGCTCAAAAAAAAAGGAATCTAGGTCATCTTTATCACACTTTATTTCCATTCTTCTTTATTACTCTCAAATAACGATTAAAATTGGGGCTTGGATAACGATTACAACTTACTGTTACTACTCTGAAAGCCTGTAGTTAAAGTTGACTGTCATCAACTGTCAAAGTGACTGTCTTGTGCCGTTGAAGGTGAAATGCCATCTTCATTCAACATTTGAAGTGAATCTCAAGAAAATGCGCCACAACATAACTTTCATAAAGCAACACTGACAAAAATTAAGTGCATGTATGTACGCATGAGTGAGTGTACAAGACAATAATGATAATTGTACTATTACGTAATTATGATGACAGCTGTAGACCTGACGACTTCCGTTTTTCGTTCCCTTTTAACAGACGGGTTGGGTTCAACGAACGGTAATCGATCAATGCAAGAAATCTTGACGTTTTTAAAATTCAATCAGCAGTAAAATTTTTGCGGCAATAAATCCAATGAACATGATAAAAAGAAACAAAGTGGACAAAAATGGCGTAGGTCTGAACACCGCTTTCAGCTCAACGACCTCCACCCGGTTATTCCGAAAAGTTCAAATAAAAATACCAAATAACCATAAAAATAACGACTTCGACACTTGAAACGGATGTGCTTTATCTACTTGTTGTCCATGTCCATCACTGCATTCATATCTCCGTACAATTTAAAACGAGAAGTAATTTGGATAAAAAATCGATGAAGCTAATAAGCTATAACGGCTACTGAATGACGTTCAGTAGATAATTTCCAAACCATCATCACTCATTGATAACAGCAATTTATGCATTGAATAATGCATAATTAGTAGATTACAGCACGGAAAAATGTTCAAAGCCCGAAACACGTACCCGATGTGTTATAATGCCCGTGGTACATATAACGCTTCATGTACATACAGAATACCCTGGCCTCCCCAGCCTTAGGGCTCGATACCAAGTTACAGGCGCAAAGTTTGGGACGGCGTAACTCGCCAAATACAGCGGTCTGATTGGTTGGTATCCGCCGTTGCTATGGTAACCGCACTTACCGCGGTCTCAGCCCCAATTTGGTATCGAGTAGTTGGACCCCAACAGACCATTTCAGATGACGTCGCGTAGCTCCGCCTTGAACAGCTGATCGGGAGCTACGTCAGTTAGATGTGCGTATTTGTCTGTTAATACGACCGCGATAAAAAACATACAGGGTTCTTCAAAAGTCCTGATTTTTTTTGGAATAACGCTTGAACAAAAAAAGCCGTTTTTTCATGATATACTTTATGATTTACTATTGTGAAACCTAATGAGAAGTAGCTGAGTCAGCTTCCATAAAACATAGGCTGTCATTGAAAAAAAAGTTAAGGTTGGCTGGACTCAGAGGGATTGGCAGTAGATCATGAAATGTATTATGAAGAAACGGCTTACCATTTCAAGAAATCGACCGTTCGGGCGGTTTTTCAGGAAAAAGCATTGAATAAATGGAATATTTTATAGAGGACTTTTGAATAACCCTGTATATTTATCAACATGCCTCCGCAAAACGAACGTTATCTCGGAAACATACCAATGATTATTGCAATATTTAAAGTGATTTCCTTTTTATTACTTGAATTATTAACAGTAAATTTCCAAGCAAACAATCATAAAAATTAATTCATACTAAATCGTTATAGGTTTGGAGTTTTGGCGGTACCTATGGGCTATGGGAACATGTTAATGTACACGGTGTTCCAAAGTTGAAGGCTTTTTTTTCGTAAACCATCGAGAGTGTACGTGCGGTTCTATTGCTAGAAAATGCGTCCACGCCTTCACATCCGTATTTTCCAACAGTCAGAAACTTATCGTTGAGGTTTCAAAAGTTTTTGGAAAAAGCTCAGTGGAAAGTACTTGCTACCTATTACTATTATCAGCTCTAACACAGTAAAATTAAACATTAAAGTGAAAAAAGTAAACACAAAAAGTGCTGGACTGAAGCCGGATATGTCAGTTCCCAATACGCTCAATTAGTGATGACGTAGATTGGAGTAGGTCAAAGCGCCGTTGCCATGGCAACCATGTATGCAAACCCGGAATGACAGTTGACATTGACATTACTTGCGTCAAAAATCGTCAAAATAAACGGTGTTGCGGTTGTTATGCAATAACAAAGTGTATAAAAGGCCGTTCCAGGTAGAAATCACCCTTTCCTCAGCGGAACACCGTGCAAGGAGGATCAAGTGCAGTTAAGGACAGAGTAGACCATATTAATTATTCTCACTTTCCCCTTCCACTAGTCATTTGTAAGTTAGGTATGTGCCTGTGACCATGCGCACTGCAGTAGAAGATCTCGCGCGCCACAGCATGCATAGAAAACGGAACTTTGCTGTCGCTGTCAGAATTTACGATTTCAAGGTGTTTTCTTGATTCTTGGGACGTTTTAACCTTTTTAACCATACTTTTACGTGACGGCTGACGCTCGGTTCGCTTTCAAGCGCTGTCAAAATTCTCGTTAGCGGAAGTTGTGCAATAAAATATGGCGGGTAATTTGAAATTGTTTTGGATTCAAAAACCCCATTCTAAATTGCTTCGCATAAACTTCACAGCAAGATTTTCCATTTCATTATGGTGAAAAGTAGATCAGGTATTTCTTTTTACACACTTGCTATGTTATACATTCGTTGAAATTGTCAATTTGCACCTTGAATTGATCATTTTACAAAGTCATTCAACATGCATATTCTTATGGGAGTTTCAACCCAGCACATGTGGTTGTCTCTCTCCCCGATCTGCGACTGCGCTTTGAATAAATAATATGGTCAGTTATATTGGTAAACTAAGCGTTGCGGAATCAATCTCTGTGGGTTGATTCCTTGACAGAATCTGAAAAATTCAAGTCTTTTTCGAATGCTACAAGGATGTACTTTGGTTTGAGCCCATTGGCATTTCCAAAATCGAAAAATCATTGATTGGGATTGATTCCGCAACGCTTATTTTACCAATTCAACTCCGTCCTTGAAGTAAAATTGTGGTCAACGTTATTTACTGTCATTTCGGGTTTGTATCGACGTAGCCATGGCAACGGCGCCCTGACCTACACCAGCCTACGTCACTAATAGGGCGATTGCATGAAATTCGTTCACCTGATCACCGGCAGGTAGCGCAAGGATCGATAGTTATGTTTTGACATTTGTTAGGGAATTGCATTGGGGCACATAATAGCTAGGTGTAAGGCATAGACGTGTGAGGCATTGTTAGAATGATTAGAGATCACAATCTATCGATCTCGTAAACGCCGAATAAAACAGTATGTAAACAAAACACGTAAAAATGACAGTATTTAGTGAGGTTACTCCGGTTGACGTTGACTCCGGGATGAAACTTGACAGATGACAGTGACACTATTGACATTTTGCCATAAACTCCCTCTACATGCAATCACCCTATTGAGCGTCGTTTGAACAGGTGCGCATGCGTTAGGGCGCCAAATTTTGAAAACTTTCTTACACCTGTCAGTTTGCATGTGTCCGGTTTGAATAGCAACGCTACATGAGTACATGCTCTGTGTAGCCCCCTGATCAGCTACTGGTTTCTGGCTGTCACTTTTACACACACTTATTTATTAGGCCACTTGAGGTACTTTAACCCACCGGGAGTACATCGGGGCACACTGAAACTCACCTATGAAAGCAACGCATCCCAACAGATGCGTCCAGATGTTGGCCGTTTCCGTGTGTATCCTGAAGATGCTCTTGAAGCAGGCCCGGAAACTGGGCAGGGGCGGCCTATGTCCGAAAATCAAAAAATCATTGTCCTGCAGCCAAGCCGGTAGGTTTCTAAAGTGGCACACGGACCAGCCGGCCTGGATCATCTTCCTGACCACGTGCTCGGCCTGGCTGGCTGCATTGTGGGCCAGAGCTGTGATGTCCAGTTCATCTCCTAAAGAATTGTCAAAAGAAAAAAAAACACAAATGTTAGCTCGATGCTCAAGTTCAAAAACACCTACACTGTCGGTTTATTCAGCAGCTCTGGCGGGTGACACTGACACTCGAGGCTCAAGGTTGTGGTTAAATAATACCAAGAAAAAGCTTCTGGCTGCAATAATTGAACTGGTATACGAACAAAAATAGTGATCATATGGACACAGCGATCGCTGTGAATCGATTCTTGAAAGTCAGTTTGTAGACGCTTCCTTTTCTCTTAGCAGGAATACTTGCAGGGTAACATTTATTACTCTTTCTGTTGGTAGACCAGACTATGATCTTTGCATGGCGTTTGAAGTTTGTACCAGGCCTCAAGATTAAGTCATCCGCCGCGAGTGAATAAACAGACTTCACATGCTTCATTCAGTCAGCATTTGAACATAAGCATGATTCATACAAACCGAAAAAAAAAACAAAGGTTCAACAATAAACAAATGTAATAAACAATAATAAGAGACAAAAAAATGAGTGATACTACACCTCTGAGCTCGCGTGAGTTTTTTTTTTTGATGATGTGAAGGTGGTATGGGGTTGAGGGTGGGAGAAGTGAGAAAACTCAACTCTTCTCTAGTACGACACAATCAAAAAGACGAGAAAACTCTAAATCTACTCTACCTGTACCTAGAACGGCCGCTTTCAATACGTCACTCATCTCGGAATCGAGGACGTTTTCGTCCTCAGGCGTGGAGGGCAACGGACACCCCACGCAATCTTCCTCCACCTGAAAAAGAGAATCATTCTGAAAAAAAGAAGAAAACACAATTGAATTGAGACGAATAGACAGAGAGATAGACACAGATAAGAGTACACACAACAAACACTAATGCAGTGCGGGTGTTAATGATCCAAGGATTATGATGGGGAATGGGTGGCATCATCACAAAACGGATAGTTTTTGATTTTGCTTTTACACGCACACAAACCTCTAAAAAAGAGCTGGAAAAAATGCGTTTTTAGAGAAGTGTCTACTGAAAAATAGAAAACCATAGACTCAACTGTAATTTCGCTTGCCATATTTTTGAATTTTCATGTAGGGAAAATCGTCGAAATCGCTTCTAAATTGAGCATCGTAGGACAAGTTTGGGCATTTAATATTTAAAAAGTCATTTTGACAAGATCGACGGCAAATGTCATAGGAAAACGTTAGTTTATTAATTATACATACAGGTGGTCCATCGTTCCATAATTTTTCCAGAACGCGGCTTTGTCGCTTGAGCCCCCAGCCAAGGATTTCATGGGTCAAGTTCATGCCAAACGATCTATCGCAATCTGGTCAACATTCAAATTTGTCGAGTTCGATTGGTCGCTCAGTTGCAAAAAAAGTACTTTGCGATACATCAAATTGAAGGGAATCAAATTCTCTTTCTGAAAAAATATTTATAAAATCCTCAACCCCACCACATTTTTTCCTAAAATTCTCTATTCTTGACCACTAAATTTTCAATGCAGTCAACGTCATCCTACACAGCATCGAGGGAGGAAATTTTCTGGGAAAAAAGTGTCACCCAAATTCACCCCTTTGCTCCCCCCACCCCAACTTCAAAACCAAGAATGAGACTTCCTACTTTGTGAAACATCAAATTGAAAGAATTTGAATTCTCTTCCTTAACAAAATATTGTCAAAATTTTCAAAAGCCACCTTTCCCTCCTAATATACTAAGAATGTCCAATTTGATGAGGGAAGGGTTGAAAATTTTCTAAATATTGTTTTCAGAAAGAGAACTCAATTCTCTTGATTTGATGTATCACAAAGAAGATGCTGTTTTGATAAATTTTGAAGTTGGGGTGGAGGGAGCACAAAGGGGTGAATTTGGGTAGCACTTTTTCCACTGAAAATTTTCTTCTTCGATGCTATCTACGATGATGCCGACTAAATCAAAGAGAATTTAGTGGCCCAAAATTTGAAATGGGACATTCATGGAGAATTTCATGGAGAAGGGGTAAGATAGGTGGTGTCATTTGAAATTTCAAAGTTTAGGTGAGTGGGGGCGAGGGGGCTGAAGATAAAAATTCGCCAATGTATGTTTTCGATGCCCCCCTCGATATACAAATCGACCTGTTTTTGCTCGAAGAAATATTCACTAGAAATCGAGAGTTATTGCGGGTGGATAGTTTTCAAATGGTCACCCGGTATAAGGCCCATTTAAAAAATATATCCTGGGCTCCGAGGGCGCAAATTTTGAGATACCCTGTATTTTACAATTTGTATTTGAAAAAAATAAGACAAAGATTAAACTTTGAAGGGCTGTATCCAAAGCCAAATTCTGATCAGTGGCCAACTTGGCCAAAAAAAAATACCATTCGCGGTATCGCACAGCGCACGTCACACTTTATATCAATCTAAAGTCTCGAATGTGTGTGTGTGTGTGTGTGTGTGTGTGTGTGTGTGTGTGTGTGTGTGTGTGTGTGTGTGTGTGTGTGTATGCATTTCCCAATTATTTCTTGATAACAGCTTGTTGCTACAAGTAGTGAGAAAAACAGAGGAAAGGAAATGACGTACGATCATTATCGAATCACGGACTTTGTATAAAAACTACGGAAAAATGAGACGCGACGTAGCGTGTGCATTATTTCTACAAGAGTTGAGTAACAATAAATACTACTTAGTAACCATCTAAAAGAAATGTGACGTGAAGACACTTGATTTCAAAACATCAGATCGGAACATAAAAATCCACGTTGTTACGAGGCCCAATTAGGACTTTCTCTCTCTTGTCGAATGATAATGGTTTTTGATGGTCATTCACTTCCACCACAATCGAACGTAAAGTTTTCTAATCACATACTCGTACTCCTGTTTTTGGATTATTCCTTGTGTCCAGTATGGTATGTGCACGATTTGAAACAAAAGCGGAGAGAAAGCGGAAGAACGGTTTTCTTTCGCCAAAAATTGATGAAAAAAAAAAACCGCTCGAACTTTGAGCTAAGACAACGAGCTTTTGGGAACTGGTTCAAGTAGACATCCAATAATGGCCACTGGCAACTGAGTTTCTGGTTGTTTCGTTTCCGATTAATTCGCATCTTCTGAATTTATTTATGGAGTAATCATCTTTTTAGCGCCACTGTTTGTTCTGCAACGTTTCCGACTAATTTGCATCAGTTAATTAGTCAGTGACTTCATTAAGCCTGATATTTATTTTTGTTTGATTCCAACAACAACAAATGCGCGCTGTCATATCAAAATCAATTATTTGGTTTAAACGAAGAAAAAAAGAGAGCTCGAGAGTACCTACACTGCGGAAATTGATTGAGGGATAAAAGTGAGGATAAAAGTGAGCATTAATGACGATGCACCGAGACATTGGATTTTCTTTTTTTATTGATTTGCGTTTTACTTGAGTCGCACCATCAAACTAGCATGTCTAGTTAGTTATCTACGTACTTGATGTAAAAAATTACGTAGGTACATTAAAAGTGTAGCCAATGCAGCAAGAGCAACAACAACAAAAAAAACATATTGACTTGAGGATTTTCTTTTAAATTTGCCAGACCTACAATTACACAATAATTACGTTAAGAGTTTTTCCACTGCCTTTTTCTTTGCATTATTTCGATCAAGTTTTGATCGCGTCATTATTCGTAGGAATTCCAAAATCGATAGAATGAAAAACCTCGTAAATAAACAGTGTGAATGTGGATCAATATTGTTATTCTCGGCACAGACAACTATCTAGACATTTGTTTAAAGACTTACACACGCACAGGAGATTCTAGGATAATAATAATATAATGTACTACAAAAAACTAGCGCAAGTGTCAAGGATGGAGTTGAATTGTTGAAATAAAGCGTTGAGGAATCAATTCCAGCGGGCTTATTCTTCGACAGAATTGTACCATTCAGATCTTTTTCGGAAGCTACAAGGAGGTACTATAAACTGTAAATTATAGAATTTCTGTATGATCAATTCATAGTACCTCCATCTAGCTTTCAAAAGAGACCTGAATGGTAAATTTTTGTCAAGGAAAAAAGCATACGGGAATTGATTCTGCAACGCCGTACTTTACCAACCCAACTACAACTTCAACACACAATAATTCTGGGGGTACTTGTAGATACAAAACTTCGGATACTGGCATTGCCTTTAATATACATATAATTAAATTTACTATACCAACAATGAATTAAAACTACTTTTCTATACCTATGCTTCACTTATCTCTAACCCATTGTTCAATTTCGATACAAAATGCGTCTTTAATAATTAAAAAAATCAAAGTCCATGAAAATCAAATCAAATCCTGTTTCCGCGACATTTCTAATGATTAGAGCCTTCACAATGTAATCTTCCATGGAAGAATAATGTGATGATAAATGAAACGATCAAGCAGTGAACCGCTTATTTTTTTTCTAATTATTCATAAAGTCTGATACAATAAACAGGACACGTTTTTTAATTCTTTGCTTGTGTTATGTCGAGTGTTATGTGTACCAAGTTTACGAGTCAAAACAATTTTCTTTCGTAATTTATAATACAAGATAGATAAAAACATTTCCAAGGTCTCAAGTACCAACAACGTATGAAAAGCCACACGGACTCAAGGAACAGTTAGCATTTCCTTTTGAAGACGCGCTGGTGCACATTACGTTTAATAATAATCAATTGATAATTATTATTGAGAACGCCATTTCCCGTGAACGTTCGCTCACAACACTGAATTAACTATGATAATGGACAAGATGGTCGTTTCATTGTCATATCATTTTTGATGATAGCGAAATTGATTTTTCTAGACAGCAACGAGTTTATTTTTATAAAAATACATTTCAATTCCTTTCGTTTAATTCATACAATTGATTGAATCTATTTCTTTTAGGTTAGAATTTTCCGTGCGTTTCCATCCTTCGAATATTTCACATCAATTTCTGACTTGGCGCACTTTCAGTTCGGCATGAATCACGAATTTGGCGCACTAGGAAGAGCATCAAGTTGATTTGATCTTGTGACAATAAAGAAATACCTATTATAGTCCGAGTTCACAATAGCTGAAAGTGACCCATACTTGAGCATCTGGAGCGTTACGATGAGGAACGTGAGAAGAGGAAAGAAAATCATAGGCGGGTCATAACATAACAAAGAGGACAAAAATGTAGAGTAGTAAATGCGGAAAAACTAGGTATATTCTGAATCATTAGTTCAGTCACGGTCATTGGTCATTAGGCATTGGCCACTCTAAACTATTTTGCACTCCGAATATGGGGATGGGTAATGTTCATGACCTTGGGCGGTCAACGCTGGTCAACGCGTCAGACATACAGAGCCCATGGTGGTGAAAATAAGAAATTCTTGTTGGACTTAATTGACAGCAGACAGCTTTGACGTGATTGCATGGTTCTTGTTTTGACGGACACTTATTTCTCGTGCAATTGTTTGTTGTGATGGGCAACTGCAAAATGGACGACAGATTGGTTGACGGTTGACAAAATGACGGCAGCGAAAAGTGACGTTTTTTTTCGTCGAAATAATCGCAGCGCCACCTAGTGAGATGCTCGCTAATTAAATAGAGTCCAACAAGAACTTCACATTTCGCCGCGGTGCTACATGTACGGTTGCGGACTCAAAAAAGTTTACACCGATGACAATCGTGTGGCCATGCCCATTCAAAATTACGTCAAAACTGAATTAGCATGGCCACTTGATCGCCGTCGGTGTAAACTTTTATGAGTCCGCAACCTTACGTACCCCATAGGCCCAGTATTATTATGTCCGTCGGTTGAATTTCAATGTCGGCTCGGTCTAGCACACTGTCACTGGCTCAGACACCCGTCAACCTTCGGTTCAACCGGACATTATAATACTGGAGCTGGGCCTCAATTTTTTTTCTAGTTTTCTGCTTTCTTTCCTGCACATTTCATTCGCTGGAAGTACGTATTTTGCATCCCGACTCATATCTTCAAGAGAGTATTGAAATCCATATTGGCAGACGGCTGCTTTTATAGCCTGTCCGAGTTTGTCGACTTCTTGGGTTCCACCCATCTATAAAGTGATGATGTTCATGTCATTTTTTATTTCGTTGTTTTATGTTTTCTGTTTTACTATGTGGATATATTGTATTGACATATCCTATCCTATTGACGTATCCTATTTGTACGACTTGTACTGCGCTAAGGATGAATAAATATATTATTATTATTATTATTATTACTTATGGACTCTATGCTTATGGTTAAAAAAAATCAATGTTATTTCAAATTGATTGGCATTTCGGACGGCCAGTAAAATTGCCATTAGGGTTGAACATAATGCATTTGGCGAGTCAAATCGAGCTAAGAATCAAAAGTTATAATCAATTTGCGAACGTTGATGTTGAGCTCGATTTGACTTAGGTACTAATCGGATCATACAGGGAGATTCAAAAGTGTCGGACCACTTTAAAGGTGCGTAATATGGAGGTGTGATAAAGTGCCGGAAAGTCGTAAAAAAATTCTGTCTTCTAGTTTTGAAGTTATGGATGGACAAAAGTTGGTCCTTCGATCGCTTCTATGTTCGTTATTTCAAAAGATTTAAGTTTTAAGATTTAACTGTTTATGGGAAAACAATGAGTACAAAAAATCAACCTCTGAATCTGCAATGAATTTCTGTTTGGTGTACAGGGTGAGTCATGAAATCTGGAAATTATTTTTTTCTAAAATTGCCTGCAAATAGTCACAGTGGTCCGAGGGGTTAACCATTTGGCAATTTTGGTGTACAGCCGTGAGCGAATTTCTGGCAATTGAGGCAATTTTCTGGCAATTAGCGATTTTGGTGTACCCTTTTTCCTTAGGTGGTCAATCTCTCGCAGTGGTCCCATAACCTATGTAGAGCACAATAAAACACAATTCATTTGAATAGAATTCTTTTGCTTCTGCTTTTTTCAGGAAAACTAAATTTTTGTAGTTTATGTTTAACCCTGTATAGAAAACGAAAATATTATATACAGATTCAAAGGTTGATTCTTTGTACCCATTATTTTTCCATAAACAGTCAACTGAAATCTTTTGAAACAACGAAAATAGAAGAAATCGAAGGACCATGTTTTGTCCCTCCATAGTTCAAAATTGAAAGACGCAGAATTTTTCAACAACTTTCCAGCACTCTACTACACCTCCATATTATGCACCTTCAAGATGGTCCGACATTTTTTAATCACCCTGTATAATGCCTGGTTGCTGGTTGTGTATACTCTGTCTGGCTTTTACTTTACATGATTCTAGTGGGCTGCGATTCAGGCCGTGAGCGGCCGATGGTGACCAGAATCGCAGCCCACTAGAATCATGTAGAAATCAGACAGCCTATATTTTCAAATCTAAATGTCTATTTTCATGGCCGCCTGAGATGTCTATCAATTTTTTGAGATAAATTCAAACAGTAGGTGTTATTCACAGGGCGAAAAATATCATGTCATTGTTGAAAAAAAAAAACAAATATACTTTTCAACTTTTTGTTGATCTGTGCATGCCGTGAGTTGAGCAGCGATATCAAGTTGAACAATATAAACGTGACGTGACAATTCGTCCCTCTGTGCATCCGTGTATCTATCCGTGACGCTCTGATTACTTGGCAACCTGTCGCTCTCTTTGTTTATTCTTTGTTGTCAAAGTGTGCCCACGCATCGTTTTAACGTTGTCTTTAATCTACCCGGCCCAGCTCCAGCAGGTACACTCGGCAGCAAAAATAGCGCCTATTTGATGTATGACGAAGACGACTACTTGCTTGGCCTACTCTACCGTAGAAGTTAGTAGTAATACTTGGGATAAATGAAGCAATATTACCTTTGTTATCATCATGGGGACCTTCAATAAACCATTCAGACGTTCAACAATGGTAAGTGCTGACAGGGACCGGCCTCGCCATTTTGCACCACTATCATTGGACTTGAAACTGATTTTGATTTTTCTTTTTCAGTAGTTAAGCATAGACGTTGCAACCTGATCACAAAGTATTCAAATATTGTTTTATTGTGCTGGTCGAAAGAACACAAAAGGCTGTCGACCCAACACCCGGTTTGTTTACTTAGTCCTCTACAAGGGCGGCATTGCTTTATTTATCTCGAGTACATACCTACCTACTACGGTGGAGCAGGCCAAACAAATAGTGGTCTTCGTTATAAATCGCATGGGCGCTATTTTTGCTGCCGAGTATACATAGAGTTGCAAATGATGCAAAATACAGCACTCAAGTACTGATCGAGGTAATGACAGTATTAGCATGAGATACATGAGTCTTATTGTGGCTCCCTTTCCACCCACGAAAATACGTCTTAACGTGTACTTTTTTCCGAAACGCCTCTACGGCGAGCCAAAATTTACGTGAGTCATCTTAGCTCATTGTTCTTATTCTCAAGTCCCAAGTCAAGTTGTAATGCGAATCTAAAAATGCATTTACATACTGATGAGCTCAAGGAGCGTGCAAATTAATTTAAATAAATTGAACAATTTGACATCACCGTCGGTCAAGTTCAAAATATACAACTGAGGCGGCAAAAAATCGTGGAAGTACTTAGCGAAGAGTACTTTGGAATTATTAAAGAACAGCGTTATGTTTACATATTGGGAGATTCCACTTGGAGGGTTATCATGTGATCTTAATTTATTAAAAAAAAAGTGATTGATGTGTCAATACAAATGAGCGAAAGATAAGAAACCCCCTTGCCTTTATCAAAACCTTGATTTGACTGTTTAAAGGTCAAGTTTGAAAGGGTATGGTATACTAACCGCAGGTTCTACAAAAAAAGGTATACTTGAGCAATAGCTAATTCGACATTTTCTTGTGTGGATTCTGGCCAATTGACCAACGTAAATTTCGGTTTCAAATCGCTTCATCAACAAATGATCAGTGTTTTTTGAATTTTGATTTTACGCATTTTCCGTGGTCGATCAACTAGCACTGGTCAGGAAAAAATCTATTTACTCAACAGTGTATAAGCGTTTTAACACTGTGTTGACTTTTTGGTGAAAACTGTGCTAAGGCTTAAGGGGTTTTCTTTATTGTTGATGATAATATTGCATGACGAATGGGTAAATGAGGACGAAATACTTGTGAATCTAGTATTTACCTACACTATTAAACTAGTTTATAAAAAAAGCAGATTTTTACAACAAATTGCCATTAGTGGAACTTTAAGTTTTTTTACAGTTACTTGTTTTTCACTTTTTTACAAGTATAGGCGTAATTTATTGTCCTCCACTCTCTTAAGTTAGATTAATTAAGTTGATTTTAGTGACCAACTACCGATAAAAAGCTAGATTTACTAATATGGCAAGCAAACAAAGAGTCCTCAACTTTCTGGGTAGCCCCGAGAAAGAGACGCTTACCAAAGAGTTGACATCGTCGTCCAGCAATTCCTTGATCTCTGAAGTGATGGACTCAGTGTCCGGATCCCATAGCTTCCGCTTGCGGAGCCCCACGAGGTCCACGGCTGCGGCCCCATCCATGGAATCCTCTGCGTCACTGTAGTGCGACATTTCCGTACCGCTCCTGCGAACACACAAGCTCGAACTGAGACTCTCGACGGATCCCCAAAAACTAAACTACGCGGCGAGCCGTTCGGAAGAGCCCGCACGCGAGGGTCAAAGGTCAAAGCACGAGACGGACCTTCGCGTTATGCAACGACCTTTACATTAGTTCATCAGTCATGTCAGCGCCATGGTCCTTCCCGGGGGACTCCGTCGTTTCAAGAATTCATCACAAACTCGACTTGTTGTTTCGTTTTTTTTTTACGTAAGATGCTTCTGCGACTTCGACTTTCCCATGACAATGACAGACGACGGTCGAATCCAAAAACAAACAAACCCGGCGGTAATTCAATAGTCACTTACGTGAACAAGCGAGGAAAGTCTGGACGACCAGGAGTTTTCCAAAAACGGGTTGATTTCCGCGAACGGCACAACAAATAACGGGACTGACTAAACGGGACTTCGCTGTGGAAAGTTTGACAGGTCAACGGGATCAGCTCAGTGTTGCCAGATGGAATTTATTTCAGTCCCTAGACTTTTACTTCAAAATTCCCTAGATTTCCCTAGAATTTTGAATTTCTGCACGAGCGAGGGAAGCAGGGGGTCTGGGGCACAGCCCCCCAGGAAAGCGCTGCAGGCGAAATTTTTTTCGATTTTAGGGAAAAACTAGGGACAAAACAGACAAAATTTCTTTTAAAAACTGTTGAATAGATTACCTACAATTTTGTGGTCTATAGTCTTCAAGCAAAAGAAAAAAATAAATAAATGAAAAAAATACCTAGGTATATGTATACCAAAAAAAAAAAAACCTAGGTAGGTGAATATCTGTTATTTCAAAAGTGTATTAACATTTCAATAGGTAGGTAAGTAGGTACCTACCTTACCTATTCTTTTCCACTAATGTTCTGGCGGTACTTTATTAATACACCCAGCCAATAACTTTATATTAAAAAACAGCAGAACTACTCATAACTTCAAATAAACTTTATTTGGTAGTAGTAAAATGTTACAAAATTCAGCCTCATAATAATACATGAGTAATAATTGAAAAAAAACACTTCTTTCTCTTTTTTTCGCCTAAGAGGGAGCGCTGGCTGTATTTTATTTTTTTTTGTGATACCTCATTTTTATCTTAACATCAACTTCAAGTATTATTGAAAAAAAATTATTTAAAGTTGAGTTTGAGAAAAAGCAAATTTAGTTGAAGGAGACGAAAAATCCCTAGAAACTTGAAAAAATTCCCTTTTTCCCTAGGTGAACAAAAAGTACCTAGATCTAGGGAAAAATTCCCTGATCTGGCAACACTGGATCAGCTGTCAGTCACAGAGAATAGCTGTCAGGTCGCTGGGGATTTTAGTGTATAGCGGTCCGCTGTTGGTAGCACTGGTTCAAATGTCACTAGAACCACGCGCGCTTTTCAAATAACTTCCAAAAACACCTGAATCGGCGGAGGAGAGCGGCAAGGATATAACAGGACTGGAACAATAACGAATTTCAAGCAGACGATTGAAAATAGAGATTTAAGCAATCACACATAAACATAATATTACCATATTTTTCGCATTCAGTAAGACAACACTGGGTACACAACACCATACAAATTAAATGTTGCCTTATCTAAATGCTTTTATTTTACAATTATTTTGGGATATCTGAAGTGTTTTGTAAATTGTAAATAATACTTCCTTTCCATTTACTACTTACGGTTACGTTAAAATTGAAATAAACTATATAAAATATATTATTGTAGTTCGTCTGCCTAGCAAAAATTAGAGTCCCAGTTCTTTGAGGAGGTTGCCGGCGATAACCAGTCTTTGAATTTCGGAAGTGCCCTCGTAGATTTCCGTGATGCGGGCGTCCCTGTAGTGCCTTTCTGCAGGCATGTCGGAGACGTATCTGAAAAAAAAAGCGTTCAATTATTGTTGTTTTTTTATACAGGGTGTTAGGTACTGGCTATTACAAACTTTGAGGGATTCAATTCGGAGATATTTGGGTTTGGAACTTTGGAAAACGGCGCGAAATCGCGACATTCAAAAGCCTAAAAATTAAAATTCAAGAAAAGTCATGATTCCTCAACTGGAATAAGTTTTCTAGGTGTTCTAAGTTGATTTACTGCCATTTTCAGCCAAGAAACGAGGCGTTTTCAGAGAAAAACAATCTGGACTCTGGAAAGTGCGATCTCGAGATGTTTTTCAAAGTTTAAAACCCAAATATCTCGAAAATGAAAGCTTTAATTGAAATTTTGTAGGAGTAACATTTTAATGAATAATTAGGGGAGATAAAAATAGGGGAGAAAAAAGGAGCACTTTCCCTATTGTCTACACCCCTGACATTTTTTGATGGATCGCGGTATTATTATTCGATGGAGACTCACTTAATAGCTGTATTATACTAGACAATTTCTTGTACAATCTGCCAAAATAGTTTCAAAAAACAATGAACTTGATTGTTTAACTGACAGATTGTGCAAGAAGTTGTACAAGAAATTGTGTAGTGTAATACAGCTATAAGTAAACTTTGGATCAAATTTGATTAAAATCGGTCGAACGGTTCAAAACAAACGGTGGAAAATCGATTTAAAAAAGTCAACTTCAACACCCTGTATCTTTTTAAGGAAGCATTTTTGAACCATGAGTTTTATTTCCATTCGGCCTTATTTTTGATGAGGAATCATCCCTCATAGTTTGTAATAACCAGTGCCTAACACCCTGCTAAGTATGCATTTCAGATCATGATGATCCAAATTAGAGACTCTTCGAAACAATCCCTCCCCCTATTAGGCATTAGGTACCTGTTCCTGGAGTTGGATTAACGCAAATGTCGCAAGTTTTCTCCAGTGATTTCAACCCTTTTCAACTTGAAATTCATTTTGAAAGAAACTGATTGAAATGTTGTAGGTAAAAAAAAAAGTTGAGGTGTTGAGCCATAAAATGCCGCCATGTTCTTACTGATAAATTGAATACTAGGCCCAGGCCGACCGTGAGAAGCCAATGAAATGACATCCCTAAAGTAAGACGTAAACAAGAAGTTGTAGATATCACCACATTGTCAAGATCGAGGTCAAGTTGATTAGTTCTCAGCTTCAATTATAGTTATGGTTTCCAATTCCACACAAACCGACAAACCCTCTGATTATTGATTCCATGGCTGGGCAATCACAAAGCACTTCTACTTCCACTTCTACTTCACAGACTTCGTATTTATTGGGTCCTTAATGGACCGTTTTTAACCACAGTATCTTGTGTAATTATTTAATAATTTAGCCTGAAGTGTTCAGCCAAATCTAAGGAGCTTTCTGAGCTTCATTCCTGGACTACAATTTTCAAGATGTCCCAGAATAAATTGCTTAATGCATAACTAGTTCAAACGTGTCCATTTCGAAATTTTGACTGTAGATTTTGATTAGGAAGATAACATTAACCGTGGGTTCCACAAAACAATTCGAGATTAGTTGATTTGCGATTTTTGTTTGTCAATTTATAGCTGACTGATCAATAGAAATGCTGGTTTATCCCTCAATAATGAAAAGATGATCTAGTACAGATTTCAGGCATTTTTTGTGAGTAATCACCTAGCATTCAGCAGAAAAAAGTGCAGTTAATCTGCCATTAGCCTTGATCGCTGATCATCTTTTTTGTGGAACTGACGGTTAGTAAGAAATGACACCAAAAACTTCAACGTAAATCCCATATTAAAAGAAGACGAGAATCGTGCAAACAACCCTAAATAATCCGCCTCTCTTTAGTGCTCCCAAAGTAGAATTAAGGGGAGCTTCAACCACTCAAAAATCCAGAAATAAATCGTAGAATATAGAATAAAATTGATTCGGCTTCTTTCATGGAGAATCAAGAAAATGCATAGGTAGAGATCTCGTCTTAGCGTGTGATGAAAAATAACAATGTGTGACTTTCCAACTTTGACGTTGGAATGTCAGAATGTATAATGTGGTAATACAGACAGGTGTCTCAAAAGTATCGTATTCCAAGTCCAAAGCGATAAATGGAATCTACTCAAAAACACGAAAAAAATATTCAAAAAAATTTGTGACGTTTATTTTTGAAGATATGGGATCAAAGGGTGATCCCCCATCTATTTCTAGATGGGGGATCTAGAAACCCTCTCTATTTTTGTAAGTTTGAGTGATTTTGGGGAACTGTTTGTAATAGACTGATCAGTAAAAATTGTCAACCACTGGGTGTGCACTGAACTTTGATTTAATATACAGGGTGATTCATAAATTGCATAAATTCATTATCCTTCAAAAACGCCCGTATCTCAAACAGGAACTCAGTGCATACCCGGTGGTTGATAATTTTGACTATTAAGGTATTAAGTCTATCGTAAACAGTTCCTCAAAACTCAAAATCACTCTAAAAATGATGAAAATAGAGGGGGGCGGAGTCCCACCCTTTGACCCCCCATATCTTCAAAAATTAACGTAACAAATTGGACACCTTGCATAGGGCAAAATAATTTTACAAACTAAAACTTGACTTCCCGTTTGCAATGACATTTGGTTAATTTCAGTTTCATTATTGGCGTAGGTGCAATCGGGCTTTCCCACATGAATACTCACCCTGTAGGTATAATTTATAATTCATAATTCATGAAGGTATAGAATTTATAAAAAAAATTGTAAAGTAATAAGAAAAAACCGTCGCAAATAAAAAAAGGCATAGTGTTCCAAAGCCCAAGAGAATATGCACACTTTTTTAGTTCAGTAAAGGACTGAAAATTAAACAAGATTAAGAGAAGCTGAGAGAGTGAATCATCATTCGCAAAAATCTGATATTAGTAGAACCCACCAAAATACCAACAACAGTAAGTACGCAATTTTTAATCACAACAATGTAGTGTCAATCAAGATAACTAATATCTTACCAATTTACCTAGATTTTTACAAGTGGTTGAAGCTATTTTAAAATGATCAAGGCCAAATAAATGTTTGGATGTATTCAATCACACACTTTTGTACCAAGGAATATTTTTGGAGGCAATGGTAGTTCTGCGTTCTGCCCTCAGCAGATTACCTTATAGTCCAGTCATTATAGGTTTTCACCCTCCACTAAATATCGTAAGGCTGGAGATTGGTGCATGCTTTCTATCACAACAAATCGAAAGTCTTCTAAGTTTCCCTGTGCGCATCATCGAATTTACAGGGTGAGGAAACAAGAACGGAAAGTTGTAACTCATAAACCAAAAGAGGTAAAATCGCGTAAATTGCAATGGAGACTGTTCTGGCATTTTTATAGTAATGAGATCGCATCGAACAACTGTCCCTAAAACTATGTAGTTGGTTGCGCTGGTGTTATTCAGCACGATGATTCACGACGATACATCATGTCGACCGGCCCGTTTTTTATACGAACTTTTTCGCACGGTTTTACTTCCCCGACCAACCACCCAACAAGAAGGGAACGCGCTAAAAAAATTTTTCGAGATTTCGACGGATATATCCGTTTGAGGTCCCCTATGACGATTAAGACCATTTCCAGAATGATCTCTGTCTGTATGTATGTGTGTATGTATGTAATGTATGCATATGTAATGTTGTTTTTTTAAACAAGTGTAACTGGCTCTTGAACATTTTCCAATAATTTTCTTTTCAATTTCCTGGGAATTTCCCTGTTGAAAATGTAAAACAGACCTGGGTTATCGAAACCGGACTTAAATGATGGAGCATAAAGTGAAGCCGTAACTGACGATCTTCGTAATAAGATGATTTGGAAAAAGATTTGAGGTTTTCCCGGAAAATTCAAATTATCAAAATTTTCAATTTCCTGCAAATTATTTTCAATCTTTCTGTGGTGCTAGTTTCAGATCGTTCACCTTTATCCATGTACAACCAATGCGTTTGACTGCCTCACTCGCTTTTTCTTTCTACATAATTTGGTTCCTAATGAAAAACTGCAAATTTCTAACTTTTAGCTCGTGAACAGATTTATACTAACGTTTTTTAAACAAAGGGTATTTGATTCTTGAACATTTTAAGGCAATTTCTTTTAAAATTCTTCAAGTTTTCCAAGAGTTTTCCACTTTAAATGAGTAACCGGCCTAGCTTATCAAGACCAGACTCAAATCATGGAGCTCAAAATGAATCCCTCATTAGAGACAATATTTCAATTGTTCAATCTTTTTCTTAAATTCTAACTCCCCACCCGAAGGGACGTCTCATAATAGCATTTCCATCCACTCCTTGCTACTAGTTGAGGAAGTTTTGGGGTGACGACACAACCGATTTTTAGCGCACTTCTCCAAACGGGAAGGCGCTTTTGTCCTCGCTTTGTCCGTCCGTCCGTCCGTCCGTCCGTCCGTCACAGCATCTAGTCCTAGACGAAAAGGTTTTTGCGAAAATTTTTTACTCCATTGGGTAGCTCATGACCTTGTATCCCGAACCAAGAAAAATCTTGACGAAATAATAATAAACAATGACAATAATAACAATTTAGTGTGACGCGGCATCGCCGTTGAATGCTGCATTTCAGAAGCTGGCCTGATCTCGAAAGTTATCACATGCGAGGAAGTACCCGATCTTATCATTTTACCATAATACATATGCGGAGTTATATTTAGAGGATGATTTGAACTTTATTTTAATGAAAATTTCACATCGGTGCGAAGTGCCGATTAGTAGTTATTAATTTTTGAAAATGACTCCGAAACTACGGCTCGGCCGCAAATGATTTATTCGTTGCTTGCTGGTGCTTGATATCCTTTCCTCCGAACAAAACGAAATTCAATACAGAAAATATTTCAACTCGAATGGGTAGCTCATGGCCTTGGTACGCGAATCAAGAAAAATTTTGCCGAAATAATCATGAACAATTACAAAAATAACATTTTGGTGTAGGGCGGCTTCGCCGATCAAGTGCTGGCATTCGCGGTAAGATGTAGAAAGTTGCGATATGCAGGCAACTACAATTTCTTAATGAAATACATCACTGCATGTACAGCATTATATTTAGAAAACAATTTGAACTTTCTTTTGACAAAAACCCCACTTCGATCCGACCGTTGGGTCAATTGTTATCAATTTTTGAAAACGACCGCAAAGCCACGGCTCGGCGCATATTACACGACCCTGCAAATTTAAAATCAGACGTGCCGAAATAGTAATTGAACATTTTGAAATAGTCAATACTAGGTACCTGAAGGATAATGGCACTCAAATTACGAAAGATGTTCGCTCAATAACAAAAAAAAAAGTAGGTAGGTATCACTAAAAATCATGTGACAAGGCTACCATTTTTTCGGTTTTTCGATAAAAAAGAAATGTTCCAATTCAAAAGTGAACCCGATATTAGTGTTCAGGAGGTCGAAATCAGTTGGAGAACATTTTTTTATATAAGTAACAGAATGACGCTTATGTGGCCGGTTTGTCTGTCTGTCTGTCTGTCTGTCTGTCCGAGTCCGTGCAGAAATTAAGACGCTGTACTCCTTCTCGAGAATTGAAACAAGAGTCTTGGAACTTTTTTCCGATTAATAGCTGATGTCCCCAAGGGTGGCCAATGGGCACTATTTTTGTTATCCATACATCGTTATCATTATTCTCAAAAAACAGAGATCTCCTGTGCACTTCGATGAAGTTGAACTTCTCCTCGGGAAATAAAGCTACAGCCCTTGAAGATTGAACTTTATCCGGTGGATAGCTTAGGTCCTCAAGGACCAAATAGGCAGGTTGGCTTTCATAATTCGGCCGCCATCTTGGCTGCCATATTGAAATTTCTTATTAGTGGAACGATTGTCATGAAACTTGAAACTTACCCTTGTCTAGTACGATCATTCTTATTTTCAAGCCAAATTTCATGATTGCCCCACCATCTTGGCCGTCATATTGAAATCTCTTATAAGTGGAAGGATTTTCATGAAACTTGAGAGTTACGCTTGTCTCGTACGATCATTCCTATTTTCAAGCTGAGTTTCATAATTCTGCCGCCATCTTGGCTGCCATATTGAAATCTCTTGTTAGTGGAACGATTTTCATGAAACTTGGAACTTACCCTTGTCTAGTACGATCATTTTGATTTTCAAGCCGAATTTCATGATTCTGTCGATATTTTGGCCGCCATATTGCAATTTTTTGCCCAAGACGGTAGAACCCTAATCACTTAACATCTTGCGTTCACTAATCCTCCAAAAAGGAAGTGCGCTACTGAGCCTCATGCCCATGAGGCATATTCGCTTGTTTTTACTACAGACGGACGGGAGTTTTTGTGGGACGTGATGTCAGACTCTTTCTCCATTATATTAGGCGCTTTCCTTTTACCACAAAACTCAGTGATCTGATCTATGTTAAAGAGGGAACGAGCGAGAAATCACATGCGCGAAAGTGAGATACCACTAACAACTTAGGTCAGAATACTTAGTTCAGGTTGTAAAAGGAAAGCTATTGCAAAAG
Source organism: Anaspis maculata (assembly GCA_949128115.1). Lineage (NCBI taxonomy): Eukaryota > Metazoa > Arthropoda > Insecta > Coleoptera > Scraptiidae > Anaspis > Anaspis maculata. The sequence continues at coordinate 25,565,197 of OX421967.1, forward strand.
AGAATTTTCTGAGCTGTTTTTAATCTTACGTCACAATACGAACGTATCAAAGTAGGTTCTGATAGTGACAGCTAACGAAAAATGAATCCAACCTCTTGAGCGACGCCGACTTTTTGACGCTAATATGTAAAGAAAAACTGATGTCATTGCTCAAAAAAAAGTCTCAATAGAAGCACCTACTTTTTGCCTGCTGCGGCTATTGCGGCCAAAGAGCCACTCGAAGCGTAGCTGAAATAATATATTGAACTGATAAACAACAAATGCCCTAACATGTTTGCAATCACACTTGGATTTCGATTTTTTTGACTATTAATCCAATTTTCAAAAACTCAAGTTGCGCATTAGACTAAAATCAATGTGAGCCCTTCAATTTGCCAATTGCCCTCCTTTTAAGCCCTCTGCGGGGCGAGTTTTTCTCGTTAACGCATGGCTGCCGCGAAAAATTCTACGCATTTCCACGCATGACACGGTCGATTTTTTTAAAATTTCAACATTTTGATGTCAGTTTGACAGGCAACATTACTCAACTTTTTTTTGGTCAAGCCAGTATACTACAATATCAAACTAGATTTGCTTAGGTCACTCAATAACAGTTCTGCTGGATGTACCGTATGATCAAAAGCTTTCCTCCTCTAGGCAGGCTGTGGTCTGGTCATTGGCAGGCAAATGCGGCTGATTTTGGCCAGGCCACAGCCTGCCTAGAGGGGGAAAGTTTTTGATCATACGGTACCTACTATAGGCGATTAGCAGATATGCCCCCAGCGCCATTGTGGAGGGATGAACTAAAATGCATCATTGCTCAGAATCAAAAAGACTAGGTATTATTAATATCATTGTCATAAAAAAAAGTCAATTGATGACGGTTTTGTCACACCGTGGTGTCGCGAAACTTCAGTTCGCTATCTGTATGTGACTCGAGGTAGGCTTTAGCCTTATTATTACTAGGTAAGTACCTACGGTAAGTACCTTGCATTCATTAACAAATTGTCTCCCCTTTCAAGAAAGTAAGAAAGCAAACTACAGAGTTGTAAGATGGTGTGGTGGCTGTTGTGTTATTGGATGCCGTAACACCTATTATAATGCAGGAAAAAGATCTGTGGTATTTTATAGATTCCCTGGAAGATGGCAAGTTGATTGACGGGATTTTGTTGGGAAAAAAAGAGCGATACTGCTTCGAGGCAAGTTGACTGAGGTCTGGCGAATTACCTTCGCCTTTATTTGGCCTACTACCTCCACAAGATTGAAAATATGGCTTGCTTCCTTCAGCATCTTCCCTTTACCGGCATTGCCGGCTGTTTTATGCCGGAAGGAGACCGGCCTGAGCCCGAAAGATATAGATTTATCCATCACACCTCACAATCAGTCACTCAAAAATCTCGCGGCACGGACTTTCAAAGCGCTTGTCAACGTGACATGCGCATGTCTACCCTCCAAAGGAGTGCTTTTCTACCGCTAGAGGCGTGAAAACAGGCGCGGAATTTAAAATGCGCAAACTGCCTATACTACGTAAATCTCATTCTGCTAGCTAGCACTGTTGTTCTAGTTAGAAGAGTGAGGGTGTAAATGAGAACTGCAATAAAATACCAACCCCATTCCACCCAGAATCTGGATGCACTGATGGCTGAGGTAGGTGGCGGCTTCGCTGGCGGCCAGCTTGGCCATGGCGGCCTCTTTGGTGTAGCTCTTCTTGTTGTCCTTCAGCCAGGCGGCCCGCCAAGTCAACAGACGGGCCGATTCCAGACGCATCGCCATCTCGGCCAACTTGTTCTGGATGGTCTGCAGTTTGGTCAGAGGCTTGCCGAACGCCATCCTCTTCGAGGCGTACTCGGCGGCGACCTCGAGCGAAGCCTGCGCAATGCCCAAGGCCTGGGAGGCGATGCCTATCCTGCCAGCGTCCAAGGTCATCATTGCGATCTACGAAACAAAAAGAAAGTCAATACAATGGGCATCAAAAAATAAAACAAGCCAAATAGGTATTTAATTGGAATTTATGCAACCTAAGAATTTGGCCACCTCGGTTTCTGGGCTTAAACCGTGAGTTTTTGACGTTTGCGGGGTAGGTACGGTCATTATCCGTAAAAACCGCGTACAAACTTTTGACACGGAGATCAATTGGCAACCACTGCACATATTAAGCAGCTTATTTACTTTGAGTAAATCCTAGGGGTAGATCGTACAGATTAACTGAAGTCCCTGACAAATTCTGCTTGTGTTCAATGTATCCAGACTCCAAATAGCAGATGTCGCTGCTATTTTGATGGGATGCTTCAGGCTTTGGAGGGACTACCTCTTGATGACTTTGACTTTTGCAATACAAGCAAAAAATGTTCACTTTTTATCAGAATTTACTGTTAGAGATTAGAGTACCTTGAAACCCATTCCTGGCTCTCCAAGGAGGTTAGCTTTTGGCACCTTGCAGTCTTCAAACATCAGAGAGCAAGTGGACGAACCTCTGATACCGAGTTTGTCTTCCTTCTTGCCCAGCTCCAAGCCTTTGATGGGCTTCGGCACGATCAGTGCCGAAATTCCTGGACATACAACACAAATCATGACATGTTTTTTTTTTTAGTAAGTATACCTACCAGAAAAGAAAAACATAAAAACTAATATAGAGAATGTGTAACGTAAACTAATGACTTGAGTTACGTATTTCACAGCTCGTATTTTTTTTGATTCTCTTCCTGACAAGTTTACAAAAGTGGTTCAATGTGCAATTGAACAAACTTTAAAAAGAGAACAATACTGAAACAGGTAATAAGCACCTTTGTGCTTGAGACTCTTATCGGTCGTAGCCAGCACCACAGCAGCCTCGCTCTCATATCCGTTAGTGATCCAAGACTTGGTGCCGTTGAGCACCCAATCGGAGCCTGATTCCTTGGCGGTTGTAGAGGCAGCGCCAGCATCTGAACCATTGCCGGGTTCGGACAGCGCAAAGCATCCAACTCTGGAACCATCCGTGTAAGGCTTGATGTACTTTTCCTTCTGCTCCTTGTTCCCAAACTGCTGAATCGGTCCGATGTACAGAGAATTGTTCACGGACATTATCACACCGGCAGAAGCACATCTGAAAGTCTTCAGTCAGACAGCTGTTTATAATATGTACGTAAGTATACAGGGCGGTAGGTCGGTCCATCATTGCATTGTTCTTTCAACGAAACCACTTTTTAATATCGCTATACCTAATAAACAGGAAACGAATGACTCTATCTTAAACCTTAACAGCATCAGTGCCATGTGGCTATTCTTAACCGTTGAACAAATTAAAGTAGTCGGCTAGTGCGAAAAATTTTTCATTTTTTTTTCACCTACAAAAACATGAAAAACTGGCGCGTTTGATGTCGTTTCCCACATTTTGGCATCAGCTCATTCCATTTATGAAGTCTAAATTGCGATGATCCTATTTTGAGAATGTCAGACAAAAAAGTGACGAATTTTCATTGCTCTGTTCAAAAGCGGTTTTTCCAATTTTTTCAATCGATATTACTGGTAACATACTAGTAAAAAGGATGAGCTGGACTGTCCTTTAACAATATTTCGAGATTTGAATGGGGAACTACACGTAAAAATTTTAAATCCTGTGAAATTTTTTTCATCAAGAGCGGTAAGAAGGTTTTTAGATATCAATATCAATTCAGCTTCAGTTCCCCGCTGAAGAAGACGATAGATGGCAGCAGGAGCCAACCCGGATTTATCGCTAGATTACTGTTGGTTGGTAAGCCTACCTGCTCCATGTTGGTATCTCGTATCTCTTTAGGCGTTGTACCCGTTCCAGGCGAAATGGAGTAGGTAGCAGCAAAAATATTCCCTCAGGGCAAGCGGTGATCAGATTATTTTGGACCGGCATCTTGCTCTTCTCTTTACCGGAACCTTTTTTTATGAGGTTATGGTCCTTGATGGTGTTAGGCTGTCTGATTTCTACATGATTCTAGTGAGCTGTGTTTTTGGTCGCCATCGGCCGATCGCGGCCTGAATCGCAGCCCACTAGAATCATGTAGAAATCAGACAGACTATATCTGACTTGTTCTATGTCTTTGACATCTCTGACATTTTGCAGGCGTCTCTGTGGAGCGGCTTCAGCTTTTGACGTGATAGAAATCGAAATTCGTTACGACTTTCAAGTATTATTTTTTCTCATCATTCAGAAGCGCTTTTGACGTGATAGAAATCGAAATTCGTTATGGCTTTCAAAGTATTATTTTTTCTCATCGTTCAGAAGCTTTTTTGAGAAGAAGGACGAGAACTTGGGAGTTCTTGCTCGTACGCTCTTGGAGGGAAACGATAAAATTTGACCTTTGCGTCGTGCAGAGCGAAATACTTTGGTCGAATTCATTTTCACGTCTTTTGAGAACGCCACTTGAAAACGCAATAACCGAAGTTGACAAGTGTCACATGGAAATGTTTTCATTCCTAGATTTAGCAGATTTTACAGATTTGCCAAGCCTAGTACCATAGAGTTATTATTATTACATACTCGCACAGTGCTACACGTATTTTACAGCGCTTGATCAAAATAACTAGGCAAAAATAGTGTTACGATATCTCGCGTATGGGTTCGAATATAATTGAGACGATCGATTTAAAACACACACTGTTTATTTCTGCGTACCACAATAAATACACGCCAACAATTATCTACTTGGAATATCGCTGTGATTATCGCTCGCTTATTCGCTCGCTGTCTCTTCCAGTTCAATACTGCTCGTGGGGCAATGATTGATGTCTTATATAGGTTTCCGAAAAGCGTTCCCGAAAATTTCTTTCATCTTCCAGCAATTTCCATAGTGCCCCGGCATATGCGGTTTCTAGAAGACTCCTGAATAATCACACACACCTTTCGCGTGCTTTCCGTGTGTTCTGGAATCTGCGCCTCCGCCAAAATGGACAGATGTGCCTTGATCGAGCGTTGAAGTTCCCGATGCTAAGCTATCGCGTATACTCCTGGAATGCACCAGATCGCTCCGCACTTCTACACTCCGATCTAATGGATGGAAGAATCCAGAAAGATCCCGTGTTTACCAGTATGCACGGAATAGCCGCTCGTAACAATAGGATGGACGTGATTTTCTCGTGTGGTTCTTCATATAAACTCTCGAAATATTTTTAGAGGCCAGTTCAACCAATTGTTTTCTAGTAATACGAGCCCTAACAACTAAATGTTTGGACAATCAAAATTATATAACGTATTTTTAGCACACTTTCCCAAAAAAATTGGAAAAAGGCGCTTTAAGCTTCACTCTGTCCTTCCGTCCATCTGTACCCGCGATAACTCCTCAGGGGAAAAAATATCGATGTGGTGTAAACGCTGATCAATAATACCTAATGTCCAGGATGTCAAGTTGACTTTTGTTTTCTTGGTACCTTGTCGCCATCTTTGACTTTGATCCGCCATTTTGAATTTCTCTAAAAGTGATCCGGTTGGAATGAAATTTACAGGCAATGTAAACCACATCAAGATCCATCCAATTTTTGATAACTGATGCCCCGCCGCCATCTTGTATTCTCCATATTGAACATATTTCAAAGTGATAGAACTAGGAGAATTATGCCTCAACGAGAAAAGATATCGATGTGGTGCAAACGCCAATCGAATGCGTACGTGTCCGCCATATAAAGTTGACCAATGATTTTTGTCACTTGGCTGCCATCTTTGATCCGCCATTTTGAATTTCTCTGAAAATGGTCCGATTTGAGTGAAATTCGCAGGCGATGTGAACTTCATCAAAATACATCCGACTTTGGGCAAAAATGATGCTCTATCGCCATCTTGGCCGCCATATTGAAATTTCTTATTAGTGGAACGATTTTTATGGAGCTTGGAACTTACCCTTGTCTCGTATGATAATTCTTATTTTCCAGCTAAATTTCAACATTCCGCCGTCATCTTGGCCGCTATATTGAAATCTCTCATTAGTGGAACGACTTTTATGAAATTTGGAAGTTACCCTTGTCTAGTGCGATCATTCAGATAATCAAGCCAAATTTCATTATTCTGCCGCTATTTTGGCCGCCATATTGAAATTTCTGCCCAAATAACGGTAGAACCCTAATTAACATCTTGCGTTCACTAATCTTTCGAAAAGGAAGTGCGCTACTGAGCCTCAGTCTTTTTTTATTAAGATAATTTTTTTTATTTTGTTCGCTTTTTGCGGTTTTGAGCTTTTTTGATTACTACTATTTGGCATTGGTGGCACATTTTACTCTTGCATGAGATCATATGAAGGTAATAGCTGAAGTGCCATCAACTCATCCTCGCATTTATCGATTTTCGTCACCTGAATTAAGGCAGAAAAAATGAGTTTTTTCAAAATTTTACTGTCTTCCGCATGGACTTGCGACTTGTCATTTTTTTTCTTATGTTCATCAGATGAGTTGTAATATTGGAGGGTATATGTACAATCTTGATCAAAAAACTCCTTCATGTGAAAAAAAATAAAAAAACTAAAAAATTGAAATTAACATATTTTTTGATTAGCAATCTTGATGGTTTGACGTGTTTTAGAAGCCCACCATCAATATGTCTACTGTACGTTTTTTAAAATTGTTCCTCTTATTTTTGAGATTTTTTGAATTTTGGCGTACTTCCGGGCCGGGAGGGAGTCTCTCTGGTGGAGCTATCGGGCTAAGATTTGGTATGATGTATTCTAGTACCAAGGAGGACATGTGATGTGAATTTCAGTTGAATCCGAGCGGGGGCACTTTTTGGCCTTTTATCCTGCTTCCTGCTATGGCCTTTGTCAAAATGATGTTTGCTATGCTGGATGCTGGACACATTATTTTAATCCTTATTTGTCTTGAAAATGCCGTTAGGCACGTTATTTCAATAGTGAGAAGTGTTGGGAGGTGCAACAGTAAGAATATACCTTCAGTTTAAAAATGACCGAGGAGTACCATTTCTAGCGTCGGAGTGTAATTTCGTCGCAAGTGATCGCGTGACCTGAGCTCGCCGCGCCGTGTAAGAAGTAGATACGTTGATTCACTCTCTGTTCCAAGATCTGATCTGTGATCCTCGCTGGAAGAAAGCGACTCAGGTCAGTGAGCAAACCGGCGATCTGCCGGCGGCTCAGTCCCCAGAATGACAATTTGACAACACAGCGTAGTTCAGGTGAAGATTTTATGTCATAGGGGACACCAATTTCAATGTAACCTTCCTTGAATCAAGACGACAACATAAAAAATCAGGGACACCAACAAAACTCGATTTTTTTATATCAAGCTGTTTTTTTTTTAAATCTTGGAATGGATTATTCGTCTAGTCGCGCATTTTTTCTCTTTCATTGTCAAAAAATGGAAAGCAAATAATGTTCAATGAAGGACCAAAATTTATTGTTTTCTTCCCGCTATGTGGCTGGATGTTAAGGTACGTTCAATCAGCTTATTTAGCCGCAATTTGAATTTTAGCCGTTAGCGCTGCATCACTTATTGGCTGTTTCGAGGAGGCTGGTTCATAAAGAGCCAATGGGCGTCGCTGCGCTTGCGACTAAAATTGAAACTTGCGGCTAAATAAGCTGACTGAACGCACCTTTAATCTAAATGGCGAATAGCAAATAATGAAGGAACAATGGAATTATTATTATTATTTTTTAGGCAGCTTAACAGGTGATGTTTTGATTTTGAGAAATTATTGTGAAATTGAGACTTGGTGATAGCTCAAAGTACGATAGGGGATTACACACAGTATTAAGTTCAAAATGCCATAGCATAACGTCTTGTGTTTTATGAATCATATTACTCTGTCCTTTCACATTTATTGGGGGTATCTTACCCCTAAACGCCTCAGTTTTTGTGATTTTCTTGAAACAGTAATGAACCCAGTAGGGACGATATCACACCAACGACATGTTAGTTGCAGTTGGTTGCTAATATTACCAAGGAGCTTATTTTGCTTTTAGGTGTGATGATTTTTGTTGATTTAATTGGTTTTGAGTTGCTTTTATTCTCATGTAAAAAGTAGGCCAATGGGTGATAGAAATGTAACCAGCCACCATGAAAGAATAATTACTATAGAACAGATGGACCGCCTTGCTCACTGCAAAAATAATCAAACCCTCTAGAAATCTCCTCCATGGCTATGGCGTACGCCAGGTAATCCAGACCGGTTCCGCCAAATTCTTCGGGCACAGCAACGGCCATCAGCCCCAGCTCGCCCATTTTCTTGATTTGATCCTTGGGGTACAAATGTTCCCGATCGACTTTCGCTGCGATGGGTTTCAGCTCGTTGTCGGCGAAATCCCTGCAGGTTTTCTGGAGCATTTGGTGGGTTTCCGAGAGTGCCGACAGAGAGGCTATGCCCCGCATTTGAGCTCCTACAAATCGGACGTACCATTTAGAACAAGAAAAAAAATAGTTTTTTCTCAGAAGACTTACCCAATTTTTGGAGATGTGTTGGCTTGAACAGTGCCATTTTAGCTTTGCTGTTGAACTATGGAAAGTATTTATTTTGAACTTTGCACCACAACAAAGTGCTCAAGACGTCTCTGTTTACTACCCCACCATCACCCCACCACCCGCATGTCAAATTTTGAGATTGAGGTTAAAGTTCGCGCATCTATCATTTTTCATTTTATGAAAGTAATCTAAATTTAGCCCAGCGCTATTTTTAAATGCGAATTCAAGCACGCTTCGGCTACATTATCGTTATTTACATAATACACGCCGAAATCACCACATATCTACGTGTTTATTTCAGAATTCGCCAATTTTTGAAAACTTCTAGGGATTTTGAGATGGCGCCGTTGGCATTCTGCGGGGAAGATGGTTGTGGTGTGGTTGTAGTGGCAACGGTTGACACATGCCACTTTCCTTTACTTGGTTGATAGCCGAGCTTACCACGTGTGTTGAGAGCGTTTTTCGTTCTTTTCTAGTGCAAAAAGTCTAAATAAAGGTGAATTTTTGTGTTTAATTCGTCGAACTACGACCCATCCGCGATTTGGAATAAGATTTCTAATTATTTGCGTTTGTTTCCAGATGCCTTTGGCCGTTGATCTTTTACACCCAACTGCTGAGAAGCAGAAGAGGTCTCACAAGCTGAAAAGGCTCGTGCAGCACCCCAACAGTTACTTCATGGACGTAAAGTGCCCCGGATGCTACGCCATCTCGACCATTTTCTCACACGCCCAGTCCGCCGTACCCTGCAAGGGCTGCTCGACCATCCTGTGCACGTCTACGGGCGGCAAAGCGAGATTGACCGAGGGCTGCAGTTTCAGGCGCAAGCAACACTAAATTGTATGACTCTTTAATTAAAATGTAATTCATTCTGTTTTCTAATAAATATTATTGGGAAACTTGATTCTGTTATTTCGTTACAATAATTTAGTATTATAGTCTGTCCCCCGAGCCGTTCTTTCTGCTGTATAATTATCCATCCAAAATGACTGAATTGTTTCAAATCATTTCAAATTCACCCAAAATTTCTGTTACAAAGGGCAGTAATAGAATGGTGTAATGTTTACTTTTTTTTTTCTTGATAAAACGTCAAATTTGAACATGGGTATCTTGAGTTTCAGTGAAATTCTCTTGAGGAAATGAAAACTACAAGTCTGTTCTAACAAGACTAGAAACGCTGGGAAAACCTAATTTTTTGGCTATAAAAGCCAATTTTTTCCAATTTGTCGCCAGAAGAAAACCGCTGATGGAGGGTAACATTGCGCAACTTTGTATACATTTTTCTGGAAAACGTTTCTGAACCAAGAAGCTTTGAACATGGGTAGGTAGGTAGGTATAAGTACCTAGCCGAGTTTCAAAGAAATTCTGTTGAGAAAATGAAAAGAAAACCACTAGTCTGTTCTAACAATACTAGAAACGCTGGGAAAACCTAGTGGTTTGCCTATAAAAGCCAAATTTTTCGTATTTGTCGCCAAAAAAAAAGCCGCTGATAACGGGTAACCTTGTGCAATTTTGCAAGTTCAGACTTGTCAGTCTTGAAGTGCGCATGATAAATTCTATCTTGGTGGTAAAAAATCGATTTGAAACTTTAATTTGAGACTGAAACAGAGCCAGAATGAGGTTTCCTTATGGAAGCTTCCTTCACATGTGGCTTGATGCGAAAGTGAGGTTATGCCGGGGTGGCCCCATTTTCACCCCAAAAAGAACAGTGGCTTGAAAGTACAGCTCGTTGTACGTGCAATATTGCACAATTCCATGAAACGATTCGATTAAAACCAAATCGAGTCGATAATCCGGAATCCCTAGTTTTCGCAAACTCATTTCTAGGGAGTTTTAGCCGAGCTATATTGGCAACAAGGCAACACGCAAAGAACCAGAATCCAGATATGAGATATGCCAAGGAAACACAACAACAACAACAACGTGAGATAACCTCATTTTTTGCCCTCAGTCTTCGGTTTTTTGCTTCAGCTCCTTTTCACAAAATTGTAAATTGTTACCAGTAATTTCTGAGCTTAGAAATGTCGAGTACAGATACTTCAGACGACGAGATGACCCAAAAGCTACGCGCGGCAGTCGCGCCCCAATTTTCTACAGTCTACGGAAAGATTCACCATGGGGGTAAGTTGCCTGTTACTGTTACCTCATTAAATCACTGATTAAAAGTTGTTAGGGAATGAGAAATGGCTTGACAGAAGTCAGAATGTCAGTCTTCACTCCCCATACCTCCAGTTCCATTCTTATCTGGGTGACCCTGTCATAAAGGGGACCTGAAGCCGTACATTTTACAGCAACGATTTCACCACCATTTCTTTCCTCATGCAATTTTGTTGAGCCGATGTAGGTACGGAAGAATGCGATTTACTCACGTTAACTATTCCATTTTCGCACTTGAACATTGCCCAGTTTCCTTACTCGTTGTCACTCCATCCTCGCTGTTCTTGAGCTGTATTGTTGGTTGCCTATCAATTACCCATTTTAGCAACTCTCTTCCCCTTTTCTGTGTTTTATTGGGTGTTTTCCACCTAGCTCCGAGTTTGCTACACCTGCCATTTGCGCATGTGCGGGTTCCAAACGGTGCTTTCCATCTACGTGTTCTTACCTGGTTTTGTGCCTGATGGAAATTTTATTATGAGACGTCCCTTTGGGTGCGAAGTTGAAATTTGAGAAAAGATTGAAGAATTGAGATATTTTCTCTAATAAGGGCTTCATCATTTGAGTCCGGTCTCGATAAGCCAGGCCGGTTACTCATTTTAAAGTGGAAAACTCTCGGAAAACTTGAAGAATTTTAAAAGAAATTGCCTGAAAATGTTCGAGAATCACTTACCCTTTGTTTAAAAACGTTATAATAAGTCTGTTCCCAAGCTAAAAAGTTGAAATTTTCAGTTTTCCATTAGGAACCAAATTATGTAGAAAGAAAAGTGAGTGAGGCAATCAGACGCATTAGCAATTTGTTTTTAGCGCACTTTCTCAAAAAATGGGAAAAAGGCGCTTTTAGCTTCACTTTGTCCGTCCGCCCGTACCCAGGATAACTTCTCAGCAAAAAAAGATATCGATGTGGTGTAAACGCTAATTAATAGTACATACGCCCAGGATGTTAAGTTGACTTTTGATTTTTTGTTATTTTGCCGTCATCTTTAATCCGCCATTTTGAATTTCTCTAAAAAAAATTCGATTAGAATGAAATTTGCAGGCAATGTAAACCAAAAACCACATCAAAATACTTCTAATTTTCGACAATTGGTGCTTGGCCGCTGTCTTGTATTCTTCATATTGAACATGTTTCAAAGTGATAGAACTAGGAGAATTATATCTCAACGAAAAGAGATATCGATGTGGTGCAAACGCTAATCGAATGCGTACGTCTCCACCATATAAAGTTCAACAATGGTTTATGTCACTTGACCGCCATATTTGATCCGCCATTTTGAATTTCTCTCAAGTTTATAATTTTTTCGGAGTTCCCTGAAGGGTCCCTTACAACGTACTGGAGATGTTTTCCGCCATTTTCTGGACACCCTGTATAGTTGATCAATGATTTTAGGTTGAGTGGAATAGCCCCCGGCTAGACTTAGCCTTAATAAAGTTCTTTTATTATTTTTGTCACTTGGCCGCCATCTTTAATCCGCCATTTTTAATTTCTTTGAAAGTGGTTCGATTTGAGTGAAATTTGCAGGCGATGTAAACGTCATTAAGATACACCCGATTTTGGATATTTAATGCTCTGATGTCATCTTGGCCGCCATATTGAAATCTCTTATTAGTGGAACGATTTTCATGAAACTTGGAACTTACCTTTGTCTAGTATTCATGTTAGAATTTCATGTTTCTGCCGCTATTTTGGCCGCCATATTGAAATTTTTCCCCAAATAACGGTAGAACCCTAATTGACATCTTGCGTTCACTGTTTCTTCAAAAAAGGGTGCACTACTGAGCCTCACGCCCCGCCTGTTTTGATATTTGTCTCGAATTCTTGAGTGGATTCCATATACCGCTCTGGACTGGGAATACGGTACTTTTGAGACTCTCAAGAAGCTTATGAAACCACTGCGAATATTCATTTAATATCTGCAAGTCTCGTCGGACAGTTGTAATTTCTTGATGTTTCACACATTTCAGTTTTGGGACAACAACTATATAACAGTAGAACCAGAAATAATTGCAAACACGTCCTTACAGCGGGTCAGTTTCTGGCTAGCGCCACTTTCTGATCCGCTGGCTTCATTCATATTCCTAGCATCCCACGCTCTGACCCTCGCTGAAATATTTCTTTACCTAGTACTGCACTTGTTGGTTACATCCCTTTAACATTGTTTACCGACATGTTTCAGAACCCTTACCGGAACCCCAAAAATCGCTGCGACCGTGCAAAGAAGAACAGTTTCATAGCGGAGGGCTGACGCAAGAGTTCCGCGATCACGTGGCCAATCACTTGACCTGCATGCTCGACATGATTCTGAAAGACAAAATCAAAGAATCAAAACGCACCATCCCGGCGCAAAAACCAAAGTACAAAGGCGGAGTCAAGCTGTTCAGGCACTCACAGAGCTACGTCAAATCAAAAAGCGAAACGAATGATGTCGTTCCGCGCACGAGACTGAAACCGAAACAACAGAGCGACAGCGACATCACCGAAAGCAAACTGAAGGCCTGCGCGGTCACGATCGAGCAAGTCCAGAATGAAACCAAAGCCTGGTCGAACCGCAGTAAAGCTCCGGTTTACCACTACAAACAGACCGACAAGGGACTGGAATATCAACCGCCGCCTTTTGTTTAAAATTTATTATAATACAAAACTTATTATTTATACAAAAAAAAGATTATAAACGTAAAAATCACTGCCTACTGCTGTTTATATATTCTAGGTTTCAGTACTGCCCTGTCCAGAATGTCTTGGAACGTTTTTTGCACTTTCTCGCACAGCTCCTGGCTCTCTTGCGCCGAGACTTCGAGGCCCTTGCCCAAGTGCGCGTCGAAATGCGAAGCGAGCGAAGCTTGCGACTGGCACACCCGGGCCAGCTGCATCAGCAGGCCGACAATGTCGTCCACCAGAGGCGGGAAAGCTTCGCTGATCCTGACCAAGGACGGCAGGATCGGACCGAATAGTTTGACCCTCTGGCTGCTCGAAAGGCTTCCCAGCAGGGCGTAGAGCAGGTTCAGGGCGCCTACGCACAGGTTGAGGCTTTTGGGCAGGGCGTACTGGATGCACAAGTGCGACAACAGTTGTATGGCGAAAACCTGTTTGCTCAGCGCGGGTTGCTGCATGAGTTCCTGGAGGAAGTCGAGACAGATGTGCATGGATGGCACGCCTTTGACGATGAGCTCGATCAGTTCACTTGGATAGCCCTGGAATGAAAGCGTTCGCCATTAGTGATCATCTTGATATAATTGAAAATTTTGTCGATTTTGAGACCTTTGTTTCTGGGAATTCTTCAAAGGTCTTCAGCCAAAGACAAGAGAATTATTGTCAAGTTTCGCCGGTCGCCCCCAAGTTATGATGTCATGTCAGTTATAGACTGCGTTTCTATCGCAGTTTATATCCGCGCTTTGGATCCGATCGAGTTTGGATCGGATCCAAAGTGGCTTCAGTCAAGCGCGTTTTTATCGTCGCACGTTCGATCCGCTTCCCTCAATCCTATTTCACTCTCTTAGAATTAGGTTATAATTTAGGAGCGACAACAACATGGTTTAAAACGCGTCAAACTGCACCAAACCGAAAACTATTTATCAATTGAATTTTTTGGTGTATTTTAATCACAATTACTGGGAAGCATCCCTTGATATTTAGTAAAAATACGCTTTGTTTACAAGTCGGTCACCTGTCACTTCGATCCGATCCCGTTTGCATCGGCCAAAATACGAGCGGATGCGGGTCTCGATCCGCTGGACTCAAGTAAAGCCGGCTAAAGCACCGGATTGACTTGAACTGCTCCATCCGATTGAAAACTCAATCCTGACCGTTTATACGGCAATTTCAAGCGGATTGACCCGATCGGATAGAGTTTCGATCGGATCCAAAGCTGCGATAGAAACGCAGTGATTGAGTATATCCCGTTCACTTTTTATTTTCAGTAAAATAACTTTTTGGAACAAAAATTAAGTGACAAGCTGGGGGGCTACATCTACGGCTGATGGCACCTGCAAAGTTTTGGAGCGGAACTATCGGCGATCATCAGCCGTATCCTCCCAGCCCTCCAGCTTGTCACTTTATTTTTGCTCCAAAAAATCATTCTTCTCTTTGGAGAAGAGCGAGGAATTCCACAGATGCACGCAAGTAGAATTCAGAGATAGGCTTTGTTTTTATCCGGATTCAATTTCAAAATTGAATTTATCAGAGGAAGGAACAACGTCATAGCGGATGCATTCTCGAGGGTTCCAGCCGAAATAAAATCTATTTCACCCGACATTGAAGACAAGCGTGGCAATTTTGTGCATTTTGCTAGTTCTCAGGAAGAGTGGCCGTTGGATGGAAATGAAATTGCGAAAGAAACGGAAAAGGACACCACTCTCATGGAGGCTGAGAGATACATTAGAAAGGGAGGGATGGCCGAAGAAGACTCCAGAAAATATGAAATCTTATTGGAAAACGCAACGAGCTGAAATTCGAACAGGGAACTTTACTGTGGGGTCATCGGATAATAATACCAACTTCAATGAGAAAAAAATTGCTGAAAGAGCTTCACGCAGGCTATTTCGGAATAGTCAGAATGAAGAGCAGGGTCTCAGCTTTGTTTTGGTGGCCGAACATCAATAGAGATATTGAACAGATTACGGGCGGCTGTGTTCCATGTTTACATAATAGACAAGATCCTAAGGCAGAGCCGGTGCCGTGGCAAACAACGACGAGACCATGGGAAAGAGTACACCCAGATTACTTAGGGCTGATCAAAGGTACCATGTATCTGATAGCAGTGGACGCATATAGTAAATGGCCCGAAATTTTCCCCATGAGATCCATGAATGCCGACGCTCTTGAAGAAAGACTGAGAGAAATGTTTTCAAGGTTGGTGGCTCACCCACAGAGTAATGGGTTGGCGGAAAATGGCCTGAAGACATTTAAATCGAAAATCTATGCCGAAATGTTGGACAAGGAGAACGATGGAAGACCAGCATCAACTATAGTAACTAGTTACCTTATCTCTTACAGAAATACGATTCACAGAACAACGAAAGAAACACCAGCAAAGAGGATGTTAGGTAGAGATATACGTACAACTTTGGTAAGAGAAAGAGGGCGAAGTGAAAAAGAAAGACGGGTAGAAGATCCTCGAGATAATCCAAAGATACCGAGAAGCTTCAAGGTGGGAGATTTGTTGACGAGACTATACAGCAGTCAACAAGAAGAAGTTGATAGAAGCCGAGATTACGTTTATCTTTGCAGGACAAAAAATGGTGACATTAAAAGGCATGTAAACCAGCTTATCGGGAGGACGGAGCTCAGTGACGGGCGGACAGAGCACACCCACGGGCCGAGGCAGAGGGTGAAAATCTCACCATATTCTGTTGACGCGGATAAAGTCGGTAATGTTGGTGGGAATGCTGATGTGTTGGACGTGACGGGGCCGCTTCTCAGCGATGACATTATTAACGAAATTGTTTTAGACATGACACGACCATCCCGGCGTGGTAATGAGAGGATTGCGGTCCCGAGAGGCACACAAGATGAAGAAACCTTGACAGTTCCTGTATCAGACAAGTATCTGAATAATCAATCAATCAATATATGAAATAAAAGAAAGTGCCAAATCTTTGTGCCGCTAAAACTCAGAAACGACTCCCGCTACGACCAATGGAGTTATATGGTGTGATAGCCCCTTATCCTTCATCGATGAAGAAGGTTTCCGTTTTTACCTCAAGGGCGTGCTTTTGAAGATATAAGGGCTGGAAGTTTCTCGCCTTCTAGAAATGTCCAGAGCAGTCCAGAACATTCTAGGGTATTCGAGATCATTCCACAACATTCCAGAATATTCCGGAATGTTCCGGTATGTTCTGGAATGTTCAGGAATGGTCTGGAACGTTCGGATAATAAAAGTAAGTGTACAGTGTGCGTGCCAAAACTCAAAAACGAGTCGCGGTACGATCAAAGGAGTTATATGGTGTGGTAGCCCTCTATCCCCTATCCATGAAGAAGGTACCCGGGTTTAGCTGAGGGGCGTGTTTTTCAAAGATATAAGGGCTGGAACTTTCGCCCTCTAGAATGTCTAGAACAGTCCAGAACATTCAAAAGTACTGTAGATAATAATCCACAACATTCCAGAATGTTCTGGTATGTTTTAGAATGTTCGGGAATAGCCTGAAACGTTCGGAAACATCGCGGACCATTCCAGATCATTGTGGAATATTCAAGATCATTCCATAACATTCCAAAATTTTCCGGTATGTTCTGGAATGGTCGGAATAATCTGAAACGCTCAGAAACATCCCGGAACATTCCAGATTATTGTGGAGCATTCGTGATCAATCCACAGCATTCCAGAACATTCCAATACATTGTGGAACGTTCAAGATCATTGCAGAATGCTCCGGTATGTTCCTAAAGGTTCGGAAAATTCCGTAACATCCCAGATCATTGTGGATTATTCGAGATCATTATAAAACATTCCAGAATGTTCCGGTATGTTCTGGAATGGTCGGGAATGGTCTGGAACGTTCGGAAATATCCCAGAATATTCCAGATCATTGTGGAGCATTCGTGATCGTTCCACAACATTCTAAAATGTAACGGTATTGTCGAGACTACTCTGGAAGGTTCGGAAATATTCCGGAACATTCCAAGCCCTTGTGGAACATTCGAGATCATTCCACAACATTCCAGAATGGTCCGTATGTTCTAAAATGGCCGGGAAGGATCTGGATCGTTCAGAAACATCCCGGAATGTTCCAGGTCATTGTGGAGGAATTCGTTATCATTCCACAACATTTCAGAATGTTCCGGTATGTTCGGAAATAGTCTGAAACGTTCGGAAACATTCCTGTACATTCCAATCCATCGTGGATCATTCTAGATCGCTCCACAACATTCCAGAATGTTTCGGTATGACCTAGAATGTTCGGAAACATTCCAGATCATTGTAGAACATTCGAGATTATTCCACAACTCTCCAGAATGTTCCGGTATTGTCAGGAATAGTCTGGAAGGTTCGGCAACATTCTGTAACATTCCAAGCCATTGTGGAACATTCGAGATCATTCCACAACATTGCAAAATGTTCCGGTATGTTCTGGAATAGTCGTGAATGATCTGGAACGTTCAGAAACATTCCGGAACATTTTACATCATTGTGGAGCATTCGTTGTCATTCCACAACATTCCAGAATGTTCTGGTGTGTTCGAGAATCTGGAACGTTAGGAAACATTCCGGAACATTCCAATTTATTGTGGAATATTCTAGATCGTTCCACAACATTCCAAAATGTTCCAGTATGTTCTAGAATGTTCGAGAACAGTCTGGAACGTTCGGAAACAGTCTGGAACGTTCGGAAACATCCCGGAACGTTCAGAAACATCCCGGAACATTCCAGATCATTGTGAAACATTCGTTATCATTCCAGAACATTCCAGAATGTTCTGGTATGTTCGAGAATCTGGAACGTTAGGAAACATTCCGGAACATTCCAATTTATTGTGGAAAATTCTAGATCGTTCCACAACATTCCAAAATGTTCGAGAACAGTCTGGAACGTTCGGAAACATCCCGGAACATTCCAGATCATTGTGAAACATTCGAGATCACTCCACAACATTCTAGAATGTTCCGATATGTTCCGTAATGTTTGGAAGATCCCGGAACATTCCAGATCATTATGGAACCTTCGAGATCATTCTGTAACATTCCAAAATGTTCCAGTATGTTCTGAAATTTTCGGGAAAATCGAGAGTATCCGCGATCACTCTACAACATTCCAGAATGTTCCGGTATGTTCTGGAATGTTCGGGAATAGTCTGGAACAATCGGGAACATTCCAGATCATTGTAGAACATTCGAGATCATTCTACAACATTCCAAAATGTTTTGATATATTCTGAAATGTTCGGGTAACTCGAGATTATTCGAGATCATTCCACATCATATGTTCTGGAATGTTTGGGAATAGTCTGAAAGGATCAAAGACATCCCGGAACATTACAGATCATTTTGGAACATTCCAGAACACTCTTGAAAGTTGTGGAAGGTTCTGGAACATTGGGGACTATTCTTAACTCAACAAACGAAATGGAAATCGCAATCGGCAATCGGGAGATATTGGCCTCGAAAGTCGAACCATTTTTCCGGTACCGACAACTTCGTTGTCCAGCAGTTTATTTGAAAAGCATTTATAAGTACAAATGATACCAAGCTCACTGAGGTGGGAATATCTAAGATTGATGGCAAAAGGAATGCAGCTAATGAAGAACTCATGCGAAAACCACACAACCGTACAAATCGCTCGTCGTCAACTTGTGCCTCCACGCTTATATTTCAATATTCTTGATATAATAGCAATCAAATGATTTCAAGATTCTGTGAAAACAACTCAGTATTCACATCCCCAAATTCCAACGCGATTAGATAGTTTTTGAAACAGCTTACCTGGAAGTGCACCAGCTTCGCCAGCATGGTATCGGCGATGAACACTTGATGAAGATAACTGCAAACCAACGAACGAACTTCCTGCAGCGCCCATTGCTGCCCCCCGATTCGGCGATCGTCCTCCGTCTCGAGACAAGTCTCCAAGAGCATCTGCACGGCAGCACTTTCCTGCAAACACGCCGTTCTTAACGAAACTAAAATGACACCGCCATGTTATCAGAGACTAACTTTATTGGAAATATTATTTAGGACTTTATTATTGGGGTCTTCTTGCAAAGAATTGAACAAAACTTCATTCAGCCACGCAAGTTTTTTTGTGCTTCAGGATCTCAACCGGAGTCAAGAACATGTCTTTGCTGCAAACTTCACAGCGGTACGGCTTGGAGTTGGGATGACGAACGGTTGCAGTCGTCGACGTCGTCTGCTCTTGCGTTCGTTTCGTTTTTTCCTTCTCAGCCGAGCACTTGCTTTCGTGTTGCAACATCCGGAACATCGAATACCCCAGTTTGGTTGCGCCACAGCTTTTGCACTCGAACGGCGTTTCGCAGATGGCGCTTTCGATTTCGAACGCCCATTCTTCTTGCAACAGACAGGCGTAGGTCAAGTTTTCCGTAACATCCACGCCGCCTTTTTCGCAGTTCTCTTTGATTTCGTAAGCGTCATCAAAAGGGTTGTATTTGAAATCTTCATCGGTGATGGCGGTATTGGTGTAGATGGATTTGAGATCCGCCGGCAGCAGCCGTTTTATGTTGTACTTGACATCGGTGTTCATGAACGCGACCAAATCCTCGACGAAGTAGAATATTTTTTCTTTGTTGATTTCCGAGTTGGGATCGCCAAGCTTCGCTTCCAATTCGCGCTTCCATTTCTTGCGCAGCTTCACCGCCCTCATGAGAAGCGCTTTGCCTTCGCCGTAGAACGGGCAGTCGATCAACAAGAAATCATCGAACACGAACTTGGTGAGTGTTTTATTGCATCCAATGGCTTTGCCGAAAAGTAAGAGCGTTTGTAGAGCAGGCATGCGCATGGTATTGACCAAGTACACTTTTTTAGTTTCTAGGATGGTTTGGTACACCAAGACTTGATGTTTGCGGCTGATGGGGCGTTTGCTGAAGTAGCCGCTAGGTGGCACTTCGATATCGTCATTGTGCAACTCCAACGTTTCAGGGTTGCTAGCAAAATAGCTCATCGGCCGCAAGAACACGTAGTTCTTGTTCTTGGTATGATACAGCTTTTCCGAAACAGTCTTGCTGGAATTGTGCTCGTCTTCAACGGCAATCTGGGGATACAGACCGCTGGTCAGGATCATTTTCAGCATCATCAGGTCTTTGTGCGAATCGGCCGAGGATTCGTTGAGCAATTTCTGCAGCCTCTTGAAGTCGTTCTGGATGCGAAACTCGACGTCTCTTATATCGGTCTGCGGGTCCTGCTCTTCGCCGTACATTTCGTACTTGAGCACTTTGCGCGATTGGAATTTCTGCTCGGTTTTCAAGTTGTACCGCAGCGATTTGAGCTGCTTCAGTTCGCCGTATCGCATGGCGCGTTCGGCGCTCGACAGTTCGCCGTCTGTAATTTTCGGCATCAGCTTGGCTTCGGTCAGAATTTCTCGGAATTGTTCCAGCAATTTGGTCACTTCGTAGAAGCGTTGCTCTTCGAGGCAACGTTTCCTCGACCAGGCTCTGGAGTTTTCACCGCGCGATACGGTAGAGCTCTGCTTTATCGTCAGCCACTCTTTGTAGTAATTCAGGAGACACATCGGGTCGCCGTGGTTTGAGTCCAAGTGCGCGCGCAGAGTTTGCGCTTCGGAATTGCGGTAGGCGGCCTGAGTCAGCGGGCTCTGGACACTTAGCAGCGAAGCCAAAGCCAGAACCGCGTTCACGTTTCCGAACACGGTCGACAGGATCAGCATTTTACCGATCGGTAAGTCAACCGGAAGCTGGCCCAAGGCATCGCCTAACGAAGTCAGTTCCAGTAAGTCTTTGCCCAGTACCAAAGCACCGGCGAATTTCAGCTTTTCAATGCCTTCCTCCAGGCTTTTTTCCGATGGCTTCTCCAGAAACGGGAAGTTCTTTATATCGGTTAGCCCAAGCGATATCATATGCAACATCAGCGATTCTAACGGCACCAAATGTATTTCAGCTGGGGTGAACACATCGAAGTTCCTAAATTCCTCCTCCGAGTACATCCGGTAACAAATTCCAGGACCAGTTCTGCCGGCTCGTCCCGCTCTTTGCTTGGCGCTATCTTGAGAAATGGTGGTTTCGCTCAGCTTGTTCACGCCACCGGAAGTATTATACGTCATTCTGTTTACCTTTCCAGAGTCGACAACGAAACGCACGCCATCTATCGTAACCGACGTTTCGGCTATGTTCGTACTGATTATGCATTTCCTCACGCCATCCGGTGGATAATCGAACACCTTATCTTGCTCTTCCAAACTCAACGAGCTGTGCAGCTGTAAAACGATCCAGTTTTTCTTCATGCTGGCATATTCAGTCACAGCTTCGGCTAACGTGTTGATTTCATTGAAGCCGTTCAAAAAAATCAACAGATCCCCCTTCTGATGCGGTAAGTACTTCTCGTCAATCATTTGAACGATCTGTAAATAAGGCGTGCAGTCGAACTTGTCCCGTTTTCTTTCATATGGATCTCTAACAACCGGTCTATAATTGATTTCTATCGGGTACAACCTCCCGGGGACCTTTATAATTTCTACTTTTTCTTTAGAGAAGTAATTCGAAAACAGTTCCAGATTGATAGTGGCCGACATAAGAATTAATTTAAAATTATCGCGCTTGTACAGCATGCATTTCATGATACCAACTAAAAAATCGCCGTGCAGGTGGCGTTCGTGGACTTCATCCAAGATCACCACGTCGTATGAGCCCAGAGTCTCTTCTTCGGCGGCTTGTCGCAAGAGCAAACCCTCAGTCATGAAAATCACAGCCGTGTCTTTTCTTTTGGTTTTTTCAAACCTTATTTGATACCCGATGGTGGACTTGAAATCGGTCAGGGTTTCGTGCGAAACTCGCTTCGCCAAAGAAACACACGCGATCCTCCTCGGTTGCGTGCACACAATCTTGTGGTAGCCGGCTTCGAGCACGTACTGGGGCACTTGAGTCGATTTTCCACACCCGGTGTCACCGGCTATCAACATGACCCGACACTCGTTGAGCTTGTTCAGAATCTGATGCTTGTACTGAGCTATCGGCAAGTCTTTCTGGGCGTCCCGAAGTTTCTTCAATTTGGCAAATTTGGTTCTTTGCTGGAAATCTCCGTACACGCGGATTGCAGTCGTGAACTTCGCGAATTCCTCTTCGCTTATTCGGACCTTTTCGCCGTTTTTATCCAGCACCGGCAGCTTATCGCGCAGAATTTCTCTATCGCTGAAATCAACGTTCAGAAGTTTATTGCGATCAAAAGCTTGAGTTCTGGCGGCCTGTATCGCGCTGTATTTCTCGTAGAACTTCCAGAAATCCCGGGGTACCTTGACGTTGGCCTGTTCCTCCAGAAAGCGCGTCAGTTCAGCGGAGTATTCTTCGATTTTTCTCGGTCTGTGGGCTTCCGGAGATTCGCGGCGGCGTTTGTGATGGCGGTCGCTGCGGTGGTGGTCTTCGTGCCGCCGTTTTCTGTACCTCCTGTCCATTTCTGTGCAGTTTTTCGCGATCACCACAACACCACTGTTTGTGAGGTTATGTCAAACGTCAGTTCAAACGGAACGTCAACAAGTGAAACATCTGTCACTGACATCCAGTTGCCAGTGGCGTAACAAGCAATTTGTCCAGAAATTATAATTATAATCAAAATAAATCTACGTTGTAAAATATTATTGCAACGTAGGTATATTATCTTCACATGCTTTGCAGAAAAATATCTAGTGTCAAACTGTTTTTTTTTTAGGGCAAAATATACCTACTATTTGCGTATTGTGATTTATTTATGTTTATCAACCGTTCAGAGGTAAGTTTAAGTACAATGACCTTCCTGTAGGGTGTTTCGTAACCAAAAGGGCCTTCGAGGGTGGGAATGCTGGTTAAATACATTTTACATTTTGTTTGACAGCTGGAGTGGCGGGTGTGGGAAGGGAAAGAGGGGGGAAATCAGGAGTGACAGTAAGTTCTGCCAACCTAGCAGAGATTGTTTCATACAAAACCCTGACCTAGCGTAACTTTTGACGTCATCACTAATTGAGCGTATAGGCTGTTTCGTTTGGGCAGGTGCGCATGCGTGAAGGCGCCAAATTTTGAAAACTTTCGTACACCAGTCAGTTGAATGGCAACACTGCATGCTCTGTCTAGCCCCCTGACCAACTACTGGTTCCTGGCTGTCACTTTTACACACACCGTAAACGCATCTCTTCATAGCTTCTTTGAATTTCCTTCTCGGTACAACCATTTTTAACAAGTTGTGATCTTTCATTCAAAACATGAGCAAATGAAATTGAGGTTAGGTAGAAACGAGAAGTGTCATCTCAAGGCCCTTACGAAAATCCTGATCTGTGTGATCCGGATCACTTACGTCAGCCAATCCAGTAGTCTCAAATTCAAAACGGAGTACTGGATTGGCTGACGTAGGTGATCCGGATCACACAGATCAGGGTTTTCGTAAGCGCCTTTAATTGTCACAAGTGACAGTTGGCGCCGATCTCTGGTTGTTTAGAGCGCTGTTGCCATTTTCATTGTTCCTGTACTTCCACAAATAAACACTGAGCTTGTTCCAATAAAACATTTCCCTTGAATACCTAAATGGGGTCCAGTGTCCAGTACAGATAGCGGCCATACGCAAGTCCAAACGAAAAAATGGGCAAATCACTTAGAATGGCGTGTGGAATGGTAATCTAAAATAAAATTTGCGGATTATCCAGAAATTTTTGCAGAAAAAAATAAAAAAGGAACAACGCGTTAAAAGAACAGTTCAAGTTTCTGGATGTTGTTGAATTATTGGTTGACTACATTACTTCAGTGGAAAATTAGAGCAGGTACGGCACAGTGACTCATGACTTACAAACAAAACAATGTTGCGCATGGGCCTGAGATGGGCACCGCAAAGAAGAGTAGTACGACGTAAACAATTCAACTGCAAAGAAACTAAGAGTGATCGTAATTTCCCCCTTGGTGGGGGCTAATCACCGTGAGTAGAAGGCAACGGAGTTTGTTTCGTGGTTGTAAAAAGTGTTTAAAATGTAGCCCTTAAGTGTACTCGACCTCCAAAATGGTATCTAATATTCAACCAAATTATTTGTGGAATTTTAGGTGCACTACAATATTTTCTAGTATTAATTTTCAATATCGGTGTACGAAACTATGAAATTCGCGATGGCGCCACACATGCGCACTCAAAAAAAAAAAAAAAAAAAAAAAAAAAAACAAATGAAACGACCTATTGTTACGATAACTATTTCCAGGGTGTTTGTCTTCCATTTGGGGGATATACAAAAGTTATCTGGTATGAAAACACCGGCCCTAAGAATAAAAGAAACAATGGAGGGATACCTGGGCAGCTATTGTTGTCCTGCACATTTCTTCGCGATCGCTCTCGTTCAGCACTTGTCCCATGTGATCGACCCTGGGATTGGCTTGTAAGTGCTGAGTCAGCTGGCTTCTGGACGACGCCAAACTGGCCCGGAGGACTCGCAAAACCACGGCATACAGGGGGGCGCATCGAAAGACTCGTTCATCACATCTCATGATCTGCAAACAAAGGCATACTTGATATTGATATGAGAATATGAAAAAAGAAGTCATTTAGAATTGAGGAGCTTGTGGTGTGGTAGTTAGCGCGTTGGACTACCACTCCAGAGGTCGCGGGTTCGATCTCCGCCGGGGACGAATTTTCGCCTCGAAAACAAGCCTCTTGGTTTAGTTGGAATGCTTGCTAAATGCAAGACGTGTGTCGCGTAGCACGTAAAATACGAACGATGGTGCCGACCCCATGCGATGTTGGTGGTCGTTAAAAATCCCTACCGTGTTGGAACACACAGGGGTTCGGCAAAATTTCCGGTATCGTGGAGGAAAGCATTCACCGGCGTCGGTGTTAGGCCTCGTTGCGGAAATAGGCCGACGTTAAATAAACGAATAAAAAAAAAGTCATTTAGAAAACAAACGCGTAACGGCGTAACGGCATGCACTTTTTGTACTTGAAAAATACGCATTCATGCAAATAAAAAAATAAAAATACCTGCAATGGATCCTCGGCCACGTCTATCCTAGTGAGACCTGAGAAATCATCGACCAAATTTTTGACTGTCAACACCCACAAACGTCGTGGCAACACCGTATTGAACCTCAGCCACACGTCCTTGTATAAATCCTGGAGATACCTGAAAACAGTTTAAATGAAGCCTGAAAATTCCTTGCTCCCGCACATATGTTCAATTTAAAAAAAAAAGAAACAATTTCATCATCATTTTATTTGCAGGAAAGTCATTGCGACAACGCTATGTACAGGTGTCTCAAAATTCGTTTCCCCAGGGTCGGAAGATGTAGGAAAAATTTGGGTTTTATTTTTGAAAAAAAAGACGGGGGTCAAAGGGTGACTTTGAGCCACTTTACTTTCGTTATCTGAAACGACTGCAGTAAATAGACTGAAAAGCAAATTGTTGAATGTGTTTTGAAATCTGTTTATTTTACTCAATTTTCTTTACAAATCCAATTTCCTTCAAAACTCCAGACAGAAATTTTTTGAGGGAAACGAATTTTGAGACATCTGTATGGGCCATGTGCTTGAGCCTTGAGCGGTCAACGCGTAGGACACACAGAGCTCATGGTGGTGAAAATAAGAAATTCTTGTTGGACCTCTTTGACAGCAGGACAGCTTTGACGTGATTGCATTGTTACTTGTTTTGAATTTATTCCTCATGCATTTATTTGTTGTGATGGGCAACAGCAAAATGCAAAATGGTCAAAAGTTTGGTTAGCGGTCGACAGAATGATGGCAGCATTGTGACTTTTTTTTGTCGACACAAACGCCACCTAGTGAGATGTTAGCTAACTAAATCGAGTTCAACAACAACTTCATATTCTGCCGCAGCGCTACATGTCATGGACGTAGCCCATATCGAGGGCTTCACGGCAGTACCTCGTACTGAAAAATGGAACTTTTTACAGGAGAGCAAAAACAACTGATTTCAAGTCTGGGAATAGTAAAGCAAATTACTATATTTTGCAATGTTATCAAAGAACAGTTACTGTTCACAGTTACATTGCAAAACATCGTAATATCCTGCACTAATCAGTTTTTTTGCGCTCCTGTAAAAAGTTCCATTTTTCAGTTACGAGGTACTGCCGTGAAGCCCTCGATATTCAAAATCACACTCGGCGTATCAAACCATCTGCAGCGTTGCCGTAACGACTTCTACACGTCCTTGCAGAAGGAATTTAGTGGTAACACCTACAAACTGTATGGCTAGACAAGACAAAAACGTTTTGTTGAGCTGGCATTAGCGATATTTTGACGCGGTCCTCTTATCGGAAATCGTAAAGGCAAACTGAGAAACTATACAGGATGTTTCCAAAATAGTGATACAAACTTCTAGGGGAAATCCCCAATCAAAAATGGACCAGGAAAAAAAATAACTTCGATATCTTAAAATGTTCCGTGAAAAAACAGATACGCGTTCAAGTTGACTTTTTAAAATCGATTTTTTGACATAACTTTTGAACCGTTCAACTAATTTTGTTCAAATTTGGAACAAAATTAACCAGAATAGGTCTTTATCGAATAATAGCAACGTGTTTAAAAACAAAATTCAAGGGCGTAGATAATGGGGGGTGTCTTCATATTTCCCCATTCCCCCCCTATATTTTACCCCCCTAGCTATTTTCTCAAATTGTTCTAATTTTTGAATTCAACGTCCAATTTAGAAAAAAAAGTTACTCTTGCAAAATTTTGTTTAGAGGCTTCATTTTTGAGATATTTGGGTTTGAAACTTTAGAAAACATCTTGCTCGAAATCGCCACTTTCGATCAGCCCAATTTTTTATTCCCTGAAAACCTCTCGTTTTTCAGAAAAAATAGTGGTTTATCAACTTAGAAATTCTAGAGAACCTATTTCTGCTGAGAAATCATGAGTTTTTTGGATTCTAATTTTTAGGCCATTGAAAGTGGCAATTTCGAGATGTTTTCCAAAGTTTCAAACCCAGATATCTCAGAAACGACGACGCCTCTGATTAAAATTTTGCAGGAGAAACTTTTTTCTCTAAATTGGACGTAGAATCCAAAAATTAGAACAATTAGGAAAAATAGCTAGGGATGTCTACGCCCCTGAACTTTTTTCTTAACACTTTACTATTATTCGATAGAGACTTATACCCTTGACAGACTGCACCTTGATGATCATTAAGTGTAATGATCATAAACGTTAAATGACGATTGCGAATTTGGGGGTGACACACTGAAAATCGTAATAAGCCTATGAGCTTGCGCCGTAGCGCATGAATAAACGTGGCGATCAATTTTCTCCCAAAATGTCAATGTCAATAGAAGTTTTCATGACAATTCAGTGTTTCAGTGAGCATGTGCAAGATTTGACAGTTCGGGTCGGCTAGCACTAGAGGTATAGAGTGGGGAGAATGATTACAGAGCTGTGCGAGTCTGGCAAGCACGCGAAAGTCGAATTTTTGCCGACCGGTAAGAAACGTGAGCATGCGCTATAGACCTGATGATAACTACTATTGGTCGAATGGTCCGGAGTATTGGGCTATTATTGCCCTTATTATCTAAATATAATTATAATATTAATTTCATATTTTCGGTGAGGTGTGAGGTGGTATTTAGCTTAGATTCCATTCAATCAAGAAAGCGCGGTGTGAACATTGCAAGCAATAACAAAGTAATTATTGCTTGCAATGTTCACACCACATCATACTATCTTTATTTGTTGCCAAAATATATGTTGAATTTGTATTGAGTCGAAAGAAATGGAGGAAAATAAGAATAAGAGACTGATGATTTAGTCAATAATCTGATCAAAATCGCATAGCCCCATAATCTAACCAACTTTTGAGCGCGGCCCTGATTAATGTGCGCGGCTGGCAAGTGGCAAGGCAACTGACAGAGATGCATGTTATAGTTCATAATATTTGTATGTATCGTGTGGTTCATTATAACTTTTTTTGCAATTTTTCAACTGCTTTTGCGATAAGTACCTTCCATTTCGCTTGCTTTTGCAAAATTTCACATTTTTCACGACGGACGTTCTGGAAACCTCTATTCCCACATCGATAAATTCGACTTTGCCAAAGATAGAGTACCACCAACCGATACTGTGCTACAAGTTCGCAATGTTCGTATCATCCAACTTTCGCGAACAGGTGCAGGCGGTCATTTGTTATGTAAAGCGAGATTTTTCAATTTTTCGTACGTGCTTATACGTGCACGCTACGGGAATTATATACCTACCTGCCTCACGAATACTTACGGAAACCCATCTCCTCATCAATAAATTCGACTTTGCCCAAAAATAAAGTGCCGCCAATCTATACTTTGCTGCCTGTTTGCAATGGAGTATCATTTCAGTTAACTTTGTTGAAAATTTGAACAAAATCGGTTAAACGGTTCAAAACTTATGTCAAAAAATCAGTTTTAAAAAGTCAACTTGAAAACCCTGTAACTTTTCAACGGAGCATTTTAGGACATCAAAGGTATATTTTTTCCTAGTCCATTTTTGATGGGGAATCTCCCCTAGAAGTTTGCATCACCATTTTGGAAATACCCTGTAGATTGACGCGATCAAACATGAACAGTTTCGGTGTTACTTTTGCACGCTTATACCGCTAACCACAGCTACATCGGTCCCGAAAAGGCGCTGTTACGTCTAGCTCAAATATTTCGTGTACAAAAATTATACCAACCTGGGCACATTTTCACCCAAAACCGATCTGGCAAACTGCATGAAAATCTCGGCAAACGGCCACACGTCTATGGCCTCCTGCTTGAGCAACTGCTGCATCAGTTTGGCGCACTTTGACGGCTCCTTTTCGATATCGTTGAACGCCTCCACCACCATGGCCTCGTTGACGTGCAACGGCTTGTACTCGGCCTTGATCGCCATGTCGTCCAACCAATCCTCGATGAGCGTCAGGTGCGGAAAATGCGTGGCCAACAGCTTGAGCAGCGGCCCGAACAAACCCGAATACGAACTCTGATCCTTCTGCGCGTGATGGAGCAGATACTTGATCGGCAGCTCGGACATGAATTCGGGACTGTAGATTTTGATTTTCCTGCTGAACGACGCCAAAATGTGCGCGTTGCTCAACCTGCAATCCTCGTAGAGAAGCAAATAGTACAGGAGCAAAAGCTGCGGCGTCAAACTGGACGCGTCCACCGCGACGTCGAAGTTTTCGGAGCTCAGGTCGAAATCGAAAATCGACTGTTTCTGATCGAAATACTGTCCAAAGATGGAGCTCTGAAACACGCGCCGGATTTCGTTTTCGGTCAAGGGTTTATTCGTCTCGGCGTTCTTAGACGAAGGCATTATGATGCTGTTCACGTACACTTCAACCAGCATCGGTAAGACGGGGTGCAAAGGGGAAACGCTGGTGCAGATCTGTTTGTATATCCAATTCTTGATGTTGACGTTGTGCTTGGCGAAAGCTCTGGATTTGAGGAGCTGGTGTATGCAATGGATGGGCAGAAAACCGGTCATGTGGGCGCTCAAGCTGCCGGTGACCGGCACTTTGACCGCGTGCGCAGTGACGACTTGCTCGGTGAAAATCTCCTGCGTGAACACCTGCTTCATGCGCGTCATGTTGTTGTGTCGTATCGGAATTTTCATGCCGAGCGTCGAACAGACCAGGTCGCAGATGGCGCTGAGCTGGTTCGAATGGAAGTGTATGGCCATGAGGAGGAGCATCTCGCCGAAAGAGGCCGTCACGCCGCTGGCCGATTCGAAGTAGGCTTCTTCGCGCACCAGCCACTGGACCCATTCAATGCTGCGGCGTTCGTGCTCGGTCAGCGAGACGAGAGACGGGCAGGCGATGAGCATGCAGAGACCGATCGAAACGAAGCGGACGCCGGCCGGAGTGGGGCTCGGGTGCGACGTGAGCAGTTTGACGATCAAATTGACTTCTTCTTCTTGGAATTTGATGGCGGCTATGCCGCGTAGGGCGCAGTACAGGCGAAGCAGGGCACTGGCCTGGACCACGAGCGAATCGACCAGCTGACCTTCGCTGGACGCGTTTATGATGATCTGGAGGCGGCGCAGCAGCTCGTCGCGGAGCTGTTGCAAGGCGTTGCTGCTGATTTCGCCTTTTTTCTTCTGACCCGTGCGGATGAACAGGGCTATCCAGTTTCTGCAAAGATTCAAAGCACGTATCACCTTGAGCGAATTCGATATAAAATTGGGACCAGTAACATTGGGGAGTTTGCGTGCACACGTACGTACGACGTAACGTAACTTTCAACGTGAAAATAGACGAGGTTGTTATTTGCAATTTCTTAGCTTACAAGGGAATTTCCACGTTGTACGTTGCGTTACGTCGCACGTTCCATGAAATCGCAAACTCAGGAACTCAGGAGGAGTTCAGGATCTTCGTCTTCCTTCGTTCAGGGCGACCGCTCGTTAGGATGGGCGAATGTCAGGATGCGGTTATCACGTCCTGCAAAGCTAACCGCAAAAGATATCAACGAGAGCAATCCATCCAATCGGCAAGGCAGCCCACCTTGCGGCCTTCCTCCTTCCTCTTTTCCTTTTTTTTAGACCCGCCAGTTGAGGAGTTAATTTTTGACTAGAGTATCGTCCTTCTTTTTTGACTTAAGTCTAGTATTACCACCAGATACACAGTCAGTTCCTGAATTTTTGACTCAAGCATCCTCCTTTTTTTCAAACCCACAAAATTAGAAGTGTATTCTTAACTCAAGTATCATTTTTTTCGGACCCATTAGATAAGAAACCGATTTCTGACGCAAGTATCATCCGAGGTATCATCCTTCTTCTCAGACCCACCAGATAAGAAGTTCATTTTCTATTCAAGTATATCATCCTTCTTTTGAGACTCACCAGATAAGGAATTCATATCAGACTCAAGTTTTATCCTTCTTAGACTTAGACCTAAGACCCACCAGAAAAGATTATTTCTTGCTCAAGTATCATCCTTCTTTTTAGCGCCACCAGATGAGGGTTTAATTTTTGAGTCAAGTATTCTTAGGCCTACCAAATATGTAGTTTATTTCGAACTCGAGTATGATCCTTCTTCCCTGACCCACCAAATGAATAACTGATTTACACTCAAGACCCATCCTTATTCTTTTCCAACTCACTACATAGATTATGTATTGACAAGAACACTTTTTCTACCCGCTAGTTAAGGAGTTTATTTTTGATCGAGTACCTATCATGCTATTTTTCTGACTCACCATTTACAGAGCTTATTTCTGAGTTTTTGATTCAAACATCGCTTCCTTTCCAGACCCACCAGATAAGAAGTTAATTTTTTAATCAAGTATCATCCTTCTTTTTAGACCCACTACTCGTATGAGGGGTCTATTTTTGAATCAAGTATCCTTAGGCATACTAGATATGGAGTTTATTTTCGACTCAGGTATCATCCTTCTTTCCAGACCTACCAGATCAAGAACTGATTTTTGACTCAAGTATCATTCTTCTTTTTGAACTCACTGCATAGATAAAGTCTATTTTTGACTCGAGCAATCTTTTTTTTTAGACCCGCCAGTTGAGGAGTTCATTTTTGACTCGGTAACCGTACGTCCGAATCCAGATTGGTTGGGGTCTAGATTTGATGATAAATTTTTGCATTTTATCATACCAATTTCATTTTCCTCGAATTTTTCGGGAAAAAGATACAGACAACAATCTGTTTTCCACGTTTGAGCTTTTAGCAATGTACAGGGTCAATGTGGAAACATGAAACCTACACAAAAAAAAGTTTTTTCTCGAATTCGCCAATACCAAACACGATATGGTTCCATTTTGCAGCATTTTCCGGGAACTCATTTTCAAGCAAAATTTGCAAATTTGGCGAGTTAGTCAAATTTCCTGTCGGTAAGTTGCCGAGTCGGTGAAGTGTCTTGTCGGTGAGTTGTCTTGTCGGTGAAATGCCCTGTCGGTGAGTTGCCTTGTCGGTGAAATGTCCTGTCGGTGAAATGTCCTGTCGATGAATCGGCGAGTCGGTGAAATGTCCTGTCGGTGAAATGACGTGTCGGTGAAATGGCGTGTCGGTGAAGTGTCCTGTTGATGAAATGTCCTGTCGGTGAAATGGCGTGTCGGCGAATTGGATTGTCGGTGAAATGTCCAGTCGGTGAATCGGCGAGTCGGTGAAATGTCCTGTCGGCGAAACGGCGTGTCGGTGAAATGTCCGTTCGGTGAAAAAGCTGTCGGTGAAATGTCCAGTCGGTGAGTTGGTTGTCGGTGAAATGTACCCTTCAGGTCTCTTTTGAAAGCTACAAGAATGGTGTTCAACTTAACGAGCTCATATTTTGAATTTTTGGAAAAAAATAAATTCTTTTAAATTATTTTTCAAAAATTCAAAATTTGAGCTAGTTAAGTTGAACATCATTCTTGTAGTTTTCAAAAGAGACCTGAATGATAATTTTCTTCCAAAGGATAAGGTTACTGGAACTGACAGAAAACTGTGTTATTTGACCAATATCGGCCACCTTAACGATTCTACCACCATTCTCTTCCTTATGCAATTTCTGTGGAGGACTACAGGCCTGTTGTTCTTCTTAGCGTTTTCTCCAAAATCATTGAGAGGATAATGCACGCGAGATTATATTGTTTCTTAACCAAGTTCTCTTTGCTGTCTAACTAGTCAACAAGCCGGTTTTCACAAGAGGTGAAAAAGTCGTAACGGTAATGTTTGATTTGTCCAAGGCATTCGACACCTTGGATAAAAGATTTCTTGCGCGTAAGATACATAGTTTGGGAGTGAGGGGTTCCATCAACGACTGGATTGTCTCATTTTTATCGCACAGAAAGTTTGCCGTGAAGATTGCTGATGTTAAATCTAAATTTTTCAACATAGATCTGGGTACCCCTCAGGGCAGTGTTTTAGGACCACTGATATTCATTTTGTTTATAAATGATTTGCCGAAGTACGTAACGGATGGACTGCTGTTTGTGTACGCCGATGACATCACAGTCTTGATTAGGGATTCAGACTTGGAGCGTGCAGGATTACGCTTGAACGCTATTGTGGAGCAGTTTCGGGAGTGGTGTCGCCACAATAATCTTATTATTAACATTAACAAAACTGTTTGTGTAGAGTTTTTCGGCGCTCATGGGCGATCGTCGGTGGGCATTGGAGGGCTCAGTGTGTCGGCTGAGTGTAAGCTTCTGGGGGTGGTGTTCGACAGGGGTCTCGGCTTCTGCGGTCATGTCAATACGGTTTGCTCAAGGCTGGCGTCTTCCTGTTAATCACAAAAAAGGATAGTGCGGGCGATGTTTGGTTTGCCTTTCGGAGCCTCATGCAGGGAATACTTTGTCAAACATAAAATCCTAACGGTCACGTCAATTTATATTCTGAAAGTTTTGTGCCATGCTTTTAGAAATAGGTCGCTGCTTACCTTGAACGGAGATGTCCACGATTACTGCACGCGGCAGAGAGGAATGATAAGACCTTTAGCACATAAGCATACTTTTTACGAAAGATCGCCTCTCGCCGCTGGTTGCAGGTTGTATTGTGAGTTACCCCCTGAGTTGCGTAACATCGCGGATTTTAAGAAATTCAAATCTGAGGTTAAGGTCCTTTTGACCTCTCATTGCTACTACAGTCTGGCGGAGTTTCGGGGGTTCCTCGGTGATTTGCGGCGGGGTCGACATTGAATTACATTAAATCGCTTGAGCCTGTAAACGGTGTTGTCTCAGTATCTACCTATTTGTATTTCTGTTTGTATTGTTGTAACATATATGTGTACTTATTGTATTATTATTAAACCTGTGACTTATCTTCATCTATGTTATTTACCTCGGGTTCCACCAAAATTTTAAGAGCAGATTAAATCTATCACGCTGATAGTTGCTATGCACCAGCCAATAGGATGGCCAGTTGCTTAGTTACTATCAGAGTGATAAAGTTATCACGCTGATAAGAGTTTGGTGGAACCCGAGGATAGTAACAAAAGATTAATAAAATTATTTATTTATTTAATTTTGAGTCGATGTAGATACGGAAGAATCCGATTTACAACCGACCGCTACGTGCGACATTCCGACCTTGCAAATTGCAGGAAAGAAGGAATAAAACACAGAAAAGGGAAGAAAGTCGCGAAAAATAGGTAGTTGATAGGCAACCAACAATACAGCATAAGAAGAGCTAGAATGGAGTGGCGACGAGTAAGGAAACTGGGCGAAGTTCAAGTGCGAAAATGAAATAATTTACGTGAGTAAATCGTATTCTTCCGTACCTACATCGACCCAAAATTGCATAAGGAAGGGAATGGTGGTGGAATCGTTACTGTAAAATGTGCGGCTTCAGGTCCCCTTTATGACACTGTCGCCTTTTATTGGAAAATGGCGTTTATGTTCTGACCTGTTTGTAGTTTTCGCCAATAAACAAATCAAAGTAGCCTGTGACACTTGACTGTTGAGAAAAAAAATTCTAACCACTTGAAGCAGGTCTGATCTTTTGATTTTGACGCTTCAATCTAAAATATGCGATGCCGTTGCTCCAAAAAGTGTCGCAATGGAAGCGCCGACCCTTTGAAGAAACCCAGTCGTTCAAAAATGTGTATTGGACCGAAATTGATGTGGTAACATTCAATTTGTCCTTTGCCCCTGTTCTGGGACCTGCTCGAGCAGAGCTTGTGTCGGCGCTACCTGGCGGCCGTAAAGGCGAATCCTGAAAACTGTGAAATTCGAAGGGTACCAGTGCGGTTTTGGTGTCTTAACGACGGTAACACGTCTCTGCGGCCCCCCAATCGCATTTACACGCATGACACGGTAAATTTTCCAAACGTCAAATTTTGATGTCAGTTTGACAGGCAACATAACTTTTAGACAAGCCAATTACCAGTCAACACCAACTAAGCCTACAATGCTAAACTAGAATATTTGTCCAGGTCACTTGAATCACGGTTCTTGTGGAAGAATTATACCATGCGATCAACAAAATTCGGAATGGGGTAGGCTGTGACCTGGTCAAATTTCAGGATGTCAAGCTGCTTTCGGCCAAGGCACAGCCTACCCCAATTCCGAATTTTATTGATCGCATGGTACTGAACATGCAAAAGGGTACTTACCTAATGGTCTGATCGTTTCCCAAAAGCAGACCTGAAATGAAAGCGACCATGTCCCCATCGTCGTCGGGACTGTTTTGGTAATGCTCGAGGGACAGAGTTATGGCTAAAGCCGGCATTCTGCAAAGCTCCACACATTTCGCCCTTATCGTCAGTGCTTGACTGGGATTCATTTTGCACAACAGCGAAATCGCCGTGGCCCTGACGGAGCTCAGCTTAGTCTCTTCTTGCTTCTCCCCGCTCTGGATCAAATAGGAACACACTGAAAACAAAACACATCAGTTGTAATACACCTCATTAGTCAAACAGAACCAGAGAATAGGCACTTATAGAGGAATCACGTTATTGGATCGAGTGACGCTGGTTTAAAAGTGCGTCGTGAGTAGTGACATTGCCAGATGGCAAACTGAAGGGTCCCCCATTTATCTTTTCAAAGGCATATCAAAGCAGATAAACTTGGTGAAATATTTCTATGCTGATTAGCTACAGACAGATTTAATCTACTAGCCTGCTATTGTTACTGTTACAAAATACAGTCAACACTCTCTCATAAATTGGTGTCTAGCTTTAAGGTATACAAATCAAACTTTATCTTTTACGTGGTGTCTTTACTAGTAACCTACTCTCTGATAAAACTGCGAACCTTCTCTAAAACTATCAGGAAAGTTGGCCACGACTCTGCAGATAATCGCGGGGCCATTGTGCAAATGCAACAAAGTTTCGGTGATGTTCAAAATGTTCAAAGTAATGGGTAGTTCGGCCAGAGCAATGCATATGATGTCGGACAGTTCTTCAGCAAATATGTCGTTATCAAACAGCTCGGAGGCCTTAGTGTATGGTGAATTTTCGTTCGCCGCTTCACCATCCTGAATCTGGGACTGGACGAACAGCAATTCCCCGAGCAAAATGCTCAATCGCCTGGTCATGTCGCTACGTTCATATTCCAGAGCCATGCTCGTGTTGGACAGGTTTCCGATGAGGATCGAATCGCTCTGCAGAGACACGCCCTTCTGCCTCAGTTGCTGTTCCTTTTTGACTTCGGTCTCCAGACGATGAAAGTCAATCGAAAGCAACGCCACTATCGAATTGACAAGTTCCATGCCGGAAACGATGGTGAGGATGTCGACCTTCATGTTGGTGCACTTCTTGGACGTGTCCAGCGGGGAGATCAGACCCATACGCACAAGACATGGCAGGACGGGCCGGATTTCTTGCTCGGAACACTGGGATAATTGCTGCATGTCCACGTTCTGAATGGCCCGGAAGACTCTGGCCTCGACGCCTTTCCTACAAGCATACGAATATTGAGTTTGAATCGTCTGAGATTCTGTGGTTTCAAATTTTCATACATGTTTTCCATGGCTGATGGAGGTGCGAGAGTGAGGTTATGTGGCTCCCAATTTCCACAAATTCCTGGATTCCTTCGATATTTACAGACTTGACGTGCCTTTTTTTTACATGTTTCCTTAGTTAACTTGCCTGGAAAGTGCTTCAAAGGTGAAAAATGATGCTTTTTAATGCAAAGTGGTGAACGTCAAAACAAACGCCGGTTTGACGTTGTTGACATCATGCTTAGTGAATAGTGACATTGGGTGAAAGTGAAATTGGAAATTCCCTAGATACTTCCAGTGGCGTATCTAATTTTTGCAGAAATTATCACGGGGGACTAAGCGGGAAGCGGGACTCAATGGCGGGACGCGGTCGCGGGGCCCCAAATCCTCATTCGTCCTCTTCCTCCTCTTTCGTTGTTATGTTACTGAAAGACCCCCACGGAAAAAGCCTTGCTAATAACCATCTAATAACCAAGTAAAGTAATGTAAAGTAAAGTATTTAGTAATGACCTTTACCCACGACCACTACCGTAAGTGCCGTATACCGCACAACTCGGAACCTTAGTAAGTGAGCCCTTACGCACATCGTGACGTATTCTGTAAAGTAAATCGCACAGCGTGCGGTAATGGTAAAGTAAATCGCACAGTTGGGGAATTTATGTTTCTGATGTTGGGGGAATTTTTATCGAAAAACATTCTCAAATAATTCACATTCAAAAATGGGAGCATTTCACGGGAATCTGACGCGTGCCCCGGTAGCACCTTTCACACCGAATGCATAGGCGAGACTAGCTGTATATATTCGTAGCGAAGGCATGGCCATAGAAGTGAGATGTATCAACAACAAAATCGTCCAGATTTTTTTTCCAAGTGAGGGATTTGAGAATTTCTTGATTAAATTTTAGCTTGCATTTGTAGGGCTTAGTTTTTACCTGATCACAATAATTTTGCGAGATTTATTAAAAAAGATTCAAAATATCAATGCAAGGACTATCCGCAGTCAACAACAACTTGGGATCAAGTAGGTGTAAAAATTAGACAGTTACAACAAGCATCAAATGTCTGATGACAGGTACTCTGCTGCCCGCCTACCTAAGTTCGATAATTTTCAAATAATACTATTTATTGCTGTCCAGTATTCATGTCCCAGTGTTGTAATCCAATTATATCACCACGCCGAACGAATAATTGAATGGCTATAGGTAGGTACGCTTCTAAATACACCTCAGGCCTCGCTTTAGGCACAGTAAGTGAACACTCAATTTTCAAGAATCGATTTTTGGGTGCTTTTCTTTCAGGTCTCGACGAGAAGCGTTGTACAACAGACAACCACCGAGCCAGCAGACACCAGAGTTTGAAAATGCTATCCGTCTTTGACATTGGATTAATCTGATGGCCGTAAACACCAATCAAAGTAGCTCCCCTTCCTCCGATTTACTGTAGTTTTACCGTCAGTTCCACAAAAAAGATGATCAGCGATCAAGGCTGATTGCAGATTAACTGAACTTTTTTCTGCTGAATGCTAGGTGATAACTCACAAAAAATGCCTGAAGTCTGTACTAGACTCATCATCTTTCCATTATTAAGAGATAAACCAGCATTTCCATTGATCAGTCAGCTATAAATCGACAAACAAAAATCGTAAATCAACTAATCTCGTATTATCTGTTTTGTGGAACCCACGGATAGTTTTCAAAAGTGTACAATATGCGATACATCATACGGTAACAGTTCCGTATGCGGTGAAACGCCAAAAATTCGGTTTTTTTCGGGAAAAAAGACTCTAACAGATGGATTTCACTCCAAAGAAGACGATTCCGCTGTCGGAGCCGGGTTTTTCCAACTATTTCTTCTGATTTTCTAACCTCAAAAGTTTCACTGCATACGGAACAATTACCGCGGGAATATTATTCCGTATACGGTGAAACACCAAAAAGGCATCAATTTTGGTGGGAGATGACACTCATAGATAGATTTCACTTAAAAGAACGTGATACCAATGTCGGAAAGATGCATTTCTCAACAAGTTTTTTTTTAGTTTAAAAAACG
Organism: Anaspis maculata; assembly: GCA_949128115.1. Classification (NCBI taxonomy): domain Eukaryota; kingdom Metazoa; phylum Arthropoda; class Insecta; order Coleoptera; family Scraptiidae; genus Anaspis; species Anaspis maculata. The sequence goes on from OX421967.1 coordinate 25,603,723, forward strand.
TTCACTTTTTACAGCTCATAATAATTACCCCGCGCCGCCACTGAATATGTGTCATATGTCAACAAAACAAAAGCAGAATCAAGGCAACTCCAACTCCCTACCCACTGGCGCAGGTCTAAAAAGAAGGAGCATACTTGAGACGACGGGGAGACTTCAACAAAAATAATGAATTCTTGTTTAATATAACAATAAGAGACCATTTATCACATAATTCACGAATTTTTTGCAATTTCAGCCGTTCTGTTAACTATCATCTGTCAGACTTTGACGTATGGCCTCGCGTAAAACAGTGGCGCACTATTTAACAGATTTCATAACTTATAAGATAAAATTCGATGGAAAGCGAATGAGAAGTGCCGCTCCGACAACAGAACTGTGTTTTTGAAAGTAAAATCTACAAATGAGTGTCGTTTCCTACCAAAATTGATGCATTTTAAGCGTTTCACCGTATACGGAATAATATCCCCGCGGTAATTGTTCCGTATGTGGTGAAACTTTTGAGGTTAGAAAATCAAAAGAAATAGTTGTAAAACCCCGGCTCCGACAACGGAATCGTGTTCTTTGGAGTGAAATCTATCTGTTAGAGTCTTTTTTCCCGAAAAAAAACGAATTTTTGGCGTTTCACCGCATACGGAACAATTACCCATCATACTATTATTCTTATTTAAATACAATAAAAGTAATCAACTCGCTCTAACTTGCTCTACTTGCTCTAAATTTAGCAAAACCTAGTATCCTATGAACACGGATATTAATATTATGAACACGGATGACGGCCGCTGACACTGCTATGCGGTGCGTGCTCCTCCTGTCAAGAGTGTCAAGGCACACTTCGCACCGACCAATCAACACAATCTGCATACGGCGGGAGTTTAGTTGAATTTTGAATCAGGGGAGAACTTAAATCGTAGGTATTTCATGAAATACGTGGCTTTTTTACCTATAATTTTTGCCGTTTACAATACCACTGGCTACATTTCACGTTAATTATAGCTTTTAAGTCAATATCTACTGTTATTGTTAATGTAGGACTGTTTTATTACCTTGGATTTCTGAAAATTATTCTGGGCCCCTCACAAAGTTACAATACCGCTTTGGGTTGGGGTCGTAGGTAAAGTACTGTACATGACACGAGTAGTAAAGCAATTACGCACTCAGGGAGTACTGCACTCGCTCGCTACGCTCGCTCGTGCGCAACTTTTCCCTGCGTGCGTAATATGCTACTTACTACTCTTGTTACGTAATGTACTATTACGTGTTTGTTGTGTTGATACATGAGATGTAATGACTTTTATATAAGTTGTATATCAATCAATCAATCAATCAATATTTTATTTGTTCCGTACATTGATACCTTTAAGGTGTAGATCGTGTCACAATACAATAAATTAATAAGATAAATAAAATATGACAAAATATAAACAAAATAAAACACAGTTAAAATATGTACAAGGATGAAAATATAGATAAAAGCAAATATTGGTGTCAGACAGAACCATTACAGCAACAGGCAACGCTCAAATTCCCGATCTGTCAAAAACTCCTCGAGGCTGTAGTACGCCTTCTTGATCAAAGCATTTTTTTATTATTGTTTTCATTTTATTTAAAGGGAGACAGCGTGTTGCCCTTGGTATTCTGTTATAGATTTCCACGACCATGAATTCGGCGTTTTTTTGTAAAAAATATGTAATATATGGATATTACAGTTTATGTATTTAAGTTGACACTTGTCAAAATAACCTCAAAAATTACAAAAATTTCACAATTTTCAATTGGCGAGTAACATTACCGATGGTGGCGCTGCTGATGCGCTTCGCATGTAAACAAACATGTCGGATAGGGCACGGATTGTTGCCCGCGCGTTCAAAATACTTATCAGTAGTAAGCGGTTTTTAATGTCCTCCAGACGTGAAACGTGGTTAATTAGTACTTATTGCGGTGGAACTCGAAAATGGCAGAAGCGAATTGAGTGTTATGAAGGTTTTTAATCACTTGATGGCCTCAAGCCTCAACGGATTCGCGATGTATCGTGATGGGATACTGATGGGAGAGGAAATTCTGAAGTCACAATTTCTTGTGTTGTGTGGTCGAAAGCGAACCGAATCAAGCTTCAGTTCAAACATAGACATATTTGGATTGTGTTTACAAACAAGCGCATTGTATGAATCTCCTCACGAGGCAACTGAGATTGTAATCAAAAGAAATCGTAGTAGCAGTTCCTGCGAGAGTTCCTGTGAAATTGGAACGTTTAAATGCACTTGCAAAGCCGGCCAGTCCGGGACATGCAAACATATCGCAGCTGTGCTACTTCGATGCAGCCATTTAAAGTTCCTATTTTCAGCGACACTTCCCAGGCTTTTCTCGTAGTCATATTTTCCACAGTGCCAAGTTTGTTTGTCACCTTGACTACCCAACTTGCGTCTTTCGCTTTCGACGGGAAACGGTGAAAATGTAACTCTTCCTTTTTCCGGTTTCCACAGCGCGACTCGCACTCGGAAACGCAACAAATTATTCTCCGCCACTTTTTGTCACTATGACAAAATCACAAATCTTACCACCTTCCATTCTGATGCCACTTTTGCTTGCCAGTCGTCGTACACGTGCCACTCTTATTTAAAAATGCAATGCTTTTGCAACCGACGACACCTAGTATATTCAAGATAATGAAACGTGCGTGGCTCACGTACTTTATTGGGAAAAATCAACGCCGCGTTAAGTCAGATGGAATCAATTAAAGTCACCAAACACCGCAACGCTCATAAGAGCCCACACAAATCTGCGGTTGATCCGTGCACAAACGTCGTTTACACGTTGGCCGTCAGATGGCGTATTCGATCTTGAAACTCGCCAATAGAACAAACACGTAAAATGTTGTACAACACTTGTGGTTTGTTACACAAGATGCTTTCCGACACTCAGCCTCCCACAGTACTCGGGCTGCGCCCTCGTTCTGCAAATTTCGGCTTCGTGTCTGAAAACCACTTATGTAACAGCCAACTCGTATTGTAAACTACTATTACCAAGGTGAGAAATGATTGAGGGTGCTAACACTGCTAACCAGGAAACAATGATTTTTATTGCCCGTTGCATGACACTGACATTTGAAATCTTTGATGTTTGAAATCTCAAACGTCACTGGATGTTGAAACACAACAAGCTTGACACAACTTTGTTAAATACATATCAGGGTTATTCAAAAGTTCGGAATAAAATTCATATTTTTTTTCCATATTCATTTCGGAAAAAACGCTCGAACCGGTCGATTTCTAAAAACGGTAAGCCGTTTTTTCAAGACACGTGTCATGTTCTACCGTCAACCCCCCAACCCCAAGCCACCATGAACTTCCTCAAAACTTCATGGTGAAGCGTCGGATCTAATTTTCAATAGTAGATCTGAATAGAGTTTTTGACAAGCTTTCCAACGAGCCCCCACAAGCCATAGGGTGCCGTTTGGAAAAAATACTAAGGGTGGCTTGGGGTTAGGGGGTTGACGGTAGAACATGACACGTGTCATGAAAAAACGGCTTACCATTTTTAGAAATCGACCTGTTCGAGCGTTTTCTTTCTGAAAGAATATGGTAAGAAATTATGAATTTTGTTCCGGACTGTTAAGTAAAACTGAGGTTTCTCAAAACTTCATGATGAAGCGTCCGATCTAATTTTCAATGGTTGATCTGAATAGTTTTTGATAAGCTTTCCAACGAGCCCCCACAAGCCATAGGGTGCCATCTGAAAAAAAATACTAAGGGTGGCTTGGGGTTAGGGGGATGACGTTAGAACATGACACGTGTCATGAAAAAACGGCTTACCGTTTTTAGAAATCGACCTGTTCAAGCGTTTTTTCCGCAATAAATATGGAAAAAAATTATGAACTTTATTCCGGACTTTTGAATAACCCTGTATAAATTATGATGGCGCCACTGCCAAAGTGATGCGATAACCGGAAGTCAAGTTATAACCTGTCATGTAACAAATGTGTCCCTCTTACTTTTTGTGCACATACTTCAAATTAAAGTCTGAGATCAATTTTATAATTAAAATATAATTCTTTGACGCTTTAATTAATACATTATACAATATTTTAAGATAACAATAAAGCAAAACAGAAACCTAACAGGACAATTAGCATTAAAACTTTTTAAATTAACACACAATCACCGAATGTGTCTGAATGGCTGCTGAGTAAAATCTCCAGTTGCAAGTTTCCGTGTCAGTAGCTCATTCACTATAAAAAAAATATCGTTGAGATTAAAATATTATGTATGTACAGTACAACAATGCAGTGAGCTAGAATGCTTTTCATTAAAGAATGGAAAACGAGTGATTATTCATGTCAAGCATGTCACTCACGAAAAATTCAGTGAACTTTTTTTACACTTTCTTGAACCACGCTTTATGAATTCAACGTTACATTCTCTAAAGAAACGTAACCAATCATCCCGCATTAACTTACACTTGATGGTTTCTCTATTCAACTTTTCGACTTCTTCAATTTTTTTATTGGCAGAAAACAGTTCATGCTTCAACCTGTTGCATTCGTCTTCATTGAATTGCGTTCGGTATTCCTCAAAATCGCTGTATATATTCTGAAGACGATTATTTTGCTCCTGTATGATCCTCTCTTTGGCAGCTATCGAATTTTGCAACCCTTCTATCTGGAATAAGTGTAAATTTGAACATGATATAACATAGCACAGCTCATAACATGCAGAAAATAAGTGACAAAATTCATCTTTAATTCAAAAGTAGCAGCTTTATATTTCCAATATCTATTTAATCTTCAAACACCAGCAATTTTAGACTGTTATACAGAGTGTTCGTGATCATGTTTATGCACTTAAGTCTTAAGTTTAGTACACCCTTTCTGAAAAACACTGATAAGTTAGTGATAATCACTTGAAAATGCCCATGAATTTGAGGACCAAAGTAATGTTGGCAGTTACTTCTGGTTCCACTATAATTGCTCAAAAATCAAATATTGTTTCAATGCGACTATAGTGGAACCAGAAGTAGTTACAAACATGCCCACAAGATCAAATTAGTGACTAATGAGTGTGGAAAAAATAGAATGTGACAGAAGCAAAATGTGACTTTGAAAATCTTACTTCTTTGTTTTTTGTGTCATAAATGTGATTGAAGTTGACCAGCATCTGGTTGGCTTGGACAAGATCCCTGGCAAGCTCATCATTGGCTGCTGTTTTCTGAGCCACTATCAAAGTGGCTTGCTTTACATCTTTCTCCAGTACCTCCTAGATTACAAAGAAAACAAGAAATCAATCCATCAGGCTCCCATTTAATTGAAATGTAAAGGCCTGAAAATAGCTACCCTACCAACTAAAAATAGGTATTATTTATCAATTTTATTGAAACTTTTTGAACAATTCTGAACAACCGGCCCTCTAATCACAACAGATTCATTATACAACAGGTGTCCCAGAATAATAAGTGTTACAAAATTCACAGGGAGATAGAAAATTGAAAAATAGGGGGACTTTTCTTAATAAACATACCTTCGCGAACGCATAATAACGGAGATACAGGCCTTCAAAGTTGTTTTTTAAAAATGTTTTTTTTTTGCATAATTCTTGAACCGTTCAACCGATTTTAGTCAAATTCAAACCAAAGTTTACCGAAACAGGTCTCTATTGAACAATAATAACGCATTCCATCAAACATTTTTAGGGGCGAAGATAATAGGGGGTGCCCTCCCCCTTTTCCCCCTATTTTTGACCTCCCCGAATATTTTTGGAAATCGTTGCAATTTTTTAATTCTACGTTCAATTTAAAGGAAAAAGAGTCCCTTGCAAAATTTTGATTAGAGGCTTCGTTTTCGAGATATTTGAGATTGAAACATTGGAAAACATCTCGAAATCGCCACTTTCCTGGGCCTAAAAATTGAAATCCAAGAAAACATCCACGAAGAAAACCAATGATTCGTCAACTGGAATGAGTTTTCTAGGTGTTTTAAGTTGATAAACCACCATTTTCGCTGAGAAACATGGAGTTTTTCAGAAAAAAAAAAACAATTTGGGTCCTGGAAAGTGGCGATTTCGTGATGTTTTCCAATGTTTCAAACCCAAATATCTTGGCAATGAAGCCTCTAATCGAGATTTTGCGAGAGTAACTTTTTTCTTTGAATTGAACGCAGAATTAGTATATTGATACCGTTTCAAAAAATATACAGGGGGTTTAAAAATAGGGGGCAAAGGGGGAGGGTACCCCCTATTATCTTCGCCCCTGAAAATGTCTAATGAAATTCGTTATTATTGTTCAATAAAGACCTGTTTTAGTAAACTTTGGTTTGAATTTGAATAAAATCAGTTGAACGGTTCAACAGTTAATGCAAAAAAACTGTTTTCAAAGAACAACTTTGAAGGCCTGTATCGCCCGTTATTATACATTGCGAGGGTATGTTTATTGACAAAAGTCACCTTATTTTTCAATTTTCTATCTCCCTGTAAGTTTTGAAACAGTTATTCCGGGACACCCTGTAGAACTACTTTTTTTAAATGCGAGTTTAATTTAAATTCACCTTGGCTTGCCTTAAAGCTTGGAATTCGCGATCTTTTTCAGCCAAATCCTGGTGCAATTCAGCGATCATTCTTTCACTACCGCACTGACTCGCCCTCAATTTACAGTTCTCCCTTCTCAATTCTTCGACCACTTTCGAAGTCTCCAACGATTCGATCCTTAAATTTTCCATGCTCTGCAACAGCCTAGCACTCGAACTGCTTTTGAGCAGCGACTCGGCTTTGACAGTCTCCACATCGTGCATCAACTTCAACAGCCTCTGAGTCAGCAGCAGGATCTTCGCCAGCAACTGTCCCGAACATTCCTGCAGTCGGGTATTGAAAACGTACGAGATGTTTTGCAAATCATTCACGAATCTCCTCTCCAGCTGCTTATTTATAGACATGTTTGATCTGATTTCATGCTCTTTGTCTTGCAAGATTTTCCTCGACATCTGCAATTGCGCATTCAGGTTCCTGTTCAGACTCTGCAGTTCTGTGATCGTTGCGTTCATTTCCTCAAAAATTTCTCTTTGGTTTGTTACATCCAGCTCGACCATCAAAAATATTATCGATTTGATCCTGGACTTGCCGTAAAATACCAGCTTGCATTTGCCTGGTTCGGTTTCGCATTTTAGGTACATTTCTTGTTTCTGGACTTGGTGGAGCATATCGATCAAGTTGGATTTGAACTCTTCAAAATTGATGTCAAGGCTTTGGTCAGTTCGCATTGATTCGAAACGTCGCATGTCCACGTTTGCTGTATAATTGAACACGAAGTCTGCAACATCTCTCGCTTTGATCGCCTGCAAGAAAATCTCTGGAATTTCGTAAATACGAAGCAATGTTCTACTTACAATGCAGTCTGTTAGTTCAAAAATATTTATATTAATATTTCTGGTTTCGCTGTATCCATTTTTCGAAAATATTTGAAGCGAGTGCGTTTTATCGTACAAATGGCCCCCTTTGTGTGCCATTTGGGCACAAACGTGGCCGAAATAAAGCACAAATAACACAAAATAAACAAAGTTTGAGGTTAGGTCACTGGCAGTTGTCAATTATTTGAAATTTCTGCCAACTGTCAGAGCGAAAATTCCCCCAGTTTGTGTCATAACATTTGTCACACGCTTCTGTCACTTGTCACTGTTTTTGGAAAAGTCAGAATTCACGTTTTTTTGATTAACGAAAAATCCATATCGAATCATGACGGATTTTGCGGACTCATTCAGTACCGGCAGCAAAGGTGGCGATAAGGAACTCCAAGAATTTCTCATGGTGGAAAAGCAGAAGGCCCAGTTTAACGCTCAGGTTTGAGGTTATGTTTGAGGGTAGTGTTCCAGTGTTGAAAACTTGTTCTTTTTCTCGCAGATTCACGAATTCAACGATTTCTGCTGGGACAAATGCGTAGAAAAGGCCGGGAACAAGCTCGATAGCAGGACAGAGACGTGCCTCACCAACTGTGTTGATAGGTTCATTGATGTGTCTTTGCTGATCACAAATCGGTTTGCACAGATGTTACAAAAGAACGCTAGCTCATAAAATTTTAGGAAGTAATTTGGTTTAGTTATGTAATAGGGGATGATGTTTGCTATTGTAATTATGTGAAGTAAATGGTCCTTACGCTACTTGTTTGTGTTTTATTTTTTGAAAGTGAATCTTCTCTATTTTATTTATTTTTTGAAAGTGAATCTTCTCTATTTTATCTCTCCCACAGAACAACAACAAGGTGAAGATGAGAAGATGGGTATGCTAGCAATATTTTGCAATACAGCTCACATCCCAATGGTAGGTAAGGTGAGAATAGAATTATACTCTTGCAAAGCAGCATTTATTGTGGTGGAGTCTAAAAAAATTCCCAACTAATATAATTACCATATTTTCCACGATAAAAGCAAAATCGAGGGTAAAATGAGAATTTACCTTAGACCGAACATCTTGCGCCGCTGTCTTTTTCATGGAACGGTGAGAAATGTTGAAAACAAAGTTGCAGAGCGAATTTAAATGATCTACAAAAAAGACCAGGAATAAGGCGCGCATTTTTATTCAACTTATTCTTCCGTTTAGTCAACCGCGTATACAGTTGCGCGGCAGTCCTGTAAAATAGAAGACCGTCGCGCGAGCCGTTTTGTCTGGTCTGCCGCTCAACTTTGAACGCGATTAACAGCTAAACGGAAAATATATCAGACCAATATGCCCTTGAGAATATTTTGTAGATTATTATTGTTGCAGACTTATGCTTTGTATACTTTTATAATTATAATGTAGAGGACTTTTCAATTAAGACTTCTACCAGAAGACATTTTCAAGTCCATGAGGGTGAGGACGAATGCTGGAATTCGTCCCGATTCCAAAGATAATAATTTTATGGCGTGTCACTATTTCCTCCAGCGTAGGTACCTACGCCACACACTAGCATTATTAAGTATGATGATGTGGTCCCTTGCTCTTTCCCCCTTCCTCTAGTTGCTCCCTTCCCAACCAGACGACTTATATCACTATTATTATATACTATCACAGTAAATCGGGAAGAACAAAAAGCTGCATGGATGGTCCGCATTTTTTTTTCTTCAGATCTTTCTTCTAGACACCATTCTGGAGTGGTTTGTGATTTTGTTTGACAAAATTTGAGAGATGATGATGGAGTTGACGTAACCGCGGACCCGTGAATGTGATGTGTTTCGTTACCAACAAAAGTCGAAAAATATACGATAGAGATAGAGATCGATAAACGTTTAACCGTCAGTTCCACAAAAAAGATGATCAGCGATCAAGGCTGATTCCAGATTAACTGAACTTTTTTCTGCTGAATGCTAGGTGGTTACTTACAAAAAATGCCTGAAATCTGTACTAGACCCATCATCTGCTTTCCATTATTGAGGGATATACCATCAGCATTTCCATTGATCAATCGAGTTGCAAATTGGAAAACAAAAATCGCAAATCAACTATAATCTCGTATTATCTGTTTTGTGGAACCGACGGTTAGACATTATGTTCATTACTGTGTACCTATACTACTAAATACACGTCAAAGAAATTACCTCACTTGGAGATATTGCTTTTGCTCAACTTTGCCGTTGATGTTCTACTCGCTTTCGCAATCTTCGTCGCTCGGCTCATTTTGCGCTTATATTTATACTCGAGTGTTATCTTCGGCGGGAACATTCCACGCGTCCTTTGGTAGAGACCTTCTCATATAGGCGGTTCCCTTTGCTCGCAGCTGGTGCGCAGGTCTTCAAGTATACAAGCTCACTGCGCACGGGTTCAATTGGCTGTTTAACCGGGAGAGCTTTATCGATCGGGCTGGTTGCATGAACTCGATCAGTGACGGCGCCAATTGAGTGAATCTGCACCCCGACGATCCCAGGTATAAATGAGAATGGCTATGGCATTGACCAGTAGATTCGCCGCGGCTCTAGAAACTCTAGAAGTATCGCACCTCCGCCAATTGTGGAGATGTGTCTTACTCGCACGTCTCGATCTCCAGCTTTCCCGAGCTCTCCAAAACCGCACCACCTCGATACACCGATATATACCTCCATGTTTATTCTCGAATGTAGTGGAATCGGTCGAGAGCCCCGTAACTCTCGTAACATTATTAAATACCCCTACAACTTTGTCTCAACAGTTTTCACGTATCTCTCACTGTTCCATGGGAAAGACAGCGGCGCACGATTATCATTCTTTTACAATAATGTTTTGACCATGATTCCCGGGACGGACGGTGGGAAATCTAACTCTGGTTTTCCTCATTCAGTTTTTTATTCTCATTAAATGTTAATGTTTCAATTTTGAGTGCGTAAAAGTGCCCGTAAGTAGGGGTTTCGCATTAGAACTTTGATTTTTGTTTTTGCTTCGCAATAAAGTGACGTCACATGAGCGATAAAAATTGCATAGCTAACACACGCACTGGTATACTGGTGTAGGTAAAGTGTATTCGCGATATTTTCTATAGAATTGTACCTACAAGAAATGTGTAAACCCGAGTGTAAACTGTAAACCATGCACGCCTTTAATCTTCTTGGTTCTCATGGGAATTTGCCTGCAGAATTTTTCATTGCTATTTTCTCTATGGGAATATGTCTGGCCGTTGTATGCATGGAGATCTTTACGATATCTTTATGGGCCTGCTTGATGGATGCCACTGAACTCTAAGGCTGAAAACATACTGGAGCGGTGAGCAACGCGACGATTAGAGTGGAAAGCAAAGCGGCGAAAACAAACACAATCAGGGCACACATACTGAAGCGTCGCCGTTGCACTGAATATGTATTGTTATTTTCGTCGCTTTGCTCTCCGCTCTCATCGTCGCGTTGCTCACCGCTCCAGTATGTTTTCAGTCTAAGGGTTTCTTATAACGAACGCGAACGGAGTTTCCCTTGGAGATATTATGGTAGTCTTACATATTGAGCATCATATGCTGCAGAGTTCTGATTGGACCTGACGCCTGTCACTGCAGTCAATGACCAATATGTGACCAATGAGAGCTCGGCAGCTAAAAAAGCTGCAGCATTTGATGCTTATAATGTAAGGCTACCATTAGTCAGTTTGTTTAGTCGTGGTTTCAATTTCAGTCATAAGCGCAGCATCCCTCTCCTGGCTCTGCATCTTGATTTGGTCGTATTTTGTTTACATCCTGCCGTCTTCTTCAACCTATCTTTTTGGGTTCAAAGTTCAGAACGTGTTTAGTTGTGGGTGAAGCTCTTTATAATACATTTTGAAGTGTTGGTTGAGAAGTTTTTAGCCTGTCGAAAAATTAATCTAGCCCTCGATCTGACCGCCGTCGCCAAAGAAAAAAAAGTGTCGCAATAGAAGCACTACTTGCTGCAGCCAAGAAGCCGCTCGAATCCCCGCTGACATAATGAGTAAACAAACGCCCCGACATCTCTGCAGTTGCACCTGAATTTCAATCTTCTTTGACTAATGATCCAAATTAAAAAAAAAACATTCAGTTTCCTTTTCGAAATATTCGAAGACGTCTCAAAAACAACACCATTTTTAATTATACTTTAAAATTCAATTGAACAAAAGTGATGGTTTCTCTGCTGAAAGACGACGTTTCTCGAGTTTTGTAAATTGAAAAAAAAAACACAAGTTTGTCTAAAAAATCCTGGGATTTCCCAGATTTATTATTTTATGCATCGCCGTTTTTAAAGATATGTATGTACCTTTCAAACATACCAGTAAATCTCTCAAAAAACAAAGTCTCAAACTCGCTTCAAATCAAAATTTTCCAGAGACAAATTGTTTTTAAAACTGATGGTAAAATAAAATAATACGGCCAATTTATGACTCTCCAGGAACGTAGAAAGTAGGGGGAGGAGAAGAGGGATGGTTCCATTCATCTTAACCACTGGAGGAGACTTCAAATGAACCTGCCAGTCTGTAGGGTCTTGTTTGCCGTTGTCCAAAGCCAAATTTTGCAAACGATCTCAGATACCCCCCTGACTTAACAATGGACCTTTTCAGTAAAGGCAGTCTCTCTCGTACGATTTACGTCACAGCCCCCACATGACCGCAGTGTGGTGCCGCGCACTTCATAACGAACGGAGTTTCCCTTGGAGATATTAGGCGCCGTTATAGCTAGACACCCTCCAACTGCGCGGTACGAACGCGCATGCATCTGTCTCTCTTTTCTGAAAAGCTCCATTGATTATTTATACTGGTTGGTTTGGAACTTTGAGCAAGGCAGCCAAAGCCAAGTGCCACAAGTTTTGAGATTCACTTGTATCCACTCAGAAGCGACTTTCCCAAAGCACTCTTTCGCTTGATTACATCAAGATCAACGTTTAAAATCGAATTTTAATCATATTTTTGTGAGATCTTGAACAGACAAGCGACACAACTGCGTCACATTATTTTCATGCTTGCAAGACCCAGTTGCCCATTTCGAATTCAACTTTAAACTTGATTTGGTTGCCATACATTCAATTGTTGCAACAATTATTTCCACAGTAACCAAACCGGGTTTAAAGTTAAACTTGAAAGGCTAAAATTTCAAGTCAGAGATCCGCCCGCGCAAATGTAGCGTAAGTCCGATCACTATGGCAACATAATACAATCCGACGCGATGATTGGATTATCGATGCCGTGAATGAGTACGTTAAGTTGCGCCACTAATTTGACATTCAGCCCGAAGTGAGCAACTCGGCGCAAGTGTATCTGTTCAAATGGACGAAAAAACAGGACTAAAGGCAATGACTACACGCTTATTTGGATATATTTGTTATTTATTATACATTTATGTATTACATAATTATTGTGGCATGACACCTAAAGATATTCGGATTATTATTTGATTCTGATTTGTAAACAACACACAACAAAGCTCGTAACTGTAGAATAATACAAAGATTACAAATATACGCATGGAATGTCACTTTTTTCTTGTTACTTACTTGTCAAAAATAGTGTTATCATTAGCTTTTTTTCTTGTAAATTATGGCGTGCGAGCTGCACGAGTTTTAATATACCCTCCAACATTATATATTATTATAACACATCACAACAGCCAACTTATGAACGTCGACAGCTCGCAAACCAACCGAAAAAAACAAACAATATTATAGTGTGCTTCCCTTGTTTCTAGAGACATCTTTTTTGTTTTCAACATCACAGCTACTACTCTAAGAATAATGCCAACACGTACTTATGAACTGAAAACGGCGTAGTACGGAAAAACACTTACATATTGCAAACATGATATAGATTTGTTCGTTTCTCTTATAATCCACTATTGCCCAAAGAAAATTCTTCTTAGTTTTTCTTTTTTTTTATATAATTATTTAAGTACCCATCATCTTCTACTACGATACAAAAAAATACTATTATAGCTGCAAAACTTTAATATGTACACCTTTATACTCTCTCTTATTAGTCGTCTGAAAAACAAAAAGGTTAAAAGGAAACAAAACAACGAGAGACAGAAATTGTGCGGAGGACACGAAGAATGCGCCAAAGAGATTTCTAAGAACATGATATGATTCTCGAAAGTAGTGTGAAATATTATTATTATTATTTAAGTACAAGCGCTCAGAAAAATAATCAACACATAGGCCCTAAACATAGGCTACTCCTATATAAACAAAAACAATAATAATTTATAAAATTAATAACCGGTGTGGGGAGCGAGACATTGGGACGCAACAGAATGGGGAACAATTGGACAAATTATTGTCGGAAATGTGCAGTGTGCTTGAGGGGGATGATTGGCGTGAAAATCCCAAGAAACTCCCCACACTTCGTCACCGATTTAGTTAAAATGTATATAAAAAAAAATCTTAAGTTACCTAAATATGGCTGCCACACGAACGTGGATTTTTATTTTATTTTTCTTGTTAAAGCGAGGGTGAAGGTATAATAGTTGTATTATATTATACTATCAGCTAAGTGAAAGGGATATACAACATACTGTATAACTCTAACATTATGGACGATTATTATTGATATCATTCGGGAAAGTTCGGCGATTTTTGGACACACGCACACTCGCACGCATATGTTGTTGACTACTAAAACTGTGGTGTGACACGCGAAAGAAAGGAGTATCCGAGAATCGGCAAACTTTCTCGCATCATGTTTTTTTTTTTAATGTAGCTTCCATTACCACTGATTTTTTTTACAAGCTAGATGGCGACACGTTTTTTTTTTGTTTACTTAATGTAATTTGCTGCGTTAGAAGCTCAACCTCTTACATAGTGGAATGGTCCCACTCCAGCTGACTTACGTTTTGATAGTCGTGCTTGCGACTGGTGCGAGCGGGTTGTTCTTCCTCGTCATCTGAGGAATCCGGGATGCGGCAGGGGCCGTCCAAGTTGTCGTCGTCGGAGGAGCTGTCCGAGTCAGACTGTTCGCTCTCGCTGAAGTCGCCGCCGGAATGGCCTTCAAGCTTGCGCTCGGCGGTCTACAATACAATGATCAGAATGAACTTGACATTCCGCATGTTTATACGAGTATATTGATTACATTTACAGGCATTGGTTAGCAGGACTTGTGGAAGCGTCTGGGTCTGGACTTGGGGACTTGGTTCTGTAGTAGAAACGCTTCTCCATGGATCATGGTTCTGGGTTACACAGGATAGGTTTCGGATTGTAGAGACATCGTTGTTGATTACTGTATGTCTCTACTCACGTCGATATTCGTTGCCGCCACCACCTCCCATCGCCAGCATGCACCGTTGGTGCCGCCACGGGACAGCATGCCAACGACACACGTTGCCATCGCCGCTCCGCTTTGGCGCCGTGGCCCGTGTTCGATTTTTTGTCGACCGCCGCAACCGCCACCCACTAGGGTGCTAGATTATCGACAGCTTTGGCTGTACAAGGGTTACGCAATCATCCGTTGCTAAGGGCCGATGGGAAAGGCTAAAATTCAGCTATGTGTCAAAATTTACCATGAGCGGAGCAAAAAGGAAATTTGCGGGGTCCGGTGCTGTTGCTTGATGTCCGCAACTCAACATACATGAAAATTTCATTTCATCCAGCGGCATAAAAGACGTGTTTTGAAACTCATCGGGCAAATCATATCCACCCCGCACATGAATTTGTACACCTAAATCCAAAATAAACACGCTCTTGTCAGCTAGAACCGGTTGGGACGAACGCCTATGGCGTTCCGTGAGGCCGACAGCTGTCAGTGCCTGACTCCGTAAGGCCGTTCAGTAAACAAACGGTCGGCCAGAAGGCGGTTCCCTTACGCCGGCCGGCCGGTCGCGTGATAATGCGGGTCCCTACCTAAACCAAGGTCCCTACCACCTACGTCGCGCCAACGATGCAGTCAAGATTCTTGCCGTCTCCCGAATTAAGGGCTAAATTTCAAGTCAGCGACGCAGCTTAAGTACGCCACTAATTTACGGAATCGATAAGCCAATCATCGGGTCGGATTGTGTTACGTTGCCATAGTGATCGAACTTAGGCTACACTTGCGCGGGCGCACCTCCAACTTGAAATGAAGCCCTAAGTCCTTTTGCATTGACTTGGCACTGTAACGGGGCTTGTTTGGTAGTCGAGGTACTTGAATTTCCCGTCTTGCTCCGCTTCATCCTAGTAAGAAAATGTGATTTTTGCTTGTAATCGCGGGCGGCTTGTTCACTCCCTTGTTTTTTTTGGGCCGACGACGTTGATATAGGCTGTCTGATTTCTACATGATTCGAGAGGGCTGTGTTTCTGGTCGCCATCGGCCGATCGCGGCCTGAATCGCAGCCCACTAGAATCATGTAGAAATCAGACAGCCTAGAGCTCACTTTTTTCCGCAGCAAAAAATTTGGAGCCGGCCTTGTGTCGAAACTGTCAATTTGACGCTGACAGTTGCTAAAGTGAACACGACCTGTTTTTTGGGGGTGAAATTACCTGCTCATTACAAGTTGTTGTGTATGAGGGCCTACAGTCACCTTGTTTTGATGCTTGCGTAGTTATTGTGAGCTAACACGCCGCCAGAAGAGTCGACTTGGACCTGTCTCGTGGTTATAAAATGATACCTTCTTATTGCCTCGTGTACTTTCCGCAAAGGAGTGCCGGTCAGCAAACCTGAAGCCATCTCCAGACCGTCGCCTACGCCGATACAACCGCCAAGTCAGAATGTCGCAAAACACCGCGTGGTGGTGCCAAAACTGTCATCGATCCGATAAAAGCTAGCTGGGATACCTTCATCCTGGCAGGGCCGCTCCGGCTCAAGGCTGGTCGACGTTATTTGTACTATAGGTTGCCTCATCCAGTTTATGCGTGACACAAGATACCCCCTGAAAACTTGATTTTGGCTGAAACCAATTTCGCTTTTTTCGTTTGACATTTCGAGTCTTCAGGGACAAAAATCCACCAAATTCTCAATTTCACGAGAAATGGTTTACGTACATTCAACGCCTGGTGATTTTTCACTGAATTGGGCATGTTTTCATTCATCGAAACACGATTTGAAGCGCCGAACCGTCAAACTAAAAACCAGCCGCTCATTTATGATGAGGTGAAGCGGACTGAAGTTTCCTTACCGGGTAGAACAATGGAAACGAACGTGACTTCCAACCAAAAGGTCGAGGGTTCGAAGTGCAGCCATGCCGACTTTTTTTCGTCAGAAACACCCGAATTGTGATTTTTAAATTAGAAGGAGAGAACAAAATGCTACTCGTTTGATCGATTTCGGTTCGCTCCACCTCGTCATAACCAAGCGGCTTGTTTTTAGTTTGACAGTTTTGGCGTTTCAAATCGTGTTTTGATGAATAAAAACATGCCAAATTATTTTAAAAATCACCCATCGTTGAATGTTCCTCAACCATTTCTCGTCCAGTTCAGAATTTTGGTCCCGAGTTTGGTCCAAATAAAACTCGAAATGTCAAAATGAAAAAAGCGACATCAGTTTCAGCCAAAATCAAGTTTTCGGAGGGTATTTTATGACGTCACGCATAAACTGGTTGAGGCAACCTATAAGTAGTACAAAAATAACGTCGACCAGCCTTGGCTCCGGCTCAGGTTCTGACTGGGACGCTCCTCAAGAGATGGAGGTGAGGCGGAGAGGACCCCCAACACCGCAGCCGGTTCTTCGAAAAGAATAGTAATAGCAGTGCGGAAAAATGCGAAAATGCGGAAGAAAAATGCAGAAAGAAAGTAGGAATTCCCTGGTCAAAGAAAGCGCTCAACAACAATGCGAAAATGTGTCAATCAAAACCAGATAAATTGGTTAGATTCAAGCGCATAAACTTTTCTGCACAAATCTCATTTGGCGCGAATTAGGCCAATTTCTTTTAGGAGTCGCCTAAGCTTGGTTCTCACTAAAGTTCTCCTTAAACAAATAATACAATCAGGAAACGGATTGAATATTTCCAGGCTAGAGTCGCATATGAAACTGCTGCACAAGCTGAAGAAGCTGAAGGGTTATAAAACAAACTTTGAACAATGACCACGAAACTCTGAATCTGAAATTTTCTATAGTAAAACTGACGACATAGAAATGTAATCCGCACCTCTTTGTCTACTCTCCCAAATTTGTTAATGTTTCAATATGAATTCAGCCAGGCATTTATAGCTGTTTTATGAAGTGAGTAAACAAGCTAAGAAGACTACCGCGTTCTTCTCTTTCAAAACTTACGAGTTTAGAATCATAGCCGTCATTCATGGATATGAAAAGGTGAGGAAACTTGCAGGGGATTGAGCTTGGAAGTGCCGAGACTAGGAGCTTTACATTATTAAAACTAGTGTCTAAAACATGACAACTTTTTTAGATTCTGTGGGAACTTAAGTAAATAAAATAATTCTAAAGATTGGTTTGCGATCAACTTACAGCTCTTACCTCCATGGGATTGACGGTGATGGTCAACGCCGAATCATCCCAAGTCATTTCGCCGTCTTGCGCCTCCTCCGAGGCGTTTTTGTGATGAGCCGCCCTGATCCTGATGACGCCCAGCACGATCATGAACAACAAGAACCCAACGCACACCACTACAATGATGGTGACGGCGTGCGATCCCCCGCTGGCCATCAGATTCAAGTGTTCCGATGGCATGTAGTCGCGCGAAATGACAGAGGCAGGTCTCAACTCAACGTTGTGCTTGTTGATCGTGGCGTGGGCGACGATCGGTTCTTTCGGCTGAGGATGGATGACGGTCAACTGTAAAGAGGAAGAAAAAACCTCATTACCGGTAACGCAAAAAATAACCATATAAAACCGGTAACACAACGACGATAAGGCTAGTAGATGTGATAAAGCCGAAGGGTACTTAGACGCGGTTCTCTGAACAGTCGCAACTATGCTTCATCTCTTTCGCTTTATCAAGCACACGTAGCTTGTCTAGCCATGCCGCCGCAAAAAAATACCCAAGCTATACAACTAAAACATTTCGTCTTAAATAATACGTACCGTCTGTATGTATTCATTGGAAGTGAACCTTCCATTCAATTCCGAGCACGTCAGCTTGAACACGCGGTTCAAGTAATACGCCGGCTTCCTGTTGGTGTACACGATCTGCCGCAGGACCTGCTGGTAATTGAACACCATATCCGATCCGGTTATCGTGACGCCGTCCTTGGAAACCCTGGCGGCCATTCCGAGTCTCTTCAGCATCTCCTCGGGCACGCTCAAGTTCTCGTGATCCGGATTGAGATTCGGGTATATCGTCAGCGAGCACTTGTCCAGTTTCTGCTCGCCGCTGATGTGCACGTCGGCCAGGACCCTCACGCCCATCCTGAAGTCTTCGTACTTCCTCGCCATGTTCCCGGTCCCGTTCAGGTTGATGCTGGGCGTCTGCGGCCGCAGCACCATCACGTACGTCTGCGCGTCCGGGACCTTGACCGTCTTGCCGTTTTCGCAGGTCACCGTGGTGGTCAAGCGCAGATTTCTTCGGCCGGGCGTCGGGAACTCTCTGCTGTTCGCGTAGCCAATTTTGCGCACCAGAGTTTCGAGGTTGGTGCGGTTGTCGCCCTCGACGGTCACCTCGGTCAAGTCGGAGTTCGTGAGCAGTTCCATGCCGGGTTGCAACAGTTCCATTGCGGGAACTTGCAAGCTCTCTTTGCACTGGTGCAAGCAGCTGAGGACTTCCGGTTTTTCGGTCTCACCGACGAGGACGCTCAAGCCGGCCAAGTATCCCTTCAGGTGGTGTTTCATTTTGTTGTCGGAGCCTTGCCAGCACGCGCCCACCGTCAGCGTGGTGTTGATGCCCTTGGTGGGGTGCAGCGGCCAGTCGTCGATGACTTCCGGGTTCTTCTTCTCCGACCGGAAGATCTGGCCGTCGACGTACAGCTCGATGTCCGGGAAGCGGACGTTGACGGCGTAGTGATGCCACTGGTCGTCGCACACCTGCGGGATCTTCCATCGCCATTCGGCCGGGCGGAAGATGTTGAGGTCGCCTTCGGAAAAGTCGCGTCTCAGCAGCAGGATCAGGCGGCAGTTGCGGACGAACAGGGCGTAGTGGTGCCGATTCATTTTGTGGTCGTCGGCCGAGCACAGGATGTGCTCTTTGATATGTTTGTCTTGACCGGCGTGCTGGCCGTGCCTCATCCACGTGGCGACGGTGAAGGTGGCCGGGAGGTTGTGGTCCAGCACCGAGTTGGGGATGGATACGGCCGTGCTGGAGCCGTCGAATTCGAACATCTGGTCGGATTCGTGGCCCTCGTCGGACACGAGCGGTTTCGTCCATTCGGCACCGACGCCGGGACTGGGGAGGAGGTCGATGGCGGCCGGCGAAGCGCCGCAGAGTTTCCGCTGGGACTGGACGCTGTAGGTGTCGCGGTCGCAGCCTTTTCCGATATGTCTAACAGAAGAAAAGACAAACTGATATACACATTTGAATTTTATGCAACACTTATCTGTATTGAACCATATTATGTACAAGTATGTAGCTGAATCTAGAGCAGAATAATAAAGCAATTTCTTCAAGTCATTGACTTCACACATAAATCATTTGTATGTATTGTTAAATTCACATTGTATAATATGATAAACTCTAAAAAAGCTACCTGGGACCTCGACAAAACTGGGAAACCAGCAGCGCCTACGTTACGTGCTTTCCAGTAAAAGAACTACCTAATCTACATATTATAGTATTTACCGCTCAATATCAACTTGGGGCTCAGACCCCTTCAAGTGAGAAAGAATAACCATACCTTATGACAAAGTTCACCAACATCAGACCACTGTATCTGTAAACGTTACGCCTTCAGTTTGGCATCGAAACGCTAGATCACTTCAACAGTACATCGCATGGGACAAAAAATAACAAAAACTCAACAAAGGCTGGTTGAAAACGGTCTTAAAGAATGGGTATTCTAACCCTTTGACCCAATGTGATTTCAAATGGCAGTGATTCAGTGACCATTGTTAATTTTAACATTAGGCAAAACAGAACTTTTAGTTTTTCGTCCTTATTCAAAAGTAATAATAATGAATAATAATGATTACCTCCTTCTTGTATGTAGTTATAAGCTCTGGTAATAATCGATCTCCGGATAGCAGACGACAGGCATAAAACATTGTAGATAAAAAAGTACTTATTGATGCTAACGATCCTAACTCGTAGTCAGTGAGGTCTTTATAATAGTAATAAGACTAATAAGTGGGCGACGGCTAATAGCAATAAAAACCCTGCAAAATGAATAACATTTTTGAGAGGATCTTCTTAACTCGGATATGAATGTAATTTTCCATTCAAGCGTGCGGAAAGTTCCGCTTCTTTGCACGCAAATGAGTGCGGAAAGTAAATGCGTGCGGAAAAGTAAAATTTTATCGAAATTACTAACTTCCGTTTGTATTTTTATAGGTGGCATACGATTAGTGAAGCTACCAGAAGTTCCTTAGTTTTTGTTTCGTTATTCTTCAGGCTGGAAATCGCCATGCCGATGGCGGTTCGGTAGGGCACCCCTTTGACCGTTAATTGTAGGTACCATTTCTCTCTGCTTGTGGCGTGTTTCAACTCAAGTAATAATAGCCGAATTGAATTTCAAATCAATTTATAATTTCAAGAAAAATTTCGTCATTCAAAATGGAAGATTTTGTACCGGACGATACAGTGGAGCAAGCGAAGGTTGCTAGTTTAGGAGCCGTTGCTAGCGAAATCTAGCCACGCTACGACAAAGAATTGATGTTAATAACAGTCTGATTTATTCTATTGAAGTTTTTAATGTTTACTTTTGTATGCATGTCACTTTCCGTCCGCTTGTATGAAAAACTTTGTTCCTAACTCTTGCGGAAAGTACTCATCTTTTCCGCAATCAACGGCGAGACTGAGCTCTGCAAAAGTGATACTTTCCGGCCTTTCCGCACTTGTTAGGAAAATAAATACAAGAGTGCGGAAAGTAAAAGTGGAGTAAAATTTGAGCGAAATTAAAAACTTCCGTCTGTATTTTTGATGGTGGATGTATGGTACCTTTTGCACGCTTGTATGGAAAATTTTGATCCAACTCAGGACAGGACATTTTTAGGAAACGAACTTTTTCTACGTTAGTATCGTAGGTGCCGGCTACTTTTCAACACTGAACCCACCAAAAATATTTTCTTGCCGAATGTGTCCATCGTCCCAGGTATATTGATAGCGCCATGGACACAAAGTGCAAGATATGACGTAAAAAAAAAAAGCAAGAAACTTATGCCAAAAATGCGCGAAATACGGACACCATAGACAAAAGCACTGGATGAGACGATCGTACTTTCCAGTAAAGAGAAGTTGCTGTAACTTCAATGCTTGTTCGCCAGAATGAGGCGAACCAACAAACAAAAACAAAACAAAACAAATACACAGGTGTCCCAGAATTTGAGGCGAAAAAAGTAACCAGAGTCCTTAGATGATGTTGAAATGGGTTGTAAAGTTTTTTTTTTCAATTTATTGTCGTCACTGGGGTTGGACCCCATTCACCCGAACAGCGGACTTCTCGACTCGGCTAAGAGTGATGGGTGATGATCGCAGTATAAAATCTGCCCAAAAGTTTTGAAAATAATCGCTCGACTCAACCAAATCAAGAGAGAAGAAAGGTGAAAATAGAGATAGCCCGTTGGTTTATAGGCCCATGTCTTCCTGACACGCTGAAGAATTTCGACGACGGCACAATAAGTGAAACGGTGTGTGACGTCCCAAAATGTGATGAGGAAGATCTTCCAGACGGAGGGCTAACAGCAATAAGAATGGCTAGTGTAGACAGACTTCTTCTAATTCCGTCCAGTGGAAAGACATAATAAAGAAACTTTAAAAAGAAAAGATACCATACCTGCGATGTCTCTTGAAAATAGCTTGAGGCATAGCTTCATGAACGGCAGAAGGATTCTCACTAAGACGAGTTGAAGATTTAAAATAACGGATGGAATCAGGTACGGCTGCTTACATAGGATTATGGCGACAGCTCGGCGGTTCTACAAACAACCTGAAGCTTAGGCCCGTATTCATAGTCGTTGTCAAGTGCACCTTGTTCAAGTATCACTTTTAATCAAGCTGTAACTCAAGTACGATTTCTTTTTCATAGACAAATTTTTGGCGATTCCCGTGAAATAGTATTCCTTGAAGAAAGCCGAAGTTATGTCTATGGAACAGAATTTGTACTTGAGTTACAACTTGATTTAAAGTGGTACTTGGACAAGGTGCACTTGACAACGACTATGAATACGGGCATTAGAAGGGTACTAAGTAAAGTGCTTAATTACATAGAAGTTTGATATGTCATAAGACACTGTAAGTCAAGAAAGTTCAAAACCCGAAATCGTAGTTTCCAGAATGGAAAAGTATCGAACGGTAGGATTTGAGGCTGGAAGCAATATAAGTGATCGCGAGAGCATAGAGAACAGTTATTTGACTGGACTTCTTCGGAAGGTGCAGAGCGTTGGAAACTCTTAGTCAGAGTACAGAGATGAAAACAGGAGAAGAACTATGCTGCGAAATGATTTCACCTCATTTTTGAAGAGTAGTCGTCACTTATCAGTTTACTTTACCTACCTACTATTGATGGAGAATAAATAAACTACAAAACCATGGTATCTCTTTTTGCGTCAAGGATATTTGTCTTGCATGTGTAAAGTCAATGGCTGAAGTTAATATGTGACTGTTAGAGACAAAGTGGCTCCAAGACTCGGACGAGAATAATAAAATAAACGATGCTACAACGAGCAGTACCTAGTTGCCAAGTCAACCCTGGTCCTCAACTCCCTGACGTTGCACGGCACGTCGCAGAGCTCCAAGCTGGCCGAAGGGAACAGCTCCTGCTTGCCGGTGGTGGGAGCGTAGTCGACGCGCTCGGGTAACCCCCTCCAGCC
Source organism: Anaspis maculata (assembly GCA_949128115.1). Lineage (NCBI taxonomy): Eukaryota > Metazoa > Arthropoda > Insecta > Coleoptera > Scraptiidae > Anaspis > Anaspis maculata. The sequence continues at coordinate 25,626,948 of OX421967.1, forward strand.
CAAACGGCAGACCCTGTTGACCTTGATGGTGACCATGACCGGGAGGCTCTGGCGCATTCCTGGAACCCAAAACATTCCCAATTTATTTACATAACACACAAAACACAACAATCATCCGGCATGCAATTTTCCGAGTAAATCGATATTTCGTAACAGCACCAGAAAAAGGTGAACAAAATTTCGAAGGTCAGTGTTGAAAATAAATATTGCGAAACATTTGGGTAGGTAGTTCTTCCACACAAGGTGTGATTCGAGAGACACGAGAGATTTGTTTTTAGGATTCCAAATCTGAACTAAAGAGAACCCCAAAAGTTCGCTGCACTGGCCATAATCGGTACAATAATTCATGATAACACACGATGTCATCCAGGCCACTTTTGAAATGCATTTTCCGCGCCTTTCCGCTACAGATTACCGGAAAATTTTTGCGAGACGTGATGCCCGACACTTCTCCATTTTATTGGAAAATAGCGTAGTTTTCCGACCTGTTTTTAATTTTCGTCAGTAAACAAATAAAGCAAAGCAGCCTGTGACATTTCGCAGTTTAGGAAAATAAGCAGGATTTACGTGTAAGAATTTATTAATCCAAATTTCGACAAACTCAGCCATTTAAAGCTGTGCACAGGACAAAAATGATGTGATTGCCTTCAATTTGTCATCTGCCGCCGTTCTGGGGCCCGCGCGAGACGAGTTTGTGTCGCTGCCGTCAAGATGCCTGTGAAATCGGACGGCCGTGCGGTTTTGGTATCTAAAAAACCGTAACACATCGCTGCGCCCCTCGAGCCGCATTTCCACGCATGATTCGGCTCATTTTTCAAGATTTCAACATTTTGCAGTCAGTTTGACAAGAGAGATAACTTTTGGACAAACCAGCTTCATATCAAATAAGAAGGTGACAGCCCTACAACAATGCTCAACTATAAAATTTGTCCGGGTCACTCGAATCATACCTCGTGTGGAAAGACTATACCTAATATAGAAAAAATTAGCTACGCTAGCTTACCGCAATCGTAAGCGACCACGCTGAGGATGTGGTTGTGCGACCGTTCGTAATCCAACGGCTCCGTGTTGCGGATGACGCCGTCCATGTCGATGACGAACGGCTGGTCCGAGGTGAGGATCTCGTACTTGCAGACATCTCCGAACTTGGGGGTGCAATCCCTGTCGGTGGCCTCGACCCTGACGATCTCGCTGTAGATCCGCCCTTCGTCGACTTGCCTCACGTAGCTGGGCTCAGAGAACGTCGGGGCGTACTCGTTCACGTCCGATACGGTTATGTGAACAGTGGCGCTGGAATTAAAATCCAAAGTTAGTCGTTGTAAGAAAACGTAGAAAAACTTTTGAGCATTAAACTTTCAAATAACGGCAGGAACAATTCAGGAAGATGAGAAAAGTCTTCTCGCCAAATGCAGGACATATGAAAAATGTAAGCGCAGTTAACCCTTTTACACAAGAACACAACAACTTCACAAACAACTTGTGTTACAGCTTTGGAATGGTAAAAATTCAAATTAGAATGCTGCAGCTTTGTGGACTGGGAAAATACAATGGCCAGAGTTTTGATAAACTTGAAATTTGAATGAAACCGCTCGCATAATAAAACGACTTGTGCTTGCTGGTCCTGGCTTTGTTTTTGTTGGGAGTTGGCGGTGAGCACACTTAATACCTACTACAACTTCCCTTAGTTCCAGCACGGTTTAAAAAATGCGGGCTTCTGTTTTCATAATTCATCGACAGCTTGGCTTGTGAATGACAGTTACAATAAAATGCGCCACTCAGTGGCTTCTCTTCGGTGTGAATTAGAGCAACACGAACGCCATTTGGCGAAAGACCACCGGCCGATCTTTACACGATGGCTTAATTTCACACACAAAAAATTGTTGAGGCCTCACAATACTTTCCCGACTAGTATCCAAGGTTTTACGGACGTTTTTGTCCGATATAACTTGGAACTTGATTCAAGACTGAAAAAAATTTAAAGCATCCTAATCATCGAAAGACAAACTGAAAAATTGTGTAAGTATTGTATAATTGTCCCATTGTGAAAATCGTCAAGTGAATTAGGCTTCACTTTGAAATCTGCTTGATGTAGATCGGTTCATGCATAAAGACACTGCTGGAAATGCATTTTGTGAAGATGGGAGTTATAGTTACTTGTCAGGTGTAGGTATAGGGTTTTTCCCAAGTTAAGAAGCAGGAAATGTCGCCTTCGATGAGTCAAGCACAGAAAGCACGCCGTTCTGGCCAAAAGCCGGATGAACGGCCGTCCCGAGTGGTATCGACAAAAAAAAAGTTAAAAAATTCGTAGCGCCCGACCGGAAACTGGTGGAAAACCCCGACTGCAGATTAAGATTGAATTTTTGTCGTTGTACTGCTTCTTGTTTATACAGGGTGGTTCATGAGTGACCTTACATAGACTAATGGGAGATAGAGGACTTCGAGGCGAGTCAGGATTCACAGAAGAAATTTTGTTTTCTCTATTGGTTACGAAGATACAGGGTGTTTTGTGTGTTTCGTATAAAACTTTGATAAGCGATATATCAGAAACGGCTAAAGATATTTTGTTGAAATTTACCAGCAATATTTCTCTGTTGGAACTTATCCAGAAGCCATACTGGGTAAGTCAAAATTCAGGGCCGGGCTAGAAAAAATTTATCCCTTTGTCATTTGATCAAAAAGTACATTTTCTGACCGCTTTTTTTGAAAAACTGTTATTGGATTCGAAAAGCTAAGGAATAATGCTCCAAGAATCAGTCTGCAATTCAGATGGCACACCTAAACCGGTTCGACAATGGAATTAAAAGTAAAATTTGTGAGTAAGTTTCCATTTTCAACCGGACATAATCGACTCATTGTTTGATTGAATTCATTCAAATTCATTTTTTGGCTCATCTCTGTTGAATAGAAGGGCTTAGTTGGGAACAAAATTCCAGAGCCGACATTTTTTTTTAATTGACAAATTCGAGAGTGAAACACAAAATTACACTCGATTTGGTCGTAAAAAAAATCTTCGGCTATGGAATTTTTTGCCTTCAACCAAGCTCTTCCATTCCACAGAGACAAGCTGAAAAATGAATTTGAATGAATTCAATCAAACAATGAGTCAATTATGTCCGGTCGAAAATGGAAGCATTACCACAAATTTTACTTTTAATTTTATTGTCCCAACGGTTCACGTGTGCTATCTGAATTGAAGAGTGATTCTTGAAGCATCTTTCCTTAGCTTTTCGAATCCGATAGCAGTTTTCAAAAAAGCGGTCAGAAAATGTACTTTTTGATCAAATAACAAAGGGGCCCATTTTTTCTAGCCCGGCCCTGGATTTTGACTCACCCGGTATGACTTCTGGATAAGTTCCAACAGAGAAATATTACTGGTAAATTTCAACAGAATATCTCTAGCCGTTTCCGAAATATCGCTTATCAAAGTTTTATACGGAACACACAAAACACCCTTTATCTTCGTAACCAATGGAGAAAACAAAATTTCTTCTGTGGATTCTGACTCGCCTTGAAGTCCTCTATCTCCCATTAGCCTATGTAAGGTCACTCATGAATCACCCTGTATGGTTTGAATCCATCGGGTAGTTTTTGAAATAAACGTCGAAATTTGAAACTGTCATTTTCAACGCACTCAACCAAAAAAAGGGGGGAAAGGCGCTTTTAGCTTCACTTTGTCCGTCCGTCTGTCTGTACCAGGAATAGCTCTCAGGAAAAAGAGATATCGATATGGTGTAATGGTGTAAACGTTGATCAATACATAGTACATATGTCCAGGATGTTGAGTTGACTTTTGGTTTTTTGTTACTTCGCCGCCATCTTTGATCCGCCATTTTGAGTTGCTCTAAAAATGATCCGATTGGAATGAAATTTGCAGGCGATGTAAACCACATCACAATACATCAAATTTTTCTGCCCTTGTATTCGTCATATTGAACACGTTTTAAAGTGATAGAACTAGGAGAATGATGTCTCAACGAAAACAGATATCGATGTGGTGGAAACGCCAATCGAATGCATACGTGTCCTCGTGTCCACCATATAAAGCTCAGAAATGGTTTTTGTCACTTGGCCGCTATCTTTGATCCGTCATTTTGAATTTCTCTGAAAGTGGTCCGATTCTCATGAAATTTGCAGGCAATATAAACTTCAACAAGATACATCCGATTTTGGACAAATGATGCTCTGCCGCAATCTTGAAATCCCTTATTACTGGAACGATTTTCATGAAACTTAGAACTTACCCTTGTCAAGTACGATCATTATGATTTTCAAGTCGATTTTCATGATTCTGCCGCTATTCTGGCCGCCATCTTGAATTTTTTTGCCCAAATCACGGTAGAACCCTAATCAACATCTTGCGTTTATTAACCCTTCAAAAAGGAAGTGCGCTACTGAGCCTCATGCCCAATAAACATGTTCGCTTGTTTAAATTTTTGAGGGCAACAGAGAAACCCTTTCAACTGTTTTGAACACTGTTTTTCAAGGGCTTTCAAATTACACATCGCAAGTTACGTTCCGTGAGAGCTTATATCATTTTTGACAGTGACACTAGCAGTGGGCGCATCCCAACAGGCGAAGACTTTATCCATATACCAAGTTTCAACTCAACGGTTCGATAGTTATCGTATCAGATAACACACATACACACATATGCACAGACACACGGACACACGTACTGAACTTTGCTTCTGATTTATTAAATTCGCCTCAAACACCCAACTCAAAAAGTCAATGCACGAACTTTTTGCTGGAAGTCTGCGGCCACACATTTCGTTCCTGCCAACGGCATGACATGCCCTCGGCTGGCGGACCAGCGAAGTATAAATTACCCATTTTTCAAAACTTGCAGTAGGTACCCATTTGCCCAGTTAATTCGTAAAAAGGTTTCGAAAGTGAAAATAACGAAAACAACCCGGAGTCAATCGCAAATCCCCAACCCGTCAGTTTAAATTGTGGCCGTTATTGGCGCTCCGATCCTCAATTGAAACCCTTATACAAGAGTGACTGTGAATGGCTTTCTTGTGTTGCGGATTCCTGAAACGGCAATTTTTCGCAGTCAAATCGATGATACGAAAGGTCTTGGGTTTCGAAAAACGTACACGGATCGCCTCGGCATCGTGCTCACAAAAAAACCGATCTGCGTTCCCTGATAAACCAATATTGGACGAGCAAACAGACGCGACAAAAAGGTCGTGCCCTGTGTAAAATTTGACGGGCGAAATTGCGGTTTTCGGGGGATTCCTCTCTCGCTCTCGTGTCTGTCCTCTCCCATACTTTTTCTTGCCAACACGAGCCGCCGCCGTCCGCCCCCTCTTCCACCCACCAAAGTGATTGTTGCGGCGTTATGTAAATAATTAATCGCGCGTCCTTTGTCCACTCCATGTGACGTGATAGAAAATTCAATTATTAGTGGAACGAACACATACACACATTGACATAGCCAAAGTACTTTTTCTATAAGTAGGTACTCGACACGCTTTTTGTGTTCCAATATTATCTCGTGTTTGCAGCCCGGGACATTTCCTCTATCTTGAACACGGCGCAACGTGCATGCTTTTTAATGAAAATAGATGCTGCATGACAATGGGTGGTTGAGTGTGTAATAAAAAAAGAAATGACGTTGTTCATGGCACCCGAGGAAATCAAATGAGTAAGCACTAGAACAATAATAACATCATTTAACACAATTACGTGGGTAATCCGCGTTGTGTATGGCGCGCACAGGGTTAAAAACTGCCGGGCATTAAAATCAGAGTGAAACAAATGAGTTCATCGCATTACGAGATTATTCACCATGTGGTGCTTTGAGTTTGTTCACGGATATAACTGTCACCTTTTTCACTCTGTTGGTTATTATGCCTACTGTCTGGGTGAATTTATTACAATCTAAAATGCCGAGCTTCACGGCCCTTGTGCTGCTGGATCCAGCAGCTATCAAGTCCGACGACAATGCCCACTTGTTTTCGGGTGAACGCATTAAATGCGGAAAGCAAGGTCACACAGCGAGGAACTGAAACTAGGAGCAGAGATGCAATAACGGATTGCCGGACAGACGGACAAGGCGGTTGCAACAGACTTTTCAAGCTGAGCGGTACGCCACCCAGCAAGCACTTTCAGCTGTCACTGCCACCTGGCCGCATTTGGTCGTACTAATCAAAACGAACTGTCAATATTGTGATGACTGATAATGGGCGCTTTCCATTTACAACACTTTGTGTCGGTTCGTGTCAACAGAAGTCGGCTTGTGTTGCTTGTGTCGATGAAACACAGTAACACAGATCAAATGAAACGCATTTGTGCCGATTTGTGTCGACACAAGTCGACTTGTGTCGACACAACTTACCTTTTTTCCAAGTCCTGCTGTTATGATTTGCCTCGTAAATATGTTGAAAACTTTCACAAGTGAAAATGACGAAACAACCCAAAGCCGCTTTACTGCCTCGTTTATCTGTCAATAGCAAGATCCCCCCCAACACCGTCAGTTGTTGCGGCTGCTAACGGCGCTGTGATCTCAAATTGAAACGCCTACAGCAACCGAAGTAAAAAATGCTCTAAAAAGTTCACGAAATGGGTATAAATCAAGTGCTTCATGTATGTCGAAACTGACATCAATCTCGGGACACGGTCGGCTGGGGAGAGGAAGAAGATGAAAATGAGCTTCCATCAGCCGTGGCGTTTCAATGCCGGCGACAGCGTTTTTCTCACCTGCTCGAAAACGATAATAGAAACAAACACACAGACCTCGAAACGCCTTGGCGCACCGCACCGATGTCGTTTTGTTTCGCCGACAAGTTGCCGACAACTTCAAGCCAACTGTATTTGTTACATACTAACTTCAACTTGACGACAAATAAATCACTTCCATTCTCCATTCCGAACAGCTCATGCAGAATTCCATATAAAAACGTTGTTGTCGACGTTAATGGAACTTTGTGCTACACGCCCCGCTTTGCGTTACGATATTCAAAATGAAATTTGGCTTCGCATTCAATATGGTATTATCAAGCTCTGGGCTACACCGGTATTGGATGTAATATGAATTTGGCACATACAAACTGCCGACAAAATTGCACGGCTTTAGGGAGCATTGCATCGCAGAATAACAAAACGGCAATCGTTTATGCGAAGACTCGAGGAGTTCAAAAGACCGAGCGATTGATTTTGGCATGCCACGCAAAGTAAAGTAACAGAACGTTTATACTCAATTCCTTTTTTATTGAATCAATACCTCAGTGCTGATGATGGTTTACGTCATGTGCTTTAAATTTGGAGCACGCCGGCAGTCGTCTGAGCTCCTTATTAGTGGAAAACGGTAGACGACGACGGCAGCGGCATGGCAGAACAATCGCTTACAAAGGATAATATGTACACATCGTTTGAGAAAAGCAACTCTCAGGGGGTCTTTGATCGATACCACCGCGCCGCTCTCGATGCCGACTGCCAACATTTCAAGCACCCAACATAAGCAAAACATTTTCAAGAGCGTCGTTAGCATTTTCTCTGATTGGGCAGTAAAGGCGTCTATATGGCCGTCAAGAGAGGAGAAAACTGCTCCTCGCGGGAGCCGTCAAGTCGTCAACGTATACTATATACGTCCCATCTCGGAGCATCAAGCGTAGAGTAAGAGTAAAGGCAAAGGCCCGAACTAAAAGCTCAACTCTCGAGGATGAGAAGGAGGATATGCTCGTGCTGGAGATAATCGTTATTTACGTCGCGTACTTTCGCCCGTTTCCTGCAGAAGTTATCGTCGACGGCATCGGAGCGATTAGAAACGAAGGATGCATCATCACACCGTATCGGTATAATGACACCCGTGATGGTGCATACAAATTGGGCCGCGTTCTCGGTTTTATTTTCGGCTTCGGCATTTCCAAACGTTGCGGGAGCGTCTTCGAAAGCAAAAAATCGGATTCGACTAAAATACATTGTTGTTAACTTGTGATGAAGTCCGTCTGACCATATAGTCCACTACAGCATACCACAGTGAACTCATGAGTCTCAGTACGGGAACATTGTTACGTCGTTTTCTGCTTCTGTCTGCTTTTTGATACTTTGACCGATTGGGCCAGTCCAATTCTGCCCCGCCGTTCTAGTTCCTAGCATTTGGGAGTTTCGTTACATTGCTGTGGCCGTCCTGGCAGAAGAATTTCGCGTGCTTTTCTCTAATTGGCTGTAGATAAATCTGGACCGGCAGAAGTTGATAAAAGGAAGCGATGCAGGTATTCACCTTCTTTTCCGCTTCGAAATATGTACGAGCGCTGCTGTCAGTGTGGGTTTTGTGCGTCCACGTTTGCCTGCCAAGTGGTTTTCGAATTTGTGTAGGTCGAAACCAAAAACCGAGTGTTTTTCAGACTCAATTTGGCAACGCTGGACGTTGTGTAGGGTATTGAAAGCCCGAATTTGGCTTTGTTTGGCCAACTACAGAAGCACGACCACACCTGCCCCATCAAAAACGAAACCAACTGACACCTGAGGTTCACATCGGATTCTTGAGGACTTTTAGTATGTTGAACTACATGCTCAACTGAGCTTATATACAAAAATCCGGCTAGTTTTCATTTTTGTTCGCTATTTGCGATATTAACAGCTAAAATTCCTGGACTATTATTCAAACAAACTAACATCACATTTGTACGCTAGTCTTATGGTTTTGCCAAAGACATTCTTGGTACCTTCTTGCTGGCGACTTTGTAAATAACGTAATTTTTATAGGACGAAAGGTCCCCTTTGACTTGGATAACTGTTTCAAGTTTGCGAACAGGAAAATCTCAAATTTGAATTCCTGTGTTTTATACCTAAAATTATTGTTACCGGTATAAAAAACCCGATAACGTTCTTTGTGGTGGTGGTTATCGCAGATGGCGAAGTAGATACCTATCGAGTCGCGTTAATATCAAATCGGTTGTTATCTGACTTTCTTATTCCGACAGTAGGTACCTGCCTCGTTCGAACCGATAACAATTAAATCAATTCCGGCTTGTGTTGAACCCAAACCTCTCTTCCAGAACGTAATATTTCGCTCATTGTGATAATAAGAGCGACAGGCAATTTCGTATACTTCATTTTTGTGAAATTAGCCAACCGGCTCCTGTTTATTTTCTTTACCTTTTGTAAATAAAATTTGTATTCGTAATCCAAACTTTGCTGAATCTTCAGTATTGTATTAGTCATTGCTTGGTACTATAATTATTTTTGGGAATTCGGCTCACAATACTGTGGCGCCCACAACAAATAGACAGAACTATCAATTCTGCCCATCGCAATAATTACTTCGTGGTGGATTGTTAGGGTTTAAGGTGACTCGGACACGATGGGTGCTGTTCTCAATGTGCTTCCCACGGGGAACATCAATAAATTCTTAGCACCGAATTTCTGCTTCATGTTTCCTTCCACCAGTCTCACAAAAACTCCTTGCTGTTGTCTGGTCAGGACTATTTGTTAAGACTCAGAGGCTATACTTTTTCAGCAAATCACGGGAGATGACAATGACTAAATCTTTGTGACCAAGTAATTTGTTTCTGTCTAGGCTTCTGCATAATGACGGAAGCGTTATTATTACACCATCACCGAAAATGAATGTCTTGCAGTAATTTGTGCTGTGCTAACTAAACGTAAAGTTCCACTTTGTAATTGCAACTTGGAACTTGACAGCAAGTAATGACATATTATTGATACAGATGTGTTCTCTGTGGACAATTATTATGCTAATACACAAATTCACCACGACGATTGCCTAAATAAGAAACAAACAGCGTTTCGAAATTAAGCAAGCAATACACCCAAATAAAGGCTACCTATACCTATAACACTGCACCGTCGGTCCTGGTCTAACAGCAAGAGTAAACAGAGCTCCGTAAGTAAACATTCAAAGTGCCAAGACTCTCCTCGAGCGATCGCGGTGCCGAGCTGTTCTCTCTGTGTGTGATGCTCTATTTTCCACCAACCAGTAAATTAATGTTTCCTCAAACTGGTGCCGCTCCTTCTACCCTCTCTCCTCTCATTGTCGGAAGTTCCGCAGGATTTTCTAATTAGAATGCAATTTTTTGCCTGAGCGAAAAAACAGCTGGTCCGGGTCTGGGGTTTCGTCGTGTGAACTTGAAAGTCTTGAAACCCATCCAAAAGCAAAAGTGAATCATCGGTGTTGGTTACATGAAACGAGGTCGGCCGCTGGCAACTTATTGGTTGTAGAAGAGAATTGGAGAGACAAGAAACTAAGTATAAGAAACCGCAAAATGCTCGTTTTTCCCTTCTTTTAAGTAGAAAAGAACAATAATACAAGCGCGAGTCTCTGGTTACGTCTACCGGGCGTAAACCTCTCGCGCACTGGTGCAGGTATACAGGTATAGGGTTACTTGGAATAATTTGAAATGGAAGTACCGAGAAATGCAATGACGTCCGTCGACAACTTATAGACCAGGTACAGATTACGCAATGATTACGTGTGGAGTGTAACGAGATCTTTCGGAAATTGAACACTTGATTTTTTCTAGGTGCTGAATTTCTTAGGAATTCCGGTATGTTTCGCTACAAAAAACGACCTTTCACAACAAATTCGTTCCGATGAAAAAAAACCTAGTCAAGATTTTGTACGACCGAACTTTTGAAAACTTGCCAATGTCATTAGCTAATTACGTTCGTGAAATCAGGATAGAGGAACCATTATGTTGAGCGAAATCGATTGATTAACGTTTATTCACTTTTTTAATAAACAAAACAAGCCCAAACATTACAAATTTGTATGATGGACAATGTGTCGCTTCATGATCTTTGTTGTCACATTTGAAATACCAGACCAATATTGAAAGGAAGTGATACAAAGAATGAGTATTGCAATCGTGTCGTTTAAAACATTAAATTTACTATAAGAAGGACTACATAGTCAGAATTCTTTAAAATTCAAATAAGCTTGTACCAAGGCGGAATGAGAGAACTGACTGCATATTGTCAGTGTGCCTATTTTTTTTTGTACATTGTTATAATTGAAATGCTTTGAATAATAAAAAATTTACCAGTGTCAGACTTTTTCCATATAAAATAAATACGAAAACTTGATGATGAATGGATAAATTTCTGTGAATTCCACAGTTCCACCTTTTAAATTTTATTGTATTACAATGGAGTGTTATATTGAAAAAAATGTAGTGATTTTACTTGAGTATTCCAATTGTTTCTGATCTAATTACCCCTTTCATGTAATACGCACGTCAATTTCTCCTCTAATTTTGAAGAAAAAATATTTTTCTGGATACCCAAAATGCAAAAATATTTTTTTCAAATTTCAAAATTTCCGAAATTTTCTTGGATTTTGGAAATGCCAATGGGCTCAAACTGAAGTATATCCTTGTCCTTGTAGCTTTCGAAAGAGACCTAAAGGGTAGGATTCTCTGTAGGAATAAACCCACATCGATTGATTTCGCAACGCTTTATTTTACCAATTCAACTCCGTCCTTAACATCACTTCACTTTTTTCTCGGGATCAGCTGTTTGTCAGGTTGACAGGCTGACAAGCTGGGATGTTCGGAGTTCACCGCGTTCCCGAGTCCGTACGATGTCTAGCAACAAATTCTACCTTGTCACCTGGCGCCATCTGTTACGCACTCTAGTTTGTCTAGTACCAGTACGCGTGACGTATTTTTTCAGGGCCAAAATGAACGCAAAAGATCAAACAAAAAAAAAGTGAGCTCTACGAAGGCTCTAGTATGTATTTTAATTCATTTTTTCCCCAAATCCGTGAAACACCCCATTACTAAGTGAAAATCATCAGGACAATAAAATTCAAGAGAGCCTGGTGGAACTGAACTGACAGCTGTTAAAGTTTTTAAAAGCTATTAAACCTGCTGCTGAACCAAAGCACCACCAGGTTATTACTTCAGAGTTCAGAGCAAACAATATTTCACAATATCACCAGCGTCACAATAAATACCTACCGATAAAAAAAAATGATTTATACTATTTGGATGTCAGTTCTTATCGAGTGAAGTTTGATTCATTATTACCTAATAATAGGAAAAAACCCAACTGCAAATGAATAGTCCGAAGGTTTTATAAAATAAAAAAGGTTTTTGAATCAGATATGGTTTGAATGCCATCGCATTGTTATGATGGAAGAGCCAATCAATACCACAGATTCGAGGATGCTTTGCTTTGGTTTCAACTACGAGTATAATCAATGGATCTCTTTGTGTCTGTCAGGATTTGTGTGTTGCTTTGAGTCATCAGCTGCTGTGGTCGACACACGTTTATTGTTAACCTACTTCAATCGCTGGAAGTGCATTAAAGAACAGTTCTACAATAGCGGTAATGACCAGGATGCCAAGAAATATACCAAAATGAGGAGGAATTAAAGTATTCAAAGATCGATTTGAACGGATTAAACCCAGCTTAGCTTATATTAAGCTCTTAGATTATCCTGCTGTTGATGAAGTGCCCGTAGCAAAATTGCATGGAAAATCAATGGTTTCGTGAAACTAATCGACTTGTCTCTAGAAAATCAAACTATGACAAAACTCAGGCAATCATGTTAGTCAGTATTTCTCTATAAGAACGCTATAAGGCCGTATTCATAGTCAAGTCTTGTGACATTCTCACAGTTCTCAAAGTACCTCCAATGCCGCCCTTGTAGTCAGAGACTGGTATTGGGCGTCCCCTGTAGTCAGAGCCTGGCATTTGGCGTCCCCTGTAGTTAGAAGCTCGTTATACTTAGAAGCGCTTGAAGAAAATCACTGGCCCAGCCTGAGATTCAAACTGCGAAGCCGGAGTCGAGCCCTCCGAGCTAGTACTTCTATGAGATGCAGTTTGTTTACAAGAAAACATACCTACGGCTCCCTAACGCTTTTCTTAACTATATTTATTCTGATGAAGTTCAGAAAATGCATCGAAAATTATGAATTTAGAAAATTAAGCAACGAATTTATGCACGACAAGCAGATTGCTTGGCGAGTTGATGACATTTCCCAGCGTATACAGCCGCCGCGAGGTACCTACCAAACCAATTTCCCGTTGTCGTTACGAAAGTTTACGGTCTTAATTTCGTCCTTTCCTGAGAGTTAATCTCGCCCTCTAGGCGATCATTTTTTGAATCATCCTCCTCCGTATAGTACTCGATGCAAAATCCTAAAGTGCACCGACCTAAGTGACTAGACTGAAACTCTGCATCATTAGCCTCATCCGATAGATACACCGATCAATTCAAGCTCCAACCAAGCGAATGCCTCGCATCCATCGTATATTCTCATGGCAACGAATTACGTACTCGTACTCACACACCACTGACACCCCGAATAGACATATAAAAGAACTGGTTCACGTCTCCTTCCTGGATTTTAATTAAATCCGGTCCGACTCCACGACTCCTCGAGTGGAGCCGGGGCTCTTTTACTCTCTCTCGCACTTCACATCCGCACAGGACGACTGTACACAACATCTCCAGGGCAGCAGTTGCCGCTGCTCTTCTCACTTCTCACAGTTTGTACTCTTGAGAACCGAGTCGACGATATACAAAAAGAAAAACGCGCGAGCAGCAAAAAGGAGAAAACTTTTCTCTTTTCGTTCCTGGCTTTGTCCCTTTCGACAAAGTGTGAAGGTAAAAGAGGTGAACAGTTGCGTGATGCCCGATAGAATAAATTTACCATGCCAATTTTGAGTATACGCGGTTAACGTAGAATTTGAATTTCGCTAATGGAGAGGTAGCTGTAATAGTCTGTGAAAAAATGCCTTTGGCTATATAGCTTAGCTCGAGTAAGTATATGCAATAAATCAAAATATATCTTTCAGTGTTGATTATATCTATGTGTAGTGGAAATACTTTTGTCGTGCACAAAGTCGTTTGCAGTTGGCCATGGCGTTTGGCAATTCAAGCCGCAAGGTGCTTCCAAAAATGCCGAGAAGTGTAATGCTGGCTCCTCACTCCCCCTGGGGTATATTTGGAGAAAACAAAGGGCTCATTCTTCGACAGCTAAGCGCAACATAACCAGGATGGACCGATTTCACATTCAAATGCGGCCAAGTCCCGTAACAAGTACGACCACGGTACTGTAACACGTCGAATTTTCTCGAAAAAGACCAACTCCTCGTTTTTTACGAATTATGGAGGCGAATTATGAAGTGACGCGGACGGGGGGGGGGGGGGGGTGTCCTTTCCAAATGCATAGCTCGTGAAATACGAACGATGTATTTAGAATTAGAATTCAGTGATTTCGCAAAAATCGTTGCGACTCCGGCCGTCCGCCAAAGAGTATATTCGCTTTATTCAAATTAACATAAAATTTGTACGCTAACCTTATGGTTTTGCCACTCGACATTCTTGTACTTTCTTGCTGACGACTTTGTAAAAACGTAATTTTTATAGGACGGAAGATCCCCACCATTTGACTTGGATAACTATGTAATTTTGCGAACAGGAAAATCTCAAATTTGAATTCCTGGGTTTTGTACGTAAAATTATTGTTACTGGTATAAAAACCCGATAACGTTCTTTGTGGCGGCGGTTATCGCAGCTGGCGAAGTAGGTACCTATCGAGTCGCGTTCATATCAAATCAGTTTGGGTTTGTTAGGTCTTTTCTTATTCTTACAATAGGTACCAAGGTACCAACCTTCGTTTGAACAGATAACGTTCAATTAATTTCGGCTTGGGTTGAACCAAGCCTCTTTTCAGAAAGTAGTGTATCGCTCATTGCGATAATAACAGCGACTGGCAACTTCGTATATTTCATGTTTGTAAGATTAGCCAACGGGCACCTGTTCATTTTTTTTTGCCTTTTGTAAATATAATTTGTATTCGTAATCCAAACTTTGCTTCATCTTCAGTATTGTATTAGTCATTGCTTGGTACCATTTGGGAATTCGGCCTACAATACTGGGGCGCCCTCGACCATCTTAAAAACCCCGGCCTTCTCCACTGATTACCTGGCGGGCCGTGTTCCTGAATAAGACGGACCGATAGGTAAGTCGCACCGAAAAGGCACGAGGCCTTTTTGGCATGCAACAAACTTTCAAAAAAGTAATTGAGGCTTTGGCCTCAAAAACGTGCCGATCAAAGCCAAAATGTGACTGCATTCAGGCACTCAAGCACGGCTTAAAAGGAGCGCTGATAGAAGCAAACTCGGCAAATACACAAAATACGTTAATTTTGTTAAGGTAATGTCAGCGAAAAATTTGAGTCTTTCAGTTTGACCCCGCGGTAATGACATAACCTTATTTTTCAAAGAACGAATCAGGCGGTGAAGCGGTAGTTCACCATGTCAAAACTGAGAATTCGCCCAGCCAACTTGACGCACGACAAAAATAATTCGTCTATACATAAATCTATACAAGAGCAGCTCCAGTATTATAAAAGAAATCCGTCTATCCCTATAATTTATCTAACCGGGTACAATAATAGCAGCAATAATCTACGACACTTAATTGGATGGTTTAAATGGTTAACGAACCGAAATTGTTTTCAGTTTCGGACAACAAAAAATGCATTTTTACCTGACGCTCTGCTTGCCGTTGCAGCCGACGGCGGCGATGTCGAACTTGTAGTTCCGCCTCTTTTCGCAGTTGAGCACCCGGCGGGCCCGCAGCTCGGCATAACCGCCTTCTCTGGAGACGATCTCGAAGGGAGCCTCGCCGTGGTGCTTGTTGACGATGCGAAAGCTGCACACCTGGGCGCCTACGGCCCGGATCGAAGGCGTCACTTCGACCAGTGTCTCGTTCTCCTTGACCAGGCCATGATAGCCGTTCTCCAGGCTATCGACGTCCAATCGAGGGGCTGAAAAGAGCAAAAAAAAAACAAGGAATCAGTAAAATTGATCTAAATCGAGCCGGCTGGCTGCTTGAAAACAAAATTCGAAACAACTAGTTAGCGGGCGCGGAGGTCTGGCGCGTCATCTGTCACCGTGACAGCTGGAGTGACAGTTGAAATGAGAAAATGGGAGAGACGCATCAATCGTATCTGATTTAGCGCATTTTTTACGGCTCGGAATCTGTTCGGTATGGAAATAGTTCGAAATTGAATAGTTATCATTCGACAGTAATAAGAGTAAAACAATCTAGAGGGACTAGGTCAAATTTCCATACAGGGTGTGTCAGAATTGAATTGAACGCGAGCGAAAGACAGAAGCATTTGCCTCTGCCGACAAAAAGCACCAACACAAGTTTACATTACTAGCCTTACAAGATACTTAAGGTGCGGTTTTCTGCATTTGATCGAAGAAAATTCAGCAAGTCCAACCACATGTTGAGAATTTTAATTTAAATCGATGATAAGGAAGTACAGCAAGTGTTGACAAGTTTGAAGCATTAGGCACCAATTGAGTTTCACTTGAGCTATCAAGAAAAGTCAAACACCGACACTGAAAATTAGCACTAGAAAGTACCGTAGTGTACCCAAAATTCCACAAATAATTTGGTTGAATGTAAGATACAATTTTGGTATTCAAAGGAAATATTTTATTGGAATTAAGTACAATGATCATTTGTGGAAATACAGGAACAATGAAAATGGCAACAGCGCTCGAAATAACAAGAGATCGGCGCCAGCTGTCACTTGTGACAATTATGACACTTCTCGTTTTTACCTAACCTCTATTTCATTTGCTCATGTTTTGACGAAAGAACACAACTTGTTGGAAAAAAGCTACGAAAAGATGCGTTTACGGTGTGTGTATAAGTGACAGTCAGGAACCAGTAGCTGGTTAGGGGGCTAGACAGAGCAAGCAGCGTTGCCATTCAAACTGACAGGTGTACGAAAGATTTCAAAATTTGGCGCCTTTACGCATGCGCACCTGCCCAAACGAATTAGCCTATTGAATATCACGTCTGTAGACCATATGTGGGGTAAACGGTGACGCGGGTTCCAGTGTCTCGCTGGCCCAATCCAATCAAAGCTCAATGTGAAACGTTGCAAGAACAGTAGGTTCTAAAAAAAACTTTGACTGTAGTTTTGGAGAAAAAAAAATTATCATGAAAAAGTCTGTGAAGAAATATTTTTATAATTCAAATCATCAACAAGTTGAAAAAACTAAAATGGCTTCATCAAAAGCGCTTTTTATCGACCATTTTATAGACACAACTGATTTATTAATAGGTCATGAAAAGCTGCACGATTATGAATCTCGTCGACTTATGAAAGCCAAATTGAGCCCTAATTTATAACGCTGGTCGCCGCCACACTGGCATTACCCGGTAATTCAGTTTTAATCGTCGATTTCGACACTCATTGCAAAACATGCTCTACTCGTTGTCCCGATTTAGGAAAATACAGGGTGTTTCATAAGCAAACCGACAAACATAAATGGTAAACAGTCGGACATACAGAGTGATGGCGAAATAGCGCAAGTTGATGCAGGGGGTTGTAGAGCATGTCAAAACTAAGACGAAACTGTGAACTTAATTCTGATTAGAGCCTCCAACAGCCAGACACACGCTCTCTTTTTGAAAGTTAAATTGATGAATTCCTACAAATCATACCACACAGAAAGATTATTTTTTATATAATACTTGGGCTAGAAAGGATATTACCTGATAAAATTGTCACACAATAACTGACAGATTACAACATTTCCAGAAGAGTAAACAAGAAATTGAGGTAATCGAAAGAAATTTTAGGAAGCTCTACAACGTTGCAAATCAGGTATGTACATACATACCTAACTTGTAAGTATTTAACTATTTTTAGATTGATATGTTAATTTTTGTTGTTGTAGAAGTGCTTCTTGGCGACGTAAAATTCGACAAAAACTTAACACGAAGTTGGGGCTTTAAGGTTACCCGAAACGTCACCAACGACAGAACGTCAAAATGGTTATCTGCCCAATTATTTTGACATTTGAAAAACGCCATCTAGTGGCAATTTTTTCTCGAATTATTTGACGAACTGTAAACATCGCCAAAGGATGCCAATTCAAATCGCATTAATTTCTTTCTGAGCGGTGAATTTTACGTCGACACAGATGTCAAAAAGTGACAGTTCCTCCATTTGAGCTTTGAGCAGTTAATAAAAGGGGAACATACATGACAATTTCGTAGCGAAGGGTATACTTTCCCAGGGTAGGTAATCAAGATTAAAACCGAATCACCCTGTATAACCTGTGTAAGCTGACACATTAAAACAATTTTGCCAGCGAATAAAATTCATCGTGAAATTCGCACAATCACCGACAATAAACCCGCTTTGAATACCTCATAAATGAGCCTCCCACTTTGAATACCCCATAAACGAAAAGTGACAGATATAATGACGAAAAACGAACCGCGTAATGATTTCCACACGAACCGTGAAGCTGTGGAATTTCATCAAAATAGTTTAATTGAATCCCAAAGAGGTTTAATTAAAGAGCTCGGTCGAAACTTAAATTGGCGCCAATATCGCGCGCCGCGGCTCGACAAATTGCACACGCTGCATCGAGTTTATGTACACTTCAAAGAGGTTATGTATAATGCAATGACCCACTGTAATCTAAGTTGCATCTACGCGGAATAACTGAATAAGAAAAACCCCTTTGCCCCTTTCTTGCCGCGAGCTTCTTGTAATGCAATGGAAACGAAGTGGAAGGAATACGGCATCACGTCAAGTGGGCGGAATTGCAAATGTCATTGTGACATATTATTATGGGAATGAGAAATGTCACACGCTTTGAGTCGCGAATGAAGCGATTTTTGTTGCAGAAATCAAAGACATGTCTCAAAAATGACAGGGCGAGAGAGCAAAGTGTTCCGCTGAACTTCAGAATGGAACGTATAAATTTTTATACTTTCGCTCTCGTTCGGTTACGTCGCGGCATCATGAAAAATCGATATATTATTACATGCGTATGAAAGCGAACAGTGATAATTTTATTGTCGGCGATAAAAGATGCATTAGCCGGAAAACTGGGGTTAATTATTCAATCAACACAGCCGAACGATAAAGAGTCGTTAACATGAAAGTGTAAACGACAGATTATTTTTGAATAGTTTAATGAAAGAATAGAACAGATTTCACTCGCGCACAGTACACACTTTACGCACAAATTATACCGGGTGATCATTTGAAAACTATCCACCTGCAATAACTCCCGCTTCCTAGTGAATATTTCTTCGAGCAAAAACAGGTCGATTTTTATATCGAGGGGGACATCTAAAACATACATTGGCAAGATCCTATTTTCAGCTCCCTCGCCCCCACTCACCCCGACTTTGAAATTGCAACCACCTACCTTGCACTACATCAAATTGAAAAGAGTTAAATTCTATTTCTAAAAAAATATTTCCAAAATTTTCAACCCCACCTCTCCCTAAAAATTCTGCAAGTGTCCCAATCAATATTGTGGCCCCTCAATTCTCTTATTAATTCTCAATTTAGTCAGCGTCATCCTAGATAGCATCGAAGAGAATTTTCTGTGGGAAAAGTTTTACTCAAATTCACCCCTTTGCCTTTGCTCTCCCCCACCTCAACTTCAAAATTTAACAAAACACCACCTACCTACTTTGTGATTCATCAAATTGAAGGGAATTGAATACTCTTCATGAAAATATTTTTTTTAAATTTTCAACCCCTCCTTCAGCCATCCAAGTACTGACCGCGCCCGACGTTGCTTGACTTCAGTGATCGGACAAGAGTTGGTATTTTCAACGTGGTATGGTCGTTGCCTAACCCCTCCTTTATTAAATTGGACATTTGGAGTGTTTTAGAAAGAAGACGGGGGGAGGGGGTGGGGGGGTGTTAAAAAATTTCGCAAAAATTTTGTCCAGGGAGAGAATTTAATTTCCGTCAATTTGATATATCACAAGGAAAGTATTGTCATTTTAGATTTTTAAGGTGATATGGGGGGGGGGGGGAGCGAAGGGTTAAATTTGAGTGGCACTTCTTCCATAAAAAATTCCCTCTTGATCCTGTGCAGAATGACGTTGACTGCATTGAAGAGAATTGAGAGGTCAAGAATATTACATTGGACACTCAAGGAAGTTCAGGAAGAAGGGGGGTGGGGTTAGAAACTTAATTTTTTTTTCAGAAAGAAAATTTAATTCTGTTCAATTTGATGTGTCGCAAAATAGTGGTGTCATTTGAAATTTCAAAATTGAGGCGGGTGGGGGAGGGGACTGAAGATAGAAATTCGCTAATGCATGTTTTAGATGTCCCCTTCGATATAAAAATCGACCTGTTTTTGCTCGAAGTACAGCGCTACTGCTCGAAGGAATCTTCATTAGGAATCAAAAGTTATTAGGGGTGGATAGTTTTAAAATGACCACCCGGTAAGTGTTGCTGTGCTGACGAGACTGGAAACCAGAAAAGGTGTCAGTGACGTTTTGACGGCTGTTGCTTGCAGGTGTAAAGTCAGTTTACAGATCGTGGACTCGGGGTGTTCATTATAGAGGGTGTTTCACTTTTTTTTTTGTTAATATTTTAGGAGATGGTAGAGTATCTAAAAATAAGCCTGAGAGCTCTGTTTATTAAAAACTGTTGGGTTCGCTTTGGGCCAAAATTCATCAACCGTCGTCCGTCGTTTATGCATAACAAGTTTTAGAAACAGGGAAGTCAAGCGTCATGTCAATTTCGGCTCCGGCCTGGCGAAAACTGCGTTCAAGAATGAAACGGAGTTTTGCGAGATGGTGAATACCGGCCGAAGAGATTCATTTGCATTTTGTTCTTCGAAAGATGAAATTGTATACGAGGTGGATATATTATCATATCTCTCCCATATTACACACTGAGCAAATATTTGACATCACCAAGGTTACGCGTTACCAGACTACTACTACTTGATAATTCATTCGCGTTCAGTTGTTTGAAAATCGCGCAGGTAGGTACCTGCCTAGCGTACAGTCGTCGCAGCATACTCACGCCTTCGATTTTTCTCTCCAGAGAGATACGACATACGGTTGGCAATGGCATGGCCATTTGACATTTGAGCCGTAGCCAACACTGGTAAATCCGAAATTTGCATTTTAATTGTTGTGTGAAAAGTTCTGTAATCCTCGTTGCGCCTAGACACGACGACGACGACTACGCGGAGAAATTCGAATTTGGCCCCGCCAGGTTATCTAGCGAGAAATGTTTTGTTGTTGTGCTAATGGGATTATGTTAATGCGATTAAGAGAGCGCACGCTGCCGCCGCCGCCGCTACAAATTATTGTCGCGCTAGGCAATATGCCTTTACCTTATTAGGCAGAGTATTACCGCAATACGACCGACCTGCGTTATAAAATAAAACGAACACACAATACAATAATTGACGTAGGTTGCATGCAATGCGGGCTATTATAAGTGTTAAGTCTTAAAATGGAATTTATAAAAATAATAATAACGATGCACTTTTTGATTTGTTTACGTCAGCATGCAGCAGTTGGCCATGAGCGAGTTTCTTGTAAAAACTTTTTCTACGTGGTCCGTTACAAATTTGCATGACTGTCACAATTTAATGAATAGGCGGCGGTGCAGTGTCACTCACATTGTTTTCAAAAAACATTTGGGAATTCCATATGGGTTTCTGCAACACAACAGCTTGTAAAGTTGATTTCTAATTCATTAGATTTTCAGAATTAGCCGAAGGGGTCAGTCAAAGGTGAAATTGCGTCTCCCAAAAGATAGGTCGAGATAGGTCGAAGTGTTCACATAACACAATAAGCACACCGGTGTGATGTGAACACTCTGAGCATACCACTCTGCTTTAGGATTTAATCGGAATTCATCGAGAGTATCAACCAAGGTGGAAAGGATCCCGCACGATTCTTATGGAAAATGGCTCCCAGTTAAATTCTCTGAATTTTTGATAATTAAGTATGTTGTACCTTAAATCAAATATCGTGAACCCCAAATTTGAATAATGGACAGTTTTACACCCACCCACAGGGGGTTGAAATTGGAGGTTCTGACGGCTTAAAAATGATATTATGACGTAAATAAGAGTTCTTTATTTGGTTTTACTTCAAGCTGTGTTTCAAGCCAATTGTGTTCATTTGAGAGAAAAATATCAACCCCCTTCCCCTTATTCACCTCCCCCATCGTAAAATTCCAGATTACTATCAAAAGCCATGCAGATTATTGCGGATGGCTTCTGTGATTTAAACTGTGACATAAAAATTATTTTCCACCCCTAATGTTGGGGTGATGATTTTTTAATTTTCCTCGGTCTGAATTTTTGATTATACTTCTAGTTCTGCTGAACAAAATATTCCCATACCAAAACTTATTCCTACGAACAGTTTTTGTTCTACAGGGGACCGAAGTTCAATGTTTTATTCTCTCTATTATTCAAATTCAGTCCCCTGTAGCACGAAAACTGTTCATAGGAATAAGTTTTGGCATGAGAACTTTTTGTTCAGCAGAGCTAGAAGTGCATAATAACCAAAATTCAGCCAAATTAACCGAGGAAAATTGGAAAATCGTCACTGCAACATTAGTGGTGGAGAATAATTTTCATGTCAAAATTCGAATTCGAATTTTATGATGGTAGATAGGGGTCGGGGGTCGGGCGGGGGTGAATGACGGGATTGATATTTTTCTATCAAATAAATACAGTAGGGTCCTTGCATGAATTTTATATTGAGACGATTACTTCATAAAATCATTCAAAACGATCTCCACAATAATTTTCGCCCAAAAAAAAATTAAAAAAAATTCCATCCTGTCCATCCTTTGAATGAAGATCAAAGTTTGAATTTTTTTTTCGCGCCAAAAACGCGGTCGCTTCTACAATGACCTTGTATGACCACGATGTCACCCCGAAAGTTCTATTTTTCGTTTGCAAGTTTTTTTTCTTTGCGAGGTTGCAGCCCTGCGCCCTGAAACCCCGCGAAAATTCAAATTCAACACTCACTTTTACTGTTACATCTTGCAAAAAACCTGACTGACCTTACGGAAAGCCGCCATAGCCATAATTAATGAAAGTATGAAAGCCGCGAACAACGCCGTCGCACTTGCTCACGTGTCAGAGCCATCCCCAAGCTCGTGCTGCGCGTTTTTCAACCTCAACTGAGCTTCAGCCCCACAGACGTCTGAGACGGTGACGTCAAACATTTAAAATTCGTAGTCGCAATCTGTTAATGTAGAATCAAGTAGCCCCAGCCTGGGGCACGATGACGTCATCCCGCAGCTGACACATCGGTGCATGGAAGTTGCATGCCTAACAGTTTTTGTGTTTTAAATTTACAAAATAAAATAATATATCAAGATTTTCGAAAAATCGTTCAGTCTGTGGTGCTATATCGCTACCAGAGCATCATTGGAGGCAATAAAAAAATCGTGCAAGGATCCTATTGGCATGAAACACACCTTGAAGTAAAACCAAATAAAGAACTCTTATTTACGCCATAACATCATTTTAAAGCCGTCAGAACCTCTAATTTCAACCCCCTGTGGGTAAAAAGCTGTCTATTATTCAAATGTGGCACGGTATTTTCTCAGTATCTCATGAGCTACAACGTATCAAAAATTAAGAGAATTTAGTCGGGAGCCATTTTCCAAAAGTACCGTGCGGGGCCACATGCGATCGTTTCCAGAAAGATAGGAGGTCCAAGTTTCACACAACACAATCATGCTTTTGACCCCCATTAGTTATTGCTCGCATTCCTACAATGAACAGCGCCGAGCCGGTGAGATGCGACACTAATTAATGACTTATTAGAATTCTGCGTAAGTAATCGAAGGTATGCATTCTTATGTAAATAAATTCAGCCCGGCGAAAACAAATAATTGTGCCACCTTTTTGAATTTACTGAGCAAATTTGGGCAATTCAGCCTGAGAATAAGCTTTATAAATGACGAGTGATCGGTCATCACCCATTTTTAGTCAGCTATCTATATAGCGGAACAATTTGATCGCTATGTCTTCAGGGTTATGTTTTACATTCATCTCTTACTTCGGGGGCGGCGTGTGGGAGCGGCAGAGTTTGGCAAAGAAATTCTTCCACAGTTTGAGTTGGGAGTTTCTGAATGTTTGAGGTAACATTAAAATGTAATTCAGTGGAAATTATTAAAAGTTGCACTTTTTTTTTCTTTTGGGGGTGGAAGTTGGAGGTGGCGCCATGCCAAAGGTAGCCTATTCTTTCCAATTTTTAGTTAGCTATCCATATAGCGAAAGAATTAGATCGTTATGTCTTCGAGTTTATGTTTTTCATTCATCTCTCACTCTGAGGGCAGCGTGTGGGGGCGGCAGCATTCGGCAAAGTAACTGTTGCACAGTTTGAGTTGGGAGTTCCTAAATGTGAAGGAAATATGAAAATCAGTGAAAATTGAGAAAATTGCATTTTTTTTGTTTGGAGGCGGCAGCTGGAGGCGGCGGCTAATCAATAGTGGCCTGTATTTTCCCAATTTCAGTCAGCTATCAATATAGTGAAAGAATTAGATCGCTATGTCTTCAGGTTCATGTTTTACATTCATCTCTCACTTTGGGGGCGGCGTGTGGGAGCGGCAGAGTTAGGCAAAGAAATTCTTGCACAGTTTGAGTCAAGAGTTTCTAAATGTTCGAGTTAACAGTATCAGCTAAATAAGTGAAAATTGTTGAAAGTTGCACTTTTTCTTTTGGGGGCGGAAGCTGGAGGCGGCGCCATATCAAAGTAGCCTATCCTTTTCCATTTTTAGTCAGCTATCCATATAGCGAAAAACTTAGATCGCTATGTCTTTGGGTTCATGTTTTTCATTTATCTTTCACTTTGGGGGTGGCGTGTGGGAGCGGCAGCGTTTGGCTGAGCAAATGTTGCACAATTTGAGTTGGCAGTTCCTAAATGTTCAAGGGAACATCTCAATCAGTAACATTTGTGAAAGTTGCACTTTTTATCGTTTGGGGGCGGAATCTGGGGGCGGCGACTAACCAAAAGTAGCCTATCCTTTCCCATTTCTAGTCAGCTATTTATATACCGAAAGAATCAGATCGCTATGTCTTCGGGTTTATGTTTTTCATTTTAAAGTGATTGGGGGCGGTTTTTAGCAGTTTTTTCATGTCGGCGGCGCATATTGATGACGGAATGTTTCTTGGCTTACGTTTATAAGTAACAACTATGTATTATTCAAAAAATGAGAACACCAGAGCATCAGGTCTGGTAGAAAGTGCAATATTATGTTATTTCAAGTTTATCGGGGGCGGTTTTCTCTATGTTGGCGGCGCAATATAGACATCCAATATAGCCTAGCCCTCCTTTAGGAGTGGCAGCTATGTAACAGCGAAAAAATTAGAAAGCTAGGTCGTCTAGTTTGGGAGGAGTTCGAGGAACGGACGGACGGACGGACGGACGGACGGACGGACGGACACGGACGGACGGACAAAGCGGTTGCAATAGCGATTTTCATCAAGATGGAAAATGCGCTAAAAATTGGAATCTCTGCTGCTTGACGTCCGGTGAGAATATTTTGCCTATATGAACAACCGATTATCACGTAATTTTTTTCTCACTTAGCGTTACTATTCTTATGTAATTTTAGCCGCATTCACACTCGAAACATATTCTTATGTTGATTTATGTAAATGAACAGAAGGTCGGGCGAGCGGAACGTCAAAATTCCCAAGCAGTTTGACTTGATCACCGTGGAAGGACATGAATCGTCATCATCGGTGAAAAAAGAAACCGCAAATCAGAGAAAACATCGAAGTTTTATCTTTCACATGAGAGAAAAATTATTAATTCGTAAAAAATTTGAAATTATTAGAGTGAAATTTGAACTCAGCCCGCTGGAGGCGTTCTCGAACGCGAAGCCAACCCTGGAACCCATTGGCATTGTTTGATATGGCTTGAGGGGAAAGGTCAGTCCAGATGCGTGCAACCCTCGGCAGATGTTGTCTTATTCGCCATGGCATTTCCGGTGCCAGTTTGACTGCGGCTTGATTTTAAGGAAAAATTCATGTCAGATCAGCACGAACCAAATGCAATAAAAGTGAATTTTACGTCGTAGCTTGCGCTTGGAGATCGACGGGGTGTTCCTTTGAAAACTTGTCACCCCTGTTTTCACGCCACAATTTTTTTTTTTTACAGGAAAGCGCCGGAACAGGTCTATTTTTGTTTTGAGGGGGACATCTAGAACATAAACTGCTCACAAATTGAAGTGGATATTTTTAAAAAAAGGTTTTTCTAAAATCGCCAGAAAATTCTTGAAAATCATTCGATTGTGAAAGCGTTTGCACTCTTTTGAAGAAAAATGTCAATATTTTCAAGAACTACTGAAGTCCTCCACAAAAATCCCATGGATATGTCTAATACAGGGTGATGAAAAAAGTCGTTCAGTTTTGTTCTTTTTTAATCTCTTGCAGGAGATTGTTTATCTACCCTGTACACCTATACTTGTTAGGATCTTATGGTCTGTAGCTTATGTAACTCGTTAGTTTTTATTTTTCCGCTTTCCGCTCCGTACTTACCGAAATATAGCCTTTTTACTTTCCAAAGTCATTTTGTCTATGAATAAATCCGGGGGCTACTGGATTTTTTGGTACTTACAAAACAATGCCACTTGGTACTTTTAAAACGATTTTTTGAGCAGATTTTGAATGGAAGACTACATAAAAATATACAGGGTGTCGCATGAACGAAGAAATTTTTTTCTGACACCTTATTATAGGTTGTAGAAAATTCCACTTTTCAATTTTACAATTTTATGTCCAACAAGAAGAGATCGTCCATTACTGGAATTATTCTCGGGCGACCTTCTCCATGTGTGATTTGGGCACTGCCAGTGGCAAGGAGTCGTCTCTTTTAGTGGAGCGGTTGAAGCTCGCTAACGCGTCTCCTTAACGAGTTATTTTTTTTAGAGTATAACACTCTGGAACCATCACCATTCGATTGAGAAAACATCAGGCTTCAGAATATATAAATTTCAGCAAAATCGCGAGGTACCGACATCGAGTTTTTTGCCATCAAACCTTGAGAAGGCCCGATTTTTCAAGGGATTTCATCACTTACAAAAACTAAATTTTCTCGAAAAATATACGGTCTTGATGGCAGGTTCTGACATCAATTTATAGAGAATTTCTTGGGCAACACTTTGATGTACGTCACTCTCACTCTGTTTGCCTAATTAACCCGGAAAACAAAAAAATGTGCAGAAAACAGCGACAAAATTTGTCAGTGTCCGCGTTCCCTTTACGATAACTTTCGAATTCACGATATCAAATTAAGATTTTTTTACACAGAAATGTTTCTCAATTTATTCTGAAGATATAATCCCGCATAACATATAGTCGCGTTTCAAAAATAAAGGCGTCAGAAGCAAAAACATTGGAGCGCGCGCTCCCGTTAAACTGTCAGCCACCCAGTATTTGGAACATGGGCTATGAGGTGTAAAAATTTTTCTCGACGTTATTTTAGATGATTGAGTGATGAAACTTTATATAATGGTTTTATAGATAATTACCTCTCCCTTTGCAAATTATTGGGACCATACCATCCTGCAGAGCCCCTTCAAGGTCGCTGCAAGGGCTTCTTTGGTTTAAAAAATTACCGCTAACCTACTGCAGAGCAGATATTTTTGTTTTTTTTCTCTCTTCGTTTTTTTTATACGTCACTTCTTATTCAGAACTGTATGATCTAAAATATGTAATGCCAAGTGGTAATCAGACTCCAATACCAAAGCAGTATTGAAGGAAATACCTACCTTACACTTCTGCGTGATTATCTAAATAGATACCTATATATCGAAGTTCTATAAATTCAGCGGTGCAGCCAAGTGGTGGGCTACGGGACTATAGCCTCTCCCCAGATTACCAATTCTTCGCCCTTTTTTTCGAGAATTTTAGTCCTTTCTCGAGTTTCGAAGGGACATTTCGTTCCCAGTTATTGGCTCAGCCTCCCACGACAAAATCCTGTCTGCGCCACTGAGTATCTGAAGTCAGGTTTCTATGTTTTGTATATTTATCGCAATGTCTGCATGAGGCACAATGCAGATCGGTTCTTCATTGCAGATCGGTTCCAAGGTTCTTGATCAATTTTAATGGGAAATAAGTGGAAAATTAAATCCATCAAACGAATGAAATGTCTTCATCGTCATCGGCATCATTATCGCCATCGTTCTCATTTTGAATTATTATTATTTTTGATTGGTTTTCGCAACTTTTGAATTTGCAAGCCTCAGTGCATTTTAAATGTTCCTTCAGGCACTGGCATTTCAATGTTGAGCAGTTTTTGTCTTTGCAGAGAATGTCCAACATCTCCCGGACTTCATTTGGGATGAGAGGCCTTAGCGAGATAGTTGGTGAAATATAATTTTTTTGATGTATTTTCCCAACCGAAACGAAAAATGTCCAATACAGGCAATGAGCCCACATTGCTGTTTCACCTTATGTGACATACGCCCTTACAGATCATAATAGAAATTTTTATTGTAGAAAAGAAGTATAATTATAATAATTTGACAGGATGCGACACTACGAATGGCTTTTTCAAAATTGGAAAGAAAACGGCATTCGATGTTGCTAGGACGAGACTAAATGAAGCTAAATCGCTAGCGCATTTTGCTGAAAATGTACATGATGTTTCTGGCAATATTGAAATCTCGAGACGATTCATCAAGATTTTGTTCAGATGAAAAAATTACATCAAAACACTTGACGATTTGCGACGTCACCTCACCCTTGACAAGCTCAAGCCGTCTTCCGAAATTCCTCCAACGGAGGACGCATTTCGGCAGCACGCCTTAAGGTAGCCATTTACTTGCCTGTATCAAAAATTTCTTTTCAGATGTATGTTGCAGTGTCACATATGGCGAAACAGTGATGTGGGCTCATTGCCTGAATTGGACATTTTTCGTTTCGGTTGGGAAAATACGAGGGAAAATACATCAAATTATATTTCACAAACTATCTCCGTACAGCCTCTCATCCCAAATGAAGTCCGGGAGATAATGGACATTTTCTGCAAAGACAAAAACTGCTCAACATCGAAATGCCAGTGCCTGAAGGAACATTTAAAATGCACTGAGGCTTGCAAATGGAAAGGTTGCGAAAACCAATCAAAAATAATATTAATTCAAAATGAGAACGATGGCGATAATGATGCCGATGACGATGAGGACATTTCATTCGTTTGATGGATTTAATTTTCCACTTATTTCCCATTAAAATTGATCATGAACCATTGTGTCTCATGCAGACATTGCGATAAATATACAAAACATAGAAACCTGACTTCAGATACTCAGTGGCGCAGACAGGATTTTGTCGTGGGAGGCTGAGCCAATAACTGGGAACGAAATGTCCCTTCGAAACTCGAGAAAGGACTAAAATTCTCGAAAAAAAGGGCGAAGAATTGGTAATCTGGGGAGAGGCTATAGTCCCGTAGCCCACCACTTGGCTGCACCGCTGAATTTATAGAACTTCGATATATAGGTATCTATTTAGATAATCACGCAGAAGTGTAAGGTAGGTATTTCCTTCAATACTGCTTTGGTATTGGAGTCTGATTACCACTTGGCATCCACATATTTTAGATCATACCGTTCTGAATAAGAAGTGGCGTATAAAAAAAATGAAGAGAAGAAAAAACAAAAATATCTGCTCTGCAGTAGAAGAGCGGTAATTTTTTAAACCAAAGAAGCCCTTGCAGCGACCTTGTAGGGGCTCTGCAGGATGGTATGGTCCCAATAGTTTGCAAAAGGACAGGTAATTGTCCATAAAACCATTATATAAAGTTTCATCACTCAATTATCTAAAATAACGTCGAGAAAAATTTTTACACCTCATAGCCCATGTTCCAAATACTGGGCGGCTGACAGTTTGACGGGAGCGCGCGCTCCGATGTTTTTGCTTCTGACGCCTTTATTTTTGAAACGCGACTATATGTTATGCGAGATTATATTTTCAGAATGAATGGGGCCTTGCAATTGAAAAACTCAACGTGAGGTCGCCACTACTGTAGGGGGCGCCTACTTTGATGAAGCGGCCGTAACGACGAGAAAAACATGGGAGTTTGAGTAGTTTGACCAGTAACTGACAGTGACTGGAGACGTCAAGCAAGAAACAGAGGTTATCCAAATTTCAAATCAAGACATAAAATGACGGACGTCGGTCGCTGAAGCGTCAACGCCGTCAAAATTGTCGAATTTGCCCCCAACGGTCGTGGCGCCCTCGGTGTGTGAAAGTGGCAGTGCAAGGCCCCATTGAGGAACATTTCTGTGTAAAAAAATCTTAATTTGATATCGTGAATTCGAAAGTTATCGTAAAGGGAACGCGGACACTGACAAATTTCGTAGCTGTTTTCTGCACATTTTTTTGTTTTCCGGGTTAATTAGGGAAACAGAGTGAGAGTGACGTACATCAAAATGTTGCCCAAGAAATTCTCTATGGATTGACGTCAGAACCTGCCATCAAGACCGTATATTTTTCGAGAAAATTGAGTTTTTGTAAGTGATGAAATCCCTTGAAAAATCTGGCCTTCTCGAGGTTTGATGGCAAAAAACTCAATGTCGGTACCTCGCGATTTTGCTGAAATTTATATATTATGAAGCCTGATGTTTTCTCAATCGAATGGTGATGGTTCCAGAGTGTTATACTCTAAAAAAAATAACTCGTTAAGGAGACGCGTTAGCGAGCTTCAACCGCTCCACTATTTGCCCACCGATGGCACTTTGTGATACGTTCACCAAATTGACAATTTCTCTTTGCCTTGTACCATTCCGCAAGATATTTGCCACGATATCGAACTTACCTGGAGTTGATCTTTGCAACGGCATTTTGCTACTGATTATTTCGGAATAAAATGAATCTTATAAACGATTTTTTTTTGCGACACCCTGTATACATCAGATGGTTGAGACGCCATATCTTCGTTAATTTTGAAATCTGCGCAAAAAATCGTTCTAAAAGTACAAGTGGCATTGCTTAGTCCAAAAAAAATCCAGTAGCGCCCGGATTTAGTAGATTCATCGATAAAACGACTTTGGAAAGTGAAAAGGCTATATTTCGGTAAGTACGCAACGGAAAGCGAAAAACTGGGGGGGCTTTCACGCTCGAAAAATTTGTACACCACTGCTCATTTCTCGGCAGTGTGGCCACTGCAGAGAACCACTGCCCACATTTCCTAACACTGCCCACAATTTATTGAACACTGCCGAATTTAGCCACCAATTTTCGCCTTCTCCTATTCAAAATAAAAACACGTGAAAAGCGATTTCCGTAAGCGCGGTAATTTTTCAACATCAAAAAATGATATTCTCGGAAGCTCTGGCTCAATAACTCCGGATCACACAAGGATGATTTTGGTGTCAAATTGTAGCTAGATAATTCAGTCTGTTTTAATGTGCACGATAACATTTCTATTTTATTTCTACCACAGTTTAGATATGTAGTGTCAAAAACTTGTTTTTTGAACTTAATTTTTGAATATGGCGGCGCCCGCTGCAAAAATATTAATCGGAAAAGTGCGAATTCAGAAAAGGCACATCAAAATTCATAAGAATGTGAAATTTGAACAAAATCGAAAAACCTTTGAAAAAGAGAAAATTGGAAGAGAGATTTGGAAATTATAAAAAAAAAATGTTTTGGCATTCCCCACTTGTATTTTTCCAATGGTGGGTTAAGATCGAGGCTAAGATTAAAAAAAAATCATTTTGCTACAGAATAAGATATCTGAAGTCAGAATCTTCAGTACTGTAGATGATGGGCGCTTTCCATTTAAAACATTTGTGTCGGTTTGTGTCAGCTTGTGTTAGCTTGTGTCGATGAAACAAAGGAACACAGATCAAATGGAACGCGTTTGTGTCGGTTTGTGTCGACACAAGTCGACTTGTGTCGCTAAATGGAAAACGCCCACTGTAGATAGTAAATAAAAATGATACATGAACAATCCACCTTTATCACTATCACTATCACTAGCGCGCGTACCAGTGAGCGCATACTCCATCTAGTACAAACGGCTACTACAGACCGCTAGTTCTGGGTTTACAGGTATGCGTGAAACTTTCATGGGAAAGGTGGATTTTCTTATGACCGTGGCAAATTCATTTTGGCGTCTTCACCATTGTATTCGCCTGTGGCAGATGTCAATGTTCCACCATCTTTTTTCATGATCTTTGATAGTTCAGAAACCGATTCAGACATGGTCATATAAATTCTCATAAAGCCGGACAAGACAAGGCTATTTGATACCTTGTCTTGTGCCTTGTGCACCTAGATAATTTCCGCCATTTTGGAAAGGGCCCAAAGAGGAGGGGAGGGGGGGGGGGGGCATTTGAATCCTGAGGGACGAAAAAAGAAGCACTGCGGGTCAAATGTGTCTCAGTTATGATCCTGCAAAGTAGTTTGCCTTTATCATCATTTGCAACTTGTTTTTTTTCCTACCACGTCCACTACCACTGCCTCGTCAACTGCAAAATTTGCTTTGCTCTAACTTGAAGGTACGTATAGGTAGTACTCGGTATAGTAGTATCGCCATTAGGAGTGTCACACTTAGAAATGAAAAGCGAGGGGTAAAATATGATTCTTTTTTCCCAAATAGCTGTACATTGCTTACGTGGAAAATTTAAATAATTTGAAACACCCGAATCGAGACCCAAATTCAAAAACAGAAACATTATGAAACTAAGAAAAGACCAATGGCTGAAAATAATCTATTTGCATTATTTTTCACCTGGCCAAGGCAACGTGAACAATGCTCTCCAGCCATAGACAATACAGCACATTGAAGAAAAAAAAACAAGACAAAGAATGTTTCTTTAGTGGGCTTAATTGCACCATTGGCTTTGCAAGATGTCAATTGTAAATTACGCGAAGTCAATGATGCAATTGGGCCCTGGTCCCGGTCCTGATATACACTAATTTCGGTGATCTAGTGGACATAAATCACAATTTAGCTATTTATGACACAATAAGACACCACACCACATTGGTTTCCATGGTTACGAGATCAACGCACCATCCTCTCCGCTACCTCAGCGCATGCGTATATGGTCTTTATCGTCGCCACTGCCGGTCATTGCCCAACACTGCCGAGGACTGCGGCGGACACTGCCGTCGAATTTTTCACTGCCTAAGATCACTGCTCACACTGCCGTCATTATGCAGACACTGCCCAAAATATTAAGACACTGCCGACACTGCAAATGTCACTGCCGCCAATTTGTACACCACTGCCGAGTGTGAAAGTCCCCCTACGAAAAACTAAAAACTGACGAGTTACATAAGCTGCAGACTATAAGATCCAAGTAAATATAGGTGTACAGGGTGGATGAACAATCTCCTGCACAAGAGTAAAAAAGAACAAAACTGAACGACTTTTTTCATCACTCTGTATTAGACATATCCATGTGATTTTTGTGGAGGACTTCAGCAGTTCTTGAAAATATTGACATTTTTCTTGAAAACAGTGCAAGCGGTTTCACAATCGAGTGATTTTCAAGAATTTTGTGGCGATTTTAAAAAAACCTTTTTTTAAAAATATCCACTTCAATTTGTGAGCAGTTTATATTGTCATATTTTTACCTTCAACCCCTTTCGCCTTCACGAGCGAGCAAATAAGCACACTTTGATTCAAATAACTCCCAACAAATAGCCTTTCAACTCGTATTCAACAGTTTTGGTAGGTGTCTTCAAAAACTGATAGACTTGACGGTAAAAGCCGTCCGTTGCCGGTTCATAATGAGCCATCATGTGGAACTGGCCTTGTGCAGAACCACGTGAGATACCAAAATGACAATTTTTCTCGCCAAAGCAGCCACTAACCCGAGCACTAACCTAACTTGAGTAAGTTGTACCTTTTTATCTTCCGAATTCGTCAATAATTTGGTTTTTAATGATTACATTCTCAGGAGAAAAATACTTTTATCGAGGTTTCTCTGAAACAGTTCTATATTTTCAAAAACGGTTTGCTGCACCTTCATTGGCGTAAAATAGTGAGCGTGTATGCCATATTTGATAATTCCACCTCTTTCGGTTCATGAGTTAAAAAAATGGTATCTCTTCTCTAGCACGTTCTCTGCTCCCTCCCCCATCTGGCTGCCCAGTCGTGGGTCTCAGATGTCCACCATCGCGATTCTTGTTCATCATGGTCTAAGGAACAATTTGGCACCAACCACTATATTTTAACGTCAAGTTGCACATGGGCCTCAAAGAATGAACATGAGCAAAACCCACTGGGATAAATGAAATTTCAAATTAATTGCCCGCAGCACAAATTCACCGATGAATTATTTTGAAATTAAATTTTTCTGAATCAGAAAATAATGAAGAATCAAGCTACGATGTTAGATTTGGTGGACAATTTTTTTTCGCTATTTCACATTTTGCTGAACCGTGATCCTTTATATCCAGTATTGCAGATTAGACTGCAAATTCAACTTATATCAACACTTCGCTTCGAAGCAATTGATTAATTACTAGGCTATGCTGAAAAGATATGCGAGTGTCGAAACATCGGTGTCCGTGAATTCCGAGGTGAATTCGGTTCGTCTTTTTTAGAAGAAAATTATACCTCAAAATGACCCCTACTACATGGTCGTACACTGGGTTCATGTGTTTCAGGGGGCAATAGGCGTGATGAATTTGTTTCAGTAATCTGTTTGAATTGTGTTGATGGGATAATTAAATAAACATGACACTTTCCGAGACAACGTTTTTGTTTAAACGTGCTTACGTAGTTTATGTGCCCGCTTTCTAATCACATATGCCAAAAACCATTATCATCGTTCCTTGTTTAGGTCACTGACTTTGCGTGTACCATATTATCATTTCCTATTCAATGTTTAGAATCAGACGAGGGATCAGATGTAATGTTTAGGTTTGAACCTATCACACCATCAAATTACTATTGTTACCGTGAATAACTGTTGATCAAGTGAAATTAACAGAATACCTATTGCACAGTTTTGTCAACAAAAAATGGAATGTACTTATTCACAATGTAAGTATTCAGTTATTTGAGATGTTATTTACTCAAAAAAAAAGTGTTTGAATGTATTTATATAAAAATTGTCATCGTAAAAGCGACTAAACTTGATAACATTTCTGTTATTAAAGTTTCACTGCCTTCAGCGATGCCAATGCATTGTTGCCGAACTTTGACATTGCCGGACTTCTCACTTAATATTGCAATAATTCCAATCGGTAAAAAAAATTCTACAAGGTCCGGTGAACACTTACGAATGCATTTTGCATTTTGTTGTTCGGAAAAGGAGTTTAAAGTTTCAAAGATCAAGCAATAAATGAGAAAAATGATAACTTATGACGTTCCTGCCAAAGTTCCAGCGCCTACCCTACAGCGATACTTATTTTGATTTGAAATCAAACAGAGTCTTTTACTGCATCATCGACGGACTCAATTAGTAGGTACAGGGTCCGACGAACATCTGCAAATGCATTGGGTGGCCTTTTGTTGTGTGATTTGCATATAAAAACGGTGTTTGAATTTACAAAAATACCATATGCAATCGAGAGAAAAATGATGAATTATGACGTTCCTGGCATATCTGACGCTTTAAAACTGCACGCACGGCATAAATCGCCGCCGCCGACGCGTGCCGCCCCCGACGAGGATCTTGAGAAAGGCTTGACCGATTTTTGTTTGTTTTGTTCGTCTCAACAGTGGGGTGCTTTAAAACCGCCGCCGCTCCAGCATGCCGCCCCCGACGAGTGCCGAGAACCGAATGTGAATTAATACCTACATTTACGCGGCGGGCTGCCTCACGTGAAAACCGCACTGATGGCCAGTGAGCGACGCATAATGCAAACAGTCGTGTTGGCATGTCCGCATTTAATAACTTGATTCGAAAATGATCCGACCGAAAAAAAAATCGCCTAAATACCGGTGCTTTCGGAAATAGCCAGTATCCCGAGAGCCGAAGAAGATACCTCCAAGCGACGAAAACCAAATACGTCCTGCTACTTGAGCAATCCCGAAAAAAACAAGTCCCGCCGAGAGTCCCGCCAAACCAATATAATTCTCCATCGCATTTGTTTTTCGCAGAAATAATTACCGAGAGAAAGGAACAACCTGCCTACTTAGATACTACTTATCAGATGCTACCGGAAGAAGCGTGGGGCGTAGCCCACGGGTCCACCTAGTCATGTAATAATTTTCGTGTACATCATTTTTATTAAACTTAAAAACAGGCCAAACCTAAAAGGGGAATGTAATGCTTATTTCAAGGGGTAATCACTCGTGTAATATTTGGGACAAGCTAGGTGTATAAACTGTATAATGTGTAATGAAGTGCAATAATGTCGAGAATAATGTGTGATATTGACGACACTTTGCCCATAAATGATTGACCTGTCGGTTCATTTGCTATAACGTATGGCCCGAAAGTTTTGCGAAATTGTTCAAAGCTAATAACTTCTTCTGAATAGTCTTTATTTTTCAACTTGATATTGCAAAAATTAACATCATTATATAACAATAACAAATTCATATTCAACATATTGATAATGAACCATTATCTTCGATGGATCTCAATTTTCTTCTGCCATGTTCCATAATTTTTTGTATCAATTTCTCCAATGCGAAATTCTCTAATGTTATTGAAAATGCGACGCCGTAATTGGTCTTCATTTGCAGCTTCCCATCCCTTGTCGTATATAATCCTGCTCAATACTTACCAAAAATCTTATATTGGTCGAGCTTGCGGTACACTGGGAGGCAGGAGCTCAGAGAAATTAATCCTGCTGTTGTCCAGAGAATGATCGAACATGGCAGACGAAAACTGAGAGCCATTAAAAATAATGGCCCACCCAGGCCCATCTTCAATTATGTTAAATATGAGATTGTTATTGTTAAAGATGATGCTAGTTTTTGCAATATTGAGTTACAAAATTAAAACTATCCAAAAACGGTATTAGCTTTTAAAAAAATTCCCAAAACTTTCGGACCATACGTTATGTACATACTTTCATTTTAGTACCCTTAACTTCAATTTATGTTTTACCATTAAAATTATTTATCTATCTATCTACAGGTTTCTTCCATCAAGAGGCTTCAAACTAGTCAGAGCCAACAGGAATCGAGAAAATCGGTTTGCAAACTGATTTGGGCGCTTCTCATTGGCTCTGACTAGTTTGAGATTTCTGATAGAACAACTTTATGATATACATACGTGAATCCGTCTCTGACTCGGTCCCTGACGGCAATATTCGCAAAATATTTCTCAACCACCACCGGTCAATTCCAGTTATAGTGCGGCGATTAGTAAGAACCACCTTGCATTTTGTGATAAAAGCATGAAATTTGGCACATACGCTCTACAGACTGTCCTTTACTATTTACGAGGCGGACCCACGATGGAACCGCCGTGCAGCTGTCAGAATTGGCATTTGCCTACCTTCCGGGGGCAAAAACTGAAGTCGGTTATCGAGCTGATTCAAAAGTGACGTCTATCAAAGCAGTAGACCTTCACAGTATAACTTCACCTAAACAGATGTCAATATTACAAAAGGAGGGGGAATGGGAGGGGATAGTTCTAGCCGCGGTACAGATTTTTTTATTTGTTAATTTCGGACCAAATTGACAAGTTTGGTGTCGTTTCCGACTGAATTACATCTTCTGAATTCAAAGTGAATGTTGTGATTGCAGTTTGAAAAAAAAAATTTGTTGTTGTTGTTGTTGAAAAAAATATGTAATCCAAAAAAAAATCTTAGGCTTTTTTCATTTTGACTTCTATCCTAATTCAAGGCATTCGAAGTGGAAATCCTTATTTAGTTCACTTTTTCAAAGCTTCCTGCACGTGAAAGCCATGTAGTGCCAGCGGTTCGCGACAAAATTCAGGATTATACTGCAATTTGTGATAAAAGCAACAGATTTGGCACAATTATTCCTTGAACCAAAATGAACAATTTGACCCGCTGCACTTATCGATTAACCGCCGGGGGGCCGAGATTTCAAGGGGGCCAACTAAAAACAACCAGTTTTTTTTGAAGCATCAAATGCCGCTACAGAACTATGCCAGGGGACGTTTCCTAATCAAACAAATGTCTGTATCATGATTTTGTCAATGCAAGACGCTACTGTCTCTGGGAGCCCCAATGTCACCCCCATGTTGAATGTGGGATCTTTTTTGAACTGATGGATGGCAATGGTATCCGGAGTGGACGTGTGTATGTCATTTCCAATGTTTTCAGGGTCTGCGAATGTGAATCTGCAGACGAAATTGGTTTTTAATTACATTTGAGGGGAGGGGGAGGAAACGAAATATTGATAGTTTTTTTTTAATGCACTCCGAATTGCCAGTGAATCGGCTCTGGTGATGTTATAGCATAAATCTGATATGTAGATTACGATTCCGCCACTGTCAGAGCGGCGCGACAACCGAAAGTCAAGTAACAGGCACCATATCTGAATTCAAATACTATCTCGTTTCTTTGGCATCGATCGACAAAAGGGGTGTGAGGTATCATTTCTCGGGTTTCAGAACTTATTTTTGAAAGTAAAAATGTGATCAGACCATGATTGGAGAAGCTGGTCAAAATATGGACTTTTTTGATCAAGGTACCCAACACCATCATATTCATAACATCTTGCTTGGAGACTTTTCTTCACAAATCAACTATGCAGTTCACGATGCCGTTATTGCGAAAGCGATGCGACAACCGTGATTCGAGTTAAATTTGGCATATTCAAGAAAAACTTAATATTTTCATCTAATAATAATGGTAATCAAATTGAACGTGCAAAGTATCTTTTCGTATAGTCTCTGGGTCCATGAATTCACGTTTTCACATGCTATCCGTTTTTAAATGAATTTGGAGGGAGGGGGAGAGAATGAAAAATGAAATTTTTTCTCAAGCACTCTGAGATGCTTTTGAATCAAGCTTGCTGACGTTGTAACATGAATTAGATGTGTGATCCTCCTAGGTGTGTCACGATTTTACCACTGTCAAAGCTGTGTGACAACCAAAAGTGAAGTTATGGCCGCTATTATATGAATTTCAGTACGAGTAGTATCTCGTTTCTTTGGCATTGGTCGACAGTGGTGGTGTGGGGTATCATTTCTAAGGTTTTTAGGGTCTCGGAATTCATTTCTGAAAGTAAAAATGGTGTTGGAACAAAATTGAAGAATAGCCTCAAAACACGTGTTTTCAAGCCAATTTCAACTCGACTCGCGGTTGTCGCATCGCTTTCGCAGTAGCGGCATCGTGATCTGCATAGTTGATTTATGAAGAAAAGTCTCCAAGCATCTCGCCAAGCATGATGTTATGATGGTGTTGGGTGCCTTGATCAAAAAGTTCATATTTTGACCAGCTTCTCCAATCATGATCTGATCACATTTTTACTTTCAAAAATGAGTTCTGAGACCCCAGAAACCCCAGAAATGATACCCCACACCCCTTCTGTCAATCAATGCCAAAGAAACGAGATAGTATTTGAATTCAGATATGGTGGCTGTTACTTGACTTCCGGTTGTCGCGCCGCTCTGACAGTGGCGGAATCGTAATCCAGATATCAAATTCATGCTATAATATTACCAGAGCCGATTCAGTGGCAATTCGGAGTGTTCTAAAAAAAATTATTGATATTTCGTTTCCTCCCCCTCCCCTCAAATGTAATTAAAAACAAATTTCGTCTACAGAATCACATTCGCAGACCCTGAAAACATTGGAAATGACATATCACACGTCCACTCCGGGTACCATTGCCATCCAGTTCAAAAAAGATCCCAAATTCAACATGGGGGTGATATTGGGGCTCCTAGCGACAGTAGCGTCTTGCAGAATCATGATCTAGACATTTGTTTGATTAGGAAACGTCCCCTGGCATAGTTCTGTAGCAGCATTTGATGCTTCAAAAAAAAAACTGGTTGTCTTTAGTTGGCCCCCTTGAAATCTCGGCCCCCCGGCGGTTAATCGGTTAGTGCAGCGGGTCAAATTGTTCATTTTGGTTTAAGGAATAATTGTGCCAAATCTGTTGCTTTTATTACAATTTGCAGTATTATTTCGTGGACCGCTAGCACTAATGTACGAGACCTGATTTTCACTTTGACAAGATCGTGAGCCTCATTTGTTCCTGAAGTCGTAGAAGTAATATCCAATAATTTTATTAATTTTCATGTACGAATGGAGGTGTGCGTGCATAGCCTTGCAAATTGTGATAAAAGCCTGAAACTTGGCGTACATGGTCTATGGACTGTCCTTCACGATATAAGAGGTGCACCCATGACGGAACCGCCGTGCAGCTGTCAGAATCGCCGCGATACCTTAGCACGCACACTTCCATTCGTACATGAAAATGATTGCATAATAATTTTACGACTTTTGGAACAAATGAGGCTCACGATCTTATCAAACTAGAAATCAGGTCTCGTACATGGTTTCCATGTGCAAGAAGCTTTGAAAAAGTGAACTAAGTAAGGATTTCTATTTCGAGTGTCTTGAACTAGGATAAAAGTCAAAATGAAAAAGTCTAAGACTTTTTTTCTTAAATGTTTTTCCTTAAACAAAACAAAATCATTTTTTTTCAAATTGCAATCACACAACACTTTATTTGAAATAAGAAGATGGAGTTTAGTCGGAAAAGACACCAAACTTGTTATTTGGTCCAAAATTAACAAAAAAGAAAATCTTTGCCCCGGCTGGAACTATCCCCTCCCATTACCTTTCCCCTTGTACTATTGACATCTGTTGTGGTGAATCTTTACTGTGAAGGTCGACTGCATTGATAGACGTCACTTTTGAATCAACTGGATGACCGGCTTCAGTTTTTGCCCCTGAAAGGTAGGCAAATGGCAATTCTGAGAGCTGCACGGCGGCTCCATCGTGGGTCCGCCTCGTAAATAGTAAAGGAGAGTTTGTAGAGCGTATATGCCAAATTTCATGCTTTCATCACAAAATGCAAGGTTTCTCTGAAAAATGGTCGTTAACCGCCGCACTATTACTGCAATCGGACTCTCCGCCACCTCTCCGTTCTTTCATCATCAACGTCAATCTCGACTTCAACTGACAATACCTCACTCATAGACATGCATTGTTGCCAACATCATGTCCTCCCTCGCTTCTTCCATAAACAAGAAAACATCCCCCAAACACGGTTCACACCAACATAGAAAATAGGTTAGAAAAACGAGATTTTCGCAAGTAGAACTTTTTGGTGATTTTTCCGTTTGAATTCGGTTTCAAAAACTTCTCGTAACTGAGTTTCAGCTCGAGGCCAAAAAAAAAGCAAGCTCCGCAAATCCAGCTGTCGCTGCTTCTTCCAGTCGCGTGCACAAAACTCGGCAAAGTTTTCCCTCGAGTTTTCCAATCTTGTTATGGAAACTCCGTTCAGAGTGTAATCGATCTAGCCCGAGATCTAACCTGAGCGCTGTAGTAGGTATAAACCGAGAAAGGAACATTGGCCAACTGAAAGAAAAATGTTCCCAAATCGCGAACAGAATGTGGGATGTGCTCCGGGGTGTACCAGAATTTAGTACCGCAAAGGGAAACCCTAACCTTGGCACTTGAAGCAAATTTCTCCCGTGCATTGGATTTTTGAAAAAATCGGTTGTATCACCCCAAAACTTCCCCGACGAGTAGCAAAGAACGGATGGAAATTTTATCATGAGACGTCCCTTCGGCGGGTGGGAAGTTATAGAATTTGAGAAAAAGATTGAAGATATGGGATATTTTCTCTAAAAAGCGCTCCATCCTTAGCTCCATCATTTGAGTCCGGTCTCGATAAGCCAGGCCGGTTACTCATTTTAAAGTGGAAAACTCTCGGAAAACTTAGAGAATTTCAAGAGAAATTGCCTGAAAATGTTCAAGAATCACTTATCTTTGTTTGAAAAAAATTGGCATAAATCTGTTCACAAGCTAAAAATTTAGAAATTTGCAGTTTTTCACAAGGTACCAAATTATGTAGAAAGAAAAGCGAGTGAGGCAGTCAAACGCATTGGTACATGGATAGAGGTGAACGATCTGAAACTGGCACCACAGAGAGATTGAAAATAATTTGCAGGAAATTGAAAATTTTGAAAATTCGAGTTTTCCGGGAAAACCTCAAATCTTTTTCCAAATCATCTTACTGTGAAGATCGTCAATTACGGTTTCACTTTGAGCTCCATCATTCAAGTCCGGTACCGATAACCCAGGTCTGTTTTACATTTTCAACAGGGAAATTGAAGAGAAAATTGTTGGAAAATGTTAGCCAGATACTTTTGTTACAAAAAATGGTGAAAATCTGTTCACGGGATAAAAAGAAAAAGCTGAAAAATTTGCAATTCTTCCAGTGAGGAAAACGCCAAAACCGTGGGGTCCGATTTCAAAAGTTTTTCCTTCAAAAATCAATTCAATCTTTTCTACAACCTTCATTCCTAGCATGTCTGCACCTAAAATGAATATTTCGTGGGGCACACCCTCGGGCTCACCGCTCACCGCATGTCGAACTTTGCACTGCATTCACCGGAAACGTGCCGATGGGTCTACACGACGCCCAATCCAATCTACTTTCGATATCAGTTGGAATATTTCGAAATGAGTCGATCCCATGAACAGGAACGAATTTTCAAGTGGAGTTCTGCATCAAAAGGGAGTCGTCATCGTCAAAATACGGGCGAAAGGCCCTCTCGGGTGGCAACAGCTAGGAGAAATTTTGAAAATTCATAACGCTCGACTGGAAAATGGTGGAAAATTGCAACTTAAGATTTAATTTGACTCTTTTGTTGTGTTGCTTTCTGTCAAATTTTGTCCCAATCCATCGGATAGATTTTGAATAATTGAATGGTAAAGTTTTGAACTTCGACATTTTCCATTATTTGACAGATGACAGATAGGGCAATACTTTCAACAGTTCTGAATACAGTTTTTCATAGGCTTTCAAAGGCATATCGCAAGTCAAGTTCCGTGAGATATAGCTTCTGTCATTTTTTAATATCGACACTTCCGTTTGACAGATGACAGCCAAAAACTAATGAGCTCATTCGACGGTGAAACCATAGGTGCTTTCCTTTTACAACAAAACTCACTGATCTGATCTAAGTTAGAGAGAGAAAGAGCGAGAAATCACATGCGCGAAAGTGAAATACCACTAACAACTTAGGTCAGAATACTTGGTTCAGATTGAAAAAGGAAAGTACCTCATGTCGTATACCAAATTTCAAGTCGATCGGATAGACTTTGCGGCTGTTACGGTGGAAGGTTACAGACATACACACATACATACAGATAGAGACGAGGATAGAGATCATTCTGGAAATAGAAACAAACATGTCTACCCATCCCAGGACATCTTGATGAAAAACACAAAAACCCGTCGAAATTTGAAGGGCTGTATCTTCAACTGTATCTCTCACTCTACCAAAGCCAAATAGAGTTACTTTAACAGTAGGTACTAAATTCTGGGACCCCTGCATCTCGTCTTGGATGATATCGATTATTCGATTGATATTACCTGCTGCATTTTCCAAGAGAGTTGCAAAAAGGGAGAGGTTAAAAACCTCGTTGTGCTTTAGCTGAGGCTCTAGTGA
Source organism: Anaspis maculata (assembly GCA_949128115.1). Taxonomy (NCBI): domain Eukaryota; kingdom Metazoa; phylum Arthropoda; class Insecta; order Coleoptera; family Scraptiidae; genus Anaspis; species Anaspis maculata. The sequence goes on from OX421967.1 coordinate 25,670,246, forward strand.
ACCGAACTAAATTGCCTTTTATGCGGTTCCTTTTCAAGCGCATCCACCTTTTGTGAGTTTGGCGACTGTACTATGGACGAGCTAACGACAGGATCCATAACCCTAATTATTGTTCAGAGTTGCTCGAGGTGGACCCTTTTGTGTGTATGTGACGGGGTACAGGCAATAGCAGAAGTGTAAACCCTCAGCCGGTGGCAAACCGCAGGTTAATGGTGCCACTAATGGGCAATTTAGTTCCACCTGTCAAACACGATTCTCTTTTGATTACTTCGGTATCCCCCTCGCAAGCTCCTTTTTTTAAATAAAAACAATTTCGTAGTGCCACGGCAGCATAATTTAAAGAGACAGGGTAACAGGGGAAAATAAATAGGTGGGCCTTTGGCCGTCATGAATTTTTCATGAATTTCTCTGTAAAGTATCAAGGAACAAGAAAAGATGTAGATCACCCAGAGATATATTTAAATAGCGGGCTGCCGCCGCCGCCGTTTGGGAAAAACTTCTGGGAATCTAGTACAAAAATTGGGTTAGGTAGGTAGTAAAACATCAATTTTTAGGAGCCAACACGAAAAGAGAACGAACTCGAACCCACTTTTTGGAGCAAAACGAGTTTTGGGCCAGGCGGCATCCTCCGTCGGTGCTCGCGCTCGTAGGCGGCTGGTTGACCCACAAAACAAAACCAAAACAAAACAAAGAAGTAGCGTCTAGAGCATATTTTTTGGTTTGTGTTTTGTTTCTTGCGGGTTTCCAATCCATTTCCCGTGTTTCCTAGTTTTGCTTTTGTTCACGCGAAACACAGCCTTATCGATTATTTGTCTCGTACTCGCACACGAGCATTATACGACGTATTTAAATAGAGAGAACTCTAGCTAGCGATTTGAAGTCTTCTTCCTGCGATCGTCCTTTGTCCCCCGGGCTCTTGGGCGGCGAAACGTCCAACACTTGAAAGCTATGTTTTGTTATTATTGCATTAATAATGAAACAAATAGCGTGCGGTGAATGCAAAAAAAAACAAAAGCGAATCAATATAAGTTTGAGATCGATAACAGCCGTAGCGACTTGGGAAGTCGATTTTGAGCCCTGCGCCGCCTTCCGTCGTCGCGAAAAAAAGGCGAAAAAGACGGACAGGCGGCCGTGCTTTGGAACCGAGACAGGTGAAACTCGTTTTTCCTGTCACTTGGACGACAGGTTCGAAGTTTCGCCATTTTGTCTTCTTCGGCTACACCTGCGGCGTACTGCGGCGGTCAGGGGACGGCGGGGCGTCGGGGACGGCGTCGCCCGCCCCCGGAATCGCCTTGGTCCAGGCCAATTTGACCGAATTTTCGGGCAAAACCAAACGATTGTTTGACACTCACCTGAGTATTCGTAGCTTTCCGTGGCCACTAGATCCAGATAGCTGCACAGCACCGCGCACAGCACACTCAGCACCAAACTCACAGGACGGGCCATGTCTTTCGGTCTATTCCTTGCTCTGGGCCGGTTTGGTACTAGTTTCGGGTTTAGGTTCAGCAATGGAACGACCAACTCGCGATTTTCATAGCGAAGCACCGAATTGTGTCGTCATGGACGGCTGGGTTTTCATTGACTTGTCTCTCTCGCTCGCTCGCTCGCCACCCTACCCTTCCGAGATCGACGCTCGGACTGCACGGGCGGCCGACAGGTGGCGCCGGCGCGGGCGGGATCCGAAGGCGCTTTGAAGTCTGCCGATTCTTGGGTAACTGGCCGGTTATCGGCATTGAAATGAGCGGAAACTGGGGTGACGACTGATAAGAAAACGTAAATAAACAAACTCAGCGGGCCCTGTTTGTTTTTTAAACAATTTGTCTAGTAGTGCCAACCGTAACTCCGTAAGTACCAATCTAAGTAACTAGGAATGCTGAGCGGATAAGCAGTGGCGTTCTGTAAAAACGGGAACCGGTCAGCCGGGGGGACATAACATAACAATCAGGCCGATTCACTAACTATATTGCTTGCTCAGCTGACTAGCAAGCAAGTTGCCAGAGCTGAAACTCTGAGCAATATTGCTGAAAGATGTTGCACGATCCGTATTCAGTAACCTTTACGATAAGCAAGTTTGCTTGTGTTTTGGCGCTAGCAATCTTGCTTGGCTTTGCAACCGAGCACAGGCGCGAAATGTCATTATTGTCATTCTGTCAACGCCAATTATATGTCAACAGAGATGTCATTCGAATAAACCGCGATTTTTCTCTTGAAAGTTTTCCTTGTTTTGTTTTCGATGGCCCCGATATGATAGTGTTGGGAAAATTGAGTGTAGTCAAAAACCTGCATGCTGTGAGAATTAGAGACTTTGAAGATGGGGAAATGAAAAACAATGTTTTCGAAATGAAAAAAGTAGGTGGGTACGCTGTGGCGTACCTAGCGTATTAGGCACCCGAGGCGGACTATCCTGTGACATCTCCTTGCCCCCAAACCTACCTATAGAATGAGCTGCAGACTACGTAGTGACACCCCCCTGTGCCGCTGCCGAATTAGGCAATTTTGCGCCCTGAGATTTTTAGGATCGAAAAATCGTGCTCAATTGGTGACATGGTATTTTTGGACATAGAAAAACCCCGCAACCCTGTTGGTACTCCACTGTGGGTACGTAACTGAACTTTTCGGTAATTAAAATTATGGACTTCGTTAAACAGGCTGAAGCTGCGTGGACTAGTCCTCGGGAGTCAGGTACCTACCCATTTGAGTTTCAGACAAAAGTAGTATACTCTGTACCAGAATTATACTTACCTGTTTAAGGCATTATCCATCTCATGTAAGAAATCTACATGAAAATTCAGTTCTACAGCATCCATCTTCAAGCTCAAACACTTCAGCAACAACCAAAACTCGCTTGTTAGCTTTAGTGCACAAGCAAGCAAGATATTGCTCAAATGACATTAAGAATTGTTATGAAGTACGTTGGTGAATAGCAATTTCGAAGCAAGGGTTGCACAAGCAAGAGTGTAAGCAAGATTGCTGCGATGACATTTGTTCTTGCTTAAAAGTATTTTGGAGAATACAAAATCGTAGCAACTTGCTTGTCACAGAGCTGACCTTGATTGAAGCAAGCAATAACTTTGCTATCTCTTGGCAATGTGATTAGTGAATCGGCCTGAATATAATATTTGTGATTTGTCCATTTCAGTTATATTATAACGAGTTACTTTGTAGCACTGTTGTTGCGAAAAACAGTGTCACAAAATTCTACTGTGTGGTACTGAAAATAGAGCGCTTTGTGTCACTGACACACTTTTGACTGTCATTAATGACATGAGCTAAGCACAATTCAAATATCAGTTTTGTGCATTTTTTAATTTTTATTAAGTAAATTAAGGCGAAATAGACAAAGTAGTACGAAAAACATGTGTTACAATTCATTTTTGAACCCGGCCGGTAGCGCGGCGGACTCCGTCTTTGGAAGAAATTCCAGGGGTCGTGAGTTCGAATCCGGCTCGGGCCAGATGAAAATTTCCATGCGCTTTCTAGTACCTACCTTGATCTTGGCGTGTACTACCGTGCAGTTACGTCAAGGGAAAAAGGGTGAAACGAGAAGGACACCGAAAAAAGGGTGCAATAACCTCGCTGCTGTATCGTACATAAAATGGTGGGTGATGTGGGAATCACTCGGCGCCGCTCTTAGTGTACTAAGGCGGCGCTAAGGAGGTACTGCCAGTGACTACACGGACACTCGCCCACCGCAAAGAAATTTTTTTGTAATACTCCCGCGTGCATTGCTTAACTCGCCGCCTCGCGATTTGTTCAGAAAACTTTGTCGTATTACAAAAATCGTAATTGTAACACTAGTTTTCACAATATACTATTGTCTATATTATTTCGGTTATACTATGACTACTTTTTAGCACTGTTTTTACGTAAAACAGTGTCACAAAATTCTACTTTGTGCAACTGAAAATAGAGCATTAAAGAGAAAGTAGTATGAAAAATAGGTGTTAATTGAGATTCAATCTTGTAATACCCGTAAGCCGTAGGTATATAAACTTACTCGTCTTACAATAGTCGTCATTGTAACACTAGTTTCAAAATATCAGAGAAAATATACTATAATATTACACTCGTTTGATAAGACATACCTATACATATTGTCACATTTCGCAAGCTCGTCGTCGTGCCTCAAATCAGTCATGTGACAATAATCTAGTCAATAATCTTACCTACCTACCTAAGTACCTACTAATTATTATTCTACGACCATGTGATTCACAAAATTCGGAATTGGAAAACTCGGAAGTGGGGTTGGCTTTGGAATTCCAGTCCAGTCATAAAACTAGATTCGATTTTAAAAATTTCAAAAGTAAAAATCGAGGTAAAAATGCACCTCGAAATGCACTTATAAATAGCATGTCTGTAGGAATTTCTGAGTGAAAAATTGCGGATTATCCACAGTTTCTAAAAAAAAAAATCAAAAATGCCTACTGTATACTGTATTATAGGTACCATCATGTAGTGAATTGATGTGCTGGACTGCTGGGGTAAGTTAAAAGATAGAAAAGTTGAGTGTAGAACATAGAGTGTAGAATGATCAGGCAGCGGACAACGGACATAACGGCTGACAAATCGAAATATTGAAGAAACGATTGGCAATAATCATAAATAAATTAATGATACATAATTAATTTATTCTGAAATAATAATTCAATAAATAATTTCCGAAGAAGCATATCGACTGCCCCTGATGCATATAGGCAGTCAAGAATACAACCCGCACCGCAAATGAACATTGAACACGCTCACGCTCACGCAGTACGCAGTGTCTCCATCGGGGAAGAAACGCAAGCGGAGAGTCCAGTGGAATAATTTTATGTGAGTACAAATCGCATATTTTCTGTAGATACCTAAGTATAAAAAAAGGTCCTAGATTAACTTGAAATTACGATAGAAACAGAATGGTAGAGTTGTGAATTAGACCGGCCAAACTCTTATCCGTCAAAATGTCGGTCAAAATCTTGGTCAAGGTCTCGGCCACTCGGCCTATTTGAAATAAGGAAATTAATAAAATACAGGATGTTCTCAAAGTCATTTCTTTGAACACTTTGTTGCTGACATGTGTAACAGATCAGGGTAAAATAGTAAAATTCTTCGTCGTAAATTCCTTGAGCTATGAAGACCTGAAGTTCGGCCCCAACTAATTGCAAAATACTTATTGACTCCATAATATACAAAAGGACATAGGATCTAGGGTCCCGTTACGTTAGCTCCATTATTTTTTTTTTATTTAACCCCTTGAGATATTTACAATCTGTTACTTGTAATTAACTTTAAAAAATTAACAATAACCCTAACAATAAGTAAATTGCGAGGTAAATTGTGTAGCTTCAGGTAATTGTGGATTGGTTGCCCATCGGCAGCTTTTCCTTTCAGTGTAGCCAAGTCAGGCTGTTGTCAGGGTCTGAATCTTGTCGGAAGGTCTTGTGGCTTGCAGCGCTTGAGTCTTGATGGTCCTTGGTCATCGAATAGTTTATTTGCCAGTTTATTTGGATGATGAGTCAGCCGGTCTTGGTATTTGGAACTGTGGTGTTGGATCACCGTCTTCACTTGAGGTAGTACCTTTAGGTCGTTGTGGATTATTTTATTTGGTACATACCATGGCGCGCCAGTGATTGTTCTCAACGTCTTCGACTGGAATCTTTGCAAAATGTCTACGTTTGAACTCGAAGCGGTGCCTCAGAGTTGGATTCCGTAGGTACAGATCGGTTTAAGAATTATTGCTTTGTATATGAGCAGTTTGTTTTCCAGCGACAATTTTGAGTTTCTGTCCAGCAACCATTGAAGTTTGGTGAATTTTAGTCCCAGCTGCTTTCTCTTGGTCCATATGTGTTTTTGCCATGTTAAACGTCTATCTAGATGAAGGCCAAGGTATTTTGCATTGTCCGCTTGTGGTATTTCTTCGTTATTGAGCTCCACAGCACTCACAGCAGGACACGTTTCTTTTCGCAAGGTAAACGTCACTTAAACAGACTTTGTTTCGTTGGCTTTTATTCACTTTTTTAGCCAGTCCTGCACTTGGTCCAGAGAAAGTTGCAGCATGTGAGAAGCAACGTTGGGATTTGAGTGGGAAGATAAAATTGCGGTGTCGTCAGCAAACGTTGCTACTGTAGATCGTCTATCTAGTGGTAGGTCAGCAGTGAACAGAAGATACAACAGTGGACCAAGTACGCTTCCTTGGGGCACTCCAAATGAGATTGGGAAAAAGTGATGGTTGCTCTCCGTTTAAGCGTACTTGGTAGTATCTGTTACTGAGATACGATTTGATGATGTGGTAGTGGTAGATGTTGTGGGGAAGCTTCGTCTTGATTTTATACACTAGTCCGTCGTGACAGACTTTATCGAATGCTTGGGTTATGTCGAGGAAGGCAGCAGAACAGTATTAACTCCATTATATCTTACAAATTTTATCAAACAAAATCACAAACCACTCTGAATGCCGTGTTCAGAGGGAAGATCTGAACTAAAAATTGCTGACCCATCCATTCAGTTTCTTGTTTTCCCCTCGGTTCTCCCGGATTACCTGTGATATTAATGATACATACTTATAGCCAGTTCCACCAGCGGATTGAATCATTGTCAACTAATTGAGACATTTTCTCTGGTGAATATTGGCTTAGTGTCCACAGAAAACACAAGTTTCACGAAAGATTATGGAAAAATGTTTAGACCACAACAGCTTGTATGCATTTTCCGTGGTCATTCAACCAGCACTGACCTAGAATCCATCAGAGAAAATGTCTCAATTAGCTAACAATAATTAAATTCGGTGGTGGAACTGGATGTTAGTGATAAACGGGTACGGTACGGATAACGACCACACGCAAATTCAAACAAAAACATTGGCAAACCTCTCAGAACGGTGTGTAGGGTATGTATACAGGTGATTCAAAAATGGCGCATTTCCTTTCGGGTACGTTATAGTGGACGTTAACGGAGCATGGGGAAAATAATAAAAAAAAATTAATCGGCTTTGATTTGCGGCTTAGTACCTACCTGGCATCTTCAGATGAAAGAGGTACATTACAATAGCATAAATGTATTGTTACCCTGGAAACTCCGTAGAACCTGCCATACCATACCAAGCATACTTGTCGAATGTATTTTCACGGCACCACCTTTGAGGTGGAAGACGAATTTTAAAATTTAAAAATACGACTCAAATCTCAATTGCAAGAGAAATTTTTATTCGGAAACTACTAACGGCATGTGATTCTTCGCGACTAACAATGTCTTGCTTCAAAATCATGCAAACTGAAGAAGTTGAATTTTCAACTTCACCTCTTTATAACTTGAAAGAAAAACGAGCCAATTTTTTCTTACTATTTTTCCGTGCTCCGCCAACGTCTCTCATAACGTATACGGGAGGAAATTTTTGAATCACCCTGTATGTATAATGATATTCTAAAATGAAATTTCCAGAACTTTTTGCAAAAAAAAATAAAGAAGGAAAACGCGTTTAGTACGTATGATATGAATGCATAGTTGGGAGTTACCATGCCTGTAAAAGTTTGGCCACCCTTCCAAATTTGCTCTTTGAGACCCTTAGAGACATTTAAGAAGGGTGAAGGGTGGCCAAAGTGTGTCTGGGAAATTTTCTGCAGGACACCGGAAACAAGATGGCGGCTCAAAAATATGGGAAACAATTATAACTCGGCCTTTAGTTGACCTACAAATGAAATTTCAACGGTTATATTCTTGTTCACCCTTTTTTTGAAGAACATAGATAATTAAAAAAAAATAAGGTAGGGTACAGCACCATCAAATGATGGAGCTCTACATTTTTTCCCAATACATATTTTGTAACGTTTTTTTTTTCGACTGCACTGACTACTGACTGCACCTAGTGTATCTCTGTCCTGACGTCTAGAGCCAATTGAGGTCTCGGGGAAATTCCCTGCAGAATCCCGAAAACAAGATGGCGGTCAAAACTATCGGATTATAGTTAAGTCGGCTCATTTCGACCTACGAGTAAAATTCAAACGATTATTCATTGTTTTATCTTTTGCTTGTCAATGAAGGTAATTTCATAATCTGGATGTGGAGTAACGGCACCAGAAAATGATCGCATTCCGCATTTTTTCTCAATACTTGCAGCGTTCTTCCTTCTTCCCTCGCCAATGACCGCATGCATGCGTCAAAAATGTCGGAACTGGAAATAACTATAACTAGACTATCGCGGCTTATACGCCATGTACACAGAATTGAAATCTCACAAGTCAGATATTTCTTGTTATGGGTGGACAAGAATGAAATACTTAATTATTATAATCAGCTAGAAGTGAACAAAATCTTCAACCAAAGAACGAATGAACTCGTTTTATAGCATAGGGGATCAAGACAGACATCATTATTATTATCATAATCCTAATACCTAATATAATGTTACGTATTTCGCTTACGGGTTCGAATATAATCGAGACGGTCGTTTTAAAGACGCTGTTTATTACTGCGTACTACAATAACTACACGCCAACAAGTATCTAGGTACTTAGAATTATATCGCAGGTAATTCGCTTGTTTCGCACTCGTTACCACTTCGCATTCCAATTCAATACTGCCTGTTGCAATGAGGACGGTGCTTTTACATGCCTCCGATTAGCGTTTCCGAACTTTCCATCATCTTCCAGCAATTTCCATAGTGGCCCGGCATATGCGGTTTCTAGACCACTCCCGAATAATCACACACTTTCCGCGTGTTTCCCGTGTGCTCCGGAATGTCTGCACCCCCGCCAAAGTGGACAGATGTGCCTTGATCGAGCGTTGGAGTCCCCATTCAGTTTCACGTACACGCACGCTCTGGAATACACAAGAACACACCGCACTTGTTGTACACTGCGATCTAATGGATGGAAGAATCCAGAAAGATCGCGTATTCACCAATATGCACGGGATCGCCGCTCGTCACAATATTACTCTCCATGCGCATTAATACGTGGACCGATAGCAAAGACATGCTACCAGAAGTACAGGCAGGCTTTAGATAGCGCCGAGGCTGCTCCGACAACATTTTTGTGCTGAACTCTGCAATACAGTTGCATATACGCTTGTTAAAACAAAAAATGTATGCTTGTTTCATAGATTTTCGGGCCGCATTTGACTCTGTTGAACACCCTTTACTTTTCAAAAAATTATATAATTTGGGAGTGAGTAGGAAATTTGTCAGCATTCTCAAACAAATCTACACTAATGCAACAGTGTCTGTAAAATTCAACAACTGCATGTCAAAGGACATTTAAGTGACCAGGGGCTAGGGTGTCCCTTAAAATTGAACATTTTCATGGACCACGTGAACTTCTTTCATTTTGATTCTTCTGAATTTTAAAGCATCACTGTCAATTTTGAACTCGATACGTTGAATTTTCACCCTGCCACAAGGTCTCGAAAGTCGTTGGAAAGTTGCTTGGTAGCATGAGTATTCATAAATTAGTATTGGTCTCCATTTCATACTTTTTTGTTTTCTGTCTGTCGGCTATGCATTCAAACGTCACTTTAACAAGTCATAGACAAAGTGGGCTGTGTATTCTAACGTCACTTTCACAAGTCAAAGACAATTACTATAAGTTCTGGCCTGCGTACACACCCTATATCTTTGTGGGCGTCAAACAAGGCCACAAAGTTTAGAAAATTGCAACATAAAATGGAAGGGATGTAACCCGTCAATCCATTGGATGCAATTACGTCGTAATCAGATCTATCATATCCCGTTGATACCATTTCGGCACAAAAAATGTCGATCATCGTTGAAAGGGTGTCGTGGGGCGGGGCTAAGCTCGGCTAGGTGGTTCTCTTTGTTTTTCTGGCCATATAGAACCGATCACGACAAGTATGACATCTTTTCCGACTAAACTTAATCTTCTGAATTCGAATCAGATGTGTAAATTTTGATGAAAACAAATTTTAACTAGTCAACTTGAAGAAACTTGCTCTCTTTTGACAATTTTGACAAATTGTTTTTTTTTACAGTTAGGGGCTACTGTTACATGGAAATCATCCACTCGATGTATGATAATTTTGTTTTTCGAGATAACAAATTGATTTAAACCTGAGCTGGCCTGGCGCGGCGTCCACCAATGACAGAACACTACAGCATGTGATTTCAAATGAAAATAGCTCAAACTATCGAAAAAATTATTTCTCATCTTGATAAGTTCAAGGATCTGGGCAGAATTGAATTTCCTATAACATAAACAAAATCTCCAAAAATTGCACTGCAGAGTTTTGAGTTATTTGAGGGGAGGGGGTAACAGTTCTCGTTCAAAATATAGGGTATGAAACTTGCCGAAATGTCATTCCCCTCCTCAAAAACTCAAACCTCTGCAGTGCAATTCATGGCGATCTGTTTATATTATAGGGGATTCAATTCTGCACATATCCTTGAACTTCCAAAACCTATTAGTATCTCAGGTTTCTCGTCAAGAAATTCATTGTACTAAAGAAGCTCTATGTAAAAAAGCACATTGTAAGTTTAATGCTTTATACTTGTAATATTTTTTTAAGTTTTACGATAGTATTTTTTCCATTATCTCATTTTTTTATATCAGTACACACCCTACCTACCTTGATTATTTAACAATTATAACAATTATTCAGTATAATAAACTTGTTATAAAAAAAAGGTTAATCGCGTTACCTGATTTCAAACAAAATTTGAAATCTCTTGTGGCAGGGTGAAAAATCAACTGGTGGAGTTGAAATTTTGCATGAGAACTCCTTTTTGGAAATGGAAACGAATGAAAAAACTTCGGAGTGGCTTCGGAAAAAAATTGAAATTTTGACAATTTAAGGGACACCCTACCAGGGGCGTCCTCCAGGGCGATAGTGTAAGTCCAACCTTATTCTTTTTTTTATCAGTGACATAAAGGCATATTCCTTAGAAAGAAAAGGACTCAATGGGGTGAATATCGATGGTAAAAATGACTTGATATTACTCATGTATGCCAATGGTCTGGTAATACTTCCTGACTCTCCCATAGATCTACAAAAAAAAGCTTGACACTCTTAATCAGTTTTCTAAAAACAACTTCCTCGCAGTTAATATCTCTAAGACAAAAATAGTTGTATTCTGCCAAGCAAAAAACACATTCAATTTCACCTATGACGACCAAAATTCAGAAATCGTAAAGAAATACACATATCTTGGCATTCCCTTTACTATAGTTCAGGAATGTTCAAAGAAGCCCAACAGCATTTTACCAGCAGGAGTAACTTAGCCATTGGCAGCACCCTTAAATTATAAGGAAGGTGTGGTTCAAACCCTTGGGAACCAAAGAAGAAGCTCTACTCAAATATAATTCTTGCGACACTTTTATACTCAGCAGAAATCTGGGGACTAACGGCTCGATACCAAGTTGGGGCTGAGACCGCCGTAAGTGCGGTTACCATAGCAACGGCGGATACCAACCAATCAAACCGCTGTATTTGGCGAGTTACATTGTTCCAAACTTTGCGCGTGCAACTTGGTATCGAGCCCTAAGGTACCTACATCGATCTCATTGACAGGACATAGCTAAAGTTCGTGAAGTCACTATATTTTCTACCGTCACCAGCACCAAACTGTTTTATCCGACTTGAAACTGGATTGTCTAAACTAGAACTTACAATTTTGCGGAAGTCTATCATCTGCTGGTGTAAAATGCTAAGAATGCCCGATTACCGACTCCCGAAGATATGTTATGACCGTCTCAAAAAACTCGATGAAACAAACACAAACGTAGACACACGATACAACTGGGTTTCACAGTTTAGGATTTTACTCCAAAGCAACAATTTAGGCAGAGTCTGGGAGAAACAGAGTTCTACCTACGCTAAAGCAATTTAGACACCCAACTTGAGTTAGTCAAGAAAAACTCCAATCTGACTGACAGGGTGATCGCTCATGGATCTCACTACAACGATGTGTATAAGGACTTCTTGAGTAACAGTAACAATACAAATTGTTACTTGAACTTTAACATTCAGTTGAACAAAATCAGAACCATCTGCCAAGTTGGACTTCACACAACAAAAAATTTCTAAGACTTGACTTGAATCAGTCCAAGTATATGTTATTAATCTGACTGAAGAATGCACACTTTGTAACTTCAACGTCATAGAAGATATTTTCCATATAATTTGTAGTTGTCCCTCTCTCTTCAGCTATAGAAAATATTGGCTGTCCCCATACTCATTACATAAGGTGGAGTTTCACAATAACTTCCACCGTTCCACCGACGTCTGTTTAAAGATCTAACATTTAAAAAAGTCAATAACACTTATTATTTCCTGGCAAAAGCCTTGCAATTTAGAGAAGAAGTTGTATCAGAGTGGAATTAGACGTAATTCATGTAGGTACTAGGTATGATTTTTTTAGAATTCCCTATAATACTCAGTTGTTTTTATAATGCGCATTGTATTATTTATTGTTTCTATTTTGTAAATATTTTTGTACACCTGTATGGTAAGGACGATAAAAATCATTAAATACATAAATAAAATATTTATATTTATAAGCTCCATTTTTCTGAAAAAAATTCGGATCTTATGGTTTTGAAAAAGGGCAAAGTTTAGGGGGGGGGTAACACTTTGATTGTTGTGTATTTCATTATTCTGACTCGACATGCACATGTTGCACTTGAGAACGATCGGTCAGCTATAAGCAAAGTTCAAAAACAAAATATGTGTATTTCCAAATTTCGTCTAACTGGTAGAGCTCTAAAGAAGTCGAACAGCTTAGCTATTTTTTTTGTATTTTATTCGGCAAGCTATCATCAAACGGCTCCTCCGCCAATTGTAAGTACGGGGTTTGTGGCTTATTCCCAGTCGGAGTTTCCGGGTTTGTCACTTACCCTCTAGTCGAAGTCTCCCGCGAATATAGAATAAAATCTACCATAATCGACTGCGGTCTTCCCTAATAGGGTAGTGACCGATTTTTTTTTTATTATTTTTTTTTAAAGTTCACTTCTTGATAAGTAACGCTATATAGTTGACAGATTTTTTTTCGTAAGTTTTCTTGGTAAAAAAAATTTATGAAAGTTTTCGATCATTTCAAATTTGGCGCGATGACGTCGCAATCTTTCATAGGCGGAGAAGCAGGCTTGACAACATTATACAGAACTTACTACAAAAAGCACTAGCGTCAACCCGTCAACGCTCATAACAGCTGATTGTTATATTGTTAACGCTTTGTGTATCTGTGCGGTGATTCGTGTTGTTTAGTTGTTTTGCTTGAAAATATGGAAAGTTGGTAAAATCTTTCATGATTTATGAATATTTCAAGACTACATCAGACTTCAATGGTTATGTTATGCTGGCAAACGTCAACGTCAACACTGACACACAGGCAACGGAGGTGTGGTCATCCCCACTACTGTCAAAAGATTGAAACGTCACAGCCCGCCTTACAGCTCGGTAGATTTGAAATCGTTTGCAAAAGTAGCCACTTTCAAGGCAGATTTTGAGACACTTGGAACTTTTTTTTTCGAATTTTCACGTAACGTAGTCTTGTTATTAAGGCTCTACATTCGATTAGTATGATTTTTTTCTATATTTTTGGATGGTGGTCACTACCCTATTGAATCTTACCACTTTCGGCTCGACACTTATTGCATTTGAAGACAAGCGGTCCATTAAAGCTGTAGCTGGCCTTTTCGAATAAAATAAATACAGATTACAATAATATCATTTATTAGTATATCCCGTTCACTTTTTATTTTCAGTAGTACAACTTTTTGGAGCAAAAATCAAGTGACAAGCTGGGAGCGCTGCGAGGATACGGCTAGCTGATGGTCGCTGATGTTTCTTTTCAAAACTTTGCTGGTGCCTTCAGCCGTAGCTCCCCAGCTTGTCACTCAATTTTTGCTCCAAAAAATCATTCTACTGAATTTAAAACGTGAACGGCATATAGCTAAGTACCTACGTATGTTTGATTGCACATTTCTATAGGTATCCAGGTATAGTCTCACTGGACATTGAAGCTCATAAATAAACACAGGACAAGGGACAAATCCTCAGGGAGACTTTGCTTTGTTTCTCTGACACGGATAAATCCCGCAGGAACAGACGAGCAAAACGCATTTTGTATTTATGAATTATATTGCACAAATCGATTTTTAGACTTGAGGGATTCGATGGACCACAGTGGAATTCGGGATGACGAAACGAGAGGGGCATAATAAAATCACCTCTGCAAGTTATATTAAATAATTTTACTATGACCTGATACAACATATTTTATAGATATCATTTTAAGTTTGATATGTCATATTTACAATTCGTAGTTAGTAACAAATCAATTGTGGATAGTAGAGTAATAATCACACAGAAATTGGCACGTCAACGCGTCTGTCTGTATCCATTTTTTGTTGTATGTGTATGAGTGAAAGATGCATAAAAAAGGCACATTTAAACATCCATAGTTGAAAATATGTAGTAAATAGGTATATAAGTAGTAGGTATAGTTTAGTGTTTAAAATCAATATATTATGTGATGATGTAGGTATATAATATGCTTTATGTAAATATACTTTTTTTCTTAATCGTACGGTTACGTGGGGGGCTTCAGAGGGTTATTTATGTTCATCAAAGACATAGAATATCCAAAAAGCAATAACAAATCTTTAAATTACTCTCTATGGATCACATTCACATCAATATAAAATATATAGCATTGTTTTAAAAGTTTTTTCTTTTCTCATAATATTATATTATCTAAAGTCATCACTCATTTTTTGTGTTGTTTGTTTTGGAAAAAATAAATAATTATCCTATCTCTTTGGGTCGCTTTCCTTTTTCTAAATTTGTTTTTTTCGTCGTCATCTAAGTATACAGGGGGCTACTTTTAGGAAATTTTGGCACGTGGCGTATTGTGAGGTATGTAGTCGTCATCAGAATCGCTCATTTGTTCTCGATCAGTAGCTGGAGCTGGAGCACCAGGTCCCTGGCGAGGCCCAGGACGGCGGAAACGTTGTGTCTCTCGGCCATTTCTAAAAAAAGAAGTTTTCATAGAATTTGTGCATGCATAATGATCATAAGCGCCTTATACTAACCGTTGAAGAATTTGATTATATCCGTGAAGTCCATGCAATTTGAAAGGATTATATCACGGTAAGTTTCGAGCAAAGCCAGTGCAATGAACAGGACAAAGTGGCCGCTTGAAACGTGCTGGGCGGCCCAGATTACCTCCCACGTGGCATTCACGTCTGGATAAATCAACTCGCGTTTGAAATCCAGCAAGAACCTGTAAAATTATTCACGTGAAAAAATGAGAAAAACCTTATTGGGACCTGAAAAGTCAGAGGTGGGATCACGACGAGTAGAATGCTACTTTTGTGGCGTCATGTTGCTTAGCCGCGGCTGCGGATGAAGGTGAAAGAATTGAAGAGTAGGTAAGAAAGAAGTCTAAGATACGAACCATCGGTAGCAAAAGTAGAAATGCGTGTAGTCGCCATGGGAGTGCATCAGTTCGTACATTTCCGAATCCAGAATCTGGATCAGGGAGCGCATGTTGGCGAAGTGGCAGTCCATGGCGTTGCCGTTGGGGAAGTTCTCCACCATCCGCTCCATCAGATGACAGAAGCAGGCGTACGTGAGCGATTCGTCGTTGAAGATGACTAGCAACGGCGCCACCAGATCGCACATACCCTGCATGTAGCCGATGTCCAGGTGCTCCCAGACGTACGTGCACATGACGTTGCGCAGCTTGTCCAGATTCTCACCGGCAAAGTACCAGTAGTTGCGATCGCAGCGCTGCACGTCTTTTTCGATGCGGTGCAAGTTCAAGCCGAACGTCTCCAACAGTTCTTGCTGCAAAACCAAAACCGTTTACATAAACTGGAAACTGGTCGAGACTGCTTCATCAGTTTCAATAGATTCGTGTCTAGTAGATCGCAAATGCAGGCCGAAATATGAATAGGCGCGCATGAAAAGGTCACCTTGCCTGGGCCGCGATTCTGTACTCGCCTACCGAAACCTTGTCGGTGTCGGTGGCTAGGCAGGAGCGAATTTGATTGGTTCTCACCCTAGCTACCGATCCGATAGTTGTCGGTGGGCGAGTACAGAATCGCGGCCCTGGTCGAGTTTTGAACCTACACGACCTCTGGATATCAATTCGAAGACATATCTCGCGCCTTGATAAGTAGATACCTCTGGTAAGTGTGAAGTATGGGAGCCTCCTGACAATATTATACTTACGCTATAAACTCCTCCGTTAGAACTGGCAGGAGAAACACAAGTCGACCGTGCAGGTGAAGCCAACCCATGAGTTTCGATGCACGTGTCCAACGACGAGTTCTCTTCAGCCACGGCATCCAAATTGTTCCTGTGCTGAGGACTGCAGCTGTCGTCGTTGCCCAGATTGCTCATATCAACGCTGGCATTGGTGACAATCACGTTGTGAATAAAGTCTTTCAGCTCTTCGTGCGTGGTGAATTCTTCTTCCTCTTGTTGTTGTTGTTCTTGTTGATCTGTTTCTTTGTCGCCGGCTTCTTCGGCTTCACCGTTGGACGTCGTCTGCACCGGCGCAGCTTCTTCCGTCTCCTCCTGGTCGCTTTCGTATTTGATTGTATTTTGTTTGGTGCGTTTCGGCTTGGTGGCCGCCGGACTTGCTTGGTCTCCTTCGACCACGGGGCCATCCTCTACTTCTACGTCGTCGTCGTCGCTCAACATGTCTTCGAAAACCTGCTTGGCAAATTATTTTGTTAGTAGGAATTGACAGGATGCTGCACGTTGAGCGCCAAATTGTTAGAAACTGATTTGTAAAGTGGCGCCCAACGTGGGGCAGTTTTGAAGTGTCTTACGTCGTTGCTCAGATCACGCTGGATTTGCGGCGGCACTTGCTCTCCGCTCATGCTCTCGCTGCTCAGCTTGGCAATGGCTTTCGCTTGCGTCTCCTTGTCTTTCTGTCTGACTATCGCTTCGACGGCCAGCCATTCAGACATTGTGTTTTCATACCTAAATTAGAATCTTACGTTAGGTATTTCAAGTTGAACTAAATCCTGCCATCGTCAGATCAACTCGTCAAAGTCAATGTGCCAACAATGTTAACAGCACAATGCGACCAAGCAGAGTTTGCAATATATCCACCGTTCAAATAGGTACTACTTTCGATGTCAAATGATTTATGACTGGTGTAACTAAGCAGATCGGAGGAATCAATCTAAATAATCCCTGATTGATAACCGGCACTAAACATGGGCACTTGACGTCGAAAGTACTTAATCGCGTACGCTCGATACAAATTTCTGGATTTGTCACAAATGCCTTGGCTTTAGCCATCTAAGAAAGCACTGTTGCTGCACTGACTTTCTTATGCGGTCAACTATTGAGTAAACAATACACAAAGAGGCGTTAATCGCTTCGTAACCTTTTGGTATTGGCTGACAGATGACGCCACGGTAAAAGCAGCTTTCTGTACGAGTTTGCAGAAGATTATTTTATAATATAAATAATGAAGTAGTGGAAGAACTTTATTCGCGTATCAGTCTCCCCTTTACTTCTGAAACATTCTTCAAGATAAAGCCGCCGTTCTCACCTCACCATGTGGGTCGCAGCTAACGTATATCTAGTCAAAACCGGGTCAACACTAATTACAGTCTCAGGAATGTCACCTGTTGCGCCTCTTTTTGATTATTCACTCAACGGTTGTGAGTATAGGTACAAGAAAGAACTTAGAGAAAGTGTAGAAAAACTTACGCTTGCTTGGTTTCTTCGCTCAGCTCGTCACGTTGTTCGGCAGTGCTGCCAAACTTGTAGTGTCCCAAAAGGTACGGCCACAGTTCCTTTCTTAGTTCATGAGCCACGCCGCCGAAATACGTCAAACGGTACACTTCAGTGTAGTCTTTTACCACACCGTCTACGCACAGCTCTGCCCACCTCTCTACTGTGATTCCTGAAACGAAAAAGATACCAGTCACATCCTATAGGTCGCGGGAACAAAAATGGCGTCCTAAAGATTAGTATATGGTATAATGATATTTTCACTAGTACCTACTTGTTATAACAATTTTCTTGAGTTGTAAAGTTGTAATAAATATATAAATGATTTATTGAATGTCGCTTTATCAAAAAAATTGATTTGCTAAACTCAAGATTTGAATGAGTAATGTCAAAAACAAGCGAATCTCTACAGCGGTACCTTGGCATCCCATCATGCGCAAGCGCGGGCAAGAAGCTGGCAAGAGGCGCTTTCGTTGTGCTGGCAGGAGCTGCTCAGGGTAGATCACTAGACAAAAAAAGAGATCCAGCTGGACCGTGATTGGCGTATGTATCTACTTTCTCTATCTAGTGATCTATCCGGAGCAGCTCCTGGCGCAAAACAAAAGCGGCTAAGAAGCGCGGAAATGCGCAATGCGCTGTTGCCACGTTAGGCACACTTGCAACGTTGCCATAGCGGGTGCCAAAGTGACGGTTATGTTACCGCGATCTATACTTCTGCATCGCCGCGTCGTCTCGACTAGTCGCTCAACATGACCTCGAAATCTTGTGTGATGAAGCTATTTGGTTAGGAGCTTATTGAAAATCTCACGTTGGACGCCGCTTTTCTTTCACACTGTTAAGCAAAGTGGCGCTCAACGTGGCATAATATATAATTGTTGTTGTTATTATTATTACTGCAAAAAATTTTGTTCGTCAGTTTGTCCTATTTTGCTTGTTCTCGGTAGGTATCTAGTCGGAATACAGTGATGTAAAAAAAAAGATAACTAAACCAATAGAACCAGGCATAACGGGGAGTGGGGGAGAGGAGGAAATGTTCACGATCCTTAGGGATGGAGCATCAGGAGGCTGTCGAGGCTGGGCGCCACTTTGCTTGACAATGTGGCTTTCAAAAAAGCTCTTGTCCTACGTTGGGCGCCACTTTGATCGACTTTGCTTGACAAGGTGGCGTCCAACGTGGGACAAGAGCTTATTGAAAAATCCTATGTTAAGTGCCTTCACTCTATGCTATTCCCCTCCAAATAAAGAAGCAACAGATAGTAACTAGAAAATAGCTAGAAAGTGAAGGTACTTTCATAGAAGTGGTATAGTGGTTTTTAGCGTGAAAACAATTCTTGCCTTCGCTGGCGCCGTCTCCATGGATGATTTTCGAATTGACTAGTCCGCTGAGGTGCGTCCTGACCGTGGACAGGTGCCGGCAGTACGCCAGCCAGCCGTAGAACGCACGCGAGATGATCTGGCGTTTCATGGAATCGCACACTGCCTGGATGCAAACGCTGGGAGGGCTGTCGGGGACGTTGTTCTGGTCCAAACTGAAGCTCTTGGTGGAACTTTCCGAAGAAGTGCTGGTGCTGGGCAGCTGGACTCTTACTTTGGTTGGGAGCGAGATGTGCGTGTCCATGAGCTCGTTTCTTTTGACTAGAAACATTCGTGAAAAATTACTTATTGCAGCGAATTGGGCACTCACTTGAATTGTTCCGGTATTATTACAGTGGGTTTCATTAGAAAATGTGAAGCATCGTAAGTACTAGACCGCCATCATTGGTCTAGGGATTTATTGTTAGCGAGGTAGGGTTTTAGTCCTCTGCAAATGGCGTGCCGGATTTACTGATGGATTGGTGACTGGCGGAGAACTGGATGCTTTCTATCTTTCTATTCAGTGTAGTAGGTGTTTGCAACTATAAATCAATTTCACGGCTGTCTGCATTAGAGCAAGCTATGGAAAAAATGGATGCATTGGTACGAATGGCACGTTTACGACTTGTTGGCAGCTAGCTGTCTTCATGTGCAATTTTCATTGTGACATTGTCACCGTCTTAGGGAGTCATGCACGCGAAAGTGAAATTTTCGAGAATATGCGAGTAATTGTTAGTTTCCTTCAAGTGATTTGCAGTCTGGACGATAAGGGACATTGTCTTTAGTGGTTGGTGGGTTAATGGAACGCACTGGACAAAAATGACGAGGTTTATCTAAGTCAATGTACAACATAACTTACGCATGTCCTTGTGGATGCTGTTGTCGATAATGCGAAAGACGTAGTCTTTGGTGGCTTCTTCGGCGCCGGCCAGAGCGGGGAGGGGCCGCCTGCGTTTCGAGCTGGCACCGCCGCTCCTCTGCTGCGACCACAGAGGCGGATCCAGGCGGCCTCTGGGCAGCAGCCCGGTTTCGATGCAGCTCAGAAACGCCAGCATGTGCCCCCCTTTGGGGAAGTGAATCGGAGGACGCTGGACACCGTCCTGGCCCACCAAGATGACGGTGCCTCCGGTTTCGCTGTCCTGGTGGCAATGGACGTACACGATTTCATCCAGGCGGACTTGGAGGGCGTAATCCCAATAGATGCTCTTGTCTTGCACTTCGTCGCCGCTGAACCCGTTCATGAGCTGGTTGGGCGTCCACTTGATGGTCAGCCCGCTGGCCATCTGGTACAGACCCAGATAGCCGGGCATCGGCTGGGACACGTCGGCATTCACCGGCAGCACCAGCACGTTGTTTTTGCCGAACAGCAGGGTGGCCCTCGAGTTTTGGTGGAGGCTGTCGACGTAGTCCTTCGCGAGGAACTGGGTGCTGGTGCGGCTGGTGATGGAGTCTTCGGAAGAGGTGTTGAGAGAACGGCGGAAGTTGGGACGTCGCACCGCCGGCGGTGTCGAATGGCCGCTCGATATTATGTGCCTCTGCACCTGGTGGAAAATGAAATATCATGCAAATTTGAGATTCGAGAGGGATCAGAGGTGAAACCATCGATTTACGTTGCGAGAGCGATGATGGAGGATAATTTATGGAAAGTCCGTCCGTACTATAAATGGTCCCGACGTCGTGGATTTGTCGTTGATAAACGGAGGGATTTTCCGCGTTTTATTTATTGAAGTGCCGCGCACGAGGCGATCCGTTTGCTTTCATACAGTACCCGCATCATTACCCCCATGAATTTTCTATGAGCATCGCCGTAACAAACAAAAAACTCCACCTACTTACTGAATCTGATGTATGTTCGCAACCTTTTGTTTAATCGAATTTGGTTCGGTTTCTTTTGTAGGCTTTTACTGTCGATATTAAGCAGCCCTTGTAGGCAGAGCCTTCACCTCCCTTTCTCTTCGTAGGCTCTTTGTTGACGTTTGGAGTTTCTAGGTGATTCTACCCCCCACACAATTTTTTTAACGTAGTCCTTAAAGTGTCCGTTCGGTTAGTAGGTAGCGCTACATGCTAAAGCAAAGGAAAAACACACGATAACCTTTTCACAGTCAGACTGCCCCTTCTTTTTATCAACTTCAACTGACCAGACCTTACTTGTTAACATACAGACTGTCTACGCTCTAGGGGTGGAAAATTGAACTGATCATAAAGGATCATAAGATTCATACGTGTGTACAGTCAGTAAAAATTTCTGAAAATTGTAATTTTTATCCTCGTTTTTATCTTGCATTCAAGTTCAACTTTTTTCGTTTTCGAAAATGTGAACTTAGTCAGTGGTCAAAGTAAGTGAGCCTTAATCTGGCATACGTTACTTTATGAACATTATCTACCTACATATCAGATTTCTTCAAAATTCAACCTTAACGAAAAATGTACAATCAATGCCATTTTATCTTCTTCACAAAATTTTTGGATTTTTTTAAATTCAAAGTCAAAGAGCATTGGCCGTACATTCCTTTTTGAAAGTCGCATCAGAAACCCCGAGATAAGCCTGAGCCCAAAAAACGAACATGCCGTATACATTCCTGAATATTATGACATACCAACTAAGTTATAAAATGCTCAGGTCCAGAAATAATGGTGAAACTAATTTCCGATTTTTTTCTCATAACTTTGGAATCTGATCAATTTTATTGAACAACTTCGGCACATATCATAACTGTAACTTGTTAATTGTGAATTCTGTCAAAACCTTGTAGTGGCGCAGATAGTTGGGTACCCCCCCGGTGCCCTTATTTTTCCAGCTCATTTGTTTAAGAGCCACTTATTATTCAGTTCAATTGTTCAAACACAGTGACCAGACCTTACTCACTGACGGAGAGAGTGTTTCAGTTCTAATAATGTGAATACTGTCCGGTATGCGAACACCGATGTAGAAACAGCGGTAAATATCTACACGTTCACAAGAAGTATATAGATTTTTAAAATTTTGGCATTGTCAGCCTGATACTTGCCACACACTCAAATGTCCATGATACTTTGAGAAAATACGACTCTTCTCGTCTTCTTGTCCTCGTCGTCTTGTCCTGATCCAGAAATATACAGGGTGTCTCATAATTAGGCGTCAATACTTTGTCAGCCGATTCCTCGTTCAAAAATTGAAAAAAGTTTTAATGAATAGACGTCGAAAAATGTTTCCTAGGGGAACTACAGTCTTTTATAGGTAGAACTTGAAAATTATTTTCATTTAAATAAAAACCAGCTTCAGGTCAGAAATCTCAAAAATTATTATCCTTCAAAAGTGACTACTCCAAACCATTCGGCTAGTTCCTCAACATCTGTAGAGCAGACAGCCAAAGGGTTTTTGACCTAGAAATTTTTCGGGGGGAGTTTTTTTTGAGAAATTTGATTTTTCTATTCATGCCTCATCCTGTTATAATAAATGGAAATCTACTATACACTCATAGTGCATAGTCGATATTTCTCATTCATAATTCTGCTACCAACTACTACAATCTACTGAAATCTTTTGAAATAACAGAACTAGAATGATTCGAAGGACAACTCTTTGACTCTTCATAATTTCAAAAAATCATAAAAGTTGAAGAATTTCTTTAATAACTTTTTACGGGCTCCGTAAAAGATTCCATATACTTATCATAGTACTGTTTTGATCCGACCTTTCTTGATTACCCTGTATGTATACACTCGAATTCACTGCTACTCCAATTTATTATTCGTCGAATCGCAATCTTACGTCGGCTGTATAATACAGACAAGCATCTTTTATTAGGTCGTTTTATTTTGTATTTTTTTAATGAAGTGGGTGGTTTAATCAGTCAGCTTCCGCGAAGTTGCGAGCAACCCCATCTAGATTGATCAGCTTTATAGTCAGCGTTAGTTGTTCAAGATTAGCTAGCCTACAGAAGTAAATATTTAGATGCATCGGGATCAGGGCGGATCAGTTTACGATCCTACAAGGTTTCCTAGAAATACTTAGTTCGCATAATTTACAAAGTAAAGTCCTTTGTTTGTTAGTTTTATGACTTCCAGATTCCCTATGAAATTTTGTTTCCGAAATTCGACTTTTTTTACGACCCCTCAGACCTGCCCAACTTTGGAACCCATGCACTGATTGGATTTTTAGTGAAATTTGACTAATAGGTAGGTAGTCATTCAAAACAAGTCTCTGGGAAATCTCATCCAATTTCACGATTAGGTATTCATGGAAAACCAATGAAAAAAGTCAAACTTCGAAGAGCTGTACCTCGGTTAATGTTGACCTCTGGAGGGGAAAATCAAATGAAATACCTACGCATTTCTCAATTTGTAGAAATATCATGAGAACTATTCTTGGGATACCTGTAGGTACCTAGGTAACAATATAATAACTTTCATATTGTTACGAGTTGCAAGGATTTCGTGTGATTCTAGTACATGCGAGATCATACGCGGTGCTCCTGGATGTTCGATTAAGCTGGAGATCCCAATAAGTGAGTGGGACACATTTGCACAACGGGGTGAAATGCCGCGATCCAGAGCTTGCCGGTATACACGCGAATCTGATGGACGTTTCGAGGGCCGTCGCGAATCCAAAGACGGCGGTCAATGTGGAATATGCCATAGAACCCGTGGAATGTTCCCGAAGGTGTAACTCGGAGTATATAAGCACAGATGAGCCGACCGACACCAGATTTCAATTCACAGCGACAACAGCGAGTGATCGGCGAAGTTAACCAAAGCAATATGGCCGAGTGCAATTAATAATTGACGTGTATTCAGTAGTACGTAGTTATAAACAGAGTGTGTTTGAACTTTCATCTCAATTATAAAAGAGTCCAGCTCAAATTTGTAACAATATGATGAGAATAGCATGCAACAAATCTTTGTGTTAAAATTGCTGATGAAGATCATTGGTTTGTTCCATAAAAAATGTGACTATTCAGCCGAGATTGAATACTGGACATCAAACCCATAGGCTATTCTGTGTCCATAGGTATCTACCTATCGATGTGAGTTTGGTGACATCTCTGCATTTGCCAGAAACACGTTTCAGTCTTGCGTGAAAGTGCTCCTACTTGCTCGAGATTTCTGATGGAACAACTACAAATTGACGGTGAATGATTTCAGCACATACCAGTTCATCGGCGGACGGGTCCGTCCAGAAGTGGTCCGGCGTCTTTGTCCTGGAATAGTCGAGGGCGCAAGGACCCACCAGCAGCGAGCTCAGGATACTGCCGTAGTCGGGGTCGGCGACGAGGGCGTCTTTGTCGTAGTATTTCGTGGCGTTTTGCACCAAGTAATCGATTATCTTGGCCAGCTGTTTCTCGAACAGCGCCAGTCGGATCCACAGGTACTTGGGCAGAGGATTGGCCTGCAGCGACGCGTTCTTCTTCAAGGTGGGCTTGGTCACGCTGTCGCTGCTAGAAGACGACCTGCGGTTCAAGTCGACGTTTTCGATTTCCTGCACCTTCTTCGAAATGTTGGCCGCCTCTTTGCTGTGCTTGGCCACCTTGTGCAGCAGGGCCGTCGTGGATGAGGTCTTAAACAGACCCAGTGCTCTTCGCCTGAGACCTGTAGGAAAACAGTTGCTATACAGGTGTCGCAAAATTATCAGAAGATTATATTATAACCCAGGAATCGGTCTAAATCGAGCTTTAAATGATTTAGTACCTATGCTAAATCAGGCCACTAGTAGATCGATTGCGATGTTTGGATGTTTCCCGAACTGATTCAACATACTGTTACGAGCGGCGATTCTGGAAAACACGCGATGTTTCTAGACTCTTCCCGTTAGGTCGCAGTGTACAAGTGCGGAGCGTTCTGGTGCATTCCAGAACACGCGTGTAGGTTTTTGCCCGTGCAACTGAGTGGAGTCTTCAACGGTGGGTCAATCAACATCTGTCCATTTTGGCGGAGGTGCCACATACCAGAACACACACAGGAAGCACGCGAAAGGTGTGTGATTATTCAGGAATTTACGATTTTACTTGAAATCGTCATTTGAATTTGAATTGAAAACTCATGAATTCTCCAACATAAAATATAATTTTATCAAGTAAGCTTCGCAAAAAATTTGGTGGCTTTGACTTTGACAATTCAGTATAAAAACAAATCCCAAGGCAGTAAACTGCGGAGTGGGGTCTAATACGTTTACTCGGCCCCGCTTTCAAAGGCGAGGGTCCCGGGTTCAAATCCACACTGGGCCAGGTAGACTTTTTCACCCGTCCCTTAGTACTGGGGCATCTACTATCGTGCGGTGATGTCCCGGGAAGAGGGATGAAACGAGAAAGCCATCGAAACAAATCCCCAATCCAAAGATCCAAAGATGTAAATCTTACAGTACTTCGTTGTTATCCTCATCATTGTTATCGTTACAGAAAAACCACCACGGAAAAAGCCTGCTAATAACCTAGTAGTTGATGCAGGGCAAAAAAAAGTAGAGCTCGGTACTAAATCGTTCAGGAGCTTTTTGAGAGGGATCCATACTGGAACGTCCAGTAGCTTGGCAGGCACAACTGGATACCTGCAATACCTACATGTAATTGACATGGAAATTTGTCAAGTGGAAATAACAACGTGTAAAGGGGGTTTGCTTGTGTGTCTCTTATTTGATGTCATGGTCAGCGTATTTAGCAGGCTAGTAGTAGAGCTAAGTTCCAGGGGTAGCCGGCTGAACGACTTTGCTACCGGCAATGCATCGCATTGCGGTTGCGAAGGAGAAATTGCCACTGGTAACCGCTATGTTACACTGCTTGAAAGGCGCAAGCGTGATGTGTTAATAGCTCCTACCGTGGTGCTTATCTCTGCCATTGTGCCTGCTGAATGATACTTGATCCCCAATGTGTCACAAAAGGAGCCTAAACTTGAATCTTGACAGTGGGGCGAAAAACAACAAACGTTTGCGTCCTAAACACAAAGATAGCTACGGTGAAGTGCGGAATGGAGAATGCGGATCTCCAGGTGAGGGGCAGGGAGAAAATCTTTAGAAAAAGGTGGTGATTGACTGCGCAGTCAGTCCAAGGTTACTGGAGTGTGACGTGTGGGTATAGTCCGTCTATCCGTAGGTGACATTCTGACATTCTGTAGCTGTTTCTTGGGTGAAAGCTATGGATGATGCAAAGAAAGGTCTTCGAAGACGCTGATTATCGACATAGAGGGTCCAATCAAGAACTTACGGTGTCCCAAGACTTCACAGGAACAAAAAAAATCAGCGGCAGTGGATTGCGCAAGACAACCAAGTGACAGTTTTGACGTGCCTTCAACTAATCTGACAGCCGACGTTGCATGGCGCCATGGCGGTAACTTGAACCTTTTGAAATAATTAACTCCTTACAGCTCCTTATATCCTGGACACACTAGAAAGCTTAATGATCATTAACGGATCGTCATTTAAATTCCCTTGCTGTCTAGGTGACAGCAAGGGAAAAAACAATGACGTTTTTTGGTTAATGATCATTAAGCTCGAACGTAATTACGTTTCCCTTGCTGTCACCAAGACAGCAAGGGAAGTTAAATGACGATCCATCGTTAATGATCATTAAGCTTTCTATAGTGTGTCCAGGGTATTACACGAATGGGCCATTTTCCCCAAGAAGGTAAATCGCAAATCGCCTATAATTTAGTGCAATTCATATGAAATGAGAAATGATATCTCTGGCGGCTGTGGAATCTGACATTTGCGAAAGCGTTTTCTAAGTCGAGTCGAGTTCATAATGCAAGCTTTTTATCAATTTGTGAAGTCAAATTTCACAGCCGCCCAAGATGTCATTTCATTAGAGTTGTACTGGTAGTTGGTAGTGTCGTTGACTGCGTTGACTGAACATTGTAATATTAAAAGAACATTATATTAGTATTGCGGGACCCAAGCTTCACCGTCAGGTATTGAGTGAGGTATGAGGTATTATGAAACTTGCTGGAGATCAAAACGCGCGAACAAGACACACACCTGCACAATTGGTGGAGGAGCCGTGCCTGAGCTTGCAGTAATATTCACGAAGTCAACAGACTTTTCTAGAGCTCTCGCGAATACAGGTGGAATATGCCGGAATGAGAGCGAGAAAAACTTTCGAGGCTTTCCTGGAAGAAATCTGGAATGCACAAGCGGGTATAAATATAAAGGAGCGGCTCTCGGATGCCAAGCCGAGTTGAATTCAGAACGACATGACAGTGCGAACAGAGCGGAGCCCAAGTACCTTGTGTGACAATTTATGTGACTTGTAAATTTGTAGTAATCACTTACACCGTAATAAACAGTTATATTCAAACATTTGTCTCTCAATTTATTTAAACTAGGTACCCAACGAAAATTTATGCCTGTAGATTTTGTCAGCCCTCTACTTGACGCCATTTCCATGAGCTGACGCTATTATCAGTCCAGTTTAGGTTCATGCCTGTCGTTCACTCTGTATCAAGAACACCACTGCTAGGCGGAAAAAAGTACCTGTTACGAAAATTGATTGTGAGGACCGCCCAATATGGGCACTATATTGGAAGAGAATTAATAAAATGGAGATAAATCGAAGAAGATGCAATTTGGTTGACATTTAATGTCATCTCTCTTCAATTTACGACGAGAACCGTTAAAAATAAAGGGACATATTAATTTTTTATCACCCGGATAGCTTGACATAGTAATTGGATTTTTCATCGCGGGGTGCTTTTATATTTACGGGCACGTCGTTCTCCAAATTTATAACGTATAGTTGGAGATATTACACTATATCTTTATATTGGTGTCATTCTAAAGGTGTCGTTCTGTTGGAGCAAAAGCAGCACATACACCTTTTCTTTTATCATTTAATGTGAAGCTTTAACGGATGGTCGTTCCAGTTACATCCAAAACTACACCGAAGTAGGACATCACGATAGCAAACTTAACAAAGTTGACGCAAAATATGACATTCGATATTGTGGACAAACTTCCGGACTGATCTGAATACAACCAACACAGGCAAAATATCCCTATATATTTTTTTGTTGTTGAAGTTCTTCCGAGGGTTCTTCTAGATGATAAAGCTTCTCGGTAAAATAAATTACTACGCTTTTAAAAAATTCATGGAGCCGGTATTTTCATACAAGATGATGGACCGGATACACCATGGAAACAATTAACTATTTTAACAATTATTTGTGCCTATCTAACGTATATGACTCCCAGGCAAAGTGGTCTGGAGATGGAATGATTTTTTTTGTTTAGCCAGTTTTTGTCGCTTTTGACCAATGCACAACCACAACACTTCAAGGCCTAGTACCTATTTCTATCTCTGGTCAACTTCAAGTTGGCCGAAGCCGAAATATTGCTTTTGTTCAAATAACACACTTTTCTGACAGTAACAGCTTGAGAAGCACACAAGCGATTAATTTTGAAGTAGGCTCATTTGAAAGCTACAAAAAAGTTCCAAGGATCAACCTTTTAAAATTCTTGATTTTCCAGATTGGAATTTTGTATTTTTTTGCTTTTGTGTGCTTCACTGCTTCTCAAGCTATGACTGTCAGAAAAACGTGTTATTTGACCAATATTGCCGCCACCTTAACCTGAAGGTTAATTCATTTCACAGATATTAGCTGTATTCCTTTTACACGAAATCTTAGATAATTTCACCTCAGTTAGAGAGAGAAAAAGCAAGAATTACATGAGAGGGAGAGAGACACAACTAGCAATTGAAGTGAGAATTCTCTGTTCAGATGATATAAGGAACGCAGCTATTATTGTTACAACAATTGTCGCTATGACATTTAACCATAAAGTTGACCTAAGGATAGAGTCAACCCGGGATGGTTGACTGCTGGTTGAGATGGTAATACTGGGCGTTATCTCAAATTTGTGTCTGTGTCAACTTTGAATTTATGAAGTATGTTCTTAGTATTCTTGTTCTGTAAAGCCGGAGTGATTTAAGATTTAGATTCTGCAGCCTACTGAGACTTCTTGAACCACAATGCGTGATGCGGATATGCCTAAACGTGATAAGTTTGTCCTTTGATTCCTTTGCGACGCTCTGTTTAACCTGGAAAGATGTTTCCTTAATTTTATAAAAACTCTGAAATAACAGCGTAACAACAGCGCAACAATCGAAAAGAACAAAGGATTGGTCAAAGAAGTAGGTATAGGTATCTATACCAGCGATTCAGAGTTCAGACAGCAGTTGGAGTGAAATTGCCCAGCTTTCGTAACGCTACAAGATGTGCTTGTTAACCCGCACAGCAAAATCTTGAAAGTTGAGTTCCAGATCTGACGACTCTTGAAAGTTTCTTGTTGCTTGACTATCCTGCAACTATCCGTGTTTCCAAAAATAAAATCCTACCTACCAGACCTACCTACATTTTTCTGGCAGTTATTTTGAAGCATTCTCTTAAACGGCCTGGAACTCATTTCCTGCTAATTTTGCTACACCCTGTAGGTATAAATGGGCTTGATTTCGCATATTGTTTCACGCTCGCACCACCCTTCTGGTTCCATCCGAAGTTTATTCTGAAACACCTTATTCTTGTATGTCGTCACCGCGTTGCAACCCTACGTAACTAATGGATGGGGTGTAGTAAACGTCACCATCAGCGCCTTGCGCCTTCTCTATATGAATGTTATAAACACCAGTCAATTGAACAAACATATGACTGACCACATCCCTCGCCACGTCCCTTAACGTCAACAAAAATGACGAAACTCGATTCTCGAAGAGCCTACCTTGACTCAAGCAATCCTCCACAGCTCCGCACAGTGACGTCACAGTTCCGCTCTCCTCATGCACAAATTTCCTAGTGACCGACTCCTCCATCACCTGTTTCACCTCCTTCTTGACGGCCGCAATCAGCCGCCCCTTATAGGTGTTGTTTTCTGTGGAACACATCGTATTCAACGGATCAGTTTGAGGAGAATGCGCAGCTCATTTTTCAACATGAAAATCATATTCTAATTGGAAAAAAAAACATTTTTTACGAGAAACGACATCAGAGAAAGTGCGAAACATTTGAAGTGTAGGTACCATTATTGAAAGACATCCTGCAGGTTCAGATAAGCGCAAGTTCCGGACTGAGCGATAACAGGGACGATAAGGGGGCCCCTGGAGTAGAAACTGCCGCAGGACACGCAACGCCCCGACACGACCCATTCACTCGCACAACTTCTGCGCTACCTTGAAAACCCAGAGAGCGCGATCGATCGCGCCCTTAAAATGTATCTTTGCGCAAGTTCAGGTGCGAATTAATTAGATATTTCGAAATATGCGCGGTGGCGCTGACGGAAACCGCGGCGCACGCCACTGGCGCCCTAAGCCTGCCCTACACAGAGCCGGTAAAGCAGTCATCTGTTCTCACAGGGGTCGAAACTTCAAAGTTGGCATGGAGTTTTGATTAAAGGTGCGTTCAGTCAGCTTGTTTAGTCGCAGATTTTAATTTTAGTCGTAAGCACAGCATAGCTTATGGGCTGATCTGAGGAGGCTGGTTCATGACAGCCAATGAGCATCGCTGCGCTTACGACTAAAATTAAAACTTGCGGCTAAATAAGCTGATTGAACGCACATTAAATCGTTTTAGCGCAAGAAAAAGAATTTTGAGCTCAAAAAAATAGTGTAGTCGTGAAAATCACAGGTCTTGTTCAGAATTTTGTAGGGTTGCACGATATCAATTGACCGGTAAAATGAGCCGTCAATGATCGGTCATTTGACCGGTCAAATACGAGCCCCTGGGCCTCGTTTTGTACGATTTGTGTACATGGCGCAACATAACTTACTTTAAAAAAGCTCTTTCCTGCTTTAAGACAGAGTCAAGTAGTCAACTCAATCTAAGTGGAACTGCTGCTGCTCTTAAGACAAAGACAAAATGAAGTCAAAAAAATAAAGTTACCTGAGGTAGTTACAGGTGTTCGCGTACCTACAACCTACCTATAATTACCAAAAACTAAAATTTAAACTTATTTTCATTTAAGTTCATTTGATTTGAAATAAAATAAAAAATCGAGTAAAATATTCAGGGGGTGTCTGTTTTTCGAGGTTGAGCATGGGTATCTCGCTTATCTTGAGAGATACAAAGTCGGTTAAATTAGGAAAAAGTTGCGCATTTTCATGACGATCAATGATCAGAAAAGAAATTTGACGTATCGATTTCAGTTTTTGAGATATCGTAAAAAAAACAGGAATTTGAATTTTTGTTTTTTTTTTAATTCAAAAAACGGTTGAAGGTGACCTTTTCTAATCTAGACATTGCCAAGGCACTTTTCCAAGGGGAATTCAATGCTGCCAAAATCTTTATTCTAGCTTTCAAAGCAACCGAGATATACGACATTCAACTTTTTTCTCTAATGGGCGCCATATTGGATTTTGATATTTTTGAATACGGTATTCTTTTCTGGTTACAACGATGTGCCACATGTCACTGTTGAATAAATGTTCAACATCTACGGTTTTTTTTTTATTGTCGGTGCTGATTTTGTTTCCAAAGCACTCTTTGAAAAATAATTTTTTTTTTGCTCAAAAGCATGAATTCAACAGTGGCATGTGACACATCGTTGTAACAAAAAAAAATTATATTCAAAAATGTCAAAATCCAATATGGTGCCCATAAGAGGAAAAAAAGTTGAATGTCAAATCTCGGTTGTTTTAAAAGCTAGAATGAAGATTTTGGCAACATTGAATTCCTCTTGGAAAAGTGCCTCCACAATGTCTCAAGAAAAGGCTACCTTCAAACGTTTTTCAAATAAAAAATACAAACAAAAATTAGAAGTCTCTGTTTATTCTCGATATCTCGAAAACTAAAACTAACAAGTCAAATATCTTTTTGAATCATTGATGGTCATAAAAATTCGCAACTTTTTTCTACTTAATGGTGCGATTCTCTAAAAAATTACATTCCATAAAGGCTCTGTTATGTTGTTATTACCTAGGCAACAGCCAATGACTGACAGGAATTTTTACATAACAGAGCGTTTATGGAATGTTATTTTTTACAGAATAGCACCATTAATTTACTGAGGTACTTACTTAACGAAATATTCAAATTGTTGTCTAGTTTCAATAAATAATGTTGAATGATAGTAACACCTGTTTTCAGCGTATTTTTTTGATATTTGACCGATTTGACCGTCAATTGACCAAATCTTATTTGACCGGTCAAAATGCAACCCTAGCATCATAACATCATAACATCACATCATAACATCAACAACAAAACCTTGGAGCGTTGCAAGTTGTAAGTTCCAGTAACGTTCACCTTGAACGTTTGTTGAACGTTGCAAATTGTTAGCTACAGTTAGTAGCGTTTGATTTAAACGCTCGTTGTACGTTATACCGGTGGTTATACCGTATAATCAAAAACTTTTTTACTTGCGGTAGGTTGTGGCCTGGCCAAAATCAGCCTCGCTTGCCTGCCAATTATCATGCCACAGCCTACCGCAAGTAGAAAAGTTTTGATCATACGATACTAGGATTAGGTACCGTATGATCAAAAACTTTCCTCCTCTAGGTAGGCTGTGGTCTGGTCATTGGCAGGCAAACGAAGCTGATTTTGGCCAGGCCACAGCCTGCCTAGAGGAGGAAAGTTTTTGATCATACGGTACCTATATGTTACATATGAACGTTGCGGTCGAACCTTCTCGTAAAATTCGTATTTATCTACATGTGTCCTGTGTTTAATATAGCAAACATTTTGCTAGTGGATAAAGCATAAAAAACAAGTGGACCTTCTTCAGAAAACTTTGTTAATAAACGTACAATAACTGGGATATAGCCATTCAAAGTTGAGATTGAAATATCGTTTTTTCCTCGGTTTTTTCACATAATTCTTCAGAATTCTCGTCCCACGCGCAGCGCTTATGGAAGCACTATGACGTCACGCGAATTTTTAAAATCGCTGTATAAATAGAGGCCCGGAAAAAGCTGAGTTTATTTAATAGCTCTAGCCCTCCGTGATAGCCCCGATCATGGTAAAATCTCAAAAATGGCACCAGTATCCAGGAACCTATTGGATTTTTGGTATGGTGTTTTTTTTTACCTTATTCTTGCACACCTTTATAAATTAATTCAAATTCCACTCACTTCATCGTGACAGTCAAGCGCGCATGAGAAATGTCTAATGTCAATGTCAAAACGAGTAACCACGTCAAAGCCTAGCAACTTCATATGTGAACGGATCACATCCTTATTCTTAGAAGTAGGGTCTAAGTCATTGGCACTATCAATAGCCACTTTTGACTTGTGCTATGTATTCATGTATTCTCATCTCTCTGATATTGTTGTTTTGTTATTTTTATTGTTATATTGAGGTTAAAATACCTAAACTAAATTGGTTCTTCAAGGACGGAGTTGAATTGGTGAAATAAGCGTTGCAAAATCAATCCCTGTGGGTTTATTTCTTGACGGATTCTTACCATTTTGGTCTCTTTCGAAAGCTACAAGGATGTACTTTGGTTTGAGGCCATTGGATTTCCAAAATTCAAAAATATTTTTTTGGATTTTTGGATTTCGGGAATGGGCTCAAACCAAAGTACATCCTTGTAACTTTCGAAATAGACCAAAATGGTAAGAATCCGTCAAGGAATAAACCCACAGGGATTGATTTCGCAACGCTTACTTTACCAATCCAACTCCGTCCTTAATGAATGTCCCTCTATCTATCTAGCTATCTATCTATCTACCGACTGACAAATAAATCATAACTCATGCAAAAGCGCCCCCCCAAATCACCCTAAGATATGGAATATTATTAGTATTATTACCAAAAAGAATACAGCTCAAAATAGTTTTAAACTTTATTACGCCAGTAGAAAAGCTAAAAAAAAGTACAAAACGATAATTCGACATGAAAAACTTAACAAAAAAAAACAATTGATTGTCAAAAAAAGACATAAGATTCTTTCAGCTATACATTTCAGGAAATGGTATGAAAATACAGGAGGTTCCGAACTCGCCGTGCAAAAAGCCCAGGGCAGTCTAGAGAAATGTTTCAAAAGTGCCAGAAAAATATTATAAATAAATTATTCTGAAGAATCGCAGAGAAAGGTCTCATTTTCACATATTTATTTAAGAACAATTTTTCCAATGTTCTCAATCGATATGAATAATTTCTTTGTTGGAAAAGGATGAAGTTGAACTGTTTACTAAGTAAATGCATTGAAAATTTTTTTTTCAATTCGGCAGGACTTTTTTAGTAGCCGCGATCCAAAAATTGACCAAAATGCAAACAGCTTGGTCTGGCCAGGCGTAGCTTTCTAAGCGAACGTTATCAAAATTTTACCGTCCAAAAGGAAAGTCGTTTTTTTACTTCCCTCCCCCACCCCCCACTAATGGAAGGGAAAGTGACTACTGTGTTCGCACAAAAAAAAATGATAACGACGGATATACGACGTTACGACTCAAGACGATTAATAGGCCATCCACTATGATGTTAATGTTAACGTAATGTTATTCGGCAATGGTAATGTTAGCATTCAAAGCAATGAGTTTCAAATGGTGACGTTCACAATCATGTTAGTGGCAATGGTAAGCATTACCCATTGAAACTCGTTGCTTTGAAATGCTAAAATTACCATTGCCGATAACATTACGTTAACATTAACATCATTGTGGACGGGCTATAAGACAATTTCCATTCTGTCATCTGTCGAATGTGAGTGTGAATGTAAAAAAATGACCGAACCTATACACGGTTTCTCAAAAGTATCGCATTCCGACTCCAAAGCGGTATAATGGGCCTAGTACAGCGTACTTTAAATTTGCTATTTCATTGTGTCACTTAAATAAACAAGCCAAACAATGAATATTCGTCTGAATATATTCTATTGTTTTCCTCTACAAAATTTGTAAAAATTGATGAAAAGTGCTACAATCAGCCGGAAAATTTAATCACCAAGATCGAGCGCCATTTGTGACGTCACCGTCCCCGACTAATCATGCAACTCCCAACTCCTCCCACCGCGCTGGTCGGGCGGATGCACTGGGATTGTGACAGCGGGTTGGATCAATAGCGTACTATCATGCCAATGTAGTGCAGTATGGGTCAGGAGTTCAACGACTCCTCATAAATGAGTTCATTCAAGCTCAAGTCCATTGCTTTGTTACATCAACATTTATTTGCCCAATCATTTAAATCACCTGAATTGGTTTTAATCTTGAGGTTTTTGCCATTTTCACACAAGTTTTGCAATTAGAACAAAATCTCTACGCCACTGTTAGTTTCTGCGCTCTGAACGCCAGTTTGCCACACCTCCGACCCATACGATTGGAAGGGGACGATGACGACACATACGGCGCGTATACAATGCCAGTTTAGAAATGGGAGTGAAATTCTCGAAATTTACGTACATTTTTATTTCCATCAAACTTCCTGTTCAAGCAAAAAACAAATAACATTATTGTACAGGCCTATTATGGAATCTACTCAAGAACGCGAGAAAAATATTTTCAAAATAATTTTTTTCTCAAGATATAGGGGAGGGTCAAAAGTTAGGACTTCGCCCCTCACCATTTCCGTTATTTGAAGTGATTTTGGGAAACTGTTTGTGATAGACTAATCAGTGAAAATTATCAACCACTGGGTGTGCACTGAATTTGCGTTAATGATACCTACAGAGTGAGTCATAAATCACAAAAAAACAGTGTTCCTCATTAATGCCTCTAAAATATTCCATCGGCTCCTAAAATAATTTAGAAGAAAATATGACTCTTTTCGTCGCCTTAGAAGAATTCTTAGTGGCGTTTTCAAAAGAAAATGAATTTTTCAGATCTTGAATCGCCACAAATATCAAAAAAATATTGAGTCCGGTGCACACCCAGTGGTTGATAATTTTTACTGATTAGTCTATCTCAAACAGTTCCCCACAATCACTTCGAATAATAAAAATAGAGGACACAAATTCCCAAAGTCCACCCCCCCCCCCCCCCCATATCTTCAAAAATGAACGTCATCAATTTTTTTGAATATTTTATTATTTTTTTCTTGCGAGTGGATTCCACCGTGTGATCCAAACCATTCCGAATTGGGATAGGCTGTTCCCTGGCAAAAAGCAGTTGTACATCTCGGAATTTGACCATGTCACAGCCTACCCTAATTCGGAATGGTTCGGATCACACGGTATATACCGCTCTGGACTCAGAATGCGATACTTTTAACACACCTGTATATAACGGAGTTTGATTTGCGATTTTAACTATCGATGGGGGCGCTGTTAAGATAAGATGGACGAGTGTAAGTTTCTCTGTCAGCTGTCATCGTGCGTAGTGTAACAGTTGTTTTGTGGTATTTGGGTTATTAATTACTGCATGATCATTATTCAACAAAAGTTCATTTTCTTGAATAATTCGATCACCTATACCGAGTATTTTCACAATTCGCGCGATTGTCACTGGTTATCTGACAAAAGCGTCAGAATAGAAATGACGTGAAAACTCACAAATTAGCTTCACCATTCCAGCGACAGAGAGCGTCTGGATTTTTGAAATCGCGAATCATTTGAAAGCTCTTGAAAAACTGTATTCAAAACAGTTGAAAGTATTTCTCCATCTATCATCTGTCAAACAGTCAACAATGTCAAATTGTGAATCCTGGATTCTAGACGAGAAGTATTGTGGCTCGTATTGTGGTGTCACAACAGATTTTTAAGGGTTTTCTAAGGTATTTTGAAAGCCGGTCTAAACGAATTTGCTTATCAGTTAACATTTCAACTTATCCTTCTTTGATGATTATTCATATCAAGTGGGAACATTGGAAAAATTGAAAACTAACTCTATGACCTGCCGAGGAGAACATTTTCAAATGTGATGCCGCTGAGATTAACAGTAGATGATAAGAAGGAGTGAGTTACGGTGTATGGTGAAATTTAGCCATAACTGGGTTGAATCTCTGATGTTGTAAACTTTGAAGGGTCCTCACTCGCTCCCTCAGGTCAGTCTGATCCAGAGGCTTCACCTCTTGAATTGTATCTCGAGGCATTAGGAACAGAACAACAAGTTTACCAAGAGGCATTTCCCTGTCACAAAGTGTAATTTTGAAACTGCTAACTGCCGGACTACTGGCCAAACAGGCGAAATATGTGGATGGTCCTATGGAAAGTTTTCAGCCCAACATCTCGCCTCTTTGGCCAGACCGCTTTCCAAATCTGCGGTCGAAAACCGCAGTGTAAAAAATATACTGCTAATGACTTAGGACACTTTTTACAGTCTATTTATTATGAATCGTATGGTGACCCGTCTAAATGTAAACATGTATTTGAATTGGGCCACAAAGGGCTGACTGTTTTGATGAATTCATTTTCTAAAGAATACAAGGAGTCGTTGACGTAATTTTGAAAAGCACAGTAGTGTATGTTTCCTGAATAAACTATACAAGCTGGTGCCTTTCCGCTGAATGAATATTCTTTGCAATGAATCCCGATGTTATAATTCTTCATCCATTTGAGCAAGTCTTCCAGACATCCGCAGTCAAACGGATTGCCGTAAAATCTGATTAATTTCAAATTGGTCAATTGGAAGAACACCTTCAAGTGCAAATACTGCAACCGGTTGAGGCTCAGGTCTAAACTGTACAAGTTCGGGAACGAAATATTCTCGCCCAACGTGCGAATTACGTTTCGGTCCAGATCGAGGGTCTGCAGTGCAGGCGTGTGGAGAAAAGCATCTTGCGCTATCACTTCAATACGGTTGTTGGAGAGGGTCAAATGTGCCAACTTCACTAGACCTTGCAGCATGTCGCTCGAAACTTCGGTCAACAGATTTCGGTCGAGGTATAAAAATTCGAGCTTGGACAATCCAGGGGTGTAGTACTCTTTGATGCGATTCCCTTGCAAGCTCAATGATTTCAAACTGTAATTGGGCTGGTCGGACGGGTCCATGATGAACGAAGTCAGTCTGTTATTGTGCAAAAAAAGATCACTCAGGGTATTCGGCAGCTTGTTGATCTCTATAAGCCACTTGATTTGGTTATTGCCGAAGTTTGCATTCACCAGTCGACGCGGTAGTTTGGAGAAAGGAACCGCGAATTCTATCCCGTTGTTATCCATTTGAAGACGCGTCAGCGAGCTGAGACTTGAAAACATTTTTTCGGGAAGTCGCTTGATCGCGTTGTTGAACAGCTCGAGGGCTTCCAATACCTTGAAGTTTTCAAGAGCGTCAGGCGATATGTCATTGAGCATCGAGTGTATTTCCAAAATATATATATTTCCGACGCTTTGTGGTATTTGGTTCAGCTTTGCTTGCGGCGAAACCTTGCCAACAATTTTGAGAACCATATCGTTTCTACTAGCATCATATTCGTATTGGCACGTGTAATCACTTTGACTGTATCCGTTCAGAGCTTTATTTACTTCAACACACACTTCACCCACCGTTAAACTACCAACAAACAAACAAATGGAAAGGATACCGCGCATCATCATTGTAGCAGGTAGAAACCGAATTATTTGACTGAGTGTTTTAGCATCAGTGCACTCTTGCCCATAATATAAGTGGAAATACCTACTAAGAAATAAATAAGTAGATAACCTTGGCGCGCTTATGCTTAGACGGACTTGTCGTGAATATGGCTATACAGGTGGCCCAACGGAATAAACACAACATATGGGTTTCCAGGCGCTTGACCTCTTAGGTATTGCCATCGCAACAAATCCTCTCAAGCCTATACCTCTTTGCATCTCCAAACTTTTCACTGATCACTGTTAGAAAACGAGCAATTGTCGAGTAATATTATGGACAAGAAATAAACTGCTGCCATTTTCCATGCTAATATAATTATGCAACCAAACATACATTCAACAGACCATCTACTAGTTTTGAAATGTCTATGGGCGTAGGCGGCATATGACAGTGGCTAAATGAACGGTGGACTTTTTTCCGGGGAGACATTTGAGCCGTGGGATGATTTATCGGTGTGAAGACTCGGGGATAATAATTAGTCGTGGAATTTTTTTCGGTTGGACGTTTGAGCTGTGATTTGATTTCGCTGTTTGACCGCTAAGTGGGCTCCCCTAGCAACCACATGTTCATGATTGCATGCTGTAACAATGGATAATATGTGGTTGTCTTTCTCCCGCTTTGAATTTTCAATATGACCTATTGGGGTTGGGCGAAACCTCATTTCAAACCTTCTTCAATTGTCCTCACATTGGTGCTATTTTCTGCCGATTTAAGGCAATTTTTTTCAAATTATTGTTGCCATTTTCAGAGTTTTTAGAGGGGTGTGCACGGTGCAAGGTGCAACCTCTTCCAAGAAGCTGACTGGAAACTGGAAGTTGACGAACCCATATCGGAGCTAATGTGTCCCTCTCGCAAACACATTACATTATAATATTGTAGGTATTCATTATTATATTTACACTAGGTACGTATGCGAATTTTTATTGGGCCACCTGTACATAGGTATAATTCATAGGTAGAAGTGATTGTGTAGCTTGACCCGGAAAAGGTTATCTACATTTCAAGATTGACTGTTTATATCTCTCTTACACATATCTGTTCTGTTCTATATTCTTATTTCTTGTCACTTGTGATAAAATAATAATTAACTATTTATATGAACTGTTCGTCAAAAATTAAGCCTATACCATAATTTGCTTCTATTTCAAGCAAGGATATTGCTACGAGCGACGATTCCCGTGCATCCTGGTAAACACGCGATATATCTAGGCTATTCCACGGCCACAGTGTACAAATGCGCGGAGCTTGGACATTTCTAGAGTGTGCGAGGTGGCATTGGAGTATGGAGACTCAAACGCCTGATCAAGACACATCTGTCCATTTGGCGGCGGCGCCGGCTCATCTAGAGCACGGCAGAATTATGCGCGAGGTGTGTGGGATTGTTCGGGAGTCGCCTAGAAAATCGTATGCCGGGTCACTGTCGAGTTTGCTGGAAGATGATGGAAAGTTCGGGAACACTAATCGGAGACCTATGTAAGGCATCAACCGTCGGCTCACGAGCTGTTATGAATTGGAATGCGAAGTGGTAGCGAGCGGATCAAAAGCGAGTAGTAATCA
Organism: Anaspis maculata; assembly: GCA_949128115.1. Lineage (NCBI taxonomy): Eukaryota > Metazoa > Arthropoda > Insecta > Coleoptera > Scraptiidae > Anaspis > Anaspis maculata. Next base: position 25,710,238 of record OX421967.1, read on the forward strand.
CAGCGATAATTCCAAGTAGATAATTGTTGGCGTGTAGTTATTGTAGTACGCAGTGATAAACAATGTGTGTTAAAAACGATCGTCTCAATTATATTCGAACCCGTACGCGAAATACGCAACAATATATTTGATGAAAAAATGAAAAAATACCCGATTTGAAAAGACTTGATGTGCCTGATAGAGTTTTTCTTCACCTCTGCAAGTCGCTATGTTTTTTCTCTTCAAGATTGGAAAGGTGATAGATATCAATATCTCGAACCGGTTTTTTACTTTCGATTGTATTTTGTTTTTTCAAAGAGTTCTTGATTTTTTTGTGAGATTATTGGATTTCTTTTGACAGACGGCAGCCGCAGCTGACAGTTGACGGCGAAATCCTCGAACAGAAACGTCAAACACAATTAATAAGAAAAAGTTATTGGGTTAGTGGTTTAGCGATAAAGTGGCAAGGAAAGTTTGAACATATTAGAATGCAAGAAATTGAAGGCTTGCATGGTGTGGGAGCAAACAAGCATTGTGCGTTCGGTGGTTGTTTCAGTGACTCGCGATACTTTTTTGTCGACACAAGCGCCATCCACTGATTTGACAGTCAGCAGTCGACAGTCGACGCATCCCAGATCGCCGATCAGGTGGGTGATCTGAACATGCGCCCTTGCGTGCGACAGTGGATGGGAACATCCCTTGAAATAGGATGGCGATTTTCTAGGAGTAAAAAAAAACACCTACTGTTACGTATTTCGCATACGGGTTCGTTTATAATTGAGACGATCGTTTTAAAACACACACTGTTTATTACTGCGTACTACAATAAATACACGCCAACAATTATTTACTTGAGAATATCGCTGGTATAGACAATACAAATAGAAAAGACCATATGTCGTCACGGATTTTTATGGTTGCGTAGGAACCAGGCGAGTCCATCATTCAAAAAAAGGTAGGCTGATTTTTGATGCCCCAATATCCGTGACGACGGTGGTGATAAGATATGGTCTTCTCTATTTGTATTGTCTATATTACTAGTTGCTTTCTATCCGCTCTCGACCACTTCGCATTCAATAATACTTGTATAAGCCGAGGATCGGTGCTCTATACATATAGCTCAGACTAATTAACTCGAATGTTCCATGGGTCCTCCAGCAAATTCCACAGTGACCCGGCGGACGATTTCTAGGCGACTCCCGAAAAATCACACACTTTCGCGTGCTTCCCGTGTGTTCTGGAATGTCGGCACCTCAGGCAATTCGGCTGATGTTTTCTGATCGACCGTTGAGTCTCCCTATGTATTCCAATCGCCAAGCCATCGTGTATATTCTGGAAATGTCCAGAGCTCCGCCCTTGTACTGCCAGGAGCACTGTATTACATACATCAAAATTTTTGTAACTCCAAAAAATGTGACATTGCCATGAAGGAGCCTTTACGTAGTATATTCACCATGAAGCCAGGAACCAAGCCTTTTATTCTGTTGGGCCACAACTGCAATGAAGCAAGACCTTGTCGCTTTTTTTTCTAATGACAAAAAATTTGATGTATGCTGTATTTTGTTCCTGACGTTACACTGCGCTCTGTTGGGAAGAGTCTAGAAAGATCGCGTGTTCTCCAGAATCGCCGCTCGTAGCCCTACTCTACAGGGTGTTTCAGTGACCTTGCACAATACTTCGGGAGGTGATTCCTCCCAAAAAAATAAGTCGAAAAGTCAGAGTAAAATTTTTTTGTCAAGTGCTCCCTGAGGGAGTTACAGCCTCTCAAAGGTACAAAATGCAACAAAGTTTTCAATTATTTGCTGAAGAACTGTCAAAGGTAAGAGCTTGAAATTTAATTTTTTCGATAGATTCGTTCAATCCAAAACTTTTATTCTTCCTGCATTTTTTCCGTAGGATGCATCATTCTGAAGTAAAAGTGAAAAACACGGACGTGTCATGAATAATTTTCAACATAATTCCAATCCCCTCTAATTTCGCCGCCACTGATTAGATTTGTTTAAAACTTAGCATGTACATTTGCACTGTTAAGAAACTTCACTATACCAAATTTGAAGTTTCTACCTTCGACGGTTTTTCAGCAAATAATTGAAAACTTTGTTCAACTTCGTACCTTTGAAGCGCTGTAACTCCCTTAGGAAGCATTTCAGGGAAAAATGTTACTCTTATTTTTTGACTTATTTTCTTGAGAGGAATCACCTCCCGAAGTATTATGCAAGGTGCACCGAAACACCCTGTATAAACCACGGTCGAAAAAATTATTATAGCTTCAGCGCCTTATATTCCTTAACTACGCTTCGGGATCTAAACTGGACGCTTCAGCTATAATAATACTATCTCAACCTTGGTGTATAATAATACAGATATGTACTATTAACTATAGCTACTTTGATTCAACAATGGACACGAGATAACGAGAGCGACGTCAGAAAGAAGCATTTTGTTAAACCGCCTTTTTAACCAATAAAACAGTAAGTTCCGAAGTACCTATGGGCTAAGTGTACAGCCACGTGCATGTAGCGCCACCGCGGAATGTGAAACTCTTGTGGTCTTGTGGGAGCGATTTACTTTGCGAACATCTCACTAGTCACTAGATGGCGCTCGTGTCGACTAAAAACATTTCATGAAACATTTTAAATTTTCTTTACGTGGTGGCTCCATCACAACATGCACAACCAACAAATACACGAGAAATAAATAATGTCATCTTAGAGGTCAAAACAAGTTGCAACAACCACGTCAAAGCAGGCTGTCGTCTGCCATCTGCGTGTGCTGTCAAAGATCGCCACAAGACGTTCTTATTTTTACCACCATGGGCTCTGTGTGTCCTACGCGTTGACAGCTCAAGGTCATGCACATAGCCCATATTGCAGAACTAGTGTTACGATGACGACTGTTGTAATACGAGTAAGTGTAAGTTTGTAATGTTGTGTACAAGTATTACTTACAAGAAGGAACTGTAATTGTAATTGTAACTCTGACCATTTTGGGCAGAGTGTTACGCTAAAGCACAAGCTGAACGTCAAAAAAAAAACTAACAACCACCCTTATCAAATTATAAAAATAAACCCGAACAACATAAGCGAGTTTAGGCATCATTTCAATAAGATAACTATTAATTTTGACAGAAGCACCAATGAAGTATTTGACGAATTCATGGAGTATTTTCTCTGATGCTTTAATTTAACATGTCAAAGATACCGTACAGCTAGAAAATCTTGCAAACTCAACAGCAAAGCAGCAGAGTATTCTCAGGATCTTTTGAAAGACTTAGATAGACTTAGATTTTTGAATTGGATTAAAAGGACAAATAATAACAACAACATAGACTTGCAATACCAGAAGCTTAAAAAAAACATTGATACTAGAATAAACAAAGAAAAAAAGGAAATCTACAGAAGTAGGCTGGCTCAGTCCCTAAACAAACAAAAAACAACTTGGTGCATAATTAACGAAACTCGTGGTGTTCCGCCCAAGAAAAAGTTCATTCGCGAAATAGTACAGGACGACATCTCCTTCACCTGTCCGAGGGAAATTGTAGAACTATTCGGCAGATACTTCCAGACTAAAGTTTCCAAGAGCATAAAAGAACGTTTCGGTAATCACATTCCAAATGAGTGCACAACAAGTAGGGACTGCGGCCAGTCTATGTATTTTTCCCCAATTCTGCCTGCTGAAGTCGAGCTCGCCATAAAATCCCTTCCTAACAAAAAAAGCACAGGTATAGACGAAATCCCGACTTGCTTGTTGAAGGAGTGTGCGGGTGACCTCACAAATAAGCTAGCGGATATGTTCAACAAATCTATAGAGCAGGGTGTTTTTCCCACTGCACTGAAGAAGTCTGTCACGGTCCCAGTACACAAAAAAAAAGAAACATCTGAACTTGAGAACTACAGACCCATTTCTCTACTGAGTGTGATTTCCAAAATTTTTGAAAAAATTGTAGTACAACGTATAAATCAGTATTTAGATAGCAAAAAGCTGCTCCACCCCTCACAGTATGGATTTCGCCCTGGCCTCTCCACCGAGGCCGCAATAACGGATTTTACACAATACGTAAATGAGAAAATGGATGTGAATGAACGAAAGATATGTGTTATGTTTGACCTTTCCAGTGCCTTCGACACAGTAAGACCAGATTTTGTATCGAAAAAAATTGAAAAACTTGGTATTCGTGGACCGATCAACAAGTGGATTCTTTCTTATTTGTCGGAGCGCCAGTTCGTCGTAAAAGTGGGTAATGCGCTGTCCACCCCCTTCGAAAGTGACGTGGGCACCCCTCAGGGAGGAGTAGCCGGACCATCAATTTTTTTACTCTATGTGAATGACTTACCTGCTTACATAACAGAGGGGCGCGTATTCATGTACGCTGACGATACCAGCATAGTCATATCAGCAGCTAATCCCAAACTGCTTCGCCCCCGCGTGGAGAGGGCTCTATGTGAGTTTAGTGAGTGGTGTGAGAAAAACGGCTTAATCATAAATTATTCGAAAACAAAATTAATTGAGTACTGCAACAGACACGTTCAGCCCCTGGGGTTAACATTCCAGTTCCAAAACACAACGCTGGTATGTGAGGATTGTGCGGTTTTTCTGGGTGTCGCGACCGATGTACACATGGCGTGGTCGTACCAGGTGGATAGGGTGTGCAAAAAACTCAATAAATGCTATTATGTGATACTGAATCTAAGAAGGACACTAGACATTGGGTAGTATTAATAAAAAATTAGCATAAGCATTTGCTTGGATTTCATAGGCGTTGTCAGGGAGAGTTTGCTTAGCAACTCCTCAAAAATCTAAGCAAATGCTTATGCTTATTTTTTATTAATACTACCCATTGACACAATGTTGACTATATACTATGCATTCGCGTACTCGGCGATTTCCTACGGTATCATTGCTTGGGGGCGGGCTGTTGACGTGAGCCGCGTATTTATTCTTCAGAAGAGGCTGGTCAGGTTGATTTTTGGGTTGCCACACCGTGAGTCTTGCCGCGAATATTTCAAAAGCAGAAAAATATTGACTGTGTGTTCACTTTATCTGTACAGAATTCTCACCTATATCTATAACAAAAAGTCTGAATTTTCTGTCGCGGACAGTGGTTATTTTACCCGTAACGGTGATATCCTGAGGCCGCGGAGGGCTCGACACGCCTTCCAGGAGAAAGCACCATCTAACGCCGGATGCAGGCTCTTTAATAGACTGCCTTCATCAATTAAACTTGGAACAAATCCCCAAAAATTCAAACATGTGTTGAAACATCATCTCATCCGGGGTTGCTATTACACGGTCGGTGAGTTTATGGAGCATGGCTGATCGAGGCTTGTCTGTTTTGTTGTTTGTTAAAATAATATTGTCTCTTTTTTGTCAAAAAATGTATTGTTTCTAGTGTGTATACTTACGTGATCGTACATTATTTTACTGTACAGTATATGACTGTACCCTATGTTGACTTGCCTATGTACATACAGTATCAAGAAAAGGTTAATAAAGATTATGATTATGATTATGATTAATACGTGTTTTTCATACTACTTTATCTATTTCGCCTTAATTCACTTGATAAAAATAAGAAAATGTACACAACACCCTGGCATTTGAAATGTGCTTATGTCATCACTGACAGCCAATACAGTGGCACAGAGTCTGTTTTCAGTTGCACAAAGTAGCTCTTTTGTAACACTGTTTTTCGCAAAGAGCCTAGAAGACGCGAAATGTCACTTGTCAAACATTTTTATTTTAATCAGCTTTTGAATTTTTTTGCAGTTTGAAAAAAACTGAAAATAAAAATAAAAAACTCGCAGTGAATTAGTAGAGCCATCTTTTCTCTTCTCAAATTGACCTCAATGATAAATTTCTGTTCAAAAATAAGGCTGTTTCGCTGGAAGGCGTGAGCGCAATTTATAGCAAATATGATCGGCGCCCTTAAGGACGGCATTTCCTATCATAAAAAATGGCTGAAACAGACTGCGGATTAGCTGCATAGCGAAAGAGAAACAGATAGATTCTTGTGGCGTGAGTTTCTGCCAAATCTAAGCAGCTAAAAATGTAACAAAAAAAGAGTCTTTTTTTGAAAAAAATATAAAAATTTTGGAAAAAAATTGAGTTTTTCGAATTTTGAACTTTTTTAATTCCTATGAATTTCCATTCTAGATTTTAGATTACTCTTCTTTTTATCAAGTCTCTTACTCCACTGATTCTCATGAAACTCACGTTTAAAGAAAAACTACTAGGAAATGCCGTCCTTGAGCAATAGACTTTTTTTTTTGGCTTCAGGTCTGGTTTGTCCTGACATTTTGTCAGGCTACTTTGAATAGACATTTTGAGGGCTTCACGGCAGTACCTCGTAACTGAAAAATTGAACTTTTTACAGAAGAGCGAAAACAATAACTGAAGTCCAGGAATAGTAACCTACCTACAGAAAATTATACACTAATTTATTTATTTAAAATTATATGATATTATTATGCAATGTTATCAAAGAACAGTTACCTACTGTTTACAGTTACATTGCAAAATATAGTAATTTCCTGCACTATTGGACTTTGAATAAGTTTTTTTGCTCTCCTGTAAAAAGTTCAATTTTTCAGTTACGAGGTACTGCGTGGTACATAAAATTAAAATTATCTCCAAGGACGTTACGGTTACAGGTAAACAGGTAGGATGCTACAATAGGAGAGGGGGTGATGGGAGGTCCCGCAACCCGCAACAAACATGACGACGATTTTTGTTTGTGTCGGGTTACTCGGGTTCATGCGAAGTGAGCCTTTCTGGAAACCACAGTGCACGCCACTGGCTACGAAGTACGTTTACGTTGGTGGTACTGGGTACTGGTGATAAGTGGTTTACCAGTCTGTTGGTAGCCATGCAAAAGTGACGTCCAAACGTCGAACTTGACGTTTCCCGTGTTGTCGACGTTTTGTTGGTTATAATCGAATATTTTATGTGAGAGAAGCGGATTTTCAAATCGAACGTGAAAAGTGCACAACGAAATTCCAAAAACAGAGGCCTTGAATAGAATGAGCGATACCGATCGTGCCGAAGAAATACTGAAAGGATTCCAAGTGTGAGTCCTTGAATAAAAGTCCTTGTCTAGTGAATAAGTGCGTTTGGTTTTGCAGAAATTGGATTTGTCTGCGAGACGCCGACGGGGGCACCGTTTTCTGGCAGGGCTCCGAAGACCTCAGCTATCCGGACGTCGAACATGAAGCTCACGTGCCCAAAAACATCCTCAAATGTCGTGCTGTATCTCGAGAGTTTAACTTTAGCTCCAAAGAACAGATTGAAAAGTTCCGCTTGGAGCAGGTAATTTTTGATGTCATGTACACCAGTCATGTTTAGTTTTCTCTCAGAAAGTTTTATTTAAAGGCAGGTGCTTGGAGGAGTGGTACTTCGAATTTGGTTTTGTTATGCCTGAGTCAACAAACACATGGCAATCGATCATGGAGGCCGCGCCGGAATCGGAAATGATGCCCGCATCAGTACTGAAGTAGGTACCTTATTTTTAATAATGGGCCAAAGTAGTATAGGTATATTAGTTTTTACTGGACAAAAAAAGACCTGAGCCCACACATTCAAAGTAACGGCACAAAACCTTTTTTGGAAAAATATGGATCACTCTCCTGAGCATATTATGCCATTAGAGTCCTTAAGATTCTGGCGTCGGATTCCCTCAGGAGCAGGGATCACGCCTCAGGAGGGCCATCTAAATGGTAACATGAAGGAATTTTGTAATGTTGCTATGATTTCACTCTGAGATGTCACTCAGGATTTCTCTTTGTTGACACAAATGTTTTAGATGTCCTCTTCAAAATCTATTCGTCCCTATTTACAGTATAAAAGCTGTATTACACTACACAATTCCTTGTACAATTCCTTGAACCATCTGTCAATTGAACACTCAAGTTCATTGTTTATTGACACTATTTCGGCAGATTGTTCAAGAAATTGTACAAAAATTGTGTAGTGTAATACAGCTATATTACAGCTATCATGGCAACTCACAACTTTTGCGTAAAAGACACATGAGTACTTCCCTCCCATTTTTAACTTTGAATACACACTTTCAAAAAAAAAATTTATTCGTTTATTTAACGTCGGCCCATTTCCGCAACGAGGCCTAACACCGACGCCGGTGAATGCTTTCCTCCACTATACCGGAAATTTTGCCGAACCCCTGTGTGTTCCAACACAGGGTAGGGATTTTTAACGACCACCAACATCGCATGGGGTCGGCACCATCGTTCGTATTTTACGTGCTATGCGACACACGGCGCGTCTTGCATTTAGCAAGCATTCCAACTAAACCAAGGAGCTTGTTTTCGGGTCCGAAAATCCGTCCCCGGCGGAGATCGAACCCGCGACCTCTGGAGTGGTAGTCGAACGCGCTAACTAACCACACCACAAGCTCCTCCCACTTTCAAAATTGAGCAATCAAGTAAATCATTGCAGAAGTAACTGTAAACAAATTGAATGCAAAAGTTTGGTATGATAGCTCCATGAAGTTTATAAAAATCAGTGGCCGTTAGTGATGAGAAGACATGATCTGGGTGACAAGAATGACAATCTGCCGGAGTTACCTATACTTGCTCAGTGGTTCTCAAACGTTCGTATTGCGACACATTTTTCTGGATCATGAAACTATTCTGACGGCACAGTTTGTGATGAAAAATGTATTTTTACTGTGACTTGTGTGAGGGGGTTTTTCATAATATTTTCATCATTTCAACAACGTTCGAATAATTTTTTACACTTGAACGAGTTTTGAAAAAATCAATTCAAAATTGACAGACACTAAATTTTTTCGACCTACCTACTAATTTTGAACCAAGGTCGCGTTGTTTCCGAAGTGCGACGACTTTTGGTTGGCACGTACTTGATTTCTTTTTCTCAAGATGATGAGCTGCTAATTGAAATCGTGAACTGATGAAAATTTCGAATTTGTACCTAAACTTTCACCCACAAAATATTGATGAGCATGAAAATTTTCAGCGGCAACGTGGTGATTGAGACTAAATTCTACGACAACGACCTGCTCATCTCCACGTCAAGAGTTCGCTTGTTCTATGTTTAAACGGAATAAAAATTATGTTTTTCATTCTCCAAAGGGGACCATTAATTTTCATTAAAAAGGAAACAAACCAGTGACAATGTACTTATTCATTTTGTGTAGGTACCTATATCTAAGCACACAGCACTTTTGTTGGTAATTATTGTGATATGTAAGAACACTACCTATGCTACTTATAATATATTCTTAATAATGATACGTATTCATAAGGATTATTTTATATATTTTGTAAGATATAGAAATCATTTGCCTTTCAGTGTTTTCTTAATTTTTTAAGATACATAATAAACATATTATGCATGACAGTGGTTTTTATTCCTTATTAGGTAGTCTGTTGCTACCCATTTAGGTACGTCTTTTTTTTAACACAAAAAACGTCACATGAGTTTTACCGCTGTTGGAGAAGTGGAGAACAAATCCCGATAGGTAATGACAGGTTTTGAATAATTTGCACCAACGTGAAATCTTCAAGTTCTGTGAACAAAGCATCCTTGGCCTGGTAACAGTGTCGTCAAGCAGTGGGACGGTCGTGCGGTTGTCTCCCTCCGACTATACAGGTGATTTTTTGAAAAGGACCCACCCCAGATTTGACGCCGCCAAAAATTTTCCAGGAGAACGCCGAAACAGGTCGATTTTTATTTTGAGGGGGACATATTCTAGGACACACATTGTCAAATTTTTATATTCAACCTCTCGCCCTCACCCTACCCTATTTTAGAATTTGGAATAGCATTAGGTACTTATGTTGTGATTACATCAAATTAAAGGTAATGAAATTCTCTTTCTGTCAAACATATTTGAATTTTTTTTAAGGTCACCCTTCAACCCCTCTCAAAGGTATCTTATTGTTAATTGAAGGAAAGTTTTCCCCCTATTCAACTCCCGATTCTTGGAAAATAGATTCTCCAGCGAAAACAGGTCGATTCTTATTTCGAAGGAGGCATCTAAGCACGTAGGTACATACAGGGTGTTTCCAAAATGGTGTTACAAACTTCTAGGGGAGATTCCCCATCAAAAATGGACAAGGAAAATATATACCTTTGATGTCCTAAAATGCTCAGTTGAAAAGTTACAGGGTGTTCAAGTTGACTTTTTAAAACTGATTTTTTGACATAAGTTTTGAACCGTTCAACCGATTTTGTTCAAGTTCTCACCAAAGTTAACTGAAATAAGTCTCTATCGAATAATAGTGACGTGTTGGAGAAAAAAGTTCAGGGGCGTAGATAATGGGGGCTATCCTCATATTTCCCCCCCAATTTTTTACACCCCTAGCTATTTGCCTAAATTGTTCCTTTTTTTTTATTCTACGTTCAATTTAGAGAAAAAAGTTACTCTTGCAAAATTTTGATTAGAGGCTTCGTTTTTGAGATATCTGAGTTTGAAACTTTGGAAAACATCTCGAAATTGCCACTTTCCAAGGCCAAAAAATTAGAATTAAAAAAACTCATTATTTTTCAGCAGAAATAGGTTCTCTTCAATTTTCTACGTTGATAAACCACTATTTTCTCTGAGAAACGAGAGCTTTTCAGGGAAAAAAAATTGGGCTCATTGAAAGTGGCGATTTCGAGATGTTTTCCAAAGTTTCAAATTCAGATATCTCAAAAACGAAGCCTCTAATCAAAATTTTGCAAGAGTAACTTTTTTCTCTAAATTGAACGTAGAATAAAAAAATAAGAACAATTTGGGAAAATAGCTAGGGGTGTAAAAAATTGGGGGGGAAATATGAGGACAGCCCCCATTATCTACGCCCCTGAACTTTTTTCTCCAACACGTTACTATTATTCGATAGAGACTTATTTTAGTTAACTTTGGTGAGAACCTGAACAAAATCGGTTAAACGGTTCAAAACTTATGTCAAAAAATCAGTTTTAAAAAGTCAACTTGAACACCCTGTAACTTTTCAACTGAGCATTTTAGGACATCAAAGGTATATATTTTCCTTGTCCATTTTTGATGGGGAATCTCCCCTAGAAGTTTGTAACACCATTTTGGAAACACCCTGTATATTGGCAAATTTTATCTTCAACCCCTTCGTCCCCACCCTACCCTACTTTGAAATTTCAAATAGCAATATCTACCTTGTGATAGGTACATCATATTGAAGGTAATAAAATTCTTTTTCTGTAAAGAAATATTCCAAGTTTTTTAAAACACCCTCTAACCTTTTTCAAAAATTCTCTCAATTTGGGAGGCGAAGGGGTTGAAGATACAAATTTGGCAATACGTGTCTTAGATGTCCCCCTCGAAATAAAAATCGAACCGTTTTTGCTGGAAAATCAATTTCTCAAGAATTGGCGCTAATAGGGGAAAACTTCCCTTTAATTAACAATGAAAAAATTCCGGGAAGGGTTGGGGGTGATTTAAAAGATATCAAAATATGTTTGACAAAGAGAATTTTATTGCCTTTGATTATTACTAGGTGGACCCGTGGGCTACGCCTCACGCTTTTTCAGTAGCAATTTTTTTTATAATAGGTAAAGCCGGTCGGTATTTTTCAAACGGCGCCGGCGGGTTGTTTCGGACATGCATTACAATAAAAGTCACTTTTTCTGTCTCGGGGTTAACTCATAAACTTGGCTTTGTTGTTATGGTCTTGATTCTTGCAACAATTGTTTTCATAGTGAAAAATCCAGATTGAAAAGTCAGGCGAGAGTAAAATACAGGGATACATGTCGAAAACAATCTGATACCTATAGGCATTCTGCACATTTTGAATATCCCGCCCGTTTCAGCACCCTCATGCGGCAGTTGTGAATAGGGATGGGCGATATCGTGATCCGGGTATCAAAGTTTGATGAGAAAAAAATATCGATAATTATATATTTATCAAATATCGATAATTATCAAAGTATCAAAAATTGATAATTATAAAAATATCAATATGAAAATAAGGATATCAAGTAATAATATGAAAAAATATATCATCTATGTTCAATCTAGACTTACATGATAAGTGAAACTTACTTCTTTGGCGGTCTTTGGTCTTTATCTTTTATTTAATGATATTTTAATGTTATGATAACCATTGTCTATACTTTGATATATGTTGACATTTATCGATATTTGACATTTTGTTAATTATCAACATTTGACATTTTGATAATTATCAACATTTGATATTTTGATAACTATCGATATTTGATGTATCGATATGTTTTAAAAATGATATCATTAGTTGATATATCGATATATTGATAAATTTATTAATATATCAATAGTTTTGCCCATCCCTAGTTGTGAACATATGTGTAGGTAAGGAAAATTGTCAATATTGAAGTTGATGAATTGTTGGAATTGACATTTGCAGGTGGTATGATTAATTCAAATGGCATTGTTCTATGGAAACATATAAAAAATTGTTATTTTTGGCGCTGAAGCAAATCCGCAGAGTGCCTATCAAGTATATTTTTGTTTGTATACCTATCCATATGTACCTACCTAGAACATCATTGGGGATTGTGAAGAAAGGGTCAGGTCGACAAACAACAAAAAACGGATATATCCGGTGAAATCTCAAAACTTTTTTTCTGCACGATTACAATACTTTCCCTCCGTGTTCGTGGGTGGGCCGGGAAAGTAATACATAATATAAAAATTGTTAGGTACTTGATAAAAAGTGAACGTGCACATTTGCTATTTCCATAAATAAGACTGTAAACATTCTATTGTAGGTACAATGGCCGTCATTCTTAATTTCCTGACTTTCCACTGATATCGTAGTACAATTTGATAGAATCACTAAAAGTAATGTAGAAAATGGAATTCAATCAGTAGCAACCGCCGCAATAATGGCTAACGCCGTTTATAGGTACCAGTGTAAACACAGAAAATAATTTAAAATTTATATTGCATGAACGGCCGCAGATGGAGCTGCGAAAACTTGAAACTGTGCTTGATTCAGTCATTGTTAAGGTGCAGCAAACTGTTTTGAAATATCTTTGAAAGTTTTTGTTTGAAAGTAAAATATGTTGAAAATGGAATTTAGGAAATATTCACTACTAATTCATATTCTTTGTCTCATCGATTTAAAGAGAATTCAGTCGGTATGTTTCCAAGATTTAGTTTCAAGAGACTTCAGGATCTTTGAGAGATATTTCAAAACAGTGTGTTGCATCTTGATAAAAGACTGAACTGAATGGAGCATGTTTTTTCAAGTTTTCACAACTCCATCTGCCTCAGTGCATGCAATATAACTTTTCAATTATTTCCTCTGTATTACCCTGTATATTCAGTGTCAGCCATAGTTGGGGACGATCCGTGCGGTGGCTATACCTCCATTGATTTTACTTTTCGACATCCCTTTTATTATTTCACTCATCACTTTTTATTAATTGCACCATATCGTGAGAAATCATTGAATACTTGAGAAATCATCGTTGTAATAAATAGGTACATGCAGTTAGTTTTGCTTACAATGCGATCGTGTTTTCAGCTTAATCAAGCGATTAGGCATGGAGCGTTTCGTGATGTGTTGCTCTTGTGCGTATGCTGGAAGCTCACGAACGCTTCGCTCCGAGTTTCGTATAAAAATGATTTGGAATCAAAACACAAAGAACCGCCCACAAAGCAAACCAAATAATGCGTCAACATACAGTGAGTCTAAAAAACAAGAAAAAGTAGCCGGGAAATTGAGTAATTAAATAGCTTAGAATCATCGAGCCAAACGCTCACATGCTGTATACGTGCCAATACCGAGCGAGCGCAGGAGGAGAGCTCAGGAGGAGAACTTGATCGCGCCAGGAGTTCAGCTTAAATTTTCAATCATATAAACCATATAAATCGTGCAACCAATGCGACCTATATTTCTCACACTTGATTCAACTGGACCACTGGTGGTCTGACCCAACGTCTAAAATACAGCTGATTTTGCATTTTCGTCGCACACACGGAACATCACAATATGCGGACGCTCGAACGTGTGTGCATCTATGACCCACAAGAGAGGAGGGGGGACGGGTTTTAATATATAGATTATTATTACTATTATTATTATTGTACTACACCCACGTTGAATTTGATGTACCACAAGATAGGTGATGCTATTTGAAATTCTAAAGTAGGGTGGGGTGGGGGCGAAGGGGTTGAAGATATAAGTTTGGCAGTACGTGCCCCAGATGTCCTTCTCAAAATGAAAACCGATTTATTTCGGCTATTTTCCCTAGAAAAAAATTCGGTGGTGAGAAATTTGGGGTGTATTTTAATTTTGAAAATGAACACCTGTAGGTATGTACCTAGTATATTGTATGATTTATACACACCTATGTGTGTATAAATTTAAAAAAAAAAAGATTGAGTATCAAACTGGTTGTTGGTTGTTGGATGAATCATTTCTAAAGAGGTGAGGTGAGGTGAATAAATAATGACTGCCCGTTGCCTGCTCTTGCTCGATAACATTTCAAGAATATTCCAAATAGAAAAGACTACAAGATGAGTCCCAAGAGGTGGAAAAGGTCTTGGTAGTAAACACTCCAGCGTCGTCTATTTTTGTAAATATATCCAGCCGAGTATCCGACACAATGCTTTGGAGAATTGAAGGGTATTCCACCGCGAAATTTACACGCATCCTCTTTTCTATACACTTTAGGTACTATAGACATACACACATGAGAGGAAGGCGTCTTTGTGTCTGTATGATTAAGAAAAACGACACGAGAGTTTTCTTTGTGCTGAAAATCCATCCCGCGGCATTGTCGAGAGGTTTTTATCTCTTCATCCCCCACATCCAGAGACGGATCCTGATGGGAAATATCACAGCGGCAATTCTGATCCGGGAAAGTTTCAAACATTTTGGGGTCACTCTTTGGATTTTATGCAAGTAGGGACCTGTTGATGCATGATGCGACACATTTGGATTCAAAATGGTTCCATAAAAATTATTATCATGAGGTGACCGATATCCCGCAATATCCAGAGACGTAGAAATAAAGTTTCTATTCAGGCGTCCGTCCCTTCGATCCCTGCATTTTCCTAAAGATGCTGATGCATATTAACAGTGGTTTTTTAAGCCATACGGAGTGGTGAAGACTATACGCTTCTTTTTTGTAATTTTTCGTATTTTTTTCATTGGTACATTTTTCATGGTATACTCTATACACTGATAGAAAAGACCACCAGATTCATCCACTTGGTAAGCCAAAAGTAGTCCCGAGCGTTACCCGCGAAATTTAAAATTCCAGTTAGAAAGAGGTGCTTATTTCGCTTAATCACAGCTAAGTGCTATGGTAATTTTAAATGACACCAGTTTAATACCAATTTTAATGAATGAGAAAATAATATTTTTGAATGAAGCTGATTTTATTACACAACACTCACAACAGCTGAGCCGACTAAAAATAACAAACATCATAGAGAAATGGAGGTTAGAAATCGTACGTAATTGTCAAATTTGCTGAATGTAATGCCATTGGCTTGGCGTAAGAATAATTTGCCCGGGTAAGACTACCAACCGAACAAAACTAATATTAGTTCCAAACGCGCCCATGTTGTTACAGTCTTTGGTGCTTTTGTTTGCTATAGGTTACATCACTGAAATTCGAAAAAGTCCGTTCTATCGGTGTACAGACTATATCTAAAAATCTTCCATATTCTTCGCTATGCCCATTTATTTCGTCTCGCCAACTACTGAGATCGAGAACGATCGATCAGATATACCTTAACCCGGCGCTTGTGTGGTGGGGTAAAAACGACCCAAGCAAAATTTCATGTCGTTATATTTCGGTGTGCATACGAACTTCACACCCCCGCTTCTCAGTACCTTCAAGTGGCTACCTCTTATTCACTTTTCAGTTGTCAGTCGGCTATCACAGCGCCTACGTCGACAGAAATTCAACTTGGGTCATTTTGACCCCACCACACAGTTCACGTGCACATTTAGAAAAAGGTCCCTCCAAAGCGCAAGCAACTCTGCTTGCTCTTGCTCATGTGTCGATCCCTTGTGGAAGACATATTTGCATCAACCTATCATCAAAACAATATTCATTGCTGGATCAAACATGGAAAATAAGGCCATTATTGCCTCAATTTCATGAATTTGTGTGGTGGGGTGAAAATCACCCATGAGACTATGGAAAATCAACTTCTTCACTTTTTGCATGATATGACGGTACCTTTTCAAATTGTAGAATCAATTCTAGTTTGGTAACTTCATAGAACATCAAAGATCATTCTGGTCACTATTTCAAGAGAAAAAACTTCTTCTTTCTTTTTTTGTGGTCCCACAAAACTGGGTGATTTTCACCCCAGCACACCATGCTCGGGAATATTTTCCACCACACAAGCGCCGGGTTAACTATTAATTTTCAACAACTACCTATATGTTTTGCCAAAAGCTGCAAGCGAGTTCTCCAGCGGCTCCTCCGCCAATTGTACGGGTTTGTCGCTTGATCCCGAGTTGAAGTCTCCAGTGAAAACAATGTTGGAAATACTCTGTGGTTGGAAACATCATCAGGCCTAAAAAAAATAATGTATCAGAAGTGTTGTGTTCCCTGTATTATTCATCTGTCCTAGGAATGACGCTGGCTCTGTAGTTGACTCTTTGTAGAAATGAAATTGAAAAATTGTATGTCAACTTGAACTTTCGTTTTTATTCGATCTCTTTGGTTTTTCTATAACACTTCATACCTAACTCGCTTTTCCGCAACAAGAGGATATAGCCTGTACTGCACTCGAGTGTTTGCGAGCGAAAATGTTTCGCCAAATAAGTATTTTGATTCGGTTTGCGTTGCCCGTTAGCCTCATCTTCTAGCAGTTCATCCTGTAGATACGAACAAGATCCTTGAAATGAAATTTGTACAGAGTCCCAGGATGATACGTAACCAGCACAAATTCACAATGTGATCAATCAAACCCATAAACCCTGTTCGTATGATTTTTTAAATTTCAGCCGCGACATCATTAGGTAAGTTCATTTTTAACTCGAAACGGTTTTGGATTTTTTTGAAAAGTTCAACAAAGAACCCATGCTTTTTCTCGAATTGGTGAGAATTTCTTGTTGGAAAATGGATTCTTTGTTTTCAAATTATTTCAAGGGGGAAACTTCTAGCATGGGGGAAATCTCGCTAGATCACCCTGTACAATGATTTGATGCATATTTGATATTGTTTTATAATACTCGCCAATATACCTTCCGCTAGTTTTCTGAACGCATTTGTACATTTTTGCCAAAAAAAAAACTAAACTGTAAATCAGCTTTGTCGCGCCGGTCCCGCTGCTTACATTGGGGGTGATGATAACAGGTCGGTAGTTACCTTACCTAACATAGTGATAAATTCCGTAGGCACGCAAAACCAGAAAAGACAATTGCATCACGAAATTATTTCGACACATCAGAAACACCTGACGCACACAATAAATACCTGAAGCCTTCGCTCTGAACAGAATGTCGGAAACGAAGCATCGACCCTTTGCCTTGTTCCATCTAGAAACCTGCGCGAATCCAAGACGTCGGCGTCGCGTCACCACGCTACGAAGCTATCCTGTATCCACGGGACCACGGGACCGGCGGTTCTTGTTTCCAGACGACCCCTGCACTTCCTTTCGATACTCAAAACGGATTTCAAGGCTTGTCATGTTCGATTTTCACAAAAACAGTGAAATTTCACGCGTCTGTCGGTTTTTCCTTCAACTCCTAACAATACGTATCTACTTTTGAAAATTTTCTATGCCCTTTTCGCAGGGTTGAGATCAGTTAAATATGTAGTACCATGTGATCAACAAAATTCGGAATTGGGGTAGGCTGTGCTCTGGCCGAAAGCAGCTTGACATCCTGAAATTTGACCAGGTCACAGTCTACCTCAATTCCGAATTTTGTTGATCGCATGGTATAAACAATAAACATAGCGTATCGCGTAAGTATCTTTACAAATTTGCTTGAGTTAGGTACCTACTGCAATAACTGAGTCACATGTTTATTGTTCAGACACACTATTAGCCCAGGCAAAACATGTTTTGACTCGGACTAAATTAAGGAAAATATACTAAAAGTCCCCATCTGTTCGAGGCTTGACATTTTTTCTGTGGGAGGTCGAAGGTACAAGAAGTTACCATTTTTGAAATCGTTCCTTTTTTCAGACTTCTTTCATTGGACCTTATATTTTCAAGGTCGACGGAAACAATGCAATAAGTTCCCAGAAAGTGTATTGCACCAGTGGCGTACCAGACGACTGCGAAGGGGCCGAAGTGCAATTTTTCACAATGTCGAATGGTAAACCATGACTAACACCTTTTTTGACATGTTTGGTATCATTTCTAACTAAAGCGCACTCTCTGATTCTAAAAATAAGTATGAAATTTTGATGGAGACGTATTTAAACCGGTTTTATAAAAAAAAACCATGATGTTTTTACCCTCAAAGTCACGTAAATATTTTGTTTCTCGAGACCTATCATGTCAAAGCTTGATTTGATGAAACGTGCTATTTCAACGGGAAAATTAGGCTATGATCAGAATGTAACTTTCATTTGGTACTTTATTCATTCCAAAGCATGAAAATAATTTTCTCTATCAAACAAAACGAAAAAAGTAAAATCGGAGCCGTACTTTAGTCATGACATCATTTTTCCTCCGACAATGCGAGTATTCGAAATTAAACTACATTATGCACTTTTTGGAACAAAATTACCGTGTGACTTTGTAACAGCGATAGAAACTTCTAGTCTCGAAATTCATCTATTAAATAGTTCAAATGAACAAGCTATGTCAAACCTGTGATCATGAGTTCAAATTCATATTCTTTATTTACCTCCTTTTTCGATACATTATAGGTACCTATTATATGAAACATCATGACACTTGGGTATCAAATAAATGATTAACTAAAATAAATAAAATGAATATGGAACACAAAACAGAATGAAATTGAACGTCCTACGTTCAATATATACTTATTTATGAACATCAGGTCATTCCCACTTCTAGTACGTATTCACAGAATGAATTTCAGAAACTTTCGGTAAACGATGTCTATTTCTGAAAATCAATAAACACAACTCATACATAAACAGACATGGCAGAGTCATAATTCTAAACCTCACGAATAAAGGCCTGCAGGAGGTGACGCCACTTACCCCAGCCATAGCCCTCTAATAGCCCTCTTCTGCATCCAGAACACACCCTCCGCGCCAACCGAAGCACCCCAGAAACTAATGTCATACCTCAACCTCGACCCGACGTACGAGTGGTACTAGTGGTAGACACTCAGCGTCACTCAGCAACTGATCCAGGGGATCCTTCATCCAGGGTAAGCACAGATCTTGACGTTCTCAACAAAAAAGCGACTGACGCCAGTCTGGACGTGACGGATGCGCAAGATCCCTCCAGTTGAGATTCTCATCAACGTGTAATCCCAGAAATTTGACACATCTATCAAACGGGAGGCGGTGACCATTTATATACTCAAATTAGGCTTATTACATTATTTCTGTCTATTATCAAATCTTATCAGCAAAGTTTTGCCAGAGTTGATGTGTAAAGAGTTGATTGATACCAAACCAAGTACTGAGATACTCGAGAAGATCGTTACATGATGTTTCAACTTCGGTCTCACTCCCCCTCGATACCAGTATTACCAGTAGTGAAGTATCGTCAGCGTACAGTGTCCACAAAGCTGGATTCGTCAAATAATAATAAGAATAATAATCATGTCAGCAACAAATCAACAATGTCATCATTGTAAATCAAAAAAAAAATAGGACCAAGGTTTGAGCCCTGTGGTACATCTATACAAACATTTCTCATGTTCGAACTGAACTTTTCATCACCACTACCATCATCACTGCAGTGAAGTGAGACGTACTGTTTACGATCTTTCAGAAAAGATGCAATCCAATCAAGAGGAACCCCCCTGATACCGTAGCCGTACCAGTTTATTCATCAAAATGGTTTGATCGACACAGTCTAATGCTTTGAAGTGAACCATTCAAAATGATCATTTAATTTCAAGATTATACCTCTTTCTGTACAAGAGATGATTTCTTGTAGAGGGAACTAATATATGGTTGCATGTTTTCAAAAGAAAATCACTGTCCCTCTTACCTGAAAGCAAATGTAATCTACGTTACGAACAACAAAGCTGGTAATTGAACTACGTAACATTAATGGATTTTTCTCGATTCAATAATAATTACTGGCTTTCTTATTTGTAACGTAACGTAGGTTACATTAGTTTTCAGGTGAGTAGGGACACTCATTTTCTCCTGAAAACATACAAACGTAATTCCCTCGTCAAGAAATCTTCTCTCATACAAGCAGAGCTAAATTTTTATCAGACCAGAAAGCAATGTTTTTGAACCTTTGAATGTGTTTTGCCATTTTATCTACAACAGGGTGAAGGAGTAAAGTAGGTATAACGGAGGTGCTTGGGCTTGCCTGCATAACGAGGTGTAACAATGAAAAACAGCTTATTCTTGACGATTTTGTAGAGATGTATGGTGTGATTTTTTTTATCGCCGTCACTGTACATATAGAAAAGCGTAGAAATACAAATAAATCGAGTTACAAAAAGCAGTCCTTCTGACAAAGGAGGAGACCGGCAGTTTTAAAAAATCCTGAGCAAAATTAGTGTGGGGAAGGGGAGATTCGCCTACCGAATACCTACCTGAACCCATCTTGAAGCGACGCGATGTAAAAACAAGCGAATATGCCTCATGGGCATGAGGCTCAGTAGCGCACTTCCTTTTTGGAGGATTAGTGAACGCAAGATGTTAAGTGATTAGGGTTCTACCGTCTTGGGCCAAAAATTGCAATATGGCGGCCAAAACATCGACAGAATCATGAAATTCGGCTTGAAAATCAAAATGATCGTACTAGACAAGGGTAAGTTCCAAGTTTCATGAAAATCGTTCCACTAACAAGAGATTTCAATATGGCAGCCAAGATGGCGGCAGAATTATGAAACTCAGCTTGAAAATAGGAATGATCGTACGAGACAAGCGTTAACTCTCAAGTTTCATGAAAATCCTTCCACTTATAAGAGATTTCAATATGGCGGCCAAGATGGTGGGGCAATCATGAAATTTGGCTTGAAAATAAGAATGATCGTACTAGACAATGGTAAGTTTCAAGTTTCATGACAATCGTTCCACTAATAAGAAATTTCAATATGGCAGCCAAGATAGCGGCCGAATTATGAAAGCCAACCTGCCTATTTGGTCCTTGAGGACCTAAGCTATCTACCGGATAAAGTTCAATCTTCAAGGGCTGTAGCTTTATTTCCCGAGGAGAAGTTCAACTTCATCGAAGTGCACAGGAGATCTCTGTTTTTTGAGAATAATGATAACGATGTATGGATAACAAAAATAGTGCCCATTGGCCACCCTTGGGGACATCAGCTATTAATCAGAAAAAAGTTCCAAGACTCTTGTTTCAATTCTCGAGAAGGAGTACAGCGTCTTAATTTCTGCACGGACTCGGACAGACAGACAGACAGACAGACAGACAGACAAACCGGCCACATAAGCGTCATTCTGTTACTTATATAAAAAAATGTTCTCCAACTGATTTCGACCTCCTGAACACTAATATCGGGTTCACTTTTGAATTGGAACATTTCTTTTTTATCGAAAAACCGAAAAAATGGTAGCCTTGTCACATGATTTTTAGTGATACCTACCTACTTTTTTTTTGTTATTGAGCGAACATCTTTCGTAATTTGAGTGCCATTATCCTTCAGGTACCTAGTATTGACTATTTCAAAATGTTCAATTACTATTTCGGCACGTCTGATTTTAAATTTATAGGGTCGTGTAATATGCGCCGAGCCGTGGCTTTGCGGTCGTTTTCAAAAATTGATAGCAATTGACCCAACGGTCGGATCGAAGTGGGGTTTTTGTCAAAAGAAAGTTCAAATTGTTCTCTAAATATAATGCCGTACATGCAGTGATGTATTTCATTAAGAAATTGTAGTTGCCTGCATATCGCAACTTTCTACATCTTACCGCGAATGCCAGCACTTGATCGGCGAAGCCGCCCTACACCAAAATGTTATTTTTGTAATTGTTCATGATTGTTTCGGCAAAATTTTTCTTGATTCGCGTACCAAGGCCATGAGCTACCCATTCGAGTTGAAATATTTTCTGTATTGAATTTCGTTTTGTTCGGAGGAAAGGATATCAAGCACCAGCAAGCAACGAATAAATCATTTGCGGCCGAGCCGTAGTTTCGGAGTCATTTTCAAAAATTAATAACTACTAATCGGCACTTCGCACCGATGTGAAATTTTCATTAAAATAAAGTTCAAATCATCCTCTAAATATAACTCCGCATATGTATTATGGTAAAATGATAAGATCGGGTACTTCCTCGCATGTGATAACTTTCGAGATCAGGCCGGCTTCTGAAATGCAGCATTCAACGGCGATGCCGCGTCACACTAAATTGTTATTATTGTCATTGTTTATTATTATTTCGTCAAGATTTTTCTTGGTTCGGGATACAAGGTCATGAGCTACCCAATGGAGTAAAAATTTTTCGCAAAAACCTTTTCGTCTAGGACTAGATGCTGTGACGGACGGACGGACGGACGGACGGACAAAGCGAGGACAAAAGCGCCTTCCCGTTTGGAGAAGTGCGCTAAAAAACGGCGTAAGAAAAATGATTAAAAACAGCTTCCAGTCCAATCCTGCCGCATCCCTGATTGCAAAATCCAACTCACCCTCCACCCGACGGCGGCGGCGGCGCGCAACTGGGTCAACCGCCCGACGCATGCCAGGTACCGTCTGGGTGTGGGGATGGCGTCGCTGGGAGCACCAGCAGTGCGAGCAGAGATAAAATCGGGACTCAACTCCCGACCGAACACCTCCGAAATTCTACCCGCAGGGTAGAAATTGCGATCTTCGGCATTATTTACTTTGTGAGGTTCGTATGCGTTCTCCCTTGTATTTTTCACCCTTTCATTCACCTTTGAAATTGCCAATCGATTAGCAACACCTCCACCTACATATATCTACATACATGTCATGTGTTTTTCTTTTGTTTCTTTTGGCAGCCACTGCAACTTCGAGATGGAACCCCCAGGATTGGACGCCGCCCTGGATTTCCCCAAGAACCCCTTGCTCTGCCCCATCTGCCACGACTACTTCACCGAACCGTGCATCTTGAGCTGCTACCACACGTTTTGCGCCAGATGTCTCAGGGGGCGGGAGCAGGACAGGCGTCTGATATGTCCGTTTTGCAGGTACAGTTTTTTTTTTTTGGACACGGCCCAAAATCAAAAGTCAATCGAGCTGATTGGTTTTTGTGCTTGTTTGCAGGCAGCCGACGATGCTGAAAGACGGCTCAATGTTGCCGCCTCCGGATACTCTTATGAGGCAGCTCATCGACATCGCAAACAGCGAAAATCCTCCGTGTTCGAATTGCGACAAGCGGGACAGACCCAACATGTTTTATTGCAACACTTGCTGTAAGCACTGCTCCTTGTTAATAGAAAAACAAATTGGTACAACGTGCATATGAGTGCTCTCAGTAAGAAGTTTTCTCCCCCTCTTGAGCCCGTGCAATAATCCCCTGTTATATAAATCGTTCCATTTTTCTGCTTCTAAATTCACATCTGAAATTATATGAGATTTTGCTTCAACATGTACCAATTGATGGTTTATCAGAATTCCACATAGGAACTTTTTTATGAGGGCTTATTAATTGTGAGCTCTCAGTATGCATAGTATGCTATCTGCTAGTGTGCATACTATCTGCATTGTACTTGTACAATGCAGATAGTGAAGACGTTTGCACTGATGAGCCCCAAATAAGGGTCGAAACACATACATGTGAAGTTATGCTCCAGCAAGTGCAACTTTGAAAGATCTGTATAGTGAATAATAACTTACAATTACTTAGAGTGGGTTTAGTCAGCTAATTTAGCCGCAAGTTTTAATTTTAGTCGCAAGGGAAGTGACCCCCACTGGCTTTTATGAACCAGCCTCCACAGAACAGCCAATAAGCGATGCAGCGCTTACGGCTGAAATTAAAACTTGTGGCTAAATAAGCTGACTGAATCCACCCTTAGACTGTGTATAACGATGATCTATCTCCAGCCAGTATACGTAGGTACATATAGAAAGAGAAATTTCAAATTTCCGTCAGTTCCCATAATAAATACAGGGTGTTTGCAAACTTGGGGTAGAAAATTGAACAGCACGTAGAGAAAAGCTCAGGGTGTTAGAGGAAGCAGTGCAACATTTCTAAAGTTTGACATACTCTCATTTGAAATAAAACTGTTTCTTTCGAATTTCAACATCAATGGCATGTAGCTGAAGTTCCTGGAATCCGACCGGGTGGAGAATTAAATGTAAATCAACATTGTTTTCGGATTAGGCGTTTATTCTGAACACTCTTTGATGTTTCATGATTGATTGTCACAAGAATGATCGATGGAGGGACCAAATTAGAATTGCGTGTTTCTGAGGAAGAATCAGCTTTCTCGCTGGTCTGAAAATGTTCGTAACCAACTCAACAAAATTCTGAACAATCGGGAACGGACAGTTCTCTTTGCTCTGTATCAAACCAGAAGCGACACTCTATTGTTGTAGCATTGTTGTTGCTATGACCAGATTCTATGACCTTGGAACTGCCAGGTGTTCCGGGACTAGTATTCCTGTCAAGAGATTTGAAATGTTCCAGAGAAAAATACACCAACTACCTACTTGATATTTGGTTAGAAAGTCTTCCGTCAGTGAAATCTATAGTCAGATGCATGGAGTCAGATGGCAGATTCACCATCCTTTCCTTTGGAATCCTGGTGATTCCTTTTTGGCGCATGCGGGAATATTGTAGGGACATAATTGGAACAAAGCCTGTTCTTTTAATCATATGAAAACAGTAGGTAAGTACATATCACAAAAATGAGCCGCACGTATTTTGATTTTCCCGAAGAGACGCTCCAATTTTATTCGTCAAGTCTTCGCGGCTGCAAGCTTCTAGCCGAGCTTCTAGCCATATTGTCGCTCTGAAGAATAAGATATATTATGTAGAAGTGGGTAGATAAGACAATTTTGCTGAACAAAACAGCTACCTTTACTCACTTTCTTCCTTCACTTTCTTGGAAATTAGGTATATATCACACCTTTCCGCTTCCTTTGGAAACTTGAAAAAGGTGTCTTTTTGAGGGACGAATTATCCACACATCCACGTACCGCACAAGAAAAGTTCCGTACCGCACTCATGTTTTGTTGTTCAAAACCTAGTCGAATTTTGCACTGACAGAAAACGTCAAGATTACCTATCATTTTGAAGTTGATGGAAATACTAAATTCGGTGTAGGCAACTAGATGAAACCGATTTTTGTGGTCAGTGTCGCTTCTGTATTCTGTGGCTCTGTTTTCCGTAACATTGGTTACGGCATCTCCAGGTGATTAATAGCGCTGCTTCTCCTTGGAAAACATGCAGCTGCAATTTGGACCCTCCATCAAAAGTTCTTGCCACAATCAATCGTGAAACATCAAAGAGTGTTCAGAATGAATGCCTCATCCGAAAACAATGTTGATTTTCATTTAATTCTCCACCCGGTCGGATTCCTGGACAGATATATTCATATGTCACTTTTGATGCCACCCTATATTTTGAATGTTTGTCTTGAGTCCATTATGTTTATTGGGTTTTTTTTACCTGAGGCTTCAGCTTCAATATGAGCCCTAGATTTTTAAAATTGGTCAAGAAGGGGAAATGTTATCACCAGAAGACCAAAAAGTCGTTTCTTCGATACCACCCTGTAAATACAGAGTTGAATGAAAAACCGATTTTTGAATACCCAGTTATAAGTGGGTATTCATGCAATATTTGTCTTGAAGAAAAACGGGATAAAAGGGAATAGACGAAGAAATCTTGGACCTCATTACGTTTTTCTGAAATATATTGTATAATAATGAGTACCTACCTAATTACATATTTATAATTGAACTATTAATTTATTTCAAATAAGTATTGTTGCCCTGTTTTGACTGTGCAACGAAATCTTTTCTAGGCCAAGCGCTCTGCTCGCACTGCCGAGACAACACCCACCGCGCCAAAATGTTCTCCACCCATGACGTAGTCCACATGACCAAATGCACTAAAGAACCTAAAAGGGTAAGTTTCTTTTATACTACCATGTTCGAGTGGCAATAATTCTACTATCTGGAAATTGGACCCAGTTCTATTCGTAAATTGTTTGCTAGAAATAAATAATCTTGCTGACGAAGAAGTTGCCTTGGCAATAAGTGGTCTTTTAATTGGTTTTCGCCAATAACTGCTTATCAGCAAGATGGCTAGCTAACAATTCACGAACAATTGAACACAATCATGCCTTAATTATGAAGGTAATTTGCCTATGCGGTGCTATGTATTGTTACGTATTTCGCGTACGGGTTTGTTCATAATTGAGACGATCGTTTTTAAACACACACACACACTGTTGATTACTGCGTACTACAATAAATACACGCCAACAATTATTTACTTGGGAATATCGCTGAGACTACTTCGCTTATCACTTCCAATTCAATACTGAATCTGTGGGCGCGATCCATAGTGCTTATATAGCTCCGACTAAATACATACCTCGAATGTTTAGGGTCCTCCAGCAAATTTAAGTGACCCGGCGTACGACTTCTAGGCGACTCCCGAAAAATCACACACCTTTCGCGTGCTTCCCGTGGGTTCTGGTATATATGTCGGCACCTCCGCCAATTCGGCTGATGTTTACTGATCGAGCGTTGAAGTCTTCCCATGCATTCCAATGCCAAGCCATCGTGCATATTCTGGGAATGTCCAGAGCTACGCACTTGTACACTGCGACCTAATCGGGAAGCGCCTTCTGAAAATAACATCATCAGCCTGGAATCGGAAATGGCGACATAATATGGCCCGCTAGGTCACCCAATTTAACCCCACCTGATTTTTGTGTGCGTGAGAAATATTGAAAAGTAGGGTGTTTGTGTTTAAGATCAAGCCTCGTAACAGTCGTAACATCAATGGCTTGAAGCAAAGTACAGTCATTGCTCATTGAAAACGCGTACAAGCTTTCGACACGAAGTGTACTGATTATATTAATTTTGGCCTGGTGTCACAGTGACACGGTAGCCAAAATTATTCAGATCTGTACACTCCGTGTCAAAAGCTTGTACGCGTTTATAATGGGCAATAACCGTACATATACGGAAAGAGATTTCAAGCGTTTCTCCTCAAAGTGCTAAGCAGAATTATGGACGATTTTCGATCCGATGGCTTCAAGAATGCATCTAGCGGAAGAGAAGGCCACCTCAAGAATTCACGTTCCAAGTTAAAAGACTCGTTTTTTTTTTGTTCAAGATCTCTTTTGTTTTGTTCAGTTAGAAAAGTAATCCAATTTTAAAAACTGTCAGTGCATTTTGGGCCTCCCTATAGGTCGCGGGAGCAAAAATGGCGCCCTAAAGATGGTATATGGTGGTAAAAAGTTGTAGATTACCCGTCCTTGGTTTTTTTTGTATAAAAATTGTTCTTTTGCGTGTTTCTATTCTGAGATGAGTAAGGTCAAATATCAGCTTTTCAGTAATTCTGAAGTGGCATTTCTAGAGAGGAGTTCAGCGCAACAAGCAGAGGTATTTCCATAGCATCAGCCTTTTCAAAACCGTTCAATCGTGTTACCGGACTCTGAACATACCGGGTGATCATTTGAAAACTATCCACCTGCAATAACTCCCGATTCCTAGTCAATATTTCTTCGAGCAAAAACAGGTCGATTTTTATATCGAGGGGGACATATCAAACATACATTGGCAAATTTCTATCTTCAGCCCCCTTGCTCCCACCCATTCCAAAAATAAAATTTCAAATGACATTACCTACCTTACGATACATCAAATTGAAGAAAATTGAATTTTTTTTTTGAAAAAGATATTTTCAAAAATTTTAACTCTACCCCCTTTCTCCCTAAAAATTCTCTGAGTGTCCCTTTCGATATTCTGGAAGCCTCAATTCTCTTCAGTTTAGTCAGCATCATCCTAAATAGCATCAAAGAAGAGAATTTTCGGTGGAAAAAGTGCCACCCAAATTTCGGGAGAGAATTCAATTCCCTTCAATTTGATGATCACAAAGTAGGTATTGTCATTTTAGATTTTTAAGGTGAGGAGAGGGGAGCAAAAAGTGAATTTGAGTGGCACTTTTTCCATAGAAAATTTTCTCTTTCGATGCTGTGCAGGATGACGTTGACTGCATTGAAGAGAATTGAGAGGTCAAGAATATTCAATTGGACACTCAGAGAATTTAGGGGGGAAGAGGGGTGGGGTTAAAAATTTTAGAAATATTTTTTCAGAAAGAGAATTCAATTTTGTTGAATTTAATGTATCGCAAAATAGGTAGTGTCATTTAAAATTTCAAAGTTGGGGTAGGTGGGGGCGAGGGAGCTAAAGATAGAAAATTTCTAATGTATGTTTTAGATGTCCCCCTCGGTATAAAAATCGTCCTGTTTTTGCTCGAAGACATTTTCACTAGGAATCGGGAGTTATTGCAGGTGGATAGTTTTCAAATGATCACCCGGTATAGCCACATCTTGTATTCAAGAATATTCAGGATGTTTCACGGAAAGGCCTCTCGAAGATTCTGTGCCGCTTCCATTATTGATGCGGAATATTCCAGCATTGGTGGCTAGCCTATTTTCGAGAGTTTAGGAAAGTCTATTGACTCTATTGACTTCGCGAATATTCCGGCAAGCTCTCGATGCACGGCTCCTCCGCCAATTGTGAAGGTGTATGCATGTCTTATCCTCGATCCTCGCAATCTCTAAAGAATTACGTGAGTACTCGACTCATGACCTATGACAAGGGCATTCTGATTCCATCAAATAAATTACATTGTCGGGAATCATGTGAGTTACGCTTTCTCATGATCGAAATCAACAGAAAATCGACGAAATAACTCTGTTACAACTGATACAGCATCCTCTGCCAAAATGTATGAAATTTTTGCCCCAAAATTTTTTTACTTACCTACTGAAGTAAATAAAGTTTTCTTTGCTGTCCCAGTGTCCTCTGCATGGCGAGCAGTACATCATGTACTCGGCCCTGCAGAACGCCATGCTGTGCGTCAATTGCTTCCGAGATTTACCCAACGAGATGCGAGCCCAGTGCGTCGACATAGACACGGCCCACAACCAGGCCGCCAAGCGTCTGGAACGCGGCCAGAACGCCATTATGGATCTGCAGGTATACACAAGAGCGGTGCTCCACTTGAGTAGGTACCTATACCCAACTCCAGGCTCTTCTTTCCCTTATCCCTCCACACTTTGCCGCAATATACTCGTGTATAATACCCCCATCAGCCTCGAGATCCCCAGCCCATCATCGCATCCCTCCAATTATCAGAAGTTTAATCTCCGTCCAGTTTAGAATCAGGAGGAGGATATAATGCGACTTCAATTAAAAGTTTTATAAACGAAGTTTTGGTCCATGTCCCTTACCCTTGATATAGAATGATGAACATAAAGAACTGCGCCAAAAGGTATTTAGCATTTGAAAGTGCTTTATCTCAATCAGGTTAATGAAGAAACGTTCCTAGACTGTCTGGGGTGTAATGCGTTAGTTTTTGAATTTTAAGATGTCTGCTAATTTCGGCATTTCCTGTTGAAACCTGTGAGTTGTGGGTTAGACACTTAGTCGGGTCAGATAGCTTTTTCTACGCCTTCTTTAGTATTCGCAATCCAGTAGGTAACAGCAACGTAAGTTGGACGGAAATCTAATTTCTAAATAGGTTATTTCTAATTCATACTTACCTAGTTGATTGATGCGCTTGGAAGCTAAGCTTCTTAACTGCGGAAGGCGTCCCATTACCGCTTCTTGGCTACAGAGGTTGTACTGGAGCGCACCTCTTACTGCTTCGGCAGACTCCTGCTTCCCGATAAAAATTTCTATTGATCTGATTTCACAGAGATCAATGTCTAAATTGAATTTATGTTGTAGACCTCAGTGAGGGACGGCATAATAGCACTCAAAGGCCTAATGGACGAACTGAGACGAAACATGGACAGCGAAAAGCACACCATCAACACTTTCTGCCAGGGCATGCAAGAGGCCATGGCCAAGACCCACGCCGCCATGATCATGGAAGTGCAGAGACAATACGAGAGCAAGGATCGCGTCTACAGAAGTCAACTCTTAGTTTTAGGTTAGTATTCAGGTCGGTTTTTCAACTGCAGGACGAGATAAAACCAACGCAAAAGTTCCCTTCGCAGGGACAGTGATGCCGGTCCTCCAGCTCCACCTGGTGCTGTGCACCACGTTCACGGCTGCGGCCAACAAGTACCAGTTCCTGGAGCTTTGCCCGTCGCTGATTGAACGTCTGGCAGCAGTGGGGAGCCTGAGTCAACCGGTCCGGTCGCTGCAGGGTTCGGCGATCAAGACCAACTACCGCAGCGAATTCGCACAGAGCCTGGAACCGTGGATCGGTCAAGCCGCAGTCAGCCAGCACCAATCAGAAATCGCTTCCGGTACGACGTCGGATATCACCAACAACGAACCATCAACATGATTCTAAATTTTATTGTTTCACCACAGCCTCACGATTGTACGAAACCGCTCCGCCTCCGACTAAAAAGCAGCAGACAGCACTGAAGAACAAAATGCTCGAAGGCGAGGGCTCGTTTTCGGCCCACTGTCGCTCGTTCGAATCGCAAATCCGCGATCTGAACCAGCAGTTCAACGTGGTCAAGGAGAAAGTCGGCGATCTGCATCGGGACATAACCGCGTTGAGGAAGGCCCAGACGCCTCCGTTGACGTCAAGGTATGGAGGCGCCTCAGGGCCACGTCTCAGGGCCTTTTCTATTCCAGCTTCCTCCTGGGGATGCTACTTATTCGACCGCGTTTTTTTGCAGGTACGAAGTGTTGATGCGCGAATGCCTCCACCTAGATCAGAACCTCGAGAGCCAGCAGCAAGAGCTAGACAGGATGGCGGCGGCGTTCGACGCTTCGTGGGAGGAGCAGCTGTGGCGTTTGCGAATCGAACAGGAAGTGTTCAGCTGCCAACGGGCGGACGTGATGACGCTGCGCAACGAACTGAAACACTTGAGTCAATTGGCCGCCCAGTTGGAGCCTTACATCAGAAGTCTGACGCCGGCCCAGCAGTCCACGCAGAGCGATTCTGCGGCCGAGCAGGCGCAACAGATGCAGTCCTTGTTGGAGCACATCGGTGAGCCCTTCGTATTTGGTCGCACTTTGGACTTTTCTGGGGTTTGGACTTCGCTGAATTTTAACTGATTTTTGTTGCTCCTTTCCGTTGCGAACCGATACTTTTTGCAGCTTGTGTCCATATTGAGCTGTTTCACTTTTTTTGACCTTCGGCTGTGATCGTCATCAACCCCCCCTCTACCTTGTGGACCTCTTACCTACGTTTTGCTTATATCCCATACACTTCATATTTTTAGTAGAATGAGTTTTTGGAGCAAAAATAAAGTGACAAGCTGGATCGCTGGGAGAATATGGCCGGTGGCCGCTGATAGTTTCTCTCCAAAACTTTGCAGGTGCCATCAGCCCTAGCTGTAGCCCTCCAGCTTGTCACTTTATTTCTGATCCAAAAAGTCATTTTACTGAAAATAGAAAGTGTATGGGATATACGTTATCGTTTCACTCAGGCTCTTCCCCTAGACGAGAAAGGAACTTTGAGGATGAGGATTGAAGTGAAAGTTGAACAGAAACACGAATTGACAGCAAACAAAATGAACTTTCTTTTCATTAAAATCATCAGCAAAATTTAAATGACTGAGGCTCTTTTCTCAAAACACTGACACAGGACTGACAGAATGGACAAAATGAACAAGAACAATTCAAAACACAACAACAAAATATGTCAAACTGTCAGTCAAAGAAAAAGGGGAGTGACGGATTCGGAAAAAGCACTCAGTGGAAGAATTCGTCAAACAAACCCCTAAGTTAGGCCCAAAGAAGAAGACTCCCAAATATGTGACAAATGAATGACAAGAAACTCACTGATAACTTCCGGTATTCAGTGTAAGGAATTATTAGCAAAACAAAATCGAAGAAACATCAGTAGACAATTTGGCTGGTTAATAGTATCCTAAAAAATACTTACACCGAATATGGGACAAACATATTCAGTGAGAATAAAAACATGACATAAAAATATGAGAGTCACAAAGGACGGCGGACAATGACATTACATGGAAATCAAATCATGACACAGACAAAAATACGACGCACTATAAATTACAGTCAAATAATTACTGTAATTATAATTACACACAAAATTATTGAAATGGTCATAAAAATATTGAGAAAATTCAGTAAGTTTACAAAAATCGTGAGACAACAAAAAGTGACATCAAAAATTAGAACGTAAAACAGACTCATACAGGAAAGGTGAATTATTCATGTTCAAACAGAGAATTCAATGATGAATGAATAATATACAAATAATCAATCAGATAATATGTAAGGCCCGGACCTGTAATATAAAACAATTCCCGTATACGCACTTGAGCTCGGATCTGAAACAAAGAATCCGATACGCGCTGTTTTTAGAATCTTCAATCTGTTCTTCGCGCGAGGCACCAATGATGTCACCATCCTCGATACTAACGTCAAGTAGGTGCCGAGGTAGGTGCCTAACTTGCAGTTGAACCTCGCAAACCCTTTTTGTAATCCCTCATTAAGCCTCTGTCACACGGCCATTGAAATCATACTTGTCATTGAAAATCTGGGACGAGATCAATGATGAAAACGAGGATGAAAACAAGTATACTTGGGAGTATGCCAGAAATCTGGGATAAAAGTTTTCACACGGTCATCAATCCTATGCAGGGTGGAAGGTGTAATCTGACTGGATCAAAATGAAGTCAAATATTTGAAATAGAATGCGTTTCATCATAGATTTCTGGCATACTTGCGAGTATACCTGCGAGTATACTTGTTTTCATAATTGATCTCGTCCTAGATTTTCTATGACAAGTATGATTCCAATGATCGTGTGACAGAGGCTTTAAGGCCGTTTCTCATCACAGCCAGTCACAAACACAGAGAAAAGGCAACAATTAAAATATTAAATGCATCTTGAAAATAAGCTGAAAAGTGCGTTCCACCACAATATGTAGTATTCCTACCAGTCTCTTTGATGTAACAATTCTCCCGTGATTGTTCCTATTTTTCAAAATTCAACACGATTGGAATGCAAACTCTTTTCGTACAATGCCTGTCTACAGGGAGGAATTTCGAGGTTGCAGCTCAAGTTGCAGCTTCTGTCGTTGTCATAGAATTTTCCCTATGGTGTCCTGGTACTCCTGGTTGCCTGCCCAAACGTGTCATTTCTATTGTAATCCTCGTTGTAATCGCTAACGTTCATCGCAGTCTGCATAGAGCATACCGCATCATGGCTAGAGTCTACCCAAGTCCGCTGTTATTGCAACTCACCTACTCCTTCTAACTCTGAAACACTCTGCCTCACCGGTCACCATGAGTGGATTCGTTCTTCTGATCAAAGTTACAGCGCGAATATTCAGCGAGATCCAAATGGTCCCGGGACTTGTAGAAAATGTTAACTTGTGTCGAAATTTTGCAGGCATCTTGCAGCAGTCCGAGGCCGCGATGGGGAAGATCCCCAGGTCGCGCAGCCGCGTCCTCGGCCAGCTGTTCGAAAAGGTGCGCCCCAACATCCAGGAGCGGGAGCGCAGCAAATCCGCAGGTCAAACTGACAAACCAATGGCCACCTCGCAGAAACCCCCAAAGAAATCTTTATTTCAGACCGGGTCCTCAACGCAACCGCAGCAGTCGTCCATGAACATCGACCGTCTGGAGGCGCACATTAAAGAGAAACTCCACGACATGATGCGCCGCCGGCAGTCCTCCCAACCCCAAACGACGCCGACGACAAAATCCGACCCGGAAATCGAACGAAAACTCACTGCCGACGACCGAAAACTCAGCAAAACCGACTTGGACTCGATCAGCAAGCTGGGCGCCAAGCAGCGCATAATGTACAAGAAAATTGGAAAGAGCTGCGACAAAATCAACGCCTGCAGCAAATCGGACGGCGACGTGAAACTGAAACGCGGTGAGTCCGATTATCAGCGCATCAGCGATGCGACCAGCCACAGCGTGAAGGCGCTGGTCCACAAGGAAGTCCGATCGAGTCCAAGCAGTCCCAAGTGCAAAAACAAAGGCAAACTGCCGCAACCGCCGCCGCTCAAGGGCCAGCGCAAGCCCAAAGTCTATCCCTACAGCGACGGGGAAGACAACGTTTTCTATTCCCTGCACGATTCCGCCGATTCCGTCAGCGGTTCCAGCCGGCGCAGCAGCTTCGACGGCGGCCCCGACAAGACCCTGGTCGTCGTGATAAATCGACGCAACAAGAACATGACCCTGGCGCAGAAGCAGCGCAGCTGGGAAACGTTCCCGCCGAAAAGACGGCACCACGTGTGCCACCAGAAGCTTAGCGTGCCAGCCGCGATGCCGCTGCGCAAGGCCGACAGCTTCGAGGGTCACGAAGAGGCCGTCAAGAGCCTGGTGGCGGCCGTCCAGGAAACGCGGCGGAAACCGAAGCCTAATAACTAAAATAATAGAACTGATTACTATACTTACTAGCAAATCACCAAGTGCTGAGCACTAAACTTTTGAGCCACTTTGCCATTGACGTTATGCATGCATCCAGTCCCGAACATGTACCCATCAGCCCTGAAAATAAAAATCGTTCATAAAATTAATAGATAGTAGCGATATGTAATACGCGTAATAAACGTTCGTTGTTTGAAATTTTCATTTTATTCCTAACTCCTAACTTGACCTACTTATGTGGCCTTACTGGCATTTAACCTACTCAAGTTATTGACGATCCAGATTAAGGAACGCCACTTTTGTTTGACCTGACCGCCGCCATGTGCGTTGATGTGAGGAAGGTCCTGTCAGTGGGAATATGACATAATCGTCAAAAAAATCCCGATCTCTGCCACCTGTCCAGAGCCATTCGAATCTCCTTCGGCCAGCTAACGAGCTGCAGCCAGCCGCCAAAGCCATACACAAAAAATTGGTGCCCCTGTGAATCCTGCGTGGTCTCACCAGTACAAGGAGGCGCCGGGACGCAAACTCCTGCACTCTGCGCCAACCAATCTACAGAGCGCAGCAGGCCCTTCGTCCGCCGCCTCACGAATACACAAACTACCCGCACTTCCAACGGCCGATTATATCATCCCACGGCACAGTGGTCCCGATGACGGAAAAAGCGGAACTAATTCGAATTTTTCAAAAGTTGTTGAAAGCTCCCCCAATAGTAGTTTTCATGACAATTTTGTGTTTCAGTGGGCATGCGTAAGATTTGACAGTTCGGGTCGGCAGGGTCGGCTAGCACCAGAGGTATAGGGTGGGGAGAATGATTACAGAGATTACAGATTAAAAAAATATCAAGTATTCCAGTTGAAGTGATTCACTTGCTGAAAGAACCAGACGTCAAACCAACAGAGCTCTAGCTGATGCAGGCCCTATGATCTCCAAATCGGCTGCCACAGGAACCGCCGAAACGGAGACAGATGACAAATCTTCCACAGGCAGTGTATAAATAGCAAATAAAAGGCTAAAATCAGTTTTTTTTTCTGTTGAACCACCCCTTCTAGAAATCATCTCTTCAAATTGAATCAAATAAACTTAAATAAAATTTTGGTAAATTGTAATTTTGGTTTGGTATTTTTCCTATGATTCTCGTCAGCCTTCAAAGCAATTCCACAAATAAAAACTGATTTTTTGTTGAACCACCCTTTTTAAAAACTACCCCTTTGTGACATGATTTTTTTTGTATTTTTCTTATGATTCTTGTCACCTTTTTAAGCCACTCCGCAAATGAAAAAGCTCTAATCTGATTATTTTTTCAACCACCCCTTCTAAAAACCACCCCTTTGCGGCAAATTTTTTTTAAATATTATTCTCATGATTTTAGACAGCTGATGAGGCGATTAAGCAAAAGAAATGAATTAGTTCCGTTTTTTCGGTCATCGGGACCACTGTGCACGGCTCAAATGTCATCCTCCCGGAAAAAAGTCCACCGCATTTGGCCACTGGCAGATGCCGTCTACACCCAGACGTTCCAAAACTAGTAGATGGTCTGTTGAATGAATGTTTGGTTGCATAACTATATAAGCGTAAAAAATAGCAGTTTATAATAGCAGCTTGTTTTCTAACAGTGATCAGTGAGAAGTTTGGAGATGCAAAGAGGTAGAGGCTATCTGCTGATTTCAAACATACACACCCAACTCCATCTAGTTCTGCAATGTCCATGGGCGACGTCACCTGACAGAGTGGATAAATGCGTGGTGGACCTTTAGTTTCCGTTGGATCGTTTTAGCGTTATTCTCTGGTTTTAGCTGTGGATGTCTTCGCGGTGGTCCAACTCGGGGATAAATGAATCGTGGACTTTTTTCCGGTGGGACGTTTGAGCAGTGGATGTCTTCGCGGTAGCAGAGCTCGGGGATAAATGAGTCGTGGACCTTTTTCCGGTGGGACGTTTGAGCTGTGGGCTGATTTCGCCGTGGACCGTGGACCGTGGACTGCTGAATATGGACCCAACTCAAGTTGTGGAGATTCAAGATTGTCAACAATGCCAAATGTAACATGGAGCATGGATATGCGGGAGTGTTCAGTTGGTACTTTTGGTATGTGGTGTGGTTGGTACCAATAAGTTTTGCTTACGTATGCGGTAGGTACCTGTACTTAGAAGCTGCGACCTAGTTATTACAATGGAATCAGTATGATTGTAGATTTTTAATTGAATAATGATCTTTGCCCTTATGAAAAGTTGAAAGCAATGAAGGCTGTAAGATGTAAGTTCCTACCAAAGTACCAGCTACTATTTCTTCTACCATGTGATCAATAAAATTTTTATTTGGAGATGGCTTTGGAAATAGAACCTGTTAGATCGGGTGGATTGGCCGATGGACGATTGACTGAATATTTTTCACCAAAGTCATGTCGGCTCCAATCAAAAATTGAGTTGACCATCCAATCTATCACTGAAAAGTGAAAATTTTAGGTTGGAACTGTCCGAAGCAGATGCTTTCTATTGTTGTACACAATGTTCATATCAAGCAGTTTGGAGCTTTCAACTCACTCATCACTTACAAAGGAGCCACAGAGATCTCGACACAACCAAACTATTCCATGCCATAGTGGAACCAGAACAGTATCTTTCCATCTGCTGCGATTCAAAGAGTTATTATAATAAATTAACTCGATGTGAACACTGCATTTACAGTGGATGCGCTAGAAATGTTGAAAATGGCAACATCAAGAGCGGTTTGTTCAATGAGAAATTCAAAAGCTACTTGTGTAATTATTGTAGGCTCAAAACCTATTCAAGTATAAATCTTATCAAACATCGGGATTCATGTGGAAACGTAACTAAAGGTTCAAGAATAAGGAATACCAATTCTGCAGCCTCTTCGGCAATGCAACTTAAATTTGAATATGTGAATTCTTCTGGCTGTGCACCAACGTTTGATGATAGTTATCAGTGCATGCAATGTTCATTCAAGACAAAATCGAAACGTAGTTTAAGAAACCACGGTATAGTGAAACATGTCACAATCGATGAAGCAAACTGGTATAGCTGTGCACAATGTTCGTATCGAACTGCACACAAATCATACTTGAAAAGGCACACAGCGGCACGCCATACCACGCCCGCGGAGATCAAATGGTTCACTTGTACCGAATGCTCTCATCGAACCAAGCACAAAGCGAATTTGAAAGGTCACCACTCGAGGAACCACACTACGTCGGACAACATCGCTTGGTTCCATTGTTCCAAGTGCTCTTACCAAACCAAAGATAACGCGACCTTGAAGAGGCACATGCTGATCCATGCCGGACCCGAAGAAATCAAATGGTACCGTTGTTCCAAGTGTTCTTACCGAGCCAAAGATAGCGGAACCTTGAGGAGGCACATGCTGACCCATGCCGGACCTGAAGAAATTAAATGGTTCAGTTGTACTGAATGCCCTTATCGGGGCAAGGAAAGAAGAAACTTGACGCGGCACGTGAATTGCATGCATTCCTCGTCTGACAAAATTAACTGGTTGTATTGCACTAAATGTTTGTATCGAACCAAGGAGAGAAGATACTTGAAGAAGCACTTGGAGGGTCGGTTCGTTACTCCTGCCCTAAACTGCCCTGCGCAACCCTAACAACAGCGCATCATCATTATCTCTAAAATCTCATCATGCTGAATAAAGCTAAGAAAAAACCGGAGGCAGCAGGACCATTTTTGATACAGCCATTTTTAACCCTGTGCCTTTTCCGAGAAAACTAGGTACCTAGTTATAGTATAGTATAAAGTTGTAACTACTTATCTATATACCCTATCATAACGCATAGTAATAGGTATTATCAGGGACCCTGTTGTAAACGACTAACAGATGAGTCTGACAAATAATAGAAGAATATGGTTTCTGATGGGATAATATGTGTTTTTGTCACGGGACTCCACCCAACAAAACCCAGCTAAAATAAAAGTGGTACTTTGACTGGAAAATCCCAGCAGATTCCAACAGAAATATCCACCCTGTTGAAAAATATTTGGGTTGCCCCAAACAGGACGGTTCTAAAGGTGGATTTATGCTCGCAAAAAATACGAATAAAAATAACGATAGGAATAAAAACAAGAAAAATAAGCACAGAAACTGCCTATTTGTACTTCAGAAATAAGAATAAGAACATAAAGACAGGTGGTTTCAGGCAACTCT
Organism: Anaspis maculata; assembly: GCA_949128115.1. Lineage (NCBI taxonomy): Eukaryota > Metazoa > Arthropoda > Insecta > Coleoptera > Scraptiidae > Anaspis > Anaspis maculata. The sequence goes on from OX421967.1 coordinate 25,748,958, forward strand.
TGCTAGCTACATCGATGTACTGCGGATTGCATGAAAGCAGCCCTCATCGCCACCGACAAAGCTCGGATGCGTTCGAGCAGAAGTTGAAAATATTCAACTTGTTATTTTTAAGGTGCGTTCAGTCAGCTTATTTAGCCGCAAGATTTAATTTTAGCTGTAAGCGCTGTATCGCTTATTGGCTGTTCTGAGGAGGCTCGATCATAAGAGCCAATGGGCGTCGCTGCGCTTGCGACTAAAACAAAAACTTGAGGCTAAAGGTGCGTTCAGTCAGCTTATTTAGGGTCCATATTCAGCAGTCCACGGCGAAATCAGCCCACAGCTCAAACGTCTCACCGGAAAAAGGTCCACGACTCATTTATCCCCGATTTCTGCTGGCGCGAAAACATCCACTGCTTAAACGTCCCACCGGAAAAAAGTCCACGACTCATTTATCCCCCAGTTCTATCACCGCAAAGACATCCACCGCTAAAACGATCAACCGGAAAAAGGTCCACTATACGCATTTATCCACTGTCAGGTGACTTCGCCCATAGACATTGCTACTATTTAGATGAAGTTTGTGTTTGCGATGAAGCGTTGATGAAGCGTGTTTCTGGTCGTCATTGGCCGATCGCGGCCTGATACGCAGCCCACTAGAATCACGTGGAAATCAGATTGCCTATACCTCTTTGCATCTCCAAACTTTTTACTGATCACTGTTAGAAAACAAGCAATTGTCGAGTGATATCATGACAAGAAATAAACCGCTGCTATTTTTCATGCTTGTATAGTTATGCAACCAACATACCATTCAACAGACCATCTACTAGTTTTGAAATATCTATGGGTGTAGGCGGCATATGACGGTGGCTAAATGAGCGGTGGACTTTTTTCCGGGGGGACTTTTGAGCCGTGGGATGATTAATCGGTGTGAAGACTTGGGGATAAATACGTGGTGGACCTTTTTCCGGTGGACCGTTTGAGGGCTAGGCATAGCTGAAAAAGCTGCAGCTCATTTGATGCTCAATGTAATGCGGCTTTGCAGAACTTCGTTTGTCACCGGCGACACAGTCTCCCCCACTCCACTGTAGTTGAATAATTTGAACGACACGACGACAGAAACTCGTGTCGCGGGAATTATGGAGGGATGTAGAGGAGTACAGGCAGATCGAATCCTATTGGCCAGCGACACCGTCGCCGGCGACATACGAAGTTCTGTAAAGCCACCATTACACCTGTATTTTTGTTTTTCAATTGTTTAGCAGTGCTACCAACTAAAAATCAAGCTGATGCCGAGCTCTCATTGCTCACATATTGGTCATTGACAGCAATGACAGACGCGACGCCTGAAATCACTGTCAATGACCAACATGTGGCCAATGAGAGCTCGAGCTCGGCAGCTAAAAAAGCTCCAGCATTTGATGCTTACGATTTGAAGGAGTTGCTGCATGTTGTGACTTACGAATGCGGCCAATGTAAGGTACAATTTTAATATGTTGTGTTTTGTCATTTACATTAGTATTTTATTTACACATAGTTTATTTATACACCATATCACTATCTTCGAAATGTTCGACGTTTCTCTATAATTGTTATTATAGGGAATAAAGCCAATCTATCTATCTATCTATCTATCTATCTATCTAAGAGCGTCGAAAAGAACTCAGTTTGCGACACCGTTGTCATTGTCGAGAGCTATGGACAACTGAGATGAACTAGCGTCTTTTTGCATAACTGCCCCGTTATTTCCAATATACGTAAAGGAAGGTTGCGTCAAATGCGATCTGTGAATTTTTTTAAGTGAAACTTCTATTCTCGCGCCTAGACCACAACACACAACTAACGCAGAACCACACATGGGAGTGAAATCGGTTGATGGCATCAGTGGCTGTAACGAACGCCTGTAAAGTTGTCTGACCTTGGGGCGACCAGCATTGTCCCAGGAAATGGAAGAACAAGCTGTTGCGGCGTCGCCGACACTGGACTGCTCTTCGTGTTGTCGTGCTGTTGGCCCGACAGGAATGGTTCTCGACGTGGCTTGAATATATTCGAGCGGATGTATTTTATTATAGGGATAGGGAGGTATATTCAGGGCCGGGCCTAGCAGGCGTGCAGTGCGTTCCGGCGCGCAGGCGGGTATGGCAGGTGGCAAGTCATAGGGGCGGTAATATAATAATAAAGTTGAATTTCGATGGATTCTTTTCATTCCCGCATTTGGTGGGGCTCTCCACTGCCGGTGAGGGAGGCGGCAATTTTTCGGTGGCACGCAGGCGGCAAATAGGCCAGGCCCGGCCCTGGGTATATTCTTCAACGGACGTTTACAATTCAAAAATAAAATCGAATGCCGCACACCCAAATGTAGACACAACTTTCAGGTACCTATGTACCTATTAAGCAGGAAAGCAGGGGTGGATGATTAAAGCTCAAGAGGGGAAAAAGAATTTTCGACAATTGAGGCTGAAAAACAGTATTGCTGAATGTTCTAGATGTCAGCTGATTGTAGCGATGATATTATACTGGTTTGATGATCAAATTTTTATGTTTGGAAATTGATTTTTGACATTATTATCAGTTAATTTTAAATGGTTTGATTTCACCTCAATTAAATGTGACATTTTAAATATAAGTACGGTGGCGAGCACATAAATGGAAATACTCATATCAATTCTGTCAATATTTCAATTTAACCTACGGCCTTATTTTTATTGGAGAAGATAATATCGTAGGAACTCTAGAACCACGTAGTTACCTCAAATCACATTCACGAGGTACCTATACATACCTATGTAAATACCTATGTATTTTATATTTTTTCAATTAAAATTAATACCGGAAGGAGTTTTCCAAACGACATTCTTATACTCTGTGGAGTTTATTAGATTGCCATGCTGTGCCTGCCAGAACACAGTTTCCACCGTGCTGTAATATAAAGGGGAAAATCGTACAGTAAGAAAATCCGTCACGATGTCACATTCGCATAATTATTATGTGTACCTTGGACGGACGGACCTCGTCGGCTCACCGGCACTGCAGGAAGATAAAATAAAATAATGATAAAAATAATTATTAGGTATAATTATAGGTACTTTGTGGAGAATATTATTGATGAAAATAGATATATTTATTGTATTAGGGGTATGAGTGAGACTTCATGTGACGGAGAATGGGAGTTTGAGCGCCGAGCGCAGCGAGAAAAGAAACAAAAGAAGTCTAATCGTGAAAAAATCATGTCGAAAGTATTCTGCCCTTTGAGTGACTCATATAATAACAATAATAATATTAAGATTGATAATAAGAATAACAAGATGATACAAACCGTTAGGGAGCGGAGCGGGAGCACGAAAAGAACACCTCTTTAAACGTTGTTTTCTGATTGATTCATGTCTATAGAAGTTTCACTTCTTCCGAGGGTGACTATGGTCACGCACCCACGTTTTTTTCTGATGTGGGTGCTTGATAGGATTATTCAACAGCTCAACAAAAAGCTCGATTTAGATTCAGTTCGTAACGATTTACAAAAATAAAATGTTGCTTTGCCCTCGTTTTTATTGATGCAAAGTACCACCTAGTATGTACAGCAGATGATCGCTCCATCCTTTGACCGCCCCTAACATAAGTCATTCCAAACTCCCATAAAAAAGAAATAGAGGAATCCAAATTACACGAAGAGGTTCCCAACTAAATCGGTCAAGCTATCTATTTTAGCCAATTTCAAGCGAGTTTTTTTTGTGAAAAAGTAAAAAGTGTAGGTGTAAATCAAGGAGGTTGTGTAAATAGAAAAACAAAGTTTGTGTGCGCGCTAAAAATAAATGCCGGCAATGCAGATGCCAGTCAAGGATGAGATGCCGGTAACGGATTTACGTCAAACGCACGTCACATTCTGACTTTTCTAATCTTGAGCGCCGAGAAGGTCAAAAAGATCATCAAAAAATCACTTTCGCTCGAAAACCGGTGGTGATAAGCACGTTTCAGCCATGTTCTCCAGAGTTTTGCGCCCTTCGCTCGTTTCTGCAAGGAATTTCAGCACCACCCAACAGGTAAACCGACGATGTTCAATCGCAAAAGTAATTTTCTCCAGACGTGTATAATTAGCCTTGCAGTAATTCCATGTGATGCATTATTAGATAATAATGGTATTTCGATATGCCGTGCGCATATTTTTAGCGCTCTGGAATTTATCGTGTGATGTAACGTGTTTTTTTCTCCGCAGAACAATGTGAAGGTGGCAGTAGCCGGAGCTTCCGGAGGCATCGGCCAGCCGCTGTCTTTGCTGCTCAAGCAGAGCCCTCTGATCTCTGAATTGTCGCTGTACGATATAGTGCACACCCCCGGCGTGGCCGCCGATCTGAGCCACATCGAGACCCCCGCCAAAGTCACCGGCTTCAACGGCGCCGAGAACGTGTGCAAGGCGCTGGAAAATGCCGATGTCGTGTTGATCCCGGCCGGCGTGCCCAGGAAGCCCGGCATGACGCGCGATGACTTGTTCAACACCAACGCGTCGATCGTCAGGGATCTGGCCCAGGCCATCGCCGAAGTCGCACCCAAGGCCTTGATCGGAATCATTTCCAACCCAGTCAACTCCACAGTTCCTATTGCATCTGAAGTACTCAAAAAGGTACTAATTGATGCATATTGAAAAAAAAAACATTTGGAGTTGGCTAAGCTGACAAACTATTCAATTGTTTCAGTCATTAGGCCGATCCAGTCCCTTCACTTGATTTTTTTTTTTTGAAAGCTCACTCCAAATTTTGATGTTGATAAAACATGAAATTGTAAGATGTGAATAGAATCCTAGATGACAAGAGTATATTGTGAGTCTGATGAAATACAGGATGAACTATTTATATGGTAAAGCTTGATTGCACCTACAGTGTGGTTCATCTTAGTTCTATTATCCCATAGCAGTCTTAGAAATTATTTTTAGCTATACAGGTGTCCCATTTTGACGGATTAACGAAAGTCAATTTTTTAAAATGGAACACAATCATATATTTTTTTTGCATTTTCATGTTCAGCTTTTTGAACTGTCTTATGACTATATTTTTCTTTTTCAATTGTGTGGCAGCGCTACCAACTAAAAATTGAAAAAATAGTTTTCCTAAAAAAATTGTATAGGCTGTCTGATTTCTACATGATTCTAGTGGGCTGCGATTCAGGCCGCGATCGGCCAATGGCGACCAGAAACACAGCCCACTAGAATCATGTAGAAATCAGACAGCTTATAGCAGCCTTGCTTTTCAAAGCTAAAAGATGAAACTTGACATGGTGATAGTCAAGTCAAAGACCAATATCTCAATGTCAAAAAGTTGCGATTTCTTGATACAGGGCAAAAAAAAACAAACTATAATTTTTGAAGTATCATGATAACTCATTTTTTTCAAACGGTGTGCCCCCAATTTTATAACGCCAGCCGATAGCGTTTTAATCCACTTTCATTTTTACTAGGACTACCCTACCCTTGACCTTACATTTTTCGAGATAATCAGAAATTTTCAAAAAAGTGCCATTTTTAATTTTTTTTCAAAAACTGAGTCGGCTGTGATGAATGACAGACAAGCCAAATAGTATGCAGCTGTCAGTTGGTCAGTCTGAATATTGTCGTATTTAATATCACAAGAGATAAAATTTTGTCGGCAAAATTTTTCGATTGTTATGAAAATTTGTTGCTTGGCAATTTCGCGAATGACATTTGTAACAAAACCACGAGCCGTCAGGCGAGTGGTTTTGATTAAATGTCATGAGCGAAATTGCCAAAAAGCAACAAATTTGAATATTACAAGAGAAAAATTTTGCCTTCAAAATTTTATCTCGAGTGGTATTCGACATGACTATTTTACGAGAGAAAAGGAGGCTTTCTTTGAACAGCTTTTTCATCCAAAACCAAGATACCTATCTAGTTCTAAAATAACGTGAAGCCATAAAAAGGCCGAGAGAGTTTCGGGAGTCATATAACGGCGTATGGAGGTATAAGAGAGCCCGCTAGGATCTTGAGCATCCAAAGAAAATATAGAAGAGCACAGAGTCTCGGGAGATGAAGAAAAGAGTTTCTACTAAAACCCTGACTGAAAAACCAAGAAAATACAAGACAACACACCAAAGTTTCGAAAGCCAGAAGAAGACGCAATGGGGCTTACAGTACGTCATAAGAAGGTGAGCTAGGTCTTTGAACGGCACATAGACATCCACATCAAAGGGGCCCGCAAGGGCTTCGAGCCACAGAAGAAGACACAAGGGGCAACTCATTAGGGATATAAACGATGCATAAAAACACAAGGGGGCCCGCTGGGGCTTCGATTGATACAACAAGATGCAATGAAGCTTACTAGTTTGCTTGAATACTGTTTGTGACGACCGCCGATTCAAATTGATGCAAAAGTGTCAGTCTGACAAATATTATAGGTAACTCAATTTGAGCTTGCTTTGTTTTCCTGTGCTCATCTTTAGGTAAATTTCGGTCATTTACAAAAGGAATTTTATAACAAGACGGACGGCTGGACGGATTGGGACGGACAGGCGAATACAAAGTATAAAAATAGCGTCTTCGGTAGGAAAATGCGCTACATCTACCTAAAGCAGTTTGAATGTAATGAAACGATTGAAACGTCAAAAAATTGCCGCTGCAAAACCATCATGTTGGTTTTGCCCAGGTAGGTATAGGTACGTGTTTTGTCATCTGAATACTAGATTTTATTGTCGGTGTAATACACTCTAGTGAAATAGTCGAACAAAAAAAAAATGGCTTGAACGCAAAAAGTAATGCAAAGTGGAATTCTGGATATCTGGATTAATATATACCAGAATATCATATCAATCATTTCTTGTCGCATAAAGTCATTTTTCTTTGTTCGCAAATATTCAGACTGACTAACTGACAGCTGCGTACTATTTGGCTTGTCTCGTCATTCATCATGTGCATTCATCACGGCCGACTCAGTTTTTGTAAAAAACCTAAAAAACAGCAGAGTGCGATTTTTTTCAGTTTTTAATTTTTAGTAGGTAGCACTGCCACACAATTGGAAAACAAAAATATAGGCATAAGACAAGTTAGCGTGCCATGAAAAACAAAAACGTCAGATGCAACTTTGACGTTGATATGTCAAGAATATTCATCAAACGCTGTTGGTTTTCATGGCACGCCTAGTCGATATAATAATAATAAAACGACTTCATCAGAAGGCGGAGTCTAGCCGGGGGCTGTTCACTTCGACCTGAGTAAAATACGGTGTTGGGTAAATAATGTACTCCACACTTTTTGTTTATAAATTTTTGAAAAAAATGGACCGAAACTTTGGAAGGAACGTAATTAAACCTGTTTGCAAAAGAATATCTTTATTTTAGTGAAAACAAAAGCACCAGATCAATATGAGTTCTCAAATACTCAAATACACACAAAATTGATCAAAACACTTTTTCCTCCAGGGATTCAGTTTCTTTCGGATTTAATGATCGTGGTGGACTATTTTGATGATTTGGCCTGTCCAAAAGTTGAATTATTGTTCCCTGTCAGACTGACATTGAATGTTGAAAAATTGACTGCGTGGAAATGCGAATCGTGGGCCGCAGAAGCTTGTTACCGTCGTTTAGACACGTAAACCGCACGACCCCCTTTGAATTCTACAGGATTTGGGATTCGGTTCGGTGGGGTGCCAACACAAACTCGTCTCACGCGGGTCCCAAAACGGAAGCAAATGGCAAATTGAAGGTTATCACATCACTTTCGGTCCCCAGAACGCAACTTTTGAACAGCTGGATTCTTTGCAACCTGGGGATTATTAAACCTTTTACACGTAAATTCTGATGCAAAGGCAGACCCGTCGGGGCGATCCTTGTTTTACAAATTATCCTTCAGAGCTTGGCGCATTTTTCTGACTGGAGCAGGCCGAAGGATCGGTGCTTCCATTACGACATTTTTGTGTGTGCGACGGCATCGCATTTTTTAGACTGAAGCGTCGAAAAATCGAAGACGTTAGATTCATTTTTTCTCAAACTTTTTTTTAAATTTATTGACGAAAATTGAAAACAGGTCGTAAAATCACGCCGTGGATCCATGACACTTGACGATCACACGCAAATCGAAACGAAAAAATAGGCAAATCACTCAGAATGGCGTGTGGAATGATAATCTAAACTAAAATTTGCGGATTATCCAGAATTTTTTGCAAAAAACAAGAAGAAACAACGCGTTCAAATAACAGTATAAGTCTGTGGACGTTGTTGTATTGTTGGTTGCCTACATCACTTCAGTGGAATATTGGAGCAGGTACGGGGTACAGTGACTCATGAGTCATGACTTTCAACAAAACAATGTTGCGCAATGTTGTGGGTAGGCCTGAGATGGGCACCGCAAAGAAGAGCAGTACGACGTAAACAATTCAAGTGCAAAGAAACAAGTGTGATCGTAATTTCCCCCTCGGTCGGGACTAATCGTGAGTAGAAGGCAACAGAGTTTGTTTCGTGGTTGTAAAAAGTGTTTACAATGTAGCCGTTAAGTCTCATGGACCCCACGTCGTTTTACAATAAATCTGAGAACAGCGTCAAACAAAATGTCCCGCAATTTTCTTCATCGGAAATGTGCGAAAATTGCGTTTTGAAATTGGTCCAGACGATATCGTGTGCCGTCGTGATCAAGTCGAATATCGCCAACCACAAAGTTTTGGGAATTTTCTGTTTTTCAGATTTGGAAATTTAGAAACAAATATTCTCTCATAACAGTTCAGCTGGATGTACTATAGATCTGAAGACTGATGATAACTTTTTTGTTGATTAATGATAATATGTAACGTTGTTGTGTGATGATTGTTCCAGGCTGGAAAGTTGGATCCCAAACGGGTATTTGGAATCTCCACTTTGGACGTTGTCCGTGCAAACACCTTCATTGCCGAAGCCAAGGGCCTGAATCCCCTTGATGTCAAGGTGCCAGTTATCGGAGGTCACTCTGGTGTTACGATCATCCCTTTGATCTCCCAAGCCACGCCTTCGGTGTCGTTCCCCCCAGACCAGCTCAAAGCTTTGACTGAACGCATCCAGGAAGCCGGAACTGAGGTTTGTATTCATTGTATGTACTAGAGTGGGATTGAAGTGCGTTTCTTTAGAGAATGTAATGTGTAACGCGTAAACTCGAAATAAGAATTTGTACAGTTAAGGAAATCGGATTTTTCAGGATTCTTTTGCGATGATTCGAATCGGAAGTTCAATGTGACAAATAATAACAAATTACATTGAATCAAAAAAATCCGTTTTCTGACACTGTGGAGATTCACATGTAGACTGGGTACTTACTTCTGAAACATCCTGTATGTATTATGCATAGTATTGTTACGTATTTCGCGTACGGGTTCGATTATGATTGAGACGATCGTTTTTAAAACACACTGTTTATTACTGCGTACTACAATAAATACACGCCAACAATTATGTACGCTGGGAAATATCGCAGGTACTACTTCGCTTCTATCGCACTCGTTCGCTTCCAATTCAATAACTGTTCCTGAGCCGACGATTGATGCCTTTTATAGGTCCGACTAATTCATCTCGAATGTTCCATGCGTTTTCCAGCAGATTTCACAGTACCCGGCATACGATTTCGCGACGACTCCCGAAAAATCCTACACATTTCGCGAACCATCACCAACGTGCGGTTTATACGGTACCTCCGCCAAAACGGACAGATGTGTCTCAACCCACCGCTGAAGTCTCCATGTATTTCAATGCCAAGCCATCACGTATACTCTAGAAATGTCCAGAGCTCCGCATTTGTACTCTGCGGCTGTGGAAAATCTGGAAAGATCGCGTGTGTATCAGAATGCACGGGAATCGCTAGATTCAAGCATAGACTCGTCCAAACTCATTTTCTTTTTCTGCGAAACTATATTGGTGTGCTCTTTACGAAGTGTACACACCCCACCCCTCACCTAGGTACCTACCTGACAGTGGCAGAATTAAACCTTTTTTTTCGTTTTTCAGGTAGTCAAGGCCAAAGCCGGTGCCGGATCCGCCACGCTCTCCATGGCCTATGCCGGCGCCAGGTTTGCCATCTCTCTCATTCGCGCCATCAAGGGCGAGAAAAACATCATCGAGTGCGCTTACGTGGCGTCCGACGTCACCGAGGCCAAATATTTCGCCACGCCGCTGCTTCTGGGCAAAAACGGCATCGAAAAGAACCTCGGCTTGGGCAAACTGAGCGATTTCGAACAGGGACTGCTCAAGGCCGCCATCCCCGAACTCAAGAAGAACATCCAAAAGGGCGAAGATTTCGTCAACAAGTAAAGAAAACAACGTGAAGTACAAAAAAAGAAAACCAGTGATTCTTAGAAGAAGAGTGCATTTTTGTTAATAATGATAATTATTGTGTACTACCAAAAGAAAACGTAGAGCGTAAAGCGCTAAGCATAATATTGTACATATAGATTTCATGGCTGCAGTCATTGGCTTTTAATTTTTTATGATAGATACTTGAAGTAGAAATAAGACAAAAACTCAGCAGCTATGATAGTATTTATGTGAAAATCGCAGTGTTTTAGTAGTGAGCCGCCAATGACTGTGGCTACTTTTGTTATATATTTCATTGATTTTGATTATCAGCCGGAACTATCTTCCATGTTTATATGGAATCAATGATTTACAATAGTGGTCTCTGGTCTTAAACTTTGTATACCTTGCCTTACGAAAGTATTGTTGTATTAATTGAAATAGCCCTTGTTCAATAGAGTAATCATTCTTTTAGCTTTTGTTCTTTAAAGTTCAATTTTTCCTCTACCCAGGTTTGTATAAACAGTGCAGTGACTCATCCCTGATCCGAATACACATGAGCACGGGCCGACCCCCCCCCCCCCCAAAAAAAACTGCCGCCTCCATATTATTTCTTGCAGACTTTTCTGGTGGCGACCCGCAGTAACTGGGGAGTTTGAAAATGAAAAAATGACTTGAAAGTAAAATGTACATTGTGACGGTCTAGCGTCACCTAAAATATCTACTAAAAGTCAAGCTGGCGCCTAAAATGTGTGGGTAAGGAAAGGTTCCTTACAGAAATTACACTGCATCTGATTCTAATTAGTCTGAATTAAACCTGTGACAAAAATTGAATAACATTAACGGTGAACAAAGTGCTGTTTATCAATAGGTTTGTTCCATCAGCAGTCCCTGACGGTCCGCGGACGTCAGCGACATACGCATTACAATTTTGGCGTTCCATCAAAATCCCGGACAGTCCCCTGACTGACGATCCGCTGTTCCATCAGCGGCTCAAACTGGTTTCGGGACGGTCAGAAAAGTTTGCGGATTTTACGGAAACTTCTCGTCCAGGCTTGCGCAGGGGAATACATTTATTTGGCATCGAGCCTTCTCTGGTTAATGTTTACAAATAATAAAGGTTAGAGATTGGTGGTTTTATTATTCATTTATTTAATTTATAAAATACGGCTTATTTCCAGCTGCAAACTGCCAAAAGATAGAAAATTAAGTACCTAGCCAATAGCTATGATTGACGGTTTACTGTTCCATCAACGAGCAGCAGTCAGTCGGAAACTGGTCCGAAGTAAGGCATGCGTATTGCTTACAGTTTGCGAACTGTCGGTGACTAGTTAGGGATTTTTGATGGAACAAACCTATTATTTAAACAAAGGAAATAAAATCAGGTGTGGTTTAAAACAGTTATTTTTCTTGTGTAAAAAATGGTTTAGAATAAGGTAATTATTGACGACCACTACTTCTCGACTTCAGCCACCAACTTTTCACGGTAGGTAGACACCACCACAACATCACGTTCGTCGACGGTAGTTTCCTGGGGAAACCACTATTTCCACTGTAAAATGCTCCTTTCCATTACTTATCCACCAATGTCCTACGACGCAAGTACAGGCAAGAAGGAAGCGTCCTACATAGCTGTTCAAGTGGTTGCCTAACTCTTAGAAAATGCTAGTCGAGAAGTAGTGGTCGTCAATAATTACCTAGAATAATACTCTCAATGAATCTGGTTGTCAAAGTGAAAAAGGGCTTGGAAAAATTAGCAGGTTGGAAGCTGAGACGTACATTTTACTTTTCGGTTGTTTTTTCCGACTCCCCAGTTACTGCGTTTGCCACCAGATCGGTCTGAAATAAATAATACGGGGACGGTAGCTTCGGCAGGGATTGGGTCGTGGCGTATGACGACGAATTTATCTGATCAAACGATAGGATGCCGCATTGTTTTATTTCCTAAACTTTGTCCAGAACCAAGAAAACTACGATGACTGGTTGTAAAAACACTGTATTGTTTTAAAAGTTTACAAAAAAAAATGCGCAAACCGTGTGCGCAATTTTGTATGTGTGATGTACGATATGAGTAGGTAGTTAAAAGAGGAAGCGACTAGTTGTTTGGTCAAGTAAGTACGACAGTAGGTTAACAACGATTAAAAATAGCACCTTGACAACAGTTAAAATCGGGTGCCACACCATATTAATAAAATGAGTAATTTTTTTAAAACTCGCGCGCTACTCTTGTATAATAGATATAAAATGTCATAATATCACAAATCTAGAAAACCTGTTTTGTATAGTAGTTTGTTGTGGGTGATGCTTTTCTTATTTCTTCTTATTCTCCTTTTTCAAAAACGTTGTCCTTTTGGCCTTCTCGGGAGACCTTGGACCTTGGTTCCTAGAAAAAATCTACGAAATAAGCTAGAATTTGAATGGTCGCGAGCGTTTGGAACCTTCAGTATTGCAACTAATTGGGAAGTTTTGTAGAATCAACGAGAGACATTGCGCCACGCTGACGTTGGGAGCACAGCCCAGCGCCGGCGTCATTCCTTCAGAATCCACGGCTAGAACGGAGGCGCCTTTCCCGAGGAGCTCTCGCGTCACTTCAACCAGACCATTTTTCGACGCCAAATGGAGTGGTCTGTAACAACAGTGGTTAAAAGCTGCAGGCAGATCAAAAACGGTCTGATTTTGATTTTCATCTCTTTCGATGACTTACTCAATCTGAAAACTTAAAAAAAGTTCCTGTTGGTTATCTGAGATTAGTTTGCAGGCTAGGCACCACCATGTTGCAAGGAATGATAAGGTGCCACTCCGCGTGGACGTTACATACTGTAGTGTTGGGCTCACCTTAGAATTAAAAAAAAACATGCTTAGTTGGGGCGCGAAAGGGTGGTCCGCATCTGGTGAGAATTGAAAAGTGGGAATGCAGGACTCGAGCGAAGAAGTGGAGAAGCACGCGAGGTTAGTTGGGGGGTGGAAGGCCAACAGTAGAGGGCGTAGAGCAACGCCTTGTTTAGCGTTCCTTTTATTGTTATATTTGTTGATAAGGTTGTTTATGGGTTATGGCTAGGCAAGTAAATCACTGATTAGATCCAAATTATTGAAGTCAAGGTGTGCAGAAATTTATAACTTTTATCAACTCGCACGAGTTATTGTTGTATCAAAGTCGCACTTGAATTAAATGGAGTACAATCTTTACTCTTTATTAATCTCAAATGTCGTAGACAATTACAGACGAATGTCCGATTTGAACTGATTTCACGAAATAAGTTACAAGGGTCTTTCCTACCATCCCACCTGTACAGGTGCTTCAAATTGGCTTTGTTCTTCTTTCTCTATGCGGTTAACCCCTTTTCAGGTTAGACAAGCATTAGTTAGTGCGTTAAAGTGTAAGCCTAGAAGTAATTGGAAGTAATATTTAGACGCACGAAAGAGTGAAATCAGGTGAGTGAACATTACACGTCAAAAGTGACAAAACGTGATTCAAACTTGAAGAGGCCAAAAATGTCGGTAAAGTAGGTCACGTTTGGTTTGCGCGCGAGGTTAACTTTTTTTTCTAAAAAATTAGAGGAGAAATTATTGTGCGTGTTACATGAAAGGCTCAATTAGATCATAAACAATTGGAATAATCAATAAAAATAACTACTTTTTTCCCAATATGACACCCCATTCCTCAAACAAAAGGATTAATCAACAGGTGATTGTCGCGACAGGATGGACTAACCCGAACCGTCTGGAAAGATGTTCGTGGTCAATAAAACTTCGGCAGTCCAGCACCTGGTCGCTGATACGACTCGACGCGATAGTACTAAGAGCGGAAATTAGAGAAAGCAAAGGCGCGAGAAAGTCTCACACATAAACCGACAAACACACAGCCCGATCCGTAGAGAAATAACGAGGCAACAGCGACTGTTCGGTATATGCCATCCGGGGTAGGGTAGGCAACCCTCAACTGGGCGCTGCAGGGGTTTCCAGCTTGGTTGCACCTCTCAAACTGAGGGCATGGGCATGCAGGTACAACATCTGTGCCGAGTGAGAACGCTTGATCGTTCCGTTCAAGGTGGTAGCGCCTAACCTACAGACTAATAGTGAGAGAAAAGTTTCCATGGAAGAGAATATATCTTGGTAGCAACCGTTTGCTGAAGCAAATCGCTATCCATTGAGCGAAAGTGCGAGCTTGAAGCGCGAATGTCACCTACCGGTCATCTTGTCGGCTACCAATAACGGCTGGTCAGCCACATTCTTAAAAAAAAAATGAGCAAATGAAAATGCTGCCGTATTGATGTGAGCCATCAGAGACAAAACCAGACCAAGTACCCCCCAAACTAACGTTTTCTTTTCATTGTTCACGCCGTTGATGATGGCCGCATCGTCCACGTCTTCAAGCAGAAGCAGAGCCGTGTGGCCGTGCTTCCTGTGGCACGCCCAGTGCAGCGCCGTGTTGCCGTGCTTATCCCTGGCGCTCTTGCTCGCCTTGTACGCCAGCAGCACTTCCACGATGTGCATCTGTCCGAACTGCGCCGCCGCCACCAGCGCCGTCCGCCCTTCGTCGTCCTTGGCTTCGACTTCGGCGCCGTTGTCCAGCAGAAACCGGGCGGCTTCCACGTGACCGTGCAACGAAGCTATGTGCAACGGCGTCCTGTTCCTCGCGTCCCTCAGAGTGCTGATCGACGGCCCGAACTCTCCGTAGAGCACTTCCAGGCAGCGATCGGAACCGGAAAACGCGGCGCAATGGGCAGGCGAAAAGGCGTTTCCTTCGAGCGTTTTGAAGACCCCCTTCTCGAGCAGGAACTCGACGGACTTGTGGTTGCCGTTGTGACACGCCCAGTGGAGGGCCGTGCACTGCTGATTGTCCAGCGAGCAGGCCTCGTCCTCGTTCATGTACCTCAGCAGGGAGTGGAGGCAGACGCAGTGGCCGCACGCGGCGGCCAAATGAAACACTGTCTTGCCATGGACGTCCACGTTGTTGATGTTGGCGTTGTTGGATAACAGGAGTTGGACCATGCTGTTGTCACCAGTTGCTACCTACAGAAACCAGCCTAGTAAAATTCAGCTCTGTCTTTTTCTTCACGGAGACTTACGGCACGGAAGAGGCACGAATGTCGGTCACCGTCGAGGATGTTCGGGTCGGCACCGCATTTGAGCAATGTCTGAACACATTCGACGTGATTGCCGGATACGGCCAGCATCAGGGCGGTCCGTTGGTGGCTGCAAGTTTAGTATGGTTGTATTTTGTTTATTTTGAATAAAAAGGGCTTTCGGAACAGTGGGTTAATAAAAAAAAAGTAGCACAAAATTTGCAATACATTTTTGAAGTTCATAGGGGTATCACCAATCTGGGACACACTTTACCTTGGGTGCTTCACATCTTACCTGTGGGCCATAACCAATCAGATCATAAACCATTTGTTTAGAAATTAGGACGTGAGTATGAACCTCGGACGTGTACACAGTACGCCGCGCCGCCTATATAAACTGGGAGCTACTTGTGGACCGCAACCGGGTGTGGGGCACTGAGCTATATCTATAAAACGACGGTATGTGTATACTGCTCAAGGCTGGTCGACGTTATTTGATTTGTACTATAGGATGCCTCATCTAGTTTATGCGTGACGTCACAAGATACCCTCCGAAAACTTGATTTTAGCTGAAACAAATGTCGCTTTTTTCGTTCAACATTTACAGTCTTTATGGACAAAAATTCTCAACTTCACGAGAAATGGTTGATGTGCATCCAACGCCTGGTGGTTTTTTTAATAAATTGGGCATGTTTTTATTCACCGAAATACGATTTGAAGCGCCGAACCGTCAAACTAAAAACAAGCCGCTTACCTCACCGCTTAATTATGGGGAGGTGGAGCGGATTGAGATTTCCTGAGTGGATAGCACAATGGAAACGAACCTGACTCTCAACCAAAAGGTCGAGGGTTCGAAGTGCAAGTATTCCGACTTTTTCTTCTTCCAAAACACCTAAACTGTGATTTTTAAATTAGAATGAGAAAACAGAATTCAAATTAGTGTTGCCCAACTCATATATAATTTTAAAAATCGCAATTTTGGTATTTTGAAGAAAAAAATCGCCACGGCTGCACTTCGAATCCTCGACCTTTTGGTTGAGAGTAATGTTCGTTTCCATTGTGCTACTCGGTTGAAAGATTTCGGTTCGCTTCACCTCGTCATAACTAAGCGGCTTTTTTTTAATTTGCAGTTTGGCGTTTCAAATCGTGTTTTGATGAATAAAAGCATGCCAAATTCTTTTGAAAACCACCAATCGTTGAATGCTCATCATCCATTTCTCGTCTAGTTCAGAGTTTTGATTGATTTTGTCCAAATACGACTCGAAATGTCAAACGAAAAAAGCGACATCAGTTTCAGCCAAAATCAAGTTTTCGGAGGGTCTCTTATGACGTCACGCATAAACCTGATAGTAAAAAATAACGTCGACCAGTCTTGTATACTACTAGCCATGTGCCAGGAGCATATAATCAGGGTTAGTATTTTTGAACCGGCGAGATGAAATTACCATGGCAACCGCCTGTTTCAGCTCCTGCGATTGGCTGCTTCTATAGTAACCGCGCAATTTGCACATGGAAAATAATTTCACACGTTTAAAAAATACGGACCCAGGGGGTGGGATTTTACATGGTGCGCAGTTATTAGGGGCCGGTGTAGGACGGGTAGGACAATTCGGAGCGGACAATGCGGGTGCTAGACAATTCGTCGGGCGGACATTCGGCGCTGGACAATCAAGAACAATGTTGCGGCTCGGTAAATGCCGCAATTCAGCTCGGGAAAACAGGGGAAGAAGCATTAGTTGGGTTTTCAACAAGCGTGAGACACGATACTGGATTGAGTTTTTCCCAGGCGAACGTTCCGCAAGGAGGCGATGTTTCGCATGAGTGGCAGAGAACCAGCGACCCTGCGACAAAACCGGAGTCCAGGCCAAGTACAACTTGCACGGTATCCTTTAGGAACAAGTGATATCTCGCTGGTGGCGCTCGACAACCAACACCTTTGGCGGAAATGACAGGACACCGACCGGCCCCCAGCTGGCATAATAGGGTGATTGCATTCAGAGGGAGTTTATGGCAAAATGTCAGTAGTGCATTGTCATCTATCAAGTTTCAATAGACCATTTCCTCATGACGTCACACGCACGTGTCGAACGGCTGATTCGGGGCAACGTCAAACATGATGTCATCTATACGTGTCAGTTTGTCAGAACTTTGTGTCACCAGTGACTTTCACACACCGACATCAACTGACAGATTTACATATTACCAATCTGACTGACGCACATGATGACGTAGCCCACGTGCTCGGTGACAGATAACGCACATCTGACTGACGTTGCCCCGAATCAGCTGTTCAAGACCGATCGACGTGACGTCAGTGGAAATGGTTTGGGAGTCAACGTCAACCAGACTAACCTCACTAAATACTGTAATTTTTACGATTTTACGTGTTTTGTTCATGTACTGTTTTGTACGGCGTTTACGAGATCGAGATTGTGATTTCTAATCATTCTAACAATGCCTTACACCTGTTATGTGCCCCAATGCAATTCGCTAACAAACGTCAAACCATAACTCGATCCTTGCGCTGCCTGACGGTGATCAGGTGAACGAATTTCATGCAATCGCCCTATTGGCTCGGCTCTTCTCGCGTGCAGACTGACTGTCTGACGTCCGATTCCCGAGATCCAACACCGAAAACAACCAGTGCAAAAGTGAGAAAGTTAGCAGGAAGCGTGGCTGACAAGCGCACTGGAGCTTCGAATTAGGTGTAAGAGGCGGGGAAATACTCGTATGACTCTCCGGGGGAGTAGCATCCCTTCAACTGCTTGGCTGATCGTTTTGAAACCCCAGTGAAATAGATCTCTGGTCTACCGACGTCGTCTGCAAAGTACTCCTGTAGGAAATGGCTCACGCCGCCGTTACTCCTGCAGACCCCCATCAAAGGTCTTTGAAAATTTTACCGTGGGTGGAGTTTATCGTTTCTTGGCCATTTTCAGTTTTTGAATAGTATGAGCCAACGACAGAACGGCTTTAATTTTGTAGGGCTTTTTGCCATGCCGGCGTTGCCCTGAGCGTCGGCATATCCATCTCCCAGCTTGGCTGAGAGGAACTGCTCTTCTGGCCCTAGGCCGGAAGGGCAGAGGGTAATAGCTACTCTGAGACTCAGTAAGGGTGAGCTGCGCTTCACCAGCTCGGGTATCAGCCAGCACAACTATAGCTAACAGACCGTGGGTTCCACCAAAATATTTAACCAGCTGATAGCTAACTCGAGATTTCTTTTCATGGATTTTGGCCAAATGATCAATGTAAATTCAGGTTTCATGCTAAGTAAATCACGAAAGGGTGGTATACTTGCGATTTAACGTATTTTTTATAATGAATCTACCAGCATTGACCAGAAAAAAATCCGTTTAAACTCGGTTTAGCTTAAACCGCTCTTAAATTTTTTGGTGGAACCCGTGGAGAGTCATATCAAATGAGTTTGCGTTTGCATTCACCAGAATATAAGAGGGGCAGAGGGGTTTGCAACCAAGAGAGAACTGGTAGTATCGGACTCCCAAGGGGGTACTTTGTCTCCTTGACTGAGCCTTTAATTCCGCGTCTATGGAAGCCGTGGAGGTAGAGCCGCAAGGCGACAACATCATGGATAAGAAAAACGCAAAACGAAGGTATGTCCGAACGCACCTAGGAAGCAAGAACCGAAGGACGGAACTGGATCAGGCATTGGCGACGGGATCGACCAGTGGGCTCTCTGGACACGGGATTTCAAAACCGGAACCTTCCATACTTATCGGGCACATCGACGACGTCGCCGTTCTCCGTGTTGTGCAGCAGCAGCGACAGGCACTTGGAGTGTCCGTTTTTGGCACTGTAATGCACGGCCGTCATGCCGTTGATCTTGTCGCACAAATTGACCCTGGCCCCGACCCGCAGCAGCAGCAGCACGCACGGATGGTGGCCCTCGCGCGCCGCAAGGATCAAAGGCGTCAGGCCCTGCCCGCTCTGGATGTTCACGTCCGTGTAGTAGCCGAGGATGGCGCGCATCACGTCGGCGTTGCCTAGCTTGGCTGCCAGGTGGAGCGGAGTCACGTCCGGCGAGACCTCCTCGTTCATCCGCGACGACAGATTCTTCACGCCGAGCAGGTGGCGCACGGCGCCGATATTGCCGCCGGCCAGGGCGTAGTGCAGCGGCGTGAAGCCCTTCGAGTCGCGCAAAAACGGATCGGCCCGGTGCTCGAGCAAGTACTCGACGCATTTGCTACCGCTCTCGGTGTCATAGCCGGCCGCGAGATGGAGCGGCGTGCAGCCTTCGCCGTCCGGGATGTTGATGGAACTGCCGATTCCCACCAGGGTGAACACGCACTGGTAATGGCCCTGGGAGGCGGCGTAGTGCAGAGGAATGCGACCGATGTTGTCGACCAGCCGGAAATTGGCGCCGTTGCTCACCAAAAGGTCTAGACATTCGACCGAACTGAAATCAATGCGTGTTTCATAATCATTACCGATTCCGAGAAAGAGAATTACTCAAAAATTACCCTCTGTAAGCGGCACAATGAGTCGGAGTTTTCCCGGAATCGTCCAAAGCGTTCAGATCGACGCCTGCTTGCACGAACTTGCGACAGCACTCCACGTAGCCGGACAGGCAGCACATGTGCAGCGGGGATCTGCCTTCAAATCTAGAAATGTTCATCTCATGTCAAAATATTCAACGTAATAAAATTAGAATACTATACCGGTGATACATAATTGTGTAGCAATGCGGATACCATTTACCTTATATGTAAACCTTACCCGGGTGTACCATATGTGCATTATTACATATTTAGCAATTTCATAGCTCCCAATGCCTTCCTACGCGAACTGTAATAGCTAAATCCAGTCAATGCAGTGGCGCCGAATAGACCATTTTTTGTGGCGCTCGCCATACCTCAAAATGAGGGGGGGGGTCTGGAGAGGGAAAAAAGGAAATAAGGAAAAGAAAAAAAGAGAAAAGGAGAAGAGGAAGGAGGGAGGAAAAGAAGAGGAAGAGAGATTTACCCAGCAAATCATTAGATATTAGGATTATAAGGTACTTACACTGAATCTGAAAGAATGTTTGTAGGTATGCATCAACTTACTATGCGTTGTAAATTTGTTAAAAATCCAGTCGTGTTCAAAATTGGAGCTATAACCAAAAAACCATTCCCAAAACTCAACTTTGAAAGCCTCTATTTCTGTTATAATGCGTTTCCGATAATAATTTTCTTGAGAAAGTCAAGTCCACTTATTTTTTGATGCTCCACCATCTGCATCTTCTAGAATATTGACTAGAGGCAAAAAGGTTTTGATCATACGGACTTCAACGGCCAACTAACTGGACTGGAAAATCTCACGATCTCACAAAAAACTTTCGATTCTTGTGCCTAGCTGCACAAGTACACTACACACTTTTTACTTCTCTTGATAAAACGGGGTCCAGTTTAACAAAAGGGTCTTACCTACTTCTTCCCACAAACTACGCAGCAATATTTACTGCCACAGTTCCTGAACTTGAAATTTAGCCCATGTCATCTAGGTAGGTATACATTTGGGAGCGAAATAATTTGTACGGCTCCGCTAGGAAGTCGGCTGTATTTCAGAAATGTTAGCTGCTTTGCTGCTTACTGGTTTGTCTTGAACGCCAGTTTTAATTAGAAATTGATCATAATCAAAACTGGCGTTCAAGAACGATCCAAACAGGTAACATTTCTGAAATCCAGCCGACTTCCTAGCGAAGACGTATGAATTATTTCGCTCCCAACTGTACCCAAAAGAGGTATTTTCAAGAATTTTCGAGAATTCCTATAAATTTGAAAATATAATGAAATCTATGGACAATTTGGTCAGCAGCTGCCCTTTTTTTTGCTTATTATTGTTAATATTATTATTATTATTCCGAAAAAAATTTGTCTGCGGCGCTAACTGCATAAGGGGCTCTTAGGCCCACCGGCCTGACCGCAGCGTGGCAATAGGGGGGGGGGGGTCGGAAATTTTCTTCGCCATAGTAACTTTTTATGAGTTCGGCGCCACTGAGTCAATGGTTCATTATTCAAATGAGAGGGAAATGAGTTTAAATACAGACGAATAGCCTTGTTTTAAAGGACCCCGCACGTTTACTAGAAAAATATTTCTTAAAAATTGGACCCCTACTATGACCAGTTTTCTCCCTACACTCCTAATAAGGTCCAAGTTAAGAGTTGTCTAGAAACTTTTGAAATTTCTGAAACGGGCTCCTATCGAGACTGTGATCATGGAAAAAATCACTTGAAAAATCTAACTTATAATTTGGGGTAGTTACCGAGGGGGATGCGGGTCAAAATCGAGAAAATAAAATAAAATTCCGAAACTTTTGATTCTCATTGCATTAAAGCTGAGCAGAAGAATATTAGAGAATTAATTTTAAAAAATCCTCATAAATTGACTGGGGGTGGCTTTCAAGGGGGTTGGGAGTAAAATCAAGGAAATGGAGTAAAATTCCAAAACCTCTGTTTCCCATAATTTTTGATCTTAGGAGCAATGGGGAAATAATTCTACAAAATCTAAACGGTCTAAACCAATGACTTTGGGCGTTATTGAGGGTGTGGATGAGGGTCGAAAGAGAGAAAACAGTGAAATTCGGGACCTTCTAGTTCATCTAGAAATTGATCCGGTCGAATGACGATATGATAAAGAAACCAATCTGGACCAAGTGATCGAGAAATAGAGGACCGAGTCCTTTATTTCTCGATCATCCCTACCCCTTACCCACCCACCATGATACCTATCCTACTACCATAATGTGAGGCTCGGGAGTTGCAATCGAGATTCTGAGAGCTCACGGATAATATTTATATTGCAGATTCTCGAGAAGCTCTCCACAGTTCTGTGTACGTCCATCATATAGCTAAAAAAAATAGACCAGACTCCCACTATCTTTTTTTTTTGAAATAAATATGAATCCTCTGCTTTTGGTCATTGGTTGATTTGATGAGATTCCAAAGATAGATCGATATTGGGAGTCAAACTCAATTTTCTCAAATCTGAATTTTCAGTTCTGTTGACTTTCAAGTTCAGGAACTTTCATCCGTTTTCTAGATTGGGACCCCCGTCCTCTCAGTAACCACCCCAGTTTCTTGATTCAGGGTTATTTAAATTATTTCTTTATTATTCCTTTGATCGAAAACTCTGGAATGTTACTTCTTCCACTCGATTTCAACCCTCCACCTCTAATAACTAGGTAACTACCCCAATTCACAACTTGGATGTTTTAATTTTTTCTTCATGATCACAAACTTATTTTAAGCCATTTTCATGAAATTCAAAAGTTTTGAGACAATTTCTAATTTGGACTAGGACATGGTTTTGGGCAGATATCATGGTGGGTGGGTAAGAGGTAGGGGTGGTCGAGAAATGAACAACCTAATCCTTATTCAAATTGGTTTTATCATCATTTTGTCATTCGACCATATCAATTTCTCAATAAACTGGAAATTCCTGAATTTCACTGTTTTCTCGATTTCGACCCTCTACCGAACCCCGACCGGTATAACACCCGAATTCATTGGTTTAGATTTTTTAGAATTATTTACCCATTGCTCGTCAAATCATATATCTTGGGAATCAGAAGTTCTGGAATTTTACTCCATTTCTTTGATTTTGACCCCCAACCCCCTTGCAAACCATCTCCAGTTAATTGATTAGGATGTTTCGAAATCAATTTTCCATTATTCTTTTGCTCAGCTTTTATGAGAATTAGATGTTCCGAATTTTTATTTTATTTTCTCGACTTTGACCCCCATCCCCGTCGGTAACTACCCCAATTTATGAGTTAGATTTTTTTAGTGATTTTTGTCATGATCACAGCCTCGATATGAGGCCGTTTCATGAATTTCAAATGTTTCGAAACAATTCCCAATTTGGACCTTATTAGGAGTGTAGGGGAAAAACTGTTCATAGGAGGGGTCTAATTTTCCAGGAAAATATTTCTCAAATCAAGGTCTACAACATAAAAAAATTTCAGCCAAATTCACCGAAACCACTTTTTCATGGAAAACGTCCGGGGTCCTTTTGGATTTCAATACCGTTCAGTGATATTTAGAAAAGCTCCATAAGTCCAGTCATGCCTATGTGACCGACCACCAAAAAATTCACGAGATAAAAAAAAGGTTGACTAAGCGTCTAGTCAAGATCAATTAATGGCTTGGCGAGGAGAATATTCCCACAGAAAAATCGAGAGCGTGATTGGTCCGTTTTCAAAACTGGAAAAAGAAGCGAAGCCAGGCCGAGAGTTAATGTGGACCAGGAGTTACGACTAGAAGTTCGAATCGAAGAGTTGACCGCGCGTTGTAGAATTGAAGGTGTCAGGTGTCAAAGAAATTGATATCGCGAGAAAAGTGGTGATAACCGTGGCTGAGATAACCCAGCAGGATCAAAAAATAGTCGAAATGCGTGAAAAATGTGTTCCAAAACTGGTCCGAAAGACTTCCTGTTTCTTCGTGAATTAACTAACCGCAAAGTTTTGGGGATTTTCTAAATTTCAGATTTGGAAACTTGGAAACAAAATTTCACAGCCGACTATAATCACGGTATAAGTGAACATACTTTTTTTATAGCACTAATATTGACGCAATTCACTCCAAGGGAATGCACTGAATGTGGGCGGTAGCATTCAAGTTGCGGAAAAATGTCTCAAAGCGTTAGATTGTGAGAAAGAAAAATTGAATCTGGCTCTGCTTTGGAACAGCCTTGTTGTATGGTACCATCGGTTTGTACCAAATTTTTTGACCTCGGTTGCTTGCCCCTAACACCAGGGTCAGTGAACAAGCTACTGATGAAGAGCAATGCCTTCGAGTGGACCGTGGATAGTAAGTGATAGTTCAATCATTGTCACGGCACCAGTTGTGCGGTGCCCAAAACTTCGATCAGCCCTTCGTTATCCAGACTGATGCCAGTAATTGTGGCTTGAGAACGGTTCTCATCCAGGATTCAGACGATGGCTAACATGCCTACGTCGGCCGTTCGTTAAACCAGAACGACAACTACAGCGCTACTGAGGAGTGTCTCGCTGTCGTTTTGGCTATCGAAAACTTCGTACTCACGTAGAGGGAACACACTCCACCGTGGTCTTGAACAGTTTTGAGTGTTACCAAATGGTTGTAAACATTCTTCAAAAGTTTCGGAAGTTTCCCCAGTTGCTGCGGATCTCCATCATAGAAATCTACAAGAAATAATACGAAGGCAGCTTGGGTAAGGGTCGGGTCGTGCTCGTGTTTAATTCGTGTTTATTTGCATCAACGGTGAGTCACTGTAGTGAATAACTGAATCTGACTATACCTCTTCAAATTCGGAACGCGTAGCAGTGCGGGGAGCACGCCGTCTGTTTACGAATTTCGTATATGAAGCTTGCGTATTTTCTATTGTATCAACTTGCGTATTTTCGTTCGTCTTTGCAATCGGAAACGATCGTAAAAAGTCGTGCCCGTGGATGAAGGCCGCCATATTGCTAAAATTTCAGCGACGAGGAGGGAAGATGCAGATATATCATGCTAGACAAACACAAGAAAGATCGACACTTCACGCAAAACCCAATGTTTTCGTATTTAGACGGAGCTTGCGGGCTGTGCAATGTGCATAGGCACGGCTGTGGGTAGGATACGCAAGGGGCTGGTCGATTTTTACGAAATACGAAAGTGGCGTGCTCGCAAAATTCGGATACGGAAACGAACTTCGTAACCGTTTGAATGCATGCTCTGCACGGCGCAGAAGACGCAAGGGATTGGGCGATATTCACTATTTACGAAACATTGAAGTGGCGTGCTACCAAAATTCGTATACGAACACGAATGTCGTAACCGATTGACGGCGTGCTCCCACCACAGAAAAATACTATAAAAATTACGGAAAATCTCATAATGGAGAACTAAAGAGATAGGTATTTCTTTCGAGCGAACTATCGACAACAAACCCATCTCCACGAACTCTACAGCAGCTGACGACTGGTACAATGGTTTACATAAGACTGCCTTGAATACTGTTACGAGCGGCGATCCCGTAACCGGTAAACGGTAAACACTCGATCTTTCTGGATTCTTCCATCTATTGTAGCTGTATTACACTACACAATTTCTTGTACAACTTCATGTACAATCTGTCAGTTAAACAATCAAGTTCATTGTATTTTGACACTATTTTGGCAGATTGTACAAGAAATTGTGTAGTGTAATACAGCTTTAAGATGGCAGTGTAGAACTGTGGAATGTTCTGTTGCATTCCAGAGCGCGCGCTTACGTGGAACCGAATGGGGAGATTTCAATATCGATCGAGAAAGATCTGTCCATTTTGGCGGAGGCGCCGTTCCAGAACCCGGCGGAATTATACGGGTAACGTGTGTGATTATTCAGGAATGGTCTAGAAACCGCATATGCCGGACCACTATGGAATTTGCTGGAAGTAGACAGAAAGTTCGGGAACACTATTCGGAGGCCTTATAAGGCATCAGCCGGCAGCTCAGGGCAGTATTGAATTGGAATACGAAGTGGTAACAAGTGCGAAACAAGCGAAGTACCTGCGATATAATTCCAAGAAGATAATTGTTGGCGTATAGTTATTGTAGTACGCAGAAATAAACAGCGTGTGTTTTAAATCGATCGTCTCAATTATATTCGAACCCGTACGCGAGATATCGTAACAATACCTACCCTTTCTGAGAAGGATTGGCACCGTAGCTGAGCAACGTGTTGGTCAACAAATCGTGTCCGTATCTGGCCGCTATGTGCAGGGGCGTGCAATCGTTCTTGTCGGTGCAATCGATCGCCGCGCCCTTGTCGATCAGAATCTTGCTCCTCGTGAAGCGCCCGTGGATCGCGGTCATGTGCAGCGGCGTCCTGCCGTCCGCACTCTGCCTGTTGATGTCGGCATTCTGCGCCAGCAACGCGTCCATGCAATCCAGACCGTAGGTGCTGACGGCGGCTATGTGCAGCGGCGTCTGACCCCGGTAATTGGGCGCCTCGATGTCCGCCCCCGAGTTGATCAGCTCCTCGCAGATCGAATGGTGACCGTTGAGGCAGGCCACGTGAAGC
Organism: Anaspis maculata; assembly: GCA_949128115.1. Lineage (NCBI taxonomy): Eukaryota > Metazoa > Arthropoda > Insecta > Coleoptera > Scraptiidae > Anaspis > Anaspis maculata. Next base: position 25,775,266 of record OX421967.1, read on the forward strand.
GGCGTGTTACCGAACACGTTCTGAGCGTTCACGTCGGCGCCGCCGATCAACATGTTGTTGAAGTCGTGGTAGGGCAGCAGGACGCGGCACACGGAGTCGACGCCGGTGGCGGCGGCAACGTGCAACGGCGTGTACTGGTTCCTGTCGCGGGCGTTGATGTCGGCGCCGTGCTTCAAGAGCACGTCGATGGTGTCCAGGTGGCCCATCTGGACGGCGTAGTGCAGGGGCCGGCAGTCTTTCTTGTCGCAGGCGTTGACCATAGCGTCGCGTTCGATCAGGTATTCGGCGGTGAAGGCGTGGCCGTTGTAGGCGGCGTGGTGGAGAGGCGTGCGCCCCGCCCGGTCGGTTATGTTGATGTTGGAGACGACGTGGAGGAGCTCGTCGAGGCACTCGAGGGAGGCATTCGCGGCGGCCACGTGCAGCGGAGTCTGCCAGAGCCGGTCGCGGGCGTTCGGGTCCGCTTCGTGCTGAAGAAGGACCTTTACGGTATCGCTGGCGCCTATGGAACACGCCCGGTGCAGCGGGGTGATCCATTTGGCGTCTCTGGCGTTGACTCTGGCGCCGTTGGCAAGTAAAACTCTTGTTATGGCGGCATCGCCTTTGAAGGCCGCGGCGTGTAAAGGAGTCCGTCTGTCGATATCTGCAATTACGATATTTCACTCCGAGTTTTTACAGTAAAATATTCGGCCTTATATTAGTACGGTGGTTAAGCGCCAAAAAAAGCTCGAACTATGCATTCTGAGCTTAAGCAATGCGCTTTTGGGGTTCGATTGGGGATACCCAAACCCTAATTTCAAGAGTTGGAGATATCGATGCACTCGATGCGGAGGGGGTCTGGGGGGCCCTTGAAAGTTGAAGGTGCAAGGCTTCCCACCAAATCACCATACCACCACGTAATTCCTACTTGGATGTCATCAAACGACTCTAACATACACATTGACAACATTTGTTACCATGTCCCAACAGTTCTTCACACTGAAAAAAATTAATTCTTATGACAGATCGGAAAAAACTGTTTTTCTCAATTCTTCATCCCCACAACGAATAAACTGCCAAGTTTGGTGTCATTTTGAAGTAAACGGCATCCTCTGATTTCATTCACCGAGTCAAAATGTTTGTGAGACCACCGTGCAAAGAATGGCACGCCAAGAAGTGGGCATTTTTGAGCACCTCATTTAACAGTAGTTTCTTGGCTGATACCAATCGATATGATTGATAATTTGGTCATGGATCAATAACTTGAACTCTTTTGTAACGGTAATGCATGTGAATGAAACTCGACACGAGCGTGGAGGCCTGGAAAAAATATTTTTCTCCAGCGGTCGAATTTATTTCACGCCTACTGAGCGTTAGTTTGTCGGGCTCAGGCAGGCAGCGTTTGGATAGGTTGGGAGACAAAATTTTCATATCTGTCTATGAAGCTGAGTAGCATAATTCTGGAAACTGATTTGAGAATCATCAAAGGTTATTTTGACAGTCACTAGGTACCCCCATGGGGATTAACTGCACAGAGATCATGGTTGACGACGGAGGGCATACAACTTTTAAAGTGTTATTTTTTTTTTCCTCTACCCACCTTCAAGGTTGTTATCATTTTGTACGTGTAAGTTTTCTTATGTTTGGAGAAGAGATAATTTTATAAAAACAACCGTGAAAATGACTGTCAGAGTGGCAGAGAATAAGATATTGGGCGTTGAATTCCCTCCGCCGTTAGCCATCACTTCTGCAGGTAACTCCCATGTGGGTACGGACCGGCAAAACAATCATTGATGATTCATAAATCAATTTCCAGAATTAAACTGCTCAAATTTTCAGATAGATATGAAAATTTTGCTTCCAAAGCTATCCAAATGCTCCCTACCTGAGCCCTGCGAACTGACGCTCAGTAGGCGTGAAAAAAAATTCGACCGCTGGAGAATTTTTTTTTCCCAGGCCTTCACGCTCGTGTCGAGTTTCATGCACATGCATTACCGTTACAAAAGAGTTCAAGTTATTGATCTATGACCAAATTATCAATCATATCGATTGGTAACAGCCAAGAAACTACTGTTAAATGAGGTGCTTGAAAATGCTCACTTCTTGGCGTGCCATTCTTTGCACGGTGGTCTCACAAACATTTTGACTCGGTGAATGGAATCAGAGGATGCCGTTTACACCGAAATGACACCACACTTGGCAGTTTATCCGTTGTGGGGATGAAGAATTGAGAAAAACTGTTTTTTCCGATCTGTCATAAGAATTAATTTTTTTCAGTGTAAAGAACTATTTGGACATGGTAACAAATGTTGTCAATGTACAGGTTAGAGTCGTTTGATGGCCTCCCAGTAGGAATTACGTGGTGGTATGGTGATTTGGTGGGAAGCCTCGCACCTTCAACTTTCAAGGGCCCCCCAGACCCCCTCCGCATCGAGTGCACCGATGTCTCCAACTCTTGAAATTAAGGTTGCGGGACCCCCAATTAAACTCCAAAAGCGCATTGCTTAAGCTCAAAATGCATAGTTAGAACGCTTAACCACCGGACTATATGTATAATTTAGAATATTTTGTTTTTCGTCCTGGTTTATTTTGGTTTGTAGGTATACAGGGTGTCCGTTTTTCGAGGCTAAGCATGGGTACCTATCTAGCTTATCTTTAGAGATACAAAGTCGGTTAAATTAGGAAAAAGTTGCGCATTTTAATGACGATCAATGATTAAAAAAGATATTTGACCTGTCAGTTTTAGTTTTCGAGATATCGTGGAGAGATTTATAATTTTTGTTTTTATTTTTTATTTAAAAAACGGCTGAAGGCGGCATTTTCTAATCAAGACATTACCAGAGCAATTTTTCAGTGGGAATTCAAAGCTGCCAAAATCTCCATTCTAGCTTTCAAAACAACCGAGATGCGACATTCAACTTTTTTTTGTCATGGACGCCATATTGAATTTTGAAATTTTTTAATACAGTATTCTTTTCTGGTTACAACGATGTGTCATATGTCATTGTTGAATAAATGTGTAATATTTACGCTTTTTTTTTATTATTGTCGGTGTTGATTTTGTTTCCAAAGCACTCTTTAAAAAACTGATTTTTTTTTGCCAAAAACATTCATTCAACAGTGACATGATTGTGACACATCGTTGTAACCATAAACCAGTCTATCTCTCCACCTTGCGGTGTGTCTAATAGGAAGCCTCGCCCAAAAAAGTAGTCTTCTTCGCAGCAATAAATCGTAGCAAAAGAACGAAATCGCATGTTGAACCGTTCGGAAGATACAGAAAATTTAGGTAAATTTTGCTATAAAACGAGGAAAAAAATAAAAATAATTATCACGAACAAAATAAAGTATGAAAGATCGACATGAGTAAAGCAAGTGTCCGAAATAGGACCTTTCCTATGTAGAAATTAGCGGTGAATAGTTTCATCTCCGTCGTATCTATTTTACGTGACCACCATGGCACCGTTGAGGGCGGTTTTCACCCCATAACTCAGCTAGCCTCAACGGTAGCCTTTTTTTGTTATAAAGAACAAATATCTGATTATTTTTGTGGAAAACATCAAACATCCAACCCACTTCTATGTAGTGAATTTTGTACAGCATGACGGCCTGCTCGATGCCGATGCCACGTCGTGCGCGCTATTTGAAAATGAGTCAGAAAAAAAAATCACATCTAAAAAACCATGAGTAGTTAATGAGAATTTTCTTGCTAGAAAAATTCCTCAACTCTTTGACCTTATTTGCTTTGCTGGTTGAATATAGAAATTTTCGTAGACTTGAAAAGTTTCTCGATTGTGGAAAGAGACGGTGCACAAGCGGATCAAGACTTTTTTCTCGGTTGTATAAATATATGAGTAAATTATAAACAGTTGTTTCTTTATTGTTTTAAACTGTTACAAATGTCTCTATTCAATTTAATAAAAACAATCAGACACATATCTCAATCAGATCCAAAGATATGCGAAAAGGTTAGTAGATCTGTTCATCGTTATTTGAGATGAGTTTCACGATCCGTGAATTCCGTGAATTCTTTATTGTTGTTAAGGATTGTTCATATTTAACCGATCGTCTTCAAATGCCATCGGTATTGAGCAGAAATAAATATGATTCGATTAACGAAAGAACGAACTCGGTATGTTAAACTGTTCGGAAGATACGAAAGATTTAGCTGAATTTTGGCTAGGAAACAAGGAAAAAAAACAATAATTACGAAAAAAAACTGCCACAAATAGCTTTCGCCACCACGTTTGGCGAGGCTCAAAAATACTGTATTCAAAAACGTCAAAATCTAATATGGCATCCGTAAGTGAAAGAAAGTTGAATGTCGTATCTCGGTTTTGAAAGCTAGATTAAAGATTTTGGTATATGTAGTTGTTCACTTCTACCGTGATTCTAGTCGGCTGTGACTGCTGTGAGATTTTGTTTCGAAGTTTCCAAATTAATGTGAAATATAGAAAATCCCACAAACTTTGCAGTTGGCTGCTCTGGCTTCATTCGGCACAATAATTCACGAAGAGACACGAAGTCGTTCGGACCAGTTTTGAAACACATTTTTGCGTATTTCCTCTGCAGATAGACGGAACAATTTTGCGGGACGTGATGTCCGACGCTTTTCTCCATTTTATTGGAAATTTTATGATTGACCTGCTTTTAATTTTCGCCAATGAACAAATAATAAATCAAAGGAGCCTTGACAATTAACAATTGTCAAAAATATTTCTAACCTCTCGAAGCCGATTCAACTTTCGATGGTTGAAATTATAGAATATACAAGCCCTTCATCCAAAAACGGGGCCCCATGCAATCATCAACCCTTCCGCCTGTTCCAGTCGAAAAGACACGCCTAGCCCTGAAGAATTATAGGCGATACAAGGATTGCCGTGTGGTCTGTCATTGGCAAAAGAATTTACGTGTAAGTTAATTAAACCAAATTTCAAAAAACCCAGCCGCTCAAAGTTGCGTATTGGACCGAAATTAATGTTGGTACCTTCAATTTCCAATTTGCTTTCGTTTTGGGGCTTCTCGGGATGAGTTTTTGTCGGCCCTAAACGGCCCGCTGTCAAGATGACTTAGATTGAAGGAGACCCCAAGCTGTTTTGGTGTCTGAATGACGGTAACGCAGCTCTGCGTCCCCCTAGTCGCACTTCCACGTATGACAAGGCCTACAATGCTGAAGTAGAAAATTTGCCAAGCCAACTAGAATCACAGTAAAAGTGAATATACTTTAGCTTTGAATTCCCCCTGGAAAAGTTCCCTGACAATTAATGTCTTAGTTAAAAAAGGCCACCTTCAACCGTTTCTTATGGTGCTATTCTATAAAAATTAAGATTTCATAAACGCTCTGTTATGTAAAAATCCGTGTCGGCCATTGGCTGTTGCCTAGGTAATAACAACGTAACAGAGCCTTTATGAAATGTAGCTTTTTAGAGAATCGCACCATTAAATAAAAAATGAAAATGAAAATACAAATTCCTGTTTTCTCACGATATCTCGAAAACTAAAAGTGATAGATCGAATATCTTTTTGGATCATTGAACGTCATGAAAATGCGCAACTTTTTCCTAATTTAACCAACTTTGTATCTCTAAAAATAAGCGAGATAGCCATGCTTAGCCTCGAAAACGGACACCTGTATTGGAGAGAGATACCAAGTATACATTAAAATTAGACCCGAAATTGTGTCCGAAGTTCCGAACTGACATAGTAGGTCTAGGTACTTGCTTACTAAGTCAAAGGAGTAATTTCAGATCTTCAAAACCCCATTTTTAAAATTGAAACTTTTCAGTGACATGGAGAATAAGGCCGACTAACGAATTCAGACGGTTTTTTCCAACACAAACCTAAATGCGAATCCATTTTCTTTTTCCCGCTAGCAATGGGATAGGGCAAGGGCTGAGAATACGGTATAAACTAATAGGACACAAGCACACAGCTTAGGAACACTTTGTGCAGCTTTTGAACCTACCAACTCTAAATAGGAATGCGCCGCCGCCACTGACGAACCCTAACAGTAAAATTGAAAAGGTCTATTCAGAGAAATTCTTCAAAAGTAACAGGTAAATATAAGTATTGGAAATTTTGAAAATGTAATAGCATTGCCCATACATTTTTCTTTGAAGGAGTTTCTACTTAAAGGAAAAAATTATCAAAAACCGATACCCATCAACAACTTTTTTAGTCACATCAGAAACCCCTTAAACTTTATCCGAGCTACTGGGCCAAAGAGAGCTAGGCTTTTCCTTTAGAACTATTTCAGAAGCGATTAATCATAGAATGTAAGAACAAGAGAACATTGTTCAGCTAATGGCCCCCAATCTTACAAAAGAGGAATGAACTCGGTCAGTACAGCTACACCGTCTCATCTCTCCCGGGCTACTTACGCTAGCATGCTATTTATCCCAAGCTTATACTCGGAATGAGTCGTTAATCGTTATAGCGCCGTACGCCGTACCGCTTTTGTAAGACCAGCATCAAGAGCACAAACAGTCTGGCAAAGATTTTGCTAGGGGTGTTTAATTAAGGAGAGGTTGTAATGGCTAGTAAAAGCGTACAAACCTAAACAGTTGACGTCCTGTTTGAACTTGATCAGTCCCTTGATCGTTTCCGGAGCGCCCCCGCCGAAGATGGCTTGCACAATGGGGGGCTGTGAGCAAAACATAACCTCAAAAACAGACCGATATGTGCCGATAAAATAGTATTACCTGCTCTTCGAGCTGCAGTATCACCATAATTCAAGTGGCCACTTGCACAATCATCCCAGTTAAGTGTTATTGTTGATATTTTGATTGTTGTCATACACAAACGTCAAGAATTGATTGACATGTCAGACGTCAGTGTGACGTATGATGTATCGCGCAAGTTTTGCCAACTGCAGTACCGGCACGAATCCCTTTCTTTAATTTTGAATAAATAAAACTGATATCCCATTTCATTTTCGTATCCCAGCTTGTAAAATGGAACTTGAGTCACTTAAGCACTAAAGCGCAAATTAAATTGTTTTAGGGCATGGGAACGGAAAAAGGACGAAAATGGTACGGCCAACATTACAGCCAGAAATGCACTAGACATTCAAGTTCCTTTGGCACCTGGATTTTGAAAAATTGAAAACTTCCTCCAGCTTGGTTCCAGAAGCCTAGAACTACCCAATAATCAAGATTTATGGCGAAAATGGAAGTGGACGCTACTCCGGATTTGTTCGAAGATGCCATCACCCAAACCCAAGACATTTTCCGGTATTCCAATCAGTCCAACACCCAAACGACCAACGTTGTACCACCGCATCGGGAAAACCATCTTTCCACAAACTATTTCGTTCTCCCGTATTCCACGCCACGTACCTCTCCAGAATTCGCAACTTTTTTTCGAGAAGCGCAAACGGTGACCAGCATTCTGAACATCCAGCCATACTCCGCTGCTGCCGTCATACCGGAAACGGAACTGATGAACACACAAGAATCCATGTTCCCGCTGAGCTTGCCTTCTTTCGCCAAGGACACCCTGACGTATTGCCAAGATACGTCGCAAACCCAGTTGACGCAAATCCCTCATCATTCTTCCCAGCAGCAACAGCAGTTTTCGCAGAAAACCAAAACTTCGCCGCTTTATTCACAAACGGATAAGGACGGACTGCACGTGTTCAGTGGAAATCTGATCGATGACTTGCCGGACGAGAAGTTCTCGGACTTCGAAGAGGCCATCAAGGCACTGCCGGGCATGTGCCGTGAGATTTACGATAGCGTAGTCAAGGAGCACACGCGTCCAGAAGACGACCCGGATTGGAGGGCCAACCAGGATATCCTCATTGAACTTTTGAGGAATTTCAACACAGAATGAGTTTTTTCGAATTTCTTGTTTCCTTAATTCTGTAACGTGATCTACTGTAATAAATAATTAAGTTTAGTTTCCCTTTGTTGCAAAATAAATAGTAGTTAATAAATACAATATGATAATAATATAATAGATTTTTAAACAGAAAATCGAGTTGAGATGATTTTTTTTCAAAATAAATTAGTATACAGGTGTCCCGAAATTAGACCGCAATATTTGGCCAGCTTATTCTACGTCAAAAAATTAGAAGAAAGGTTCCTATAAACACATGGGTCGAATAATGCCCCTTAAGGGAGCTAGAGCTCCTTAAAGGGAGAAACCTGATGATGGTTTTTTGCAAATATCTCCGAAACTCGGCAAGATAAAATGACAAAATTCGGTTTGACCTCCACAGGACGTCCAAACTAAAGGGGGACGGAGAATTTTTTTTGTCCGAGACTTTTTCTGAATTTTGATAAGAAAATCTGAAAAACCAGAGTTTTTATGAAAAACAGGTACTCCTAGACCATTTCGATCCGACGCACCGTTTTCGAGATAAATCACTTAAAAAAAACTTCACTTGAGATTCTCCCAAAAATTCCGAATCCCAAATACATAGGTATATCAGAGCAATAACACCAAAAATAGGAAGAAACGTTCAAATGAAGGTGGATTGAAAAATGCATCTTGAAGGGACCTAGAGCCCCTTGAAAAGGGGACTTGGTGTTGCTTTTGTCTCCGAAACTTGCCGAAATAAAATGACGAAATTTGATATGACGTCTTCATGGTACAATGACAAGCTGATGCTGACAAAAGATGTCGAAATTTTTATCAGGGACATCTTAAAGGTAAGGGGTGGGGGCTAAGTAAATTTGGAATAAGTGTTTCTTGGCAAATCATGTGAAAACGTAGTTTATAAAAAAAGATTTTTTTGCAAAGATTACAATAGGTGCTGCTCAAACAAACTTCTGTTTTCTTGGATGCACGCAGAACTGATCGACGCCTAACTGCCCCAGAACGCAAAATCTTGAGTGGCTGCTCTTAAATCTCGTTCACAGCTAGATTTATCCGTTGCTGCAAAACTTTTCGGGAATGAATCTCAACGAAGTACACAATATCTTTCATCCGTCCCAAAAAGTAAAAATCGAAAGGATTTAGATCGGGTGATCGAGGTGGCCACGGTATGGGACAACCTCTTCTTATCCAATTGCCAGGAAAACGGTCATCAAGCCAATTCCTGACATTAGCGTCGAAAGAACACAGATGGTGCTATTGCTCTGATATCTGTATTTGGGATTTGGACATTTTGGAAGAATCTCATGTAAAGTTTCCTTTAAAGTGATTTTATCTTGGAAATGGATCGTCGGATCGAAATGGTACAAGAGTACCTTTTTTTCTAACTCAGAAACAATCACGGACAAAAAAAAGGCCAAATCTATCCCCCGTTACCACTTAGTTAGACGTCCCACGTCCCTGATGATAATGTGGAAATCTTGTTCACGGCATTATCTTAAGCTTGTAACATGTAGAGGTAAAACCAAATTTCGAGGTTTCTCCTTTTAAGGGGCTCTAGCTCCCTTAGGGGGCACTATTCGACCCATGTTTAAAGGAACTTTTCTCACTATTTTTTGACGGAGAATAAGCTGGTAAAATATTGCGGTCTAATTTCGAGACACCTGTAGGATTAATGTCCCAGAATTAATGTCGGAAAATAACCATTGAGTTCTTAGATGATGTTCCATGGCTCTATCAAATGACAATTTATGCAACAATGTAGATTAAGGATTGCTCAGTCTTCCCCTCACAACCGTTTATTAGGATGTACCTATATTTACTGACCGCTTTGGAGGACCTCTAGTCCCTTAGTCCCTCTTCGCCAGTCATAAAAGTTAATGTTGTTACTATTGTAACAGGTGTTTTTTTTAAATCTGGCGTCGAAGTGTGCTCTGCTCTGGCCGAATGCAGGCGAATTTGGCTAGAGCACAGCACACTTCGACGCCAGATTCAAACAAGCGAATATGCCTCATGGGCATGAGGCTCAGTAGCGCACTTCCTTTTTGGAGGATTATAGGACGGGAGATGTTGATTAGGGTTCTATCGTTATTTGGGAAAAAAATCCAATATGGCGACCAAACTAGCGGCAGAATCATAAAACTCGGCTTGAAAATCAGAACGATTGTACTAAACAAAGGTAAGTTCGAAGTTTCATGAAAATCGTTCCGGTAATAAGAGATTTCAGTATGGCGGCCAAGATGGCGGCGGAATGTTGAAATTTGGCTAGAAAATGAGAATGATCGAACGAAACGAGGGTAAGTTCCATGGAAATCGTTCCACTGATAAGAAATTTCAATATGGCAGCCAAGATGGCGGCGGAATAATGAAACTTAGCTTGAAAATAAGAAGGTTCATACGAGACAAAATTAGGCTCCAAGTTGCATGACAATTATTCCACTAATAAGAGATTTCAATATGGCGGCCAAGATGACGGCGGAATCATGAAATTTAGCATGAAAATATAGGAATGATTGTACTGGACAAAAGTTCCAAGTTTCATAAAAATCGTTACACTAATAAGAAATTCCAATATGGCAGCTAAGATGGCGGCAGAATCGTGAAATTCGGCTTGAAAATGAGAATGATCGTACTAGACAAGGATAAGTTTCAAGTTTCATGAAAATCGTTTCAGTAATGAGAAACTTGAATATGGCAGCCAAAATGGCGGCAGAATCATGAAATTCGGCTTGAAAATAAGAATGATCGTACTAGACAAGGATAAGTTTCAAGATTCATGACAATCGTTCAACTAATAAGAGATTTCAATATGGCGGCGGAATTATTAAGGCAATCTGCTTATTTGGTCCTTGAGGATCTAAGCTATCCATCGGATGAAGTTCAAGGGCTGTAGCTTCATTCCCAGTCGGTGCACAGGAATTTTTTTTGATGATAATAATGATAACTATGCATGGATAACAAAAACAGTTCCCACTGACCACCCTTGAAGACATCAGCTATCCATCGAAAAAAGTTCCAAGGCTCTTGCTTCGATCCCCCCGCTAACATCAGACATTTTTTCAAGTCCTTTTAATGTAATATACGCAAAAAGTTAACGTTTCCTAGAAATCAGTGATCTTATTTCTGAAATTTAAACAAACATTACAGTTCCTGCGGTAATAATCTTGCAATCCACCTTTCCCATGCGAGAAATTACTTGAGCGCATACCTGTGAGCGCAGGTTCCCGCTAGTTCATTCGGCTACTACAGACCGCCAGTTGTACCCACATAGGTATGCGTGATGTTCTCATGGGAAACGTGGATTGATGCGCCATAAAGAAAACATCAAAAATTGAAAGAAACCGGCCATATGAAGCGTCATTATCTTAATCTATGCGACTATGCGCTACCAAAACACGCACACGCCCGTAGTGAGTCGTATAGCTTTTCAGTTGCGCCGAGCCGTAGCTTTGCGGTCGTTTTCAAAAATTAATATAAAATTAATTATAACTTATAATTCGGGGCTCGGGGGTCGTATCGAAGTGGAGATTTTTTCAAAAGAAAGTTCAAATTCTTTTCTAAATATAACCCCGCACATTTGTATTTCCATAAGGATAGGTACTTCTCCGCATGTCCTAATTTCTTACATTCAAATGTGAAATTCAGCAATAATTTCGCGACGCCGCCGTACACTCAAATGTTATTTTATTGTAACATAAAGTATACAATTATTGTAATTGTTTATCGTTATTTCGGCAAGCTTTTCCTTGGTTCGTGTACCAAGATCATGAGTTACTCATATTTGAGTTGAAATTTTCTTGTCAAGCATTTCATCCCGTTCAGAGAAGAAGATTCCAAGCCCCAGCAAACAACGAATAATCATTTGCAGCCGAGCCGCAGCTTCGGAGTCATTTTCAAAAATTCGTAAGTACTGACCCGTACTTCGCACCGATGTGGAATTTTTCTTAAAACGAAGTTCAAATCCTCCTCTAAATATAACTCCGCATATGTATTATTGTAAAATGAAAAGAACGGGTACTTGATCGCATGTGATAACTTTCGAGATCAGGCCGGCTTCTGAAATGCATTCAACGGCAATGCCGCGTCACACTAATTTGTTATTATTGTAATTGTTTATCATTATTTCGTCGAGATTTTTCTTGGTTCGGGATACAAGGTCATGAGCTACCCATTGGAGTGAAAATTTTTCGCAAAAACCTTTTCGTCTAGGACTAGATGCTGTGACGGACGGACGGACGGACGGACAAAGCGAGGACAAAAGCGCCTTCCCGTTTGGAGAAGTGCGCTAAAAAACACCCCTTATACTCTATGCCTTATACCTAAATTGTTTTTCATTTCAAAACTCTAACTTGTATTCATCTGCCATTGCATGTCGGATTTTTGAAAAGAGAAACCAATTTATACAATAACTTTTTACATAAAATTTTATTACTCTGACGAAGAATAGGGACTAGAGACCACTAGAGATCCTCGAAACCGGTCCGTTAATACGAGTATACATCGTAATAAATATTTGTTGAAAGACTGAGCAATCTACAAAGTTATACAACAAACAACAAACCCACTGAGAGATGGTTGAGAAATTGGCCTAAAATTACAACTTGTGCGTTAAGCCGTTCATGAGTTATTCGCAAAAAAAAGATGAAAAAAGTTGAACTTTGAGAGGTTATGTCGGAAAAGAATTTATGCATGTACACCCGTTCGGCAGTTACCTAAACCACTAAACCGATATCGAGATGCTGTCTATTAGAACATGCACTGTCTGGTTATGGTCTGGTTTCTAATACACTCACTAGAAAGTAGGTATTTTCGTTCCATCAATTCCACCACTTCCACCTGGAAAACTGCTATGTAGTAACCCTCAGGTAAAAAAAAAGGTCTGGTCAGTAGTATGAAGAACTTGATAACGTACGTAAATGCTTTATTTTTAAAACTATAAGAATATAATTTGATTTCTTCGCGAGGACGGAATGATTGCGCTCAATTTTTTCTTGTATAATGGCACTTCCCTTAAGTACTACAACTACTACAGCATTTAAAAATTTCTTCTTCATCGTAATCATCATGATAAAATAGGCAATTAGATATTAAAAAAAAAAGGTCCCTCAATTGTGGAAGAAATACTGAAAAGGCAGTCAAAAAATGATTCGAGATTTGAGAGAGGAAAAGCCTGTTGTTTCAGGCTGAGGATGGTTCACGAAATTCGTCGGTCTAGAGACCTGTTCATGATTTTTTTCTTTCCAATATTTTCAACTTGGCTCCTATTTTCGTTTTGGAAACATTTAAAAAAAAAATGTTGAGCAGAAAGTGGGCACATTGTACGGCTCAATTTCAAGTCAGGTAGCGCAAAGTTGTAGCGGTGCAAATTGCCAAATACAGCAGACTCATTGGCTGAAATAGGTTGTTTTGCGCCGTTGTCGTGGTAATTCGACGCAATCCAGACCCAAGTCGGACTTCAGTCCTTGGGCTAGATAATCAATTTTTCTACCATTCTTTGGCCACAGTGATATACTGCGTTCAACCCTAGTGTGATTCGAGTAAGCTGTGATTTCCCGAATTTCTCCTTTCCAAAGGCATCGCGTGGCGAGACTCCCAGCCAACTAGAACCACACTAGAGTTGAACGCAGTATCTCAATCAACTTCAATGATGACGTTGACAAATGTAAATGTCAGTAAATGTCAAAAAACTCAAACTAGTTGTTTGAACACAAACTTGAAGGCTTCATGCTCACTCAATTCTCAGCAGAACTTGAGATGCAGTTCATCGAGCCCTGTGACACGGAATTTCGTATAAAAAAACAAATAAGAACTGTGTCAATATTGCAGTACAAATACTACAAATTTGACTGCTAGATTCAACTTTAGTAAGGTTAAAGTGTCAGTAAGCATCAAGGCAAGAGTTTCCACTATTTCTCTAACTCGATTCAAAATTCTCGACTATGTGGCAAGATCGTATTAATTGAAATAAAATTAAAATGACTTGACATTAGCTAAATAAAGTGTCAGATTATTATGCAAGATGACAGAAGAGTTTTTTTTATCCAATTTTCTAATAAAAGGCTATTTTCATTCCTCTAAAAGTTGCTCTATTCCAAAAGTCCACTACTTATTTCAGTCCATCTGACAACCTGTCAAAATGATTTTTTTTATTTGTAGTGGTCATGACACTGAGCTGTCAAAAACTTGCAGCAATTTACAGAGCACCTTCCAATTAGCTAGCTTTTTCTAATTACTTCTCAAGAAGGGTTCGTTCTATGGTCATTAGGTTATTAAATAATATAACGCTACGTATTCAAGGCATTACAATAACAGATCAATAGCTTGTCATTTTGTTGATCGTACTGTACTATCACCAAAAGAAAAAACTCAACGCTTTTCGAGAACCATCCCGATCAATGTCAATAATAAGTAGGTATTTAAAAAAAAATATTAAAATAGGTATAACCTAAATTCGAGCCAATTAAGTATTATATACAAGTTAAGTACTCAGTAAATCTCATAATAGAAATTGCAAGAGAATTTTTATCACATCATATTCTCTATGTAAAAAATGCTACCTATGCTATGCAAAATATGAAGCAGCACCAAATTAAAAAAAAGTCTTATCATCTATATCTCAAAATATTATAGCTGAGTGGTGATGACGGATTTGCGGATGATTGTCGTTTCTGTGGTGTTGACTTTAGAGACTGGCGAAGACACCGCTTCCTGCGACACCAGCCAAGGCGAGAGCTTGCTCAGAGATGGCGTCACCGTCGTGGGCGATGCGGGACTTAACTCCTACAAGAAAAACACAACATTGCAACCTTTTCGTAACGACGACTATTGCAAATTTTATGGGCAATCAGTGGCAATTCTTCAAAATTGAAACACCCTTCAAAATTTTAAAGGGATCCGGTCACCGTAAGTACAGTACGTTCAACTTCACTGTGATTCGAGTTGCCTGAGAGTCTGGCCACGCGACGCCTTTGGATAGGATAAATTCGGGAAGTCATAGCTCACTCGAATCAAACAAGTTGAAAGTACGTACTATAAGATGTCTCAGAAGTATCGCATTCCGATTAGCGATATGGGTTGTCAAAGGTTAGGACTTCGCCCCTCACAATTTCCGTTGCTCGTGATTTTTGGGAATTCTTTGTGACAGACAAATCAGTAAAAATTATAAACTTGTGAGTGTTCGCTGAATTTCTGCTAACGATACAGGGTGAGTCATAAATCACAAAAATCCAGTTTTCTTCGTTATGCATGTAAAATATTCCACAAGTCCCTAAAATAATTTAGAAAAAGATATGACTCTTTTGTTTCCATAAAAGAGCTTTTACTGAAGTTTTTGGAGGAATATGAATTTTTGAGATTCATGAATCACCCTGTATATTAAATAGAAGTTTAGTTAGCAGCCAGTGGTTGATAAATTTTACTGATAAGTCTATCACATACAGTTCTCAAGAAAATCACTTCAAATAACGGAAATGGTGAAGAGCGAAGTCCTAACTTTGACCCCTCATATCTCATATAATTTTTTTCAATATTTTTGTCGTGTTCTTGAGTGGATTCTACATGCCGCTCTGAGCTCGGAATGCGATACTTTTGGGACACCTGTATGTCTATTTAGGGTCCGTCTCAAAGGACCATTTTTGGCAGGCACCTACATAAAACAGTACGTGCGTTTGTCACTTTTTGAGCTAGTCTCGCTTGTTTTCCTTTCCCAGCCTACTGATCTGTCAATAGTGTCCTTACTAACAATTATTGTTCCAGCCCACTGATGTCGATAAATTCAACAAAATTTCCATTTCCATTTGCATTTGGAAAGGGGCGCCTTTTGATGACTATAATGGTGAAGCTGAACTGGAAGTGTCAGTACCCTGTCAGTGCACATATCAGTGCTGTCACAATCACCTAATAACCCATAAAATGTCTAAAACGGACGTTGAAGAAATTAGAAGTTTATTAGTAATTGTCACAATGACAAATTATGAAGTTGTCATGTCAGGACCTCAGAAGTTGTGAGGATGGGATATCATGGCGGCCTCACAGCCGGCTATCTTGGAATCTTGGTGTTGATTTTTAGGCCGAAGTGCGGGTAACCAGCAGTCAATTTTATTTCGCAAACCATAGAGGCTTATTGATACTCATTACAAATTATTGACATGTCCCAAAAACCATTTTCTTTTCAGCTGTCTACTTAACTTAACAACAATGTCAGGAAATCTGTGATTGACACTGACATAACACACATGATGCAAATCAACAAAAACAAAATAAAACAAAGCAAGCATGCAAACAAGAAGCGACATACTGACCTTATCGCCGGCACCGCCGCCGCCTCTCCCACCTCCATCCGGTTCCGTTTCTTCTAGTTGCACAGATTCCGTCGCCGCCGGCAGATCAGTGAAAGGATTCAAGAATGGATTGAAAGGATTCGTGTCGGTCAGATAGGCGGTGAAAGGATTCGAATTGCCCAAGCTGGATTCGCTGGTGGTGTCGCTCAGCTGAGAATCGGCGGTGCTCAACAGACTCAGAGGCTGTTTATCTTGGGTAGTGTTGAGCATGACTTTTTCCAAACGTCCGCTGTCCAAGTTCTGACCAAAGAATGTTACAGTAACTGGCGTGGGGCACCGTTTTTGTTCACCGGCAGGTCCAGTAGGGCTGTTGTTGTTATTGTTGTTGATATTGTTGGTGAAGCTGGCCACTTCGCTGTTTTCGAGCTTGGGAGATTTCAGGATGGAACTGGTTATGACGGGGGTGGTGTTGGTAGGACCTGTGACGGAGAGGGTTAGCTTATCGCCCCCCTTTAACGAGAGAGAAACAGGCACGAGGCAAATTAGAAGCAGCAAATTGCAACGACACTCAAGCAAAACAAAATAAAAAAGTGCAAAAAAGCCTTAAAATGCTTATAGAACTCGGCAAAAGCCACACCTCAGGCAAATCTCAATCAAGCAACGGCCGACGTGACCTATTTTTTGATGGGTGGCCGGCGATGGCAAGAATTCGGAAGGCTTACCAAAATGTTTTTGATGTCAAATCAGCGTCACTGCAATGACTTTTCTCTATCAACCCAAAAACTTGCATCCTATAAGCATTCAAGATTTTATACGAGTGAAAAACTTAATTCAAATTGAGTTATCAATGGAAAAATCAACTACTTACCACTGAAACAAAAGTGGCGGCATTCAACGAGTTCAAATTCGAGTCGTCGGCATTGGCGGCGGCCACAAACATTTGATTGGTTATTTTCGTGCTTGCCATTTCTTCTTCGAGTTTAGCTGTAAATATTTCAACACGCCTTTTTAATAAGAAAAATTCATGCTACTAATAAGGTGAGTAGGGATTATGTAAGCAGCTACATGCGATGCAAGTAGGCCATTAACTTTATTTGTCAGTTTTTCTCAACAACGGATCAATGCAGTTAGTATGAGTTTATTGCAAACTCTACCTAGAAAAACAATAATAATCAACTGATGAGAACGTTCTGTTGTGTCCAAGCAACACACAATAAATCACCCCAATAGAAGTGCAATGTGCTATCACTTTGAATTACCTAACTTAATTTGTCTTGATGACAGAATCATAACCATCGATAATCATTTTTTGTACTGTTGTACAGCTGTGATGGTACCGTAAAAAAATCAATAAGTCACATGAAATGCGAAGTACGTACTTAACAACCTTGTGTTGCAAGTGAAAATTTTCGAGTTACGTAGCGAAAATATGAAAACGTGACCTTCCTTGAAGTAAAAATTTGCTGCGGTCGATAAGGGACATCGTCTCTGTTGACTGATGGCTCTTCGCTAATGCTGTTAGGTAGTGGTGGCCACTGAAGAAAATGATGCCCAAGCGCGGCGGTAGAAAAGAAAATGGAATGAAAATGCTCACTGCCACTGGCCTCTTCTGATGCTTATCACTGAGAAGTGAGCACTACCAGCTTACTCTAACTTATACTAAAACAGCAAGCAGGTATGAAGGAGATGCATTCAGGAAATTAGCAAGTTTTATGTTGAGAAAAATCTTCCAACACAGTGTACGCGTGTCTCGCCCCGTACGATCCAATTTCATAACCGATTGTCCATATATTGAGAGTTTTTCCAGCTTCAAGGGGATTACTGGGCAGTGGGCATTTTTATTCAATTTTTTTTAGTCAGCATAAGCGAAACTACCACTACTTGGAGTATCACTTTCTTCGGTGGCCACCACTACCTAACAGTATTAGCGAAACCACAACTTAACAGCATTAGCGAAACTACTACTTAACAGCATTAGCGAAGCTACCACTACTCAACAGCATTAGCGAAGCTACCACTACTTAACAGCATTAGCGAAGCTACCACTACTCAACAGGATTAGCGAAGAGTCACCAACCAGTAGACGATGTCCCTTATTGACCGCAAGGACCCTTGTCCAAGAAAACTCAAGCTTCCCATACTCTCCAACATTTTTTAATTGCGCGTATATCACGTCACAATGATGGTGACAACTGTCACATTATACAGCACATCTGTCAAGACATAATGTAACAATGTACCAATGTAACACATTCTTTCCATAGCTTACTCTAATAAAAGAAAAAGCTATAAAACATATTTACATTCCTTGTGGCTTAGACAGCATTTCAAATACTCACATTCATTAAAAAAACGAATAAATCCTTCTCATGACACATGATAATAATAAAACTGAATTGACGAAAACTGACCTTTTAGTATGTTGCACTTGATCTGTCCAGGTGGCAAAGGTTTGGCGGCGCCTGAGTACTTGGCGATGTTGTTTGGAATCTCTGCTGGAAGTGACTTTGACGATTCTTCGTTATCTTCAAGGAGAGAAAAAAGAATCATACAGAGTGCTTGAATACCAAGCCAGTAAGCCCAGAACGTAGGGCGGTAATGAAAAATCAGTACCAAAAGCAAGAACGCAAGAAATGCCATCAGGGAAGTCAAGTTTTTCAGCTTTTGTTTGCGGTAACTGAGTCAGCCAATTGTATGTCACATCGACTAAGCAACGAGATTGATTAGGTCACACTTCAGTCAACGATTTTTCAGGTAAATATGTAAGTAAGTAATAAGTATGTAAGTGTGAGTGTAAGTAAGTAAATAAGTAAGTAAGTAAGTAAGTAAGCAAACACGTATCATGCAAAACTTCGAAGCTCACCATCTATTTTTCCTATTTCATTCCTAGCTTCGTCCCTCTGTATCCCATTGAAAGTCTCCTTGGCCAAGCTCTTGAGCAAAAAGTCCAACTGGCTGTCGGTGTTGGAAGGCGTTGGACTCCTGGTCGGCGTCACCGGTTTGTTCTTCTTCAGAGTGCCGTTTTTGCTCGACAAAACCGGACTACAAAACACATAAATAGAATGTTGCATACAAAACAAAATCAAGCAGACTTCTACGAGGGAGCAGGCACTTATAGAGTGACCAAGTAGATACCTACCCGCAAACAGAGTAATTTTAGAATAAGATCAGAGTATGGGAGGGATACATCTGATAGTACCTAGATGTTATGCTTTTGTGTTTCCACATGAACTGTGATTCCAGTGACTTGGACAAGTTTTCTAGTCTAGCATTGTAGACTTTCCGCCTTCTCACCTGGTGTGAAACTGGCTTGTCAAAGACTGACATCAAAATATTGGAATCTTTGAAAAAACGACCATGCCATGCGTGGAAATGTGACTCGGGGACCGCCGAGATGTGTTACCGTCGTGCAGATACCAAAGCCGCGCGGGTTTTCTTCGAATTTCACAGCATTCGGGATTCGTCTTGACGGCGCCGACACAAACTCGTTTCGCGTGGGCCATAAAACTGAGGACATATGACAAATTGAAGGTAATCACATCAATTTCTGCCCCATATGCAACTTCAAACGACTGGGTTCATTGAAATTTGGATTATTAAACTTTTTACATGTATATCCTCCTGCTTAAGGAGAACAAATGCTGAGTTGAGTGAGCTATACGATGAATCACTGATAAGTGATTTTGTTAGATCGAGACGAATGCAATGGTTGGGGCATTTAGAAAGGATGAGCGACGACAGACTGGTGAAGACAATTGGATGGAAGGTACCGGAAGGAGTAAGAAAACGAGGAAGACCAAGAAAGAAATGGAGTGAAGCTGTAATAGAAGATTTGAAGGACAAGAAGATTGAAAACTGGAAGCGAATTGCAAAGAACAGAAATGAATGGAGAAACGTCACAAAGCAATGGGCCTAGAAGGCCTGTGAAAGCTTATATATATATATATATATATATATATATATATATATATATAATATCCTCCTGCTTATGGCAGACAGCCGGGGCGGGGCGTCACTTGTTTTGCCAATAATTCTTCAGGCCTTGACGCGTTCCTTTGGCTGGAGCAAGAAAAAGGGTTGGTGCTTCCATTGCGACACTTTCTTTTGAGCAACAGCATCTCATTTCTTACACTGAAGATCGAAAAATCGAGCTCGCTTCGAGAGGTTTGAAATACATATTTTTCTCAACTGTCAAATGCTACTTTGATTGTTTTGTCAATTGACGAAAATCAGAAACAGGTTGGAAAATTACGCCTTTTTCTAGTGGAATGGAAAAAAGCGTCTCGACATCACTTTCCGCAAAAAGCTTTCATCCAACTGTGGCGGAAATGTGCGAAAAATGAGCTTCAAAAGTATCGCCAGTGCAACCAACCACTAAGTTTTAGAGATTTTCTATAATTCAGATTTGGAAACTTGGAAACAAAATCTCTCAGGTCACTCGAATCACAGTTCATGTGGAAGAAGTATTAAAGGTCTACAGCAGACCGGTAGTTGAAACAAATACGAGCGTCTAACTGCAGTTAATAACGGCTCAGAAACATTTTGCGGAGTTGAAATCAGTATTTTTGATTTTGGTTGGAAAAAGTGAACAAAAATATATCATGGGACCTTTCAGGAAACTGGCCTCGTTAGATTAAATGCCGTGATTTCTCTACAGGAGCCTACTTTCTGCTCCGACACAAAATCTCACCTGTACGAAGAA
Organism: Anaspis maculata; assembly: GCA_949128115.1. Taxonomy (NCBI): domain Eukaryota; kingdom Metazoa; phylum Arthropoda; class Insecta; order Coleoptera; family Scraptiidae; genus Anaspis; species Anaspis maculata. The sequence continues at coordinate 25,796,041 of OX421967.1, forward strand.
CTGCAGCCGCCGATCGACGACTTTCCAAACGACCCACCGTGGCCGCCGCCTTTGCCGAAACTGCCCGAGTTCGTAGAGCCCTCCGCCACCGTGGTGGGCGTGAGAGATTTCGTGACGTCATCTCCCACCTTGCAGTACAGAGGATCGTTGTCGGTCGTTGTCGTTACGTTCGATTTGACGGAGCGTTCGCTGCATCTGCCCGACGCGGAGTGTTGCAATAAATTATCGAATTGTTTTTCGGAACAGCCGGAAGGCGCACGGGACACCTGCTGGGGCTGGGCCCCCGCCGAAGAGGAGGACGAAGACGACATGGCGGCGGCCTTCTGTCGCTCCCTAAGCACGTGGCTCTGCCGCCTGCCGTATCGCTGGCTCGGCTTCCGCTCCAGCTGCACCGTCCGCCTGGCCCGGTTCTGGTGCGTGCTCTGGTATTCGGTCCGGCCTGAGTACCGGAACCTGGAGCCCATTCGAAAGAAGTTCTGGCGGGCCGAGGGGCCCTTGACGGGGGCCTGCAGGCGGAAGAAGCCGTGGTGTTCGATGGCGCACTTCCACAGGTGCTTGCAGGCCTTTTCGTTGTGTAGTCTACAAAAGAGAAATCATTCGTACAGATCGCTGTCATTCGAATCGAGCAACGCCGCATGGGGTAGGCTCTTGGATGAGCGAACGGTGTTATGTGAACACTGCGGGCGGAACGGGTTAAATGGGGGCCGGGCTTCCGGCCTCTCCAGTGTACTTTCTGGAGGATAAAATAGGAAAAACCAGCCCCCATCCAACCAGGAGTTCTTGAAGGTGAGTATGTTTGTTGGAAGTGAAGAGTTAGATAGGTAAAGACGAAGAATGCTCACGTCAATGAGTGAGATCTGGTCAGTTGAGTTTGGTCAAAGAAACGGACTAGAGGCAACAAATTGTACATGACCGGTTTTGAAATCTGGAATCATTTGATATTTGATATTTTTCAGTAAGGTCTAACAGTAAGGCTTGACAAATACGGTCAAAATTTATTCAAAATAATGCGAACTATCACGTCGACGCGTTTCAGGCAAACGCGACAAAAAGGAGTGAAATATAAAATATTATTAGTGTCGTTGGGACAACTCATTTTTAACAGATTGAAAAAACCCATTCAAATTTCCATGCTTTTTTGCAAGCACAAGCGACTTTGGCGTTTATGTCAATGGTGTCCTCAATTTTACAAGCGGGAAAAACGTAAAAGAAATGTAATAGAATTAATTGGAGGCGCTCCCCATAGCATTACCTAAAGCTACTTTGAAGTTCAGTGAGTCTAAAACATAGACAACATTTTTAATGCAAAATTTGTCTATTACGCCAACTCAGTTCAATCGTTTTTGCCTCATCTCATATGAAACTGACCAAGTCGCTGAGTCATTAGTCATTACCGTGAAAACGTTTCAGAGCTGTTTATCGCTTATGTCAGCTCGGTTTTCTTCTGAAACGTCATAACAATCTGAAAAATCAAAATTCTTTGAAGCAAAAACATCAAAATTTAAGAAAAAAGCCCTCCCATATGAAATCAAACCTGGAGACATTTGATTTTTACGTACACTGAGCGATGTTTTGATGAAACTGTGATGTCTTTTGCGCCTACTGTAAAATAGTAAATGAAATCGCGCTTATGTCGTTCTGCCTAAACCGAGTCGATGCGTGTTGCAAGAAATAACTCAACTTCGAGTTCACTCTGAAAGTACGTTTTGGGACAATTCCAGTTTTTTTAGCGCACTTCTCCAAACGGGAAGGCGCTTTTGTCCTCGCTTTGTCCGTCCATCCGTCCGTCCGTCCGTCCGTCCGTCCGTCCCCGCATCTAGTCCTAGACGAAAAGGTTTTTGCGAAAAATTTTTACTCCATTGGGTAGCTCATGACCTTGTATCCCGAACCAAGAAAAATCTTGACGAAATAATAATAAACAATGACAATAATAACAATTTAGTGTGACGCGGCATCGCCGTTGAATGCTGCATTTCAGAAGCCGGCCTGATCTCGAAAGTTATCACATGCGAGGAAGTACCCGATCTTATCATTTTACCATAATACATATGCGGAGTTATATTTAGAGGATGATTTGAACTTTATTTTAATGAAAATTTCACATCGGTGCGGGGTGCCGATTAGTAGTTATTAATTTTTGAACATGACTCCGAAACTACGGCTCGGCCGCAAATGATTTATTCGTTGCTTGCTGGTGCTTGATATCCTTTCCTCCGAACAAAACGAAATTCAATACAGAAAATATTTCAACTCGAATGGGTAGCTCATGGCCTTGGTACGCGAATCAAGAAAAATGTTGCCGAAATAATCATGAACAATTACAAAAATAACATTTTGGTGTAGGGCGGCTTCGCCGATCAAGTGCTGGCATTCGCGGTAAGATGTAGAAAGTTGCGATATGCAGGCAACTACAATTTCTTAATGAAATACATCACTGCATGTACGGCATTATATTTAAAGAGCAATTTGAACTTTCTTTTGACAAAAACCCCACTTCGATCCGACCGTTAGGTCAATTGTTATCGATTTTTGAAAACGGCCGCAAAGCCACGGCTCGGCGCATATTACACGACCCTACAAATTTAAAATCAGACGTGCCGAAATAGTAATTGAACATTTTGAAATAGCCAATACTAGGTACCTGAAGGATAATGGCACTCAAATTACGAAACATGTTCGCTCAATAACAAAAAAAAAGTAGGTAGGTATCACTAAAAATCATGTGACAAGGCTACCATTTTTCCGGTTTTTCGATAAAAAAGAAATGTTCCAATTCAAAAGTGAACCCGATATTCGTGTTCAGGAGGTCGAAATCAGTTGGAGCACATTTTTTTATATAAGTAACAGAATGACGCTTATGTGGCCGGTTTGTCTGTCTGTCTGTCTGTCTGTCTGTCTGTCTGTCTGTCCGAGTCCGTGCAGAAATTAAGACGCTGTACTCCTTCTCGAGAATTGAAACAAGAGTCTTGGAACTTTTTTCCGATTAATAGCTGATGTCTCCAAGGGTGGCCAATGGGCACTATTTTTGTTATCCATACATCGTTATCATTATTCTCAAAAAACAGAGATCTCCTGTGCACTTCCATGAAGTTGAACTTCTCGGGAACTAAAGCTACAGCCCTTGAAGATTGAACTTCATCCGGTGGATAGCTTAGGTTCTCAAGGACCAAATAGGCAGAATAGCTTTCATAATTCGGCCGCCATCTTGGCTGCCATATTGAAATTTCTTATTAGTGGAACGATTGTCATGAAACTTGAAACTCACCCTTGTCTAGTATAATCATTCTTATTTTCAAGCCAAATTTTATGATTGCCCCACCATCTTGGCCGCCATATTGAAATCTCTTATAAGTGGAAAGATTTTCATGAAACTTGAGAGTTACGCTTGTCTCGTACGATCATTCCTATTTTCAAGCTGAGTTTCATAATTCTGCCGCCATCTTGGCCGCCATATTGAAATCTTTTGTTAGTGGAACGATTTTCATGAAACTTGGAACTTACCCTTGTCTAGTACGATCATTTTGATTTTCAAGCCGAATTTCATGATTCTGTCGATATTTTGGCCGCCATATTGCAATTTTTTGCCCAAGACGGTAGAACCCTAATCACTTAACATCTTGCGTTCACTAATCCTCCAAAAAGGAAGTGCGCTACTGAGCCTCATGCCCATGAGGCATATTCGCTTGTTAATTCTTCTGTCATCAACATGAAATTAATTATTGTTAATCATACAGTCGCGAAACTACATAGGTACCAATTACTCACTTACACAATAAGTACGACAAATTGTCGGATATTTTTCTTGATCAACTATGGAATTCCAACAAATGTACAATTTGATTCATTTGAAGATGATGTTGTGAAATTAAAAGAATCATGACTTTCTGCATTAGCAATGGGTCTTTCAAATTACCATACTCTAGTGATTGCATATGCAACGTAATATTCTCGTATACACATTTTATGACGCATACTGGTCATGGACAAGTAATCACTTATCAAGTCGGTATACACGTAATTATTGAACTGTTAATAATTAATGCAATATTTACTTTTTTTATAAATTGATAGTATTATTATTATCAAGTACGAGTAGGTATTATACATACACTCGGCGCCAAAGAAATCGTTTGACTGCAAACAAAAGAGCAATTGAAATCAATTGATTGACAGCAATGTCAACTGATATTTTTTGTTGAACGAAATTGTTGGCGTCATACGTCATACAGGTTTAATAGAGATTTACTGGAGTGAAAGTTAGAAAAATGCACTATTTTAGGTGAAAATATGTGACAGGCGCAATCTAGGGGATCAGAGAAACAGTTTGCAGTCAGAATTTGACGGCCTTAGTGCAAATTCCAGCAACACAAACGCCACTTGGCGAAGAGCCGCCGGCTAATTTATACGTGATGACGTATTTTCACAAAAAAAATACAAGTACAAGATTGATTTTTAAAGTGTCTTTGGAGTGCCTGCGTAGGAAAACACACGTACTTTGGACTTTGCCCTTGCTGATAAAGACATTGGGTCGTGTGATTAAAAAGTAGCTTTTGCTTTGACTCCGATTTTCCTAGGAGTTGCTAAACAAATTCTTCTTAGCAACTCCTAGCTGAAGCTAGTTAAAAGCAAAAGCTATTTTTTATTCACATGGCCCAGTGGGTCTTGCTTTTTGAACCTACCGAAAAACGAAAGTGTGCTCCTGCTCGCGTCCTTGGTCGTCATCCTCGACCACGACCAACGTCAGCTTCTTCTTTTTGAAGTTCAACTTTCCGATCTTGGGCCAAAAAAACAGTCCGATTTTCTGCAGGCCCTCAAACACCAGGATGCCGGTAGGCGTCAGACCGAGTCGGTACTCCATGCCGTCCTTGCCCAGCACGGTGTGCATGTCCACGCCGTACATTTCCATCCATTTGACTTTGTTGAGATAGCTCAGCTCGGCCTGGGCGGGCGTGAGTCCCCTTAGCTTTTTGAACTCTTCCACGATTTCGATTTCCATCTCTTCGGTCTGGTTGGGCACGAAGTGGAACTCGGACACCACGGCGGCGGTGTGCTGCGTCTCATCGTAGTCGCCAAGTTCGGCTGGGACGACAAAAAATGAGACGTCAATTCAGCTATCATACGATCGTTTTTACCATGCGATCAACAAAATTTCCATTCGTAGCTGGCCTTGGAAACGAAATACGTACTGATGCTGATCTTTTGGAGACTGGATTGTTTGAATGGATATTTTGACAGCACAGTCTACCCCAAATGAAAACGAAAAATTGATCGCATGATATCTGCATCAGAACAGGAAGCTGGAATGATTAATAATAGCTGCACTGCATATCCCAGCTTATCGGGTTAGTAGGGAAAACTGAAGCCGTGGGACGCAAAACAAGGGTAGCAGTGAAATGTCATAATAATAAAAATAAGTCAACTGCACTAATATGGTCTGTAGCTGTAACAAATGATCTTGTCAAGTGTTCCCAAAAATCTGCTTGATTTATTTTATTCTAAATATTCAAAATTCATAAACTACGTAACGTAGACAACTTCCATGCATAAGGGAAGGGGCTCGATCGGTCTGATAACGACCCGTCCTAGGGTTATTTGTTCTAACCCTAGAACAGACGAGTCTTGGGTAAAAAAAACGTATATTCTCAGTGACGCAGTGAAAGGGCGCCCAACGTATGCAAAAGACACAGGGCCGTAACCTCACGAGGCTCACACGCCCCCTGCAGCAATAATATCAACAACAAACTATTTTAAATTGCTTTTTCAACAGGGAGGAGGCGGTCGAGGCCGACAACTGTTCAAGCACGGAATAGTCCGCGTAGTCTCACTACGACGCTACTGCTAGACTCCAGACTGTGACGGTTGTCAAGTAAGGGTTCAAGGTCACTACGCTGTAACGTCAGGACGTCAGGACGGCCAATACAAAAGTAAGCTTGTTTTTGTCGCGAAAAACTTATTTCAGATTTTGATCTTCATTCAAAGAGCTTAGAAATTGAAAAATGATATTGTTGGAGATTACTGTTGATAATTTCAATGATATTATACAGTTATCTCCTAAGAATAAAATGCATACATACAAGCATCCAATTCCAATCCCCACCATATTGCAAATAGAGGGCAAAAGGGACAAGACATACCACATCAATGTTGTTGCGTTATCACAATTCATAATATGTAAAATTGAAACTCTTGAAAAAATTACAAAATTACAAAAATTCTGTTGATTCAAATTTCAAATCTACTCAATTTAAAACAATTAAATTTATGACACAGTTTCTAGGTTAATCGTATTATAAATTTTAACTTGTGATGATATTGCAGTACGCACACGTAGGTATCTTGCTCAACCATGAAGCACACGGTTGTATTACACACATGTACTGCGAGATTAGCAAGAATTAATAATGTACAAAAAAAAGCAGCGCAAGATAAACAGATCCATTTCATTATTTTTTTCGACTGAAAATGCGATGAAAACAAAAATAATATTCATTATTGCTTTTAGGAGGTTTATGACTGATCTGGGCAGCCAAACTAGTAAATAGTTTTTCTCGCCAAATTGATAATTATTGATCTACACTTTTGCCTTGCGTTCTTCAGAAAATAAAATACATACACAGGCTGACTCGAAAGTATCGCATTCCGAGTCCAGAGCGGTAAAAAGAATCCTCAACAACATGAAAAAAATATTTAAAAAAATTAATGACGTTCATTTTCCAAAATATTGAAGAGTGAAACTTGTCCCCCTCTATTTTCATTCTTTGGAGTGATTTTGAGGGACTGTTTGTGATAGACTAAACAGTAAAAATCAACCAGTGAGTGTGCAGTAAATTTCTGTTTACGATACAGGATGAATCAGGAATCACAAAAATCAAGTTTTCATCAATTATGTTTTTTGAATATTCCATTGGTCCCTAAAATGATGCAGAATCAGATATGACTCTTCTCGTTCGTGGGAAAATATTTTTAGAGACGTTTTGGAAGGAAAAATAATTTTTGAGTTTCATGAATCACCCTGTGAAATAAACAGATGTTCACTGCACGCCCAGTGGTTGATATTTTTTTCAACTAGTTCATCGCAAACAGTTTCCCAAAATTGCTTTGATTTACGAAAATACAGGGGAGCAAAGTCCCACCCTTTGATCCCCCATTTCTTCAAAAATAAACGTCGTGATTTTTTTTCGTGTTCTTGAGTGGACTCATATATCGCTCTGGACTCGGAATGCGATACTTTTGAGACACCCTGGACAGTCTCTCAGATTTGGACTCTTGTCGGACTAATTTAGTCTCTGCAACTAGGTGGCGGCATTTAACTGAAGCTTTCCAACGTCCGTGCTTGAAAACACAAGCGCTTTGTTTTTTCACAATTGCTCATAAACTGGTCTAGGAGGTGTCATCCAGACTCCAGAATGACATTTTTGGCAGACTTGACTTGAAGTCAAGCTGCTTTTACACTTTCACTACTCATAATCCTGCTCATAATATAGACCGGAGAAGTGTGACGTAACAACATGGCGGATGAACGTGACGTTTCTGTGTTTGTTTGTGTTTGGCAGACCTCCAGAACCACCAGAAAATGTCAAACAAACGTCAACCGCCATGTTGTGACGTCATCAGTTCTCCAGTAGCTGTAAGTTCTCCGGTCTGAACAGGGAGTGTTTGCAAACTTGGGGTAGAAAATTGAGCCGCAGTTACGGAAATGCTTCAAAAGTATCAGAAAAATGTAAAAAAAATGTAGGGTTTTTATTTTTGAGAATATGGAGGGTCAAAAGATGGTCCTTCGACCCTCTCTATTTTCGTCATTTTGAACGCTGTGTCTAGGTACACGCTAACGTGTGCGCATATTTTGAAAGATCTTGGTAAACTCTTTTCAACAGACCAAAAAGCAATGTTTCTGAACCTTTGAATGTGTTTTGTAATTTTATTTCATTTACTACACAGGTTGAGTCGTAAATTCTGAAAATCCAGTGTTCTTCAAAAATGCATGCAAAAAATTTCATATGAGAACTATTTGTGTTATTTGTTGCTCTAGTCTGATGGAGAGAGTCTCCTAAAATCTTTCAAAATAACGAAAATAGAAGGGGTCGAAGGACCACCTTTTGACCCTTCATATTTCCAAAAATAAAAATTTCATAAATATCTTTCAACATTTTTCTGACACTTTTGGAGCAGTTCCCTAACTGCGGTTCAATTTTCTACCTCAAGTTTGCAAACACCCTGTACATACACCAGACGAATTGAATCAAGCAGAGACCTACGGATTTGTGCGTGAAATTGAAACACCGCTTACATTGCAAAGCCAAAGCCGCCAATTCCACGACCGTCTGATGGGGACACTCGACTCTGCCCTCCAAGATGTCCTGTTTCAGCTGCAAGAAGAACTGGTACCGGGTCAGTTCCTCCCTCAAGTTGTTTGGTTCCGACGAGTAGAACTTGACCTTGAGCCGGAGCGTGTACGGAGGTCCGATTTTTATTTGCTTTTTTATCGACTTGGTGGGGTCCAGCCAGTGCTTGACGTGGTTCACGTCCGTGTATTGCAAACCAAAGTAGTCCTTTTCGATCACGTCCAACGAATAGAAGACTTGCTCGTAGAGGTCTCGGGCTTCGGCCTTTTTCTGAAAATTTCGATTTCGAACATTAGCATTAAGCACGACATTGATAATAATACTCGTAGTTGCCATTTAACCAAATAACTTGTAAACAAATAAGTAAATAAGCACTCGTTAGCGAGTTACAATAGCGCTTTTGATTCATTACAAATTTATTCGAACGCAACATGATGGTATAACCACAAGTCCTGAGTTTCATTAGAATCGGATCGATTTTGAGGAAGTTCAATATGGCGGATCAAACATGACGGGGGGATTTCAATGAGAAATAAATCAAAGTGGCATGCCAGAGTGAACTCAGTAAAAATCTTTTTCAATGAGATAGTGACGGACGGACAGACGAACAAGTTTAAACAATTGCGCTTTCTCCCACTCCGATAAACAAATAGAATTTGTTGACCGAATCCGATGGAGTTTGGTACTAAATGGTGTTCAAGGAGCAGAAAGAAACCTTATCAGAAAATTATCAAGAACAGTTAACTGAAAATGCTACAACTGAAATATGGATTTCTTCAAAAATCGAGTTCAAAATATTACATTGTGAACTGTGAAGTGCTATTTGTATCTATTTGTATTGAGTTTTGATTCTTTATACGTATAAATACATACAAGTGATTCAAATTCGACGCCCTACCCCTGTAATAACCCAGAGACGGTTACTCGTACTACTCGTAGGGAAAATATTACAGCTAAAAAAGTGAAAATACTTCAAATATGCATTTTACTTTGGCTCGGTTCGTAGCGAGATGACCATGACAAAAAAAAGTTGAAATTTCAAGCACAAAAAAAAGAAATGAAGACCCCCTAGAAGACCCTAAGAAAATGTGTCAAAAATGAAATATTATTTGCTGAACTTACGGAATAAATAAAATAATAAATGAGACGCGGGCCCCAAAACGGGAAGCTAATGGCAAATTGAAGGTAATCACATTAATTTGTGTCCAATACGCAACTCTGAACGACTGAGCTTTGCGAAATGTGGCTGGATCAACTTTTTACAAGTGAATCCTAATGCAAAGCAAATGCTAACCTGTCGGAATGTTTCTTGTTTTGCCAATAATTCTTCAGGGCTTGGCACGTCTCTTTGGCTCGAGCAGGTCAAATGGTCGTTGCCTCTATTGCGACACTTTTTTTTAAGCGATGTCCGTAAGAGCGGCATAATCGGAGTTTTTCGCGATATATCGCTAGATCCAAACGATAATCATGACAAAAACAAAATTTGCCATGGTTTCAGTTCAAAATCGCGACATGCCCCCCCCCCCCCAAAAAAAAGCGATATATCGCCCACGCTGACTAAGCTTGAAGCATCGAGAAAAACTAGTTTCAATGGGTAAGAATCTACGGCGCTAATATCTTGATATTGATGCGCCACATAATCAAACATAAAAAAGGCAAGAATATTTTTCACAACAGTCAAATGTCACAGGCGAGGTCACGGGCTACTTTGGTTTCTTTGTTTATTGACGAAAGTTAAAAACAAGTCGGAGAATTAGGCCATTTTTCAATAAAATGGAGAAAAGCGTCAGATATCACCAACGATATCACGTACCGTAAAAAATGTCCATCCATCTGCAGCGGAAATGTTCTAAAATGCTTTTCAAACTCACACAACAGAAACTCAGAAACAAAATTCCTAAGCTTAATCGAATCACGGTCCCGCTGGACGTACTATAATTTGATTTTTTGATTCCTAAAGCAAGTATGGGGACTGGATCGCGTTACCTGCTCGACATTGATGCCATCGTTCCGCATCATTCGGTACTCAAATAAAATCACGAACGTCTCTCCTGTCAACTGTCAAGTAATGACACAAACAACTCAGACGCCTTGGAGTTTATCATGAATCGAATTATGTCACTGCCACTTGCCAATGTGAATTTTACTATTACAATGAAAACAAAAGCTTTCACAGCCACCTCTAATGATAATGCTCTGAATGCCAATCAAGGTAAGAAAATGATACTTACCAATTATCCAATTAACAAAAGATCAGTATGCCGATTAGAGACCCAGAAAGAGCTGTGAATTATTGCCTTTTAAATATTTTATAGCGCCATTGTGTGTTGACTCTTGTCTTTCTCCGAATAGCCAAAGGACAGCGGCGCAGCATAATGGGAATATTTCACATGATCATGATAATCGAGTAAAAGCCTACGGTATTGTTGATCATAAGTTCACTGTAATGGGAAAATATTGTAGATTTTACTCATAGCGATTGTATTCGAAAAAAAGGACCACCCAAATTGTGATAAAATAGTTATTCATGTAGCAAGGGGTTAACTGCTTTAGGCCTGGAGGAGTGCTGCAACGTATCCGAGCGTGGCGAGTCAAGCGAAATTTGTATTGACAAATTAAATTGATGAAATATCACTTTTTTGACTTCCGCTTGGGAGAATGTCATTTGGGTTGACAAGTAGGTTGACATCGTTGACAGCGCCAATGAATGATGGCACAGTCACAATTCGCAACAAACTTTGAATGCAAAGGTGTGCTCCATTTGCACCACAATGGACTTAAAAAAAAATAGACTACGACACCGGGGATTTTAATTTTTTTAATAGCATTAGAGGCACGGTTTCCGAGAAATTTGGGTTTGAAACTTTGAAAAACCTTTCGAAAACACCACATTCAAGAGGCAAGTTTTGTTTGCAGATTATTTGCTTGAAATCTTGTTTCTTAGCAAAAATAGCGGTTAATCAACTTGAAACATCTAGAAAACCCTTTCAAATTAGGAAATCATGAGTTTTTTGGTACATGAGGCTCCATTGTCTGAAGTAAATTCTTTGATCTAGACAGCACTGAGATAGAAACACAACTGACATTTCCAAAGACTGTGACAACGCCGTAACAAAGCATTTGTTATTGAATTACTTATAAACACCATTCACTTTAGCTACAACAATATATCACTGTCGCTTTATTTCGAAATGGCTTTTCTTGTTGAAATAATTTGGACTTCGTGAACATGTTTTATTGTTATTGTTATGACAGCTCATTGCTTCCTTGACAGTGACAGCCTCACTGGAGAGAACTCTCAAAAAAAAAAACTGTCATACATCCAAGGCACTCTCTCAGCAAATAATACAAATAGCAAAAAGATAAAGTTTCAAATGAAAACATCCAATGCACATGTCTTTGTTGTGATGGTTCTGGTTGACCTCTTTACAATCCAGGCCCGTAACGGTCGAGGGTCAAGCATCACCATGTGGTACCGACGCGCTCGCACCCGCAAAAAAACTTTCGGGCCATTGAGCCCCTCAAGCCCCCCGCGCTTCACTTGACGAAGAATTCCCACACCATAATAACAATATAACGGATTTTAACACAATGCAAATTAATTGAACACATTATAATAACAATTATTGGAAAGTTTCGCACGATCTCGATTGCGGCGCGCTACGCCCCTGACGCCTCGCGGGACCGCGGGACCCCCCAGGGGAAGCGCTTACCGACAGCTCCACGCTCAAATCGGTGCCGTCGAGCAGGATCACCCGGCACTGTATGAGGCCCTTGGGGGGATGGTGATGGTGGCCCTTCTGTCCCCTCGAATCGCCCCCGAAGCCGTTCCTGGGGGCGTTGGACGAAGGCGACTGGGATGTGGTATGGGTCCGGTGCTTCCTTCCGCTTAGGAACCGGAACATGCTGCTGGACCCGGCGCTTCTCGCTGCACCACAACGCTCTCACGCACGCACTCTCGCTCACTGACTCATCCGCTCTTATCAATAATAATTATAAATAATTAATAGTTCTGGTGTTTATTGCGTTTTTTACACTCCAACGTTTCCAACACCACGAACGCCATTGCAAAATCTGGCGTATGGTGGCGACACCTGGTTGGCAACGTGGCAAGCGGCTGAGCCGCTGGCGTCTAGCGCCCGAGCCGTCACACAACAGGTTGCCGCTGGCGCAGCGCTAGCATTATACAGGGTGATTCAAGGGCTTCTTCAGAAATGTAGTGTATCAGATAGGGTGTCATTTGAGAAGGCAATGTCAAAGTCTTGAGTCATAAAGGGCAACGCGATTTCGATAATTCTAAAAGTAGGAATGGACATCAAGAACAATCGTGTCCGTGTCCTAGAAGAGATTCACGATTCACCGTGGGTTCCACATAACAGATAATACGAGATTAGTTGATTCGCGATTTTTGTTTGTCAATTTGTAGCTGACTGATCAATGGAAATGCTGGTTTATCCCTCAATAATTGAAAGATGATGGGTCTAGTACAGATTTTAGGCATTTTTTGTGAGTAATCACCTAGCATTCAGCAGAAAAAAGTTCAGTTAATCTGCAATCAGCCTTGATCGCTGATCATCTTTTTTGTGGAACTGACGGTCACTGAAAGAAAACTTGCGGATTATCCACAAATTTTTGAGAAAAAAATTATCAAAGTTACGGATGACAGAAAACAGATGATAATGCAAAAGAAAACTTGCGGATTATTCACTAGTTTTTAAGAAAAAATCCTATTATAAAAATAAATATAACATATGAGAAAAAAATTGCAAATTGCAATTGCAAATTAATTCTCTATTCACAACGGAATGAAGAATTAAATGAGATCACACTTTGTTGGTCTCGAGAGACATGAAATAACGGCGTTTTCACACCTCTTATTCGCGATTTAAATTAATTTTTCCCGCCACAAAATGGCTGCGAAAGGCGGAATTCAACTGACAGCCCGAGGTGACATGAGATGTCACACTCACAACTTACAACCTCACTTTTTATTGTATCAGTCACCCACCAGTCACCCACCACTCAGTGTTTACTGTTTACTCTCGGCCACAGAGTAGGCCAGAGTGTTTGGTATACCCAGAGAGGAAGGTAGGCGGGATTTTTTATCCGCAGTTATAGTTAGGGTTGCCAAATTCAGAGGCCGCTTCGAGCGCTGAAGTGCAGTGACGTTGCTAGGCAACGGTTCAAGAGGCCCGAAAGCGCGGGGTCCATGCTAGCTTGTTTATTTTCAAATTTTTTACACTTAAAATCAGTCTACAAAAACGTTCTCAACGAAAAATCGCGATATTTTTCTGAAAACATTTTTGTATACCTATTTTAACAATGTAAATAAGACTTAGATTGAGCATTGTGCTACTCATGCAATCAAAACAGATTATAGTACGTTGTTCATTTCATTTATTCTCATATTTTTAAAATAATTAAAATCCCCAGCATATCATGAGGTGAGGAATAAACCACTGCTGTTCAAAAGTGAGTACAATACATTTTTCGGAATTCACTTCACAACATCCTTGACAGTAAAATTATTTTAGGTACTAATATATTGAACATCATACATTATTCTAGATACTATTGAATCGAAATAATAGTAATAGTATTTTCAGGCACTGATGGTAGGTGCATATTACTATGTCACACATATTGTGATAGTAGATTACGATACGAGTTGGTCGTTACATAAAGTGGTTTTCAGACACGAAGCCCAAATTTTCAGAATTTACTTCACAACATCCTTAACAGAGTGAAATTCTTATATTATTGAACATCATATTATTCGAGATATTATCGAAAATTGAAGTCTCAGCATTTCCAAAAAGGCTCAATTTAAAGTATAAATTTCAACAGGGCTATTTCAATAAATTAATAAATTTTCGAGTGGAGTGAGCGTGGTTGAAAAATTAACTATGTAACTTTTAAGTTAATTATTATTATTAATAATTTAGTAAAATTACTGTAGGTACTAATACATATATTGAACATCATAATTATCATATTAGAAAGTTGATGAATCAAAAATTGAAGCCTCAGCATTTTCTAAAAGTTTCAATTCAAGTATAAATTTCAACAGCGCTGTTGATTGATAAATTTTCAAGTAAAGTTAGCGTAGTTGAAAAATCAGCCACGTGTATATGTAATTCTAAAGTTGATTAAGCTTCTCAGGAGCTGAGGGTACATATTACACACATATCGTAAAGGTCATTTCATGTTTGAATCTGGTCCTGATCTTCGTTTTTCAACTCCATACAAGTTTATGTGGTCAGTTCACAAACAAAGGAACTGTTGCAGGCAATTCCAGATACAGGGATGAACTTCCAGCAGCATGAAGACATGAAATTCTCTGAGCATGAGAATCATAGGTAAATGTCGTGGCAGAGGCATTCTCTAAAAAATAAACAAACAATATATCAGGTTGGCGATAGGAGGTAATTTTTAATTATACTTAGATATAATTGTCGGCCAAAAATTATACAATAACGTTAGGTAGAATAAGACGTAGGTACTAGAGAATTTACGCGATGCAATTTTCATTAGACTTATGCTTATAATCCTCTCCTTATTTCTATCATAAAATTTGTCGTTTTGAAGCGGTGATAAATTATCATATAGGTTATAAATACATATTCCTTAATAACTGCAGCCCTTTATGTTTAAAATAACACATCCGTTTGTCGTCTGTTATTGTGGGTACATTTCAAAAGACCAAATCTATGCCGAAAATTGTTTAACATAAAAGAAAATTGCATCGCGCAAACCATATGTATCAATCCATGATGCATTGATCTATGTAATATTCATACATATCGACTAGGTATACATTACAATCCAGCAGTAGGTACAGCTCAGAGACAAATACATTATCAAGTTAGGCCCTCGTATCGGGTACACAATTATATATTCGACTTGTTTGCAACTGGTTCGCCATTTTTTTCAATCTCGATTTAGATCTCTCAAGTTCTAGAGTTCGTTTTCTCCATCCATCTTGAAAATCACAAGGATCTGGCAGTGGCGTTCTCTGGATAGTGAAAAACAATTCATTAGTTGGGTACTTAGGCCTTGTAAAAGGTGATTAGTGGCAATTCTGTAAAATTTAAAGACCCCTTAAAATTTCAAAAGGCGCTGGTCACATAGGAACGATCAGAAATCGGCTTTACGATTGGCAAAACATTTTGGCGATTCTGTATCAAACCCGTTAAAATTTGAAGGCCCTTAAAAAAATTCAGCCAATCGTAAAGCCGATTTCTGATCGTTCCTAGAATAGGTATATGTTCCTAGTAGGCCAGGCGGTAGGTCATTCTGGATAGAAAAAATTCCGACCAAAGCTTTTATGGTGTCAAACTCTTCGTAAGGTCAGTAGGTATCTACCACTGAGTTTCCGCCCAAAAACGAGTTGTGCTGATTCCTCCACATCTACCCAAAGGTAAAGGATGTCTTGAAGGTGCAAAAAGACCTGTTAAACCCCCGTACTTTTTCATTTTATTTGCCTCAATGCAAACGTACAACCTTAACGCAAACATTGGAAGCATTTGTCAACATCTCTGTGCCAGTCTTACTGTTGAAAAAAAAAAATTTCTTTGTGCGGGTCAGATAAATCACATTTAATTGTTTTTTCACACTAGAAAACGATGGAGCAACATGTATTTTGGATGTTTTCTAATAACTTGTACTCACTGAACCCATTCATGGCGTTAAAATTTCAATAACAGCATTTTTGAAGATGTTGCCCGCTAAGAAGTGAATAATTTTTACCTGTCTGTTCAGCAGCAGTTTTTTCAATTTTACCAAACACCGTTCTCGAAAATTTTATAGGGAATGACAAGCTGGAACTCTTTTCTAATGATATTATATCTGGCTTAACCGCGGCATGCTTTTTGAAAGTGTAGGAACTGATTTCTTTTCGAGTGGTTTCATTTTACCCGCGTGCGGTCGTGCCTACTTGACATAGACCGGACTGATTACACAAGCTTGGAAATGTACTCTCTTCCAGCTTTAAAACACGACCATTAATGATAAAATAATATATAATTTCTTCATAAATCAATGTACAAAGTCTTAATAATAATGGTCGCGTTTTAAAGCTGGAAAAGAGTACATTTCCAAGCTCGTGTAATCAGCCCGGTCTATGTCAAGTAGGCACGGCCGCACGCGGGTGAAACAGGACTTCTCGAAAAGAAATCAGTTTTTTAGACTTTCAAGTGCGTGCCGCGGTTAAGCCAGGCACGTATCGTTCGAGAAGAGTTTGAGCTTTTCATTCCGTATGAAATTTTCGCAAACGGTGTTTGGTAAAATTGAAAAAATTGCTGCTGAACAGGCGGGTGAAAATTATTCAGTTTTTTGCTGACAACATCTTCAAAACTGCTGTTATTGAAATTTGAATGCCATAAATGGGTTCAATGGATACGAGTTATTAGAAACATACAAAATACATGTTGCTCCATCGTTTTCTTGTGTGGAAAAACGATTAAATGTAATTGATCTGACCCGCACAAAGAAATTTTTTTTTTCAACAGTAAGACTGGCATAGAGATGATGACAGATGCTTCCAATGTTTGCGTAAGAGTTGTACGTTTGCATTTAGGCAAATATAATGAAAAAGTACGAAGGTTTAACAGGTCTTTTTGCACTTTTGAGGCATCCTTTACCTTCGCGCAGATGTGGAGGAATCAGCACAACTCGTTTTTGGGCGGAAACTCAGTGGTAGATAACTACTGACCTTACGAAGAGTTTGACACCATAAAAGCTTTGGTCGGAGTTTTTTCCAGATTGTAGTGATTTTACCGACATACCGCCTGGCCTATAGGTGACCCAGCGCCTTTTAAAATTTCAAAGGGCCTTTAAATTTCACAGAATTGCCACTAATAACACGTATTTTTATCAGGTGTTCGCAACAAAAAAAAGGTACATCCCGTTCACTTTTTATTTTCAGTTGAATCACTTTTTGGAGCAGAAATGAAGTGTCAAGTTGGAGCACATACGGCTGATGGCCGCTGATAGTAGTTCCAAAACTGCAGGTGCCATCAGCTGTAGTCGTATAGCCCCCTAGCTTGTCACTTCATTTTTGCTCCAAAAATTCATTCTCTGAAAATACAAAGTGAACGAGATATACTGAATTCTTTTATTATACCTATTCACAGGGTGATTCGTAATTCGCGCACATGGGTTCCAGCACGTTGTAAAGGAGTCATCGGGGAGTCAGAAAATGAGATCATCACCATTCATTACCTATTATGTGTTCCGTGCTTCAATATTGAGATAAACAACAATAGTCCAGGAATTATAGAAAAAATAGCGAACAAAAATGAAAACCAGCCGGATTTTTGTATTTAAGCTCAGTTAAGCATGTAGTTCAACATAGTAAAAGTCCTCAAGAATCCGGTGTGAGCTTCGGCCGTTGTGGCCTCGAGAAGAACTTGAGGATCAGTTTTTCGTGTTTATCTCGTAAACGATGGCAATTGGAGGAAAAGCACTGCGAGCAAAATTGTTGGAAATTGTGTTGTCTGCAAGAAAGGTCCTTACATATTCCATCATCAGTCCACTCCTTCTTTGTCAAAACACAAGAAAAGCTAAATAGTCCAGATGCTCGATGCCGAAGACTGGACGGACCTTGAGTTTTATGATGGCAGGGTGCCATTTGGTAGGGGTGTTGTTCGATCCATTCTCTTTTGATTGAAACTTAATGCCATAAATACTAACTATGCCGGCGGCATATACAGGGTGACTTTAGAATAAAAAGTTGAGCAAATGTACCTCGAGAACCAAAATAGGTTAAGACATGTAAATCGCCAAAAATATTTCTAATTTCATGACCATGAAGTCGTCGTAAACTTGAATCAAATATGTTGAGCCGTTTCTGAAATATCTTCAAAAGACTGAAGTCGTTACGAAAAAAAATAGTTTTCCGTATATCAGTAATTCTTCAGATATTGAATCGAAACTTGGTGTTTTGAATCGAAACAATGATAAATTACATTTAAAATGAAATAACAGTGGAAAGCTCTCTCTAGGCCACTAATTTTATCAAAAACACAGTCAACCTCGCAGTCGACTTTTTCTGATAAGTAGACGAAAATAATTTTTTGTTTGGTAGGTAACAACTTCAGTCTTTTGAAGATATTTCAAGAACGGCTCAAGATATTCAATTCAAGTTCACGACGACTTCATGACCATGAAATCAGAATTATTTATGGCGATTTACATGTCTTCACCCATTTTGGTTCTCGAGGTACAAATGTTTAACTTTTTATTTTTATTTCACCCTGTATATGCCGCCGGCATAGTTCGTCTTGATGGCTTCAAGTTTCAACAAAAAGAGAGTGGATCAAACAACACCTCTACGAAATGACACTCCGCCATCATAAAACTCAAGGTCCATATCAATCTTCAGCATCGAGCATCTGGACTATTTTTATTTTTTTGTCTTTTCACGAAGAAGGAGATGACTGACAATGAAATAATGTGTGGGGACCTTTCTTGTAGACAATAAAATTTTCAACAATTTCTTCCCGAGAACTTTTTCTCCAAGTGCTATTGTTCACGAGATATACGCAAAAAACTGACCCTCAAGTTCTTCTCGAGGCCACAACGGCCGAAGCTCACACCGGATTCTTGAGGACTTTTAGTATGTTGAACTACATGCTCAACTGAGCTCATATACAAAAATCCGGCTAGTTTTCATTACTGTTCGCTATTTGCAATTTAAACAGCTAAAATTCCTGGACTACAAGTATGACTAAATTAAATTTAGGGGCAAATTTGAGATTTTACTAGTTTCTTGTAACTCCCTGGTGACCCCTTCACAACGTACTGGAGTCCGTATGCGCGAATTATGAATCACTCTCGAAATCACCCCACATGCAGAGGGTTTCGGTGACCTTGCATAAAAAACTCCGGCTGGTGATTCCTTCCAGAAAAATAAGGCGAAAAGTAAGAGTAAGATTTCTTCCTACAGTTCTCCATAAGGGAGTTACGTACCCATAAAAGTAAAAAGTGAGACAGTTTTCAATTATTTGCTCAAGAACTATCAAAGGTAGGAACTTCACATTTCTTGATAAGTGTTTTCATAGTGCAAACGTACGGACAAGATTTTAGACAAATCTGACCAGTACTGGCGGAGTTAAAGGAAGTTGAGGGGAGTTCAGATAAAATCATCGGTGGTCGGGTCGTATTTTTAAAAGTACATTGCCATTATACATTTCAAGCTTAAACTTTTATGCCTCCTGCATTTTTTTCCTAGCATGCACCGTTCGCGAGTGAGAGTGAAAAACCATGGACGTGTCATAAGTAATTTTCTCTTAGCAGTTCAGCCTCACCAAACTCCTTTCAACTACGCCTAGACTGGTCAGATTTGTTGGAATATTATGCACTTGAATTTGTACTGTGAAAAAAGTTCCCTGCACCAAATTTAAAAATCTACTTTTAATAATATACCTAGTTCTTGGGCGAAAAATCAAATACGTACTTTGCTTAATTTTGTACCTTTAAGGATCTGTAACTCCCTTTGGAAGCACTCTAAAAAAATGTTGCTCTTTTCGACATTTTTTTTTGACAGGAATCACTTCCCGGAGTTTTATGCAAGGTCACTGATGATCCAGCGTTGACCAAAATTTACAACATAATGTAAGAGTTAGAGTTACCTAGGTAAATCCCCTAGCACAGACCCCCTGGTAAATCCAGAAATGCAGCTCAGAGACAAAAGTACTGGCTTAGTAGGCTCATGGACAGCATTCCTCCTGCTGCTTGCCTGCTGCCTGCTGCTTGCAAACCAGCTGCTTGGTTCGCTCTGTTCTTCTTTCCAACTCGAACTAATCCTTTTAGCTTATGATGTCACTTGCCGATGTCTGCATCGTCCATCTCTTCTTTCCTCCATCTGGATAAGCACAAAGATGCTGCCAGACGTTTCTCTGAAAAGTAGGAACCAATGTATTACATGGGTATAATAGGTAGAGTACTCGGAATACCAGAGGGACCTGTGGGCGGAGCCTATAACTGCGCGAACTGAGTTTATCCAGTGGCGCACCTAGATTTGCAGTGGGCTCGCCTGTAGCCTGGTATTGGTCCAGCACTCCAGACTCCAGCTGACGGTGTTGCTTTTTCCAATACATTGGACTCGTCCGAAACAATTTTGGTTTTTCTGTTCAGCCCCGTCCACAGGTACCTCTGGTGTGCCGTCAACTCTATATCATAATGATAAGTGAATATTTTATAAATACATAAATTTTAGTGGATATTGAATGGGTATTTTTTCTGAAAGCCCAGTAAAAGATGTGTTGGAGGAACCTGACCCAATCAAATACTACTTCATCTCTCAAGTTCGCACGATCAGTTGAAAAAGAGACTTCACTGGTGAAAAAATAGACTCACTTGGGAATTCTCACTTGATTCCATCGATTGATAAACTGTCCCATAAGAGGCTTCACATAAATTCATTGAAAAAATCATTATGCAAATTTTCACAGGATAGGTACCATACAACTTCCAAGCCCTCTCTCATGCATTTCCATGAGCATTCATTGGAATAATTACAAATTACATTAGGTATGGAAATTTCCACTTGATTCCATTAATTTTGAAAATGTTGTTTTACGAAAAATACCGAGGGGCAAACCGCTGGTCAAATTCTGTACACCAGACTTCCCCCTCGTAAGGATTTCCCCCGGACTTCCTCCGGCATGTACACCAGACTTCCCCAGCGGTTTGCCCCTCGAAAAATACATTTCGTGGTATGTATTGCATGGTTTCCGACTTTCTTGTATTCATTTTCAACAGGAACCACCAATTTGGGACACTGTATTGTACAACATACGCGAGGGCATAATATTGGTTTAAAGGCATAATGTGAATCTAATATGTGAAAGTAATAATTTTGGAATCTAAAATAAATACAAGCCACATCAGGCTACAATAACTCATCACTTTTCTGCATTTTTTTCAAAGGTCAAATAGAAATGCTGTGATGCTTTAAACTTATCAGCACTTGCAGTCGAGGGGGTAATCACTCGCGAAAGGGGTGTCCCAACTGTGCAATATTGCACACTATTGCACGATATTGCACACTATTGCACACTATTGCACACTATTGCACGATATTGCACACTATTGCACACTATTGCACACTATTGCACGATATTGCACACTATTGCACACTATTGCACACTATTGCGCGATATTGCACACTATTGCACGATATTGCACACTATTACAAATATTGCACATATTACACACTATTGCATACTATTGCACGATATTGCACACTATTACACACTTTGCACATATAACACGCATTCTTATTGATTACACAAATTATAAACTTACTATTACACATGGTATTGTAGGTAGCTAGGTAGGTAGGTGGGTACATTCGAGGTGCAATCGGTACCTACAATCGCGTGAAGGGCTAGATTGCTTCAAGAACTTTAAAAGTGACTTCACGGCTGAAACAACATCTCATTGAATATCTACCAACTTGAAACAAATTAGAAACTGTCTTATTTCCCGGACACATATGGAATCAAACTTGGCCTGAAGTTTGGCCACCCATTATGTATTTAGCTATTTTGCTCAAAATTGAAATCAAGCATATTAAAGCAAAGATCGATGTGTGTATGGAAAAAAAAATAAAATAGGAGAATATGCCGAGGAATATGCCCTCACGGGCTCAGTAACAAATTTTCATTCGGGTGAACTCGCATTAAGTGAGTGATACATGAAAACAAACGTGTAGGTACTATACAGGGTGTTTCACTTTTTTGCCAATATTTCAGGAGATGGTAGAGAGCATCGAAAAATAAATATTATCACCAAAAGAAAGACAGGAAAACATAAATACAGTAGAAGCTCCATAACGTGAACCTCAACGTGAACAGTAGGATATGTGAACATTACTACTCGTTAACGTGAACAGCGATACACTCGATAACATGCACTGACAATTCAGCAAGCGATGTACGTCAATGGTTCATTCATCCATTTAACTTGAGAAACATATCTTCTTCTAATTTTTTCCACAGAATACCGTTAATTAAGGCAATCAATTATTGCATACTAGCAAGTGAGAAGAGAAGAGACACTTCATAGCATCTATACATATTCAACTATACAATGATACATTACAATTACCATTTCTACTAGTAATCTATTTGGGCGACAATCAGCAAAATTTTACTCCTGTTCTGTGGTTCATTCGAGTTAAGGTGCGTTCAGTCAGCTTATTTAGCCGCAAGTTTTAGTTTTAGTCGGAAGCGCTGCATCGCTTATTGGCTGTTCTGAGGAGGCTGGTTCATAAGAGCCAATGGGCGTCGCTGCGCTTGCGACTAAAATTAAAACTTGCGGCTAAATAAGCTGACTGAACGCACCTTAAAATGTTTCAAATTCCTCAAACAAACTATCAATCACTCGAAAAGTAGACCCGATATTATCTTGGTGAAAATCCCTCGACTTTGACAATTATTTTTGGGTTAAAACGATTCAATGAGAAAACACTAAGCACTTGTTATTGATTGAAATGCTGTGTAAAATGCCGTATAAAAAAAAACAGAAGTTGGTAATGCTCTACCGCATCTCCTGAAATATCAACAGAAAGTGTGTAACGCCCTGCATACAGGTGTTTCAATGGAAACAAGCCACCCTGAACAAATTTTTTGCCAGGCGAAATTTTTCTATCTTCACCCACACCCACACCAACTTCGGAATTTCAAATGACACTACATACTTTGCGATACCGATACATCAAATTATCAAAAATTTGAATCTCTTTCTGGAAAAATATTTCAAAGTTTTTTACCCCACCCCCTTTTTTTCTGAAATTCTCTGACCTCGGGTTCCACCAAAATTTTAAGAGCAGATTAAATCTATCACGCTGATAGTTGCTATGCACCAGCCAATAGGATGGCCAGTTGCTTAGTTACTATCAGAGTGATAAAGTTATCACGCTGATAAAAGTTTGGTGGAACCCGAGGTGAATGTCCAATTTGATATCCTTGACTTTTCAATTCTCTTCAATGGTGTCAACGTCATCCTGCACAGCATCAAAGGAAAACATTTTCGGTGAAAATAGTGCTACCCAAATTCACCCCTTTCGCTCCCTCCCACCCCACTTGGGGACACTACCTATATTTACCGAGCTATTTTCTTTGTGATATATCAAATTTGAAGAGAATTGAATTATCTTTCCAAAAAAATATTTTCAAAATTTTCAAAAACTCCCTTTCTCTCCTAAAATACTCTGATGTCCAATTCAATGGAGGAAAAGTTAAAAATATAGAAAAAATGTTTCCCGTAAATAGGGGTCGAGTGATACATCATTTGAAAAGCCTTCCGAATTCTTTTTTTAACAAAACAATGCTCTCCGGCTTATACATCATCAGACGATCAGACCACAACTGCACAGACACGTGTTTCGCCCCTATTGGGAGTTCACCAGTGCGTAAGCATCCAGTTCGACCATCCGGTGCTGTGGCAGTCAGAGATCCTTGTAAGGTACACAGTGGGGGCTCCTCTAAAATGTAAGCCTCTCAAGCGGCGCCATCTATCAAAGGCATTCCGCGATGCTATATTCCAAAAGCATCAGACAGGCAACGAATATGATACGAAATTTCACGCAAAGCCAAACCGTCGCCAGGAGCATCGATGGTAAAGTGTACAATGTTAATGCAACATACATAGGTATACTCGAGCCGAGTTGAGCAATGTTAGAGAACATAAACACGCAAATGGGTCCACTTTGGCCCTAGGAGGCTGCGACGGTTTGGCTTGACGTGGAATTTCGTATTATATTCCTTGCCTGCCTGATGCCAAAGATTCCTGGTGCTTTTGGAATATAGCATCGCGGAATGCCTTTGATAGATGGCGCCGCTTGAGAGACTTAGGTACATATTATGAGTCCCCCACTGAGTGCATTACAAGGATCTGACTACCAAAGCGCCGGGCATCCGGATTGGATGCCTGCGCACCAATACATGAGCCCCCAGTAGAGTACGGGCGAAACATGCGTCTGTGCTGTTTTGGTCTGATCGTCTGGTGTTGTAGGCGGAGAGCTTTGTTTTATTAAAAATGCGATACATCTATAAGGCGCAATATTTGCGTATTTGTGTTTTCTTCTTTTTTTTTGCAGAAAAAAACAAAATCGAAACATTTGTTTTCAAGTAACAATTTTAAAAGTCAAAAACATCCGTTTAGGAGATAGACGAAGAGATACGTGACCAGACGGATCGACAATGAAGTTTAGCTGAGTGCCAAAAAATGATTTTGGAAAAATCGGAAAAAATGTACACTGTCAAATTTGGAATTTTTGAAAAATGTGGGCGTATGAGGGGCAGATTCAATTTCTGTGGGTAAAAAACATTGAAATGAAAGTTTCTCATTATCCAAAATATAATATAATATTTTATATTATATTATGTCGGCGGTACGGCATGGGTGGATATGCATACAGGCTACTATAACGAAAGTCAAGCATCGCCCGCAGAAGCCAGAACCTGGATGGGTGACTGGTGGATAGCTGGGCGCGAAGAGAGCGGACGCAGCGTAGTGTACTTGCCCAAGGGGGCTCCATTACCTGTACACGCACATGAACGAGATGATTGTAGGTAGTAGCATAAATCCATAGTGCGGCTCGGTGCGTCCGACACCTCGACACCCAGATGGGTAAAAGAGGTTACGATTATATATATATATATATTATATTATTGTAAGAGCAAAGCCCGGACAAAGCCCCAATGGGAGATCGCAAGAAAAGAGCAAGGTCAATATTCCCCCCCCCCCCAATCCCTGTATATGGCGAAACTTGTACATAAACGTTATCTATACTTTTGAGCGAGCTTTTGATCTGAGTATAGAAGTACTTATGTCAATTCTTAACCAGATTCACTGAGAAGACCACCTTTCCCTGAGTGTTCATATGTCGTGGGAGTGACAATTGGGTGAATTTGCACTCACTTCAGATATTAGATGTTACTTCTCATATATTAGACGGTATTACACTTATTACACACATATTTCATGCTTATTTCTCATATTACACGCGTTCTATGCGAGTTCCATGCTTATCACATATTATACGTTAGTACACATATTGCACGATATTGCACACTATTGCACGATATTGCACACTATTGCACGATATTGCACGCCATTGCACGATATTGCACACCATTGCACGATATTGCACACTATTGCACACTATTGCACGATATTGCACAGTATTGCACACTATTGCACGATATTGCACAGTATTGCACAGTATTGCACAGTATTGCACACACCTTGTCCCAAATATTGCACAAGTGATTACCCCCTCGCTTGCAGTACTTGCCTTTTATCAAAATTAAGTTTTCAAGATAGAATTAACATCGCTATTCATGGTTAAATTTTTTTGTGCAACCAGGAGAAAGAAGATTATGACGTAGGTACCCGAGGAGGTACCTACCTATTTAAATACAATGTATACAGTTCCATGTGCCTCTATGTCATACTTAAGTAGGTACTTACCTAATATTATTGAATCCAAAGCACTACAAACTCGGGAGACAAATATTGGCCTAACTCCCATGGTAGAGGCCCTCTGCACAGAATCTTTCGGTCATTGGTTTACTGTTCTTTACTTCTTTTCATCTCGCAAATCTTTCCTGCTTCCAGCTGTAGATATCACTTTTGCTCTGCATTACCATTGTTGCATCACGTATCGCTTTCCTCTCCCCATCTTTGTGTTCAGTCCGCATGGAGTGTTCAGTCGTTCGATCTCTTTTCTTCCTCCCGGGTAGACGGCGGCTGCCAGTTGGGACTCCTGATAGGTGATAGACCAAGAGAGATATCCTGGATATCCATTTTAGTCACCAGCCAATACGGCAGAATGCTGAAATAAGTGATTTCCCTTTTAAAATATGAAAAAATGCGGCCGTCGCGTCGCTAGCACGCGACCAGAATCTATGAATCACACAAATTTGAATCACTTACCTGAACTCATTTCTTGGAATATGGTGAATATTATGTCCTTACGATGAGGTCCACATACAAAACATTAGGTAAAGAGCATTCTCTTTTGAAAATAAATCCCCGTTTGACGAAATTCGTTACGAAAACTCGAAATAAACAACACATTTGCGTTTGACGTTTGCATTCCGCGTTACCTGGAAAGGCCTACTCTGTCCGTCACGGAATTTTCGAGCACGATTTTTGAATTATGCCGGTAAGCAGGAACCTGTTTCCTTGCCTGTTCCGAATTGAACATGAAGCGCCCTCTGAATTTGGCAACCCTAGTTAAAAAGCACCGCCCACTCTGATTGGATTCGTTTTTCGGCCTCCCCGTGCTCTCGGCTGGGCTTCCTAGTGTGGTCCCAGTTAGTGATAGTGCATCTGTTTGCTGTATTCTAGTTTTACGAGTGAATTTAAAGTGATTGTTGTGTTTAGTAGTATTCAGGGATCATAGTATTATTTTATCCCATCGTCAATCACAGAATGTGAACTAGGAAACTTTGATGGACAAGAGAACTGGAAAGAAGTCTGGGCTCAACAAACTGTACCCGAATGACACCAGCTCCTAAACGTCCATGAAGCACCTTTTGGAACATTAACAGTGTTCGCACAGTACCAGACGATGTACTGATTCGTTTTACCAGTGGGAGCTTACCAAATTTCCCGAATGTGATTGTCGCTTGAAAAACCAGACAGTACAACACGTCACATTTGCGTGTCCTTCACGCGCATACCAGGGTTCTCCAGAGGTCTTCGTGAAGGTGTCACCTGAAGCTGCCGATTGCCTGGGGTATTTGTACTTGGACTTACAACTTCCTGCCAAAATCAGTCCATTTTCCTGTGGTACTTGTTCCAGATAGATCCATGTGCTTTGTATTTACTACTGCTTTACCTTCCACAAAGTTCCGGGAGCTTGGAGAGGCGGCACGCAAATAATTGTAAATCTCTCCCAACGGCAAACGAATATCTCTCATAACAGTCGTAATAATAAGAACAAATAACACAAAAATCACTTCAAATTTACTCGCAAAACTAGAATACAGCAAACAGACGCACTGTCTCTAACTGGGATCACACTAGGAAGCCAAGCAGAGAGTAAACTGGAGTAAACAGTGAACACTGAGTGGTGGGTGACTGATACAATAAAAGTGAGGTTGTGAATTGTGAGTGTATCATCTCATGTCACTTCGAGCTGTCAGTTGAATTCCGCCTTTCGCAGCCATTTTGTGGCGGGAAAAATTAATTTAAATCGCGAATAGGCCATCCATCCACAATGATATGTTGATGTTAACGTAATGTTATCGGCAATGGTAATGTTAGCAATTCAAAGCAACGAATTTCAATGGTAAATGCTTACCATTGCCACTAACATGATTGTGAACGTCACCATTTGAAACTCATTGCTTTGAATGCTAACATTACCATTGCCCGATAACATTATTACGTTAACACATCGTTAACATTAACATATCATTGTGGATGGCCTATTAAGGTTGACGATTCACAATGCTAATAAGTACGCCCATAGTGGATTTTCGCCACTATGTTCTTCAGTTTCACGAGTACCTCTGCGAAGTGAAAAAAGTGAAAAAATGTTCCATTATATTCCCGATCTCGTTCACGATATATTCAAAAATATTGTTACGAGCGGCCAGTCTGGATAACACGCGTTCTTTCTAAACTTTCCCATTAGGTCGCAGTGTACAAGTGCGGAGCTCTGAATATTTCCGGAACATATACGTGATGATTTGCGATTGAAATTATACATGTGAGACTTGAACGGTCGATCAGAAAACATCAGCCGAATTGGCGGAGGTGCCGTCATTCCAGAACACACGGAAAGCACGCGAAAGGTGTGTGATTATTCGGGAGTCGGCGTCTAGAAATCGTATGCCGGGTCACTGTGGAATTTGCTATAAGACGATGGAAAGCTGGAGAACGCTCTAGTCGGAGGGATATATAAAGCACCGTCCTTGGCCTAGACAGCAGGGCCGGATCGAAACCGATTTGCTTGGGGGGGTGTGGAAGATCTTGAAATGCCGACTATTATTATCGAGTATTATAGTGGTGCTGGTGACCTGTGGCGTACCCAGACTTATGGACAGGGGGGTCGAGAAGTTCTAGTCCATATTTTAAGGAGTCTGGACTAGATGCCTGGAAGGAGAATTAGCAGTGCCGTAGGCGAAAATCTCCTGGCATATTATTAATGTATTAATGATAATACTGATAATAAATAATAAGCACAAAAGGCGAACCTTCCCAATTCATTTTGTTGTTTTTTTTTTTCGTTTAAATAACGTCGGTCTATTTCTGCAATGAGGTCCAACACCGACGCCGGTAAATACTTCCCTCCAATATAACAGAAAATTTGCCGAGCCCTTGGGTGATTCACCACGGTAGGAATTTTAACGACTACCAACATCACATGGGGTCGGCACCATCCTACACATTTCCTCCTACATTTTCATTTCCTACACTCATCCCGAGCTATTCTACTCGGGTTGAGTAGAATAGCTCTAAGCTAGACTCCGTCTATATGATTTCATTCTAATTATGTATTTTGATATTTTTTTTCGCAATAAAGTCTATTCATTATTATTATTATTTTATGTGCAATGAGACACACAAATCGAGAAGCTTGTTTTTGAGACGAAAATCCTACCGCCCTCGGTGGGAATCGAACTTCTGAAGCTTGGCATAATGGCATTCGAATGCGCTGATCACCACACAAGCTCCTCATTCTGTCTTCTTTTATCATTTTTTCATAGTTTTGTCAAGACGAAAATGACACAAGTAGATAGGTTATACCTTTGGCAGAGTGAGTATCAATAGTGCAAGGACGTAAGGTTCAGTTGAAACTCAAGTGCAAAAATATTCGAAAAATAGATTTAGACAGATAGAAATATGTCGATTGTAGATAGATTTGGGGAAACGAGCACCTTAAAAACCTGCTTAGTTAGCACAATGACCATTTTACGCAAAGTCAACTTCTCAACCTCAATTCTGGCTTCATGTTAGTTATACCACAAATAATACCATACGATACACATAAACTGGGCCACCAACAAAAGTTTTTGTTGCATTATGAGTGGTGGTTAGGCACCTGCTTTTTCTCAAATCTTTTTACGAACAATTTTTCAATTCATCTTGATTTTGCCGACTGAGCTTGATTTTGCCGACTGGATGTTGACGAATGGGGGGGGGGTTACACCCCCTTCACCCCCCTTTCGGACCGGCCCTGCTAGACAATCAGTATTGATTATTGAATTGGAAGCGATCGAGTACGATGGAAGCGAAGTAGTCTCAGCGATATTCCTGAGTAAATAATTATTGGCGTGTAGTTATTGTAGTACGCAGTAATACCTAAACAGTGTGCGTTTTAAAACGATCGTCTCAATAGACCTATTCAGTGGAAACGAGAGAGACAGACTTATACAGAAATCTGTGTGAGAAAAGAGACATAGAGTGAGTTGCGCGCGCATCTGAACGACCATCTAGGGAAATTCAGCATGAGGTTTGCGCTCCTGATATTCCCTGCATGTTTCAATTTTGACGGAGCATGTGGATTAAGACTTCAACTGCCGTCATTTTGACGTTTACGCTAGTGAGAATTCAGTGCTGAATGATGAAGTGACCTCCACTCAACATATGGAACAATACGTGTGCCAGGGCTACCCTTCTAAAGGAAGGAGAGGTAGAGACCGTGTAACCGCAAAACATACAGGTCAGCAGCATTCCCACCTATTACAGAACATGTATTTCGGGTCAACCTCATGGAAGAAGCTTTGCATCCTTTGTCACCGACAGCAACTCTTCGAGGGCCTAGAGAACTACGGCTATGATCCATAAATGCTCCCAGAAGGTGACAGTAGCCGAAGACAGGACGCCCTGTAAGAATTTGTCACACTATCGCAGACAGAAACACTCAAAGGAACTGGGGAGTCTAGGAGCTACTAGGTACTCTCCGTGTTTTCCGCGATCGGGAACTTCTAATCTAATCACATCTTGTTGCTTTTAACCACTCTTCTTTCAAGATAATGTTTGCAGGGAGCATTCATGATATGTACCAGGGATCACGCGTATACCGTACACTTATCACTTGAACTGTTTGACACTTTGACTTTGATTTTCCCAAGGATGTCATATTTCACCATTTCACCTGCACCGTTATCATGGCACCGAGTCGTGCAGATGCGCGCGCAGACCAGGTAAAACTGAATGGGTGTATTATAATCGAACCCGTACGCGAAATACGTAACAATATATATGTATTATTGAAACCATAACCATAGTCACACCCGTAACCATAGTCACGTTGAGTCGGAGCACGCTCGAAACCCTGCTCGAAACTGTCGTTCAGAAGTTTGCTGCCAGGCCCGCTATGGGCCCGGTCTTGTGAAATGATAGCAATTAGTCAATTACCTGCAACAAAAAGTGTGTTATGTTGCGGGGTCCGCTTGTTGCGAACACTATTGGGCTTGCGCGGCATAATCAACGATAACTCGCCATGGATGCACAAGAGGCTGGCGGCGTCCATCACGAATGTCACGATGACAATCCCGACGGTCACAGATTCAAATCAAGCTTCAAGATGGCGGCGAAGTTTCTTATCCAGCCAGTAGTATTGGCGAAAATCTTTTCCGCGTGGTGGCGCTGTACGCAATAAAACATGGTGGCCCAAGGGGCCTTGACAAATAGGAAGTAAACGCAGTGCGCATTTACATCACAACAGCTGTCAACAGTGATAGCATTCTCTGGTGATAGCTGTCAGTGAAAGCGTAACAGTGGGCCAAGAACTGGGGGTTCGTTGGGAATGGAGTTTCGTTGCAGTATCTCTAACTAATTTTTGTTTCAGAAAATGCCGATAATACAGATTCATTTGCCCAATATTTATGGTCATGTTGGTGACCAAATCAGCCCCCTCTCGACAAAGTGCGAAGAAGTGATTGAGGCAAGTCATTTAATCGTGTGTGGGGTGACTGGGGCTTACTGCGACTGAGACTCTTGTGCTTTGTTATGTCGCATAAATAGATAATTGAAAACCATTTGGAGGCTAGGTTCTGTGGCCCAGTTGTTAGAACAGTGTTGTGAACTCGTAAAGCCAGTGAGAGCAGCCGGAGAGCCTGGAGATCAACGCCAGCGGTATTGAGAGAAGATACCTGGCCTGCGAATCAGAATCCGTCACTCGCCTCATCAGTTCAGATTTAGAACAACTTAATCGATATGAAAATATTTTCCATTGTAGAAACACTAACATCAACCGATGAGCTATGATTAAACTTATGATTGAAGAATACTCAATTATTATTGATAAACTATGATTTTTATTATTCTAGACAGCGGTAAATGCTTATTAGCTACTGAAATTTTACTTAACAGTCAATGTATGAGTCGTACGATTACTCCAAAAGAATGTTCATCTTTCTGGCCTGAACGATAATTATTGTTGGCTCATTTTCGTGATGCGTCCTGTTGTACCTATGCCTTGTCTTGTGGGGGCTTAGTATTTTCACCTTGTGTGCAAGGGGCTCACACAACTCAACACCTGTAATCTGTAATGTAAATAAGCATTCAGAGATTGCATTTTTCGGCCAGCATTTCACCTACTTACGTATCGGCTTTTGCTGCTGCATTGTGCATTGTGTTCATTGGCGTATACTAACGCAGTAATTCAAGTCAAACTACAACACTCACTCGCTCACATTCACGACGATGTGGAAAACAAGGAAGACAAAAAAAATTAACTTCTTTCAACTGTCAAAACTGTCAATATTCTTATGATTTGGAGTAGGTACTGTCAACTGTCGAGCGCTACTGCGCTGGGCTGTGCGCTGGGTACCTATTTGTCAAGGCCCCTTGGGCCACCATCTTTGACTGCGTTCAGCGCCTTCTGGTGGCCACTGATTTTCGCCAATAGACATCCTTGATTGTTTCGCAATGGGGCCTTGCACTGCCACTTTTACACACCGAGGGCGCCACAACCGTTGGGGGCAAATTCGACAATTTTGACGGCGTTGACGCTTCAGCGACCGACGTCCGTCATTTTATGTCTTGATTTGAAATTTGGATAACCTCTGTTTCTTGCTTGACGTCTCCAGTCACTGTCAGTTACTGGTCAAACTACTCAAACTCCCCTGTTTTTCGCGTCGTTACGGCCGCTTCATCGAAGTAGGCGCCCCCTACAGTAGTGGCGACCTCACGTTGAGTTTTTCAATTGCAAGGCCCCATTACGATTGCAAATTTTTGGGGGGAGTTTCTCATCAAAAATGGACCAGGAAAAAATATAACTTCGATGTCCTAAAATGCTCCTTTGAAGAGTTACAGGGTGTTCAAGTTGACTTTTTAAAATCGGTTTCTTGACATAACTCTCGAACCGTTAAACTGATTTTGTTCAAATTTGAAATAAAGTCAACTGAATAAAGTCCCTATTGGATAATAGCAACGTGTTTGAGAAAAATTCAGGGGTGTAGATAATGGAGGGTGTCTTCATGTTTCTTCCCCTATTTTTTACTCCTAGCTATTTTTCCAAATTGTTCTTATTTTTGGATTTTACGTTCAATTTCGAAAAAAAGGTAGGTAACCCTTCCAAAATTTTTATTAGAGGCCTCGTTTTCGAGATATTTGGCTTGAAACTTTGGAAAACATCTCGAAATTGCTACTATTTCAAAGGTCTAAAAATTAGAATAAAAAAACTCATGATTAATCGATAGTAATATGTAACAAGTGCTTAGTGTTCTTTCAGTTAAATCGTTTCAACCCGAAAACAACTGTCAATCACGAGGAAAAAGTATTCAGACCCGATATTATCTGACTAAAATCCCGAGACAAAGTCGAGGGATTTTGTCCAAGATAATATCGGGTCTACTTTTCGAGTGACTGATAGTTTGTTTGAGGAATTTAAAACATTTAACTCAAACAAAACACAAAGGACGAGTTAAATTTCGCTGATTATCGCCCAAATAGACTAGGACTATTAATAGAATTGGAAGTTCCTGCGTAGTACCTACCATGTAGGACGTAGGTACCTGGTAGCTCAATCCTAAAAAGTATAAGCACAGTCGTTTTAATTTTATATAAAGTTGCGTTCAGTCAGCTTATTTAGCCGCAAGTTTTTATTTTAGCCGTAAGCGCTGCATCTCGATCTTATTGGATGTTCTGAGGAGGCTGGTTCATAAAGGTGCGTTCAGTCAGCTTATTTAGCCGCATGTTTTAATTTTAGTCGTAAGCGCAGCATCGCTTATTGGCTGATCTGAGGAGGCTGGTTCATGACAGCCAATGAGCATCGCTGCGCTTACGACTAAAACTAAAACTTGCGGCTAAATAAGCTGACTGAACGCACCTTAAGAGCCAATGGGCGTCGCTGCGCTTGCGACTAAAGGTGGGTTCAGTCAGCTTATTTAGTCGCTGTTTTAGTTTTAGTCGTTGTCGTAACAGAGAAGAGCGTTCATACAGCAAGATTTAGTCGTAAGAATTGACCAATAGGAGCTCAAATGATACTGCGCGAACCTTCATCTTCATACGGTCCGTGTTTATAATGGGTAGTATTAATACAAAAACTCGTAAAAAAATAAGCATAAATAAGTATTTGCTTACATTTATGAGGAGTACAACTCCTCTGAAATCGAAGCAAATGCTTATGCTATTTTTTTTATTAATACATAGAACCCATTACCATCACTATCCATGCTCATACCTTATACCGGTAATTATGCAACCTGCAAGTCGGTATCTTACGACAAAGTTCGGAATTCTTACGACTAAAATTAAAACTAAAACTCTGTATGAACGCCGCGCATATGACGCGTGCTTTCTACTTTTAAATTTACGACAACGACTACGACTAAAACTAAAACCAAGCTGACTGAACCCACCTTAAAATTAAAACTTGCGGCTAGATCGCGAAGGCTAGATAAGATGACTGAACGCACCTTTAGTCGTGGGTCCGAAAATATTTTAATTCCGGCGCTATAGGGTGATTGCATGTAGAGGGAGTTTATGGCAAAATGTCAATAGTGTCATTGTCATCTGTCAAGTTTCATTCATGTTGGAGTCAACGTCAACCGGACTAACCTCACTTAACACTGTAATTTTTACGTGTTTTGTTCACATACTGTTTTGTTCGGCGTTTACGAGATCAAGATTGTGATTTTTAATCATTTTATCATTCTAACAATACTTTACACTATTACACCTGTTACGTGCCCCAATGCAATTCCACAACAAACGTCAAAACATAACTGTCGACCCTTGCGCTGCCTGCCGGTGATCAGGTGAACGAATTTCATGCAATCACCCTGATTTTGTGGGCGATAATCAGCAGAAATAGGTTGGTTCTCTAGAGTTCCCAAGTTAATAACTACCATTTTTTTTCTGAGAAACGAGTAGTTTTCAGGGGAAAAATATTGGGCTCGTTGAAAGTGCCGAGTTCAAGATGTTTTCCAAAGTTTCAAACACAAATATCACGCAAACGAAGCCTCTAATCAAAGTTTCGCAGGAGTAGGCAACTTTTTTTTTTAAATCGAACGTAGAATCGGGAAATAGGAACAATTTGGAAAAATAACCAGAAGGAAAAATAGGGGAGGAAATATGAAAGCACCCGACCCCCCCCCCATTATCTACACGCCCCTAATTTTTTTTCAACGCATATTGCTGCTATTATTCGATGGGGACCTATTTCAGTTGCCTAACTTTGTTTCAAATTTGAACAAAATCGGTTAAACGGTATTCGAAAGTTATCAGTCAAGTTATCAGAAAGTAGTCAAAAAATCGATTTTATAAAGTCAACTTGAACATCCTGTAACTTTTCAACGGAGCATTTTAGGACCCCTGCCTCAGCCTCAGACCAGGGAGAACCGGAGACACGGACCAATCCGTGCACGGACCAGAGAACATTTTATGACGACTTGAGGGCTAGATACCGTCCTCTACCCAAGGAGGTTATAATTATAGGATTATAGTCTATGGATTATAGGGCCAATTCTGTATCAAACCCGTTTAAATTTAAAGGCCGTTAAAAGAAAATCAGCCAATCGTGAAGCCCATTTCTGATCGTTCCCAGGTGACCGACGCCTTTAAAAATTTAAAGGGGCCTTTAAATTTTACAGAATTGCCACTTATAGCCTTGACTCTAAACAATGACTCTACCATGGGCAACGATGGTCGCCAGGCATAGAATCGAAAGTCATAGCATCGAACGTCGTACAATCGACACGCGCCATATTGAAGCAGTGACGCTCAATAGTCTATGCGCTCAACAAGCCGGTTCGAAACTCGACTCGGAGCTCGTGATGAACTATGAAGTGTGGATGAAGCCAAATGCACCACAATGGACCTTTAAAACAAAATAACTGTAGATACCTCGTATAGGGTAGGTATATTGTGTATCGATAATTAGCTGAACGAATATTGTGTATCGATAATTAGCTGAACGAACGCCGGCATCAGGCGATGCGGTGAATGTATACTTTGAATCCCTGACGAATATACCTATAAAATAAACGTACAGGAATATTTGATCAAAAAACGCGTCTCGCCATCCCGAGTTGATGAAATAATTTCTGGACAGCAGATTTTTTTGGAGATCTGTTCTAGAATGTCTCCAGAGACTCTTCCGGATCTCCTGGTTCTGACAAAAACCATATACCTAGACACCTCTACCTACGCAATAACAGGTATTGCCTCATCTCGTTTAGGTATGTGTGGATTCACAGTGCCGTAACTAAGGCGTGGCGAAGGTGGCATTTGCCACAGGCGCAAAAATTTCAGGGGCGCAAAATTCAGCTTGGATACTTATTATCGGTTATTTTTTTAATTTTTATTTCAAATTTTCACCTGAACCTATATCTACTCCCAACTACAACCCACAACTTCACTAACTTATTGAATAAATAAAAATCAAAAGCGGTTTCTTATACCACATCAAACTTCTACCTTTTTCATGACATGATTCAAAACAGCCATAAAACAGATAAAACTTAAGAGCACGGCGCTGCAGGAAGTAGCATGCTGAGGATGAGGCAGCGCTTGCGTTCGGCGCTCGGCGCCTCCGCAAGCGCCGGTCGGTCTAGTACAGGTGCTTTTCGAGTTCCAGCCTGACTATTATCGCATGTATTTACTTGCACTTCGCACCAAATAAATACAAGAGCGCCGAATCAGTCTGAGATGGGGCTCTCTATAGTCTGCAAAAAAATTTCATCTCTCGTTCAGTGAACTGGAGCTTGCCAAGTCGTAACTGCGCTCTTCTGTCGGCCAAGAAAGATAAACAAATATATCTATACTTTCAATCGATAAAACAGCTATGTCAAGCTTGAATTTTGTGAAATTATAGACATATTTTTTCAATTGAAATCTAGAAAAGTTGGTAGTTGAAGTTTCAAGATTATTTTCATTGTCCATTTTTTTTTTGCCCTAAATTTTATTTTTACTTACTTACTTGGGTATTTGAAATAGAGTAGCAACGTGCATCTTTTTCCATTTTGATTCTAAATATTTTGTTGATAACTTTGACAAGTGTTTTTATTTTTATTTTTTCCCCTGCATCAACTACTTGGTTATTATCAGGTTTTTTCCGTGGGGGATTTTCAGTAACGATAACAATGACGATAGCAACGAAGTAGGTACTGTAGAATTTACATTCTTGGATCAGTGGGGGATTTATCAGTGGGGTTTTGTTTCAATGGCTTTCTCGTTTCACCCCTCTTCCCGGAGCATCACCGCACGATAGTAGATGCCCCCCAGTACTAAGAAACGCGTGAAAAAGTCCATCTGGTCCAGTGCGGATTTGAACACGGGACCTTTGCTTTTGAAAGCGGGGCCGAGCTCACCGTGCTACCGACTGGGTTAGTTCATTATTGTTTCACCTATTTTCATGAAAGATCGAGTGAAAGATTTTAAAAATATGATAATCATTTTATTGGCCATTTAAAAAAAAATTTTATAGATAATTGTGTTCCCAGTGTGGCCAAAAATCTGGAGGGGGAGGAAATGGAAGCTTCCAGCTTAAATTTGATATTATTATTAGCATTATCATTATTATTTGGGAAAATTTTCGCCTGCGGCGCTCTAGCGGGGCCTGGCCCCTTGAAATGTTTTCTTCCTTGAGGCGCACAATTGCTACATTGCCACAGGCGCCAACAAGCCCAGTTACGGCACTGTGGATTCATTTCAAATAACATTGTATTAACATTACACAAGTATCGTTGTGAATTACCTCCGTTCCTATTATGTAATTTGATGTTATAGTTACAAGTAAATAGGTACCTACACTCACACTTCAAAGATATACATACCTACCTCTTACTAGACCTACAGTGCCATACACAGACCATATGGAAATGCCGCCCTCCATACATCGATATCTCCGCTAAGATGGTGCATATTATTGCATTCTGTAATGATGCCACCAGCCAGAGCCACTGTTTTGGAGCTCCTGTAAGAAGGGCAAAACGCATGCGCGGGATATGTCATTTTCGGCTCCACGACGTTCGGTGCAATGCCTTTCGATTCTACGATACGGCGCCGCAACGATGACCATACCAACTGACCATACATACCACTGACAACTGACAGCTGTCACTGTCACCTTCTAAGATGCTCTCAGAAATTTTATGGGTAAAAATTTGGAAAAGAAATGCTCAAAGCGCCCAAACCAGATTCAAATCAACAAACAAAACGTCTCTGCAGCAGGGATCCTCTGCAGCGAGAATGAAATAAAAACGTGACAAAGCATGAACAAAGCAAGATTTAATATTTAGTAACTTTCGCTCTTTAGTGGTGGCACACCTGCTTTTTGACACCGCCGTCGCGCCGTCGTGTCGCGTCATCGGTCTCTTCTCTTTCCTCTTTCATTCGGTTTTTGGTAGTAAAAAGTGACGGAAGCGAAATGGCAATTGTAAGTAGTAATAATTATTGAAAATCATTGGAAATCCACGAGAAATACTCCCGAAATCACCAGTAGAACCAACAAATCTGGGCATTTAATCCATCGTTTGCTTGAATTTTTGGCCGATTGCTGGGAAAATTGATGAATGAATAATTGGTTGAGGTTAGGGACGCATGATGTTGATGCTTGTGTTGCTTGTTCCTGACTAGATTATGAACGTTTCCTGTCCCGCATTCCCATGTCGCAGCTCATGATCATTTTCCTTCCGCAAACACGCGTGTTTCGAGTTGGATTTCAGTGGTGTTTACCCCGAAATACCCCGAAAAGTCTGGCTGAAACACAACACTAACCATGTTGTGGATTCCAGACGAAATCCGCTGCCCCAGCTGGCAAACCCGCCGCTAAGAAGCAGATCCGTGGCAAAGGCCTGAAGAAGAAGAAGGTCGCGTTGAAGTTCCTCATCGACTGCACGCACCCTGTTGAAGACAGCATCTTGGACCTCGCCAACTTTGTAAGTACCTAGTAGTCATTGTTCTCCAGTATTGAGTACACTCTAGTGCTCCCTTGAATGCTCCATATTCAACCCGTATTAATTTATAATTTTACAGGAATCTTATTTGAAGACCCGCATAAAGATCAACGGCAAGACTGGCCAGTTCACCGGTGGAAAGGCCAGCCAGCACGTCGTGACATTGGGCAGGGAGAAGAACAACAAGCTTGTTCTGAGCTCCGAAATTCCCTTCTCAAAGAGGTACTTGAAGTATTTGACCAAGAAATACCTCAAGAAGAACAACCTGAGAGATTGGTTGAGGGTGGTAGCTTCCGGAAAGGACAGCTATGAGCTCAGGTACTTCCAGATCAACAGTCAGGAAGATGAAGACGAGGAGGATAATGAATAAACTATTGCCTGAATTTTTTTATTCAATAAATAAGTGACGTGAAGGGCTTGTTTTCTTTATTAACCTTTAAACTGCTCCGGCCGTATATATACGCAGGAGGCTTCCCTGCTCAAGCCGTATATATACGCCAGATCTTCATAATTGTACCGATTGGAATTCAGACATTTTTCCTTTGCCATATCATCATAATGAACATAAAATTACATATTTTGCATTTATCGCACTTTTTTTCCTGTTTATCGACTAAGTGCTCCAGACGTACTTATACGCGCGGGAGTTAGGCAAATTATTTGCTCGTTGATGGGCCGTACTCGCATTTTTTGAACAAAACTCTGCGCTCTAGAGTGGTCATGATATTGTAGTAAGCTTATAGGAATTTTGATTGTTGTTTTAGGCAATAAGGCCACTATGTGCTGTTTACTGACAATTAACTTCACTGTTAATTGCATCAAACGTCGGAATAATTATGACAGTTCCAAGAAGTCCCAGATTTTTCTTGTTTCTGAAATCAATAAAAACTTCAATTTTGTATTTTCTAAATTATTGTAATTTCTACATATCTATCAATTGTGTTTGGATTTGAAATCAATAAATAAAATCACTCAGTACCTAACTACATCGAAATGTTGATCTAATTTTGCCTTTGAAATACATAAATGAAAAACTAAAACTTCAAAAATTATCATCGTCTGAAAGAATCTTTGAGGGAGCAACAGAGTAGAAACGTAAGAGATCTATTCATTCATCTGTTCACAAATAATAATTGTTATAAATGAACGAGTACGGCCCACCTGTTTTTCAGCGGAATTTTAGCAATCAGTAGTCGCCTGCTCTCGACGTATATTTACGATTTAGGGTTTAGCTGCTCCAAGCGTATATATACGCAAGGGTCTAAACTTGTGCGCACACGGTGGAAGGTTTTCAAAAACTTCTTAGCAGTGTAAAGGTTAACTGTTCTTAGGGCTTTAAGTGATTTCTAATTATTATACTTCTGCAATGGGTGGTTTATAACAAAAGCGTTGATTTAAAATTATTTAGTAAGGCCCGAAAGTAGAGGTTACTTGAAGAGTTTGTACAGGGTCTGGCAAATAGTACTGATCATTTTGAGTAAGAAACAAAATTAGACGGGAGACTGATCAAGCCTGCACCTACTGCAATTCGCGTGTTCATAGTAGGGATAGTAGGGAAAGTTTGGATTAACTGACTCACGGGCATCTGTGCTCGCAGGGTAAAGTGGACAGATATTCCCCTTAAGGTTGGTACTAGCATTGTTGTACTAGTGTTTTTCATTGAATGGCATTTCGTGTTGAATTTGTTCAGGTGGAAATTAACAAAGGCGTAATTTTTATTGAGAATTTTCATACATTGAAAAGTTAGGAATGACTTTAGAGGTCAACATCGTCGCAGAAATGAGACGTCAGAGTCTTCGTGGGAAAAAGACGCCGGGGCCGACTTTGAAATCAGACGTCGAGATCGTCTCGTAAAGCAGACGTCAGAACAGACTGACTGGAATTGAGAAAAATCGGTTGATTCACCCCAAAACTTTCCTGACTAGGATCCCAGGAACCTAAGGAAACTTCTGTCCGAAACGTCCCCCGATCCGGGTGGGAAGTTGGAATTGGAGGGAAAGAATGAAAATAATTAGTGGGAAATTGAACATTTGAATTTTCAGAGAAAATCCTCGAATCTTTTTTCAAATCATCGTATTGTAAAAATCGTCAATTAAGGCTTCACTTTGAGCTCCGTCACTTGAGTCTGGTCTCGATAGTACGACAGGCCGATTTTATATTCTCAAAAAGGAAATTCCCGCGAAATTGGAAAAACAGTGTGTCTGAACTATCGATCAGTAATAATCTGCGACGATAATCCGGCGATCGACTAGAAATTCGGTATGCATGCAGGCATGGGTGTCTAATTTTGAAATGTGTGATGGTATCTCTCCCATCACATTGTTTAATGATTGGTTGAAAAACTGTTATGGCGCTTTTCTCACTATCCCTCGACCAGTAGCAAAAAAGCGTGATGGGACCTTTCGTCTATGAACCTTTCCCATTACACATTTCAAAAATCAGACACAATGGTTTTGCTGTCGGATGAGCCGATTAGTTTTTGGCTGTCATCTGTCAAACAGAAATGTCAATATCAAAAAATTATAGAAATTATATCTCACGGAACTTGCCGTCAGTTCCGCAAAAAAAGATGATCAGCGACCAAGGCTGATTGCAGATTAACTAAACTTTTTTCTACTAAATGCTAGGGGATTAACCACAAAAAATGCCTGAAATCTGTAAAAGACCCATCATCTTTTCATTATTGACTGATAAACCAGCATTTCCATTGATCATG
Organism: Anaspis maculata; assembly: GCA_949128115.1. NCBI lineage: Eukaryota > Metazoa > Arthropoda > Insecta > Coleoptera > Scraptiidae > Anaspis > Anaspis maculata. The sequence continues at coordinate 25,837,476 of OX421967.1, forward strand.
CAGTAAGCGAATAATCTTTTTTGTGAAACTCAGGGTCGACTTCCATACGTCCGTCATCTGAAAGCTCTTGAACAACTACTGGTGCTGAAAACTGTTGAAATTTTTTGTCCATCTGTTATCCGTCAAATATTAAAAAATGTCAAATTTCAAAACTTCACCATTTAATTATTCAAAATCTATCCGATGGATTGAAACCAATAAGTTTGGCAGGACGCATGACAACAATAAAATAATCAAATTAGATCTGCAGTAGTAAACAGGTCAACACATACATGAAGTGGTCCACCCCAAAATTTCGCTTCACTTTGAGGGAGCATATCTCATCGGAAAATACGTTACCGATTATTGAAAACCTGCTGATGCCTGGAAGAGGGTCCTTTTGGCTACAAGGTATCACAGCGTGTCCGGTGTTCAATGACATCGTACTTGATATACAGGGTGACCAGGGCTGGGCGGTATTTCAAATACAAGTATTTGAAATACGTACCTATTTGAAATACATTCAAGTATTTTGTATTTAAATACATTTGATTGAGAAGTATTTGTATTTTGTATTTTGGAATAGTCCAGGCAGCTAGTATTTAGTATTTTGTATTTTAAATACATTTTTCGGAAAAGTATTTTGATTTTCAAAATACAAAATACATTTGTTTCCCATGCTCTTTAGTCTGTTCTGGCCGAAATTGTTCTGGTAATACTATATTCATCCCATTGACATTTCTTGCTTTTGCACACTATCTAGGATTGATAATGAGTTTGACTGCATCTTTTACGTTTTACGTTTTACTGGTAAGTGCATCTTACTGTCAGCCACGAGAGGTTCCATGTCGGATGTCGGACAATATTTTCGAAAAGCTGGTTGTCCCCAAAGGAAATCAACATTTGTTATTTTGAAGAATTGATGAATGAAGTAACGAATAGGTTTGAATATGAAGTTTTCTTCACTTTATGTTTATTTTATTTGTCTTTTCATAGTTCATAATAATTTACTTATTGCTGCGACTGAATCGTAAGTGTTCCCATTGAAATACTTGCATTTTACGGTTTTTCCAATAAAATGGTTGAAATACGCAATAAAAATGTATTTTGTATTTTGTATTTGGAATACTCTTTTTACTACTTTTTACCTTCAATTTTTATATTCAGTATTATCTTTTATAGACAGATTAGTATGCTGTGTTCTAGAGCAACTTGCTTAAAAGCAAGCAGCACCACTCTATTTTTCAATAAAGTTGTTTCTCTCTTGTATTTTGTATTTTGTATTTCAAAGACATTTCAAGAAGTAGTTTGTATTTTGTATTTCGACTATCTTGGATCGTGTATTTTGTATTTTGTATTTAAATACATTTTTCGAAGTATTTTGCCCAGCCCTGAGGGTGACAACGGAAGGAGTGCCGAAGTGGTCCATTCTGAGCCGCCAATCGAATGCGTACGTGACCACCATATGAATTTGACCAATAATTTTTTTGTCACTTGGCCGCCATCTCTGATCCGCCATTTTGAATTTCTCTAAAAGTGATCCGATTGAAATGAAATTTGCAGGCAATGTAAACCACATCAAGATCTATCAAATTTTCGACAATTGATGCCCCGCCGCCATCTTGTATTCTCACTATTAAACATGCTTCGAAGTGATAGAACTATGAGAATTATGCCTCAACGAAAAGAGATATCGATGTGGTGCCAATGCCAATCAAATGCGTACGTGTCCACCATATAAATTTGACAAATGATTTTTGTCACTTGGTCGCCATCTTTGGTCCGCCATTTTGAATTTCTCTGGAAGTGGTCCGATTTGAGTGAAATTCGCAGGCGATGTGAACTTCATCAAAATACATCCGATTTTGGACAAATGATGCTCTGCCGCCATCTTGGCCGCCATATTGAAATTTCTTATCACTTAACGATTTTCATGGAGCTTGGGACTTACCTTTGTTTCGTATGATCATTCTTATTCTCCAGCCGAATTCCAATAACATTCTGCCGCCATATTGAAATCTCTTATTAGTGGAATGATTTTTATGAAACTTGGAACTTACCCATCATTAGTACGATTATTTTAATTTTTAAGCCAAATTTCATGATTCTGACGCTATTTTGGCCGCCAGATTGAAATTTCTGCCCAAATAACGGTAGAACCCTAATTAACATCTTGCGTTCACTAATCCTTCAAAAAGGAAGTGCGCTACGTACTGAGCCTCATGCCCATGAGGCATATTCGCTTATTTTATTCTAGTCTGTTCTGACGTTTGCTTTCCCGACACGATCTCGACGTCTGATTTCAAAGTCGGCCACGACCACGACGTCTCATTTCTGTGACGATGTTGACGTTGAAGCAGGGTAGCAGCACGAGCGTCTGAGTGAAGTTTGAACATGCACCTGTTGAACATATAAGTGAAGTTTGGAGGCGCTAGTGCCTTTCGTTTCAAAAATATGAGCCTGTCTGCAAATTAGGCAGTGAGGGTGAACTCACATTCTCAGTTGCTGCTCCCGCTGTATGTGTCCTGAGAGGTTGATTTTTGGCAGTCATTTTGATCCGCCGCTGCTCGAATGAAATTCAAAATGAGAATTGAAAAAACCACCCCTGACGATGTCACGGATAATTTTTTGAAACCACCCCCTTGAAGGGGTGGTGCCAACGAAATATTTTCAATTCTGCTAACTCGGCCTCTACCTGTTGAACATATTTGTGAAGTTTCGAGGCGCTAGTGCCTTTCGTTTACAAAAATATAAGCCCGTCTGCAAATTAGGTAGTGAGGGTGAATTCACATGTTCAGCTACTGCTCCCGCTGTATGTGTCCTGTGGGGTTGATTTTTGACAGTCATCTTGACAAGTCGCTGCACTAGTGAAATTCAAAATGAGTAATGAAAAAAACCACCCCTGACGATGTCACGGATAATTTTCAAAAACCACCTACCTACCCCTCGAAGGGGTGTGGTGCCAACAAAGTACCTAATTTTAATGCTGCCAATCCCGCCTCTACCTGTTGAACATATTGTCATGAATATGACAGAAGGGCCATAGGAAGGGCCGAGGGAAGGGCTCATCCCTTAAGTGCATAAAATAAGGATTATTATGTAATTAGGAATAAATTATAGTAATTTACCAGTTGGTGTTAAGCAAGGGGGACGACGTAGCTACAGGAAATGCTGAATGCTGCAAAGGCAGCACAAGGAAGTAAGTAAGTATGAAAGTGTTCCAAAAACTTCGTGTATCTGTGTGTGCAGCGTTCACCAGGATTTTTATTCATGAAAGTTGCGCTGGGGATTGGAATGGGAAGGAAATCGCTGTAGGTACAGCGGTTACAATCGCTTAGTATGCGGGCGGTAAATTTAAGGTCGGTACCAGTGATATCCTCGACAGTCAACACTTCGAGATCTTTAATTGACCCTTAAGAGTAAATTGCGAATTTAGTTGCAGTGTTTGACACCCCGTCATTTCTGCAATATAGCTATTCGAAACACCGATTTAGCAGGGAATGGTCATATCATTACATCCCGATTTCAATAGTTTTTTCGGTAAAAAACCGCCATTTTCTAATTTTGCGGGGCTTGAAAGGTGTTTGGTTGGGTGTTCGGCGCTACCGTACCCACCAGTGGCTGTACGAGTGGGAGCCATGAGATGCCATGATGCCAAGGTAGATTTGCGCAGGCTCACCAGCTAATGCTACTAACTTCTTCAGTTGTCCGTGTAATGGACTTTTTCAGAAAAGAAAGACAGCTAGATGCATGCGCGTTCGTACCGCGCAGTTGAAGGTGTCTAGCTATAACGGCGCCTAATATCTCCAAGGGAAACTCCGTTCGTTATGAAGTGCGCGGCACCACACTGCGGTCCTGTGGGGGCTGTGACGTAAATCGTGCGAGAGAGACTGCCTTTATTGAAAAGGTCCATTCAACTTATAATATCATTAGAACTGATGACCATTAACTCTCGATGTGTCGAGGGTATTACGCTTTGAATGTGCATACGTAAATATTTGATAAGGTAAGAAGACAAAGTCGCGTTCAATTAGCCAAGGGTTCACAAAAGAAATTATTTGTGCAACGCGCGTCGAGTGCAACACTTACGTGCGGGAACTGCACTGAATCTTGGGTTAATTATGCATTGTATTGTTCTAGTACCTACCTACTTACCACCAGTTTCAGTTCAACGTAAAATGAAACATACCTGCCTCTATTCAATGAAAACAATTCTTTAAAATTCCAACAAAGATTTGTGAAACAGCAATAAAAGTATAAAGAAATGGAATTGCACGCAATTAGCGCAGCATCATACAAGAAAATCGTGATGTATGGCTGAAATACCGCAGGTTATTGTCTGTGAACGTGAACAATTGCATGATATTTTATGTCATAAATATAGGTACGTCTCTTTACATGTCGCAACAAAACATGAGCTACCAGCACTTCCACTTTCCAGGTAGGTATAATTATATTAATAAGAAAGGGAGGTTGAAAAAATGAAACCGTGCAAGTAGTAGCAGTAGTAAAATATTTTATTATTTAATAAACTATGTACAATTAGCTAGATGCGGACATCATTGCTTTAAAAACGCTTTTCTCGGACGGATTGTTACTTTTTTAAAGGTACTATAGAGCTGAGGTTGTGGGGCGATTCCTTCAAACTTTCAGCTTGGTACGGTTTTTCAAATTGAGACGCACTCCTAACTCTTGGTACGCCAAATTAAAAAACCCTTTGAGCAAACAGTTTGATGAAATTACATCCCCATTTTACTCCTCTACATAGACAAAACTCTGTTAAAACTATCAATTCTAGCACACAATGATAATAAACATTAAAAAAAAATCGTGTAGATCACAGCATTTAGTTATTCATAATTACACTAAGATTTCGGGCGGATGCTTTTTAGTTTCTTCTAGTGTTCGATGGTGAATAAGCCCTCATACGGTTCTGGCTATCGCAAGAAGAAACTCAGGAGGCGTCTTCGGGGTGGCGCCACTGGAGGAGCCTGTTGCACCACGTGTTGCGTCGTGCTCAGCTTGTGTTTCAGCTGCTCGTCAAGTAGCTCTTGCATATCCATCTGGAACATCATTACAGAGAGGTGTAAAAAAGTGTCTTAATACCCGCTCTGGCGAATTACTCTACGATATAATAATCATCATTATAGGGTGCTCTGGTGCGCCTAATCGCAATAAAGACTTCCGAGTTTTGCAGTTCAAGGAGATATCTCTCAGTCATTACAAGAAGGCGTTCTCGAACTCTAGTTTATTCAGCATTACAGTACATTCAGCTGAATTGTGATTCGAGTGACCTGGGCAAATTTCATTTAGCATTGTAGGTTTGTCGCCTTCTTACCTGGTGTGAAACTGGTTTGTCCAAAACACTAAAGGCTATGTTGCCTGTCAAGCTGACATCAAATGTCTGAATCTTTGAAAAATTGATCGTACCATGCGTGGAAACGCGACTCAGGGGCCGCGGAGACGTTTTACCGTCGTTCAAGACGCCAAACCGCATGGGCCTTCAATGAATTCCATGGCATTCGGGATTCGTTTTGACGGCCAGGCGGCGTCGACAAACCCGTCTCGCGCGGGTCCCAAAACGGGAACAAGTAGCAAACTGACGAAGGTGTCTGATTGCATTAATTTCGTTCCAATACGCAACTTTGAGCAGATGGGTTTTTTGAAAGTTGGATTATTAAACTTTAGCGCAAATAACTCTGGCGTTCCTTATTTTGTCAATTCTTCAGGGGCTTGGCGCGTCTTTTGACTGGAGGAAGCTAAAGAGTCAGCGCTTCTATTGAGACACTTTTTTTTTGAGAGACGGCATGCATTTGCCAGATTAAAGCGTCAAAAAATCTATCTTCGAGAGATTACATTCATTTTCTTTACTGTCAAATGTCTCAGGCTACTTTGATTTCTTTGTTTATTGACGGGATTTTAATGCAAAAAATGCGTTTCAAAAGTATCGCCAGTGCAACCAACCTTCATTAAAGTTTTTGGGGACTTTCTATAGTTCAGATTTGGAAACTTGAAAACAAAATCTCACAGGTCACTCGAAATACAGAGTTCAGCTGAATGTACTATATTACATACAAAACTGATATATTACGTGAACACAAATCACACCTGAAAATACAGGCTGTCCCAACTTGAAGGTTCAGGCTTAATATTGGAAAGCCATTTTTTTTTGCCTTGGTATTTTTCGAGAAAACGAACTGTTATGTTTTATCCTCAATGTGTAGAGTCAGTCGCAAGAAATGAATGGAAAACTTGGGACTCGACTTACCTGCCACTGTTCGAGCTGTTGGCTCAGTTCGACCTTTTGCTGGATGGCTTCCAGCAATTGACTGTTGGCTTGCATGAGGTCCACGCGGGTTTTGGCCAGCTCAATTTCGGCTTTCGTTTTCCTTTGGACGGCTAAATCGCGGTCTTCGCGCGCCTTGATCACGACCTCGTCTTGAGCCATGGACGAGCTGGAGGCGTCGTTTCGTGCCCGGTCTCGCTCTTCCATTACCGCTTGGAGTTCTACTTCGCACACCGATACCTAAGAAAGAGTAACACATGTTATACATGTTAGATTTTTATTGATTTGATTTGACTTGCTCAGGTGGTTATGTGGATAATGGAGCATCGGTATTCCCTTTGAAACAGATATTGGTCAAGTTCAGGAACAAAAAAAGGGGTATAACAAGAAGACGATTGAAATGAGAGGTAATTTGAACTGTGAAGAGGGGGATTAGAAGTGGTCGTTTGGTCTCGGAGGATCCTTTCTGCACTGCGACCTATAAGATCTTTTGTGCGTTGAAGAGGGGGATGGATAACGATAACAAACGAAGAGGAACACAAATGAAACAATAATAAAACCGAAAGGCGATAACAACGGATGAAGCAGTAAGAGGACAAATATAAAAAGTTGAAGTACAATACAACTCAAAAATCTGCCAATCCGTCTCTGGTAGCGAGGATGCTTCATCACTGCTACCATAGAAAACGATACGTACTTTTGATTAAAAAAAGTGCGAGAATCATGCTTTTGCCGTCCACAGTCGAGTTTTTCATCATTTAGGTCAATAAAAATGCAGCGACTTGAGTAATGATTTTGATCGAAGCGTCCTTTTGGGAAGAAGGAGCTTATCGAAAAAGTGAAGACAAAACACCTACTAGGTTGAGCGTGCATCCTGGAATAAGACAAACCTTGCCTATACAATCACATCAAGCAGTACGGTGTCTCAAGAAGTCTCGGGGGGCTGCAGAACCTGAACCTCAAGGAAATCAAGTCTTATTTGCCACCCTCTTCAGAAACCACTTTTCATCCATCTTCACAACGGTAGATTACCTTTTCAAGTTCCATAAGAGCATCGTAGTGGCAACGAAGACAATAGGGTAGTGACCACCATCGAAAAATATAAAAAAAAATCATACTGATCGAATGTAGAACCTTAATAACAAGACTACGCTTCGTGAAAATTCGAAAAAAAGTTCCAAGTGTCTCAAAATCTGCCTTGAAAGTGGCAACTTTTGCGAACGATTTCAAATTACCGAACCGAGCTGTAAAGCGGGCTGTGACGTTTCAATCTTTTGACAGTAGTGGGGATGACCCCCACCTCCGTTGCCTGTGTGTCAGTGTTGACGTTGACGTTTGCCAGCATAACATAACCATTGAAGTCTGATGTAGTTTTGAAATATTCATAAATCATGAAAGATTTTACCAACTTTCCATATTTTCAAGCAAAACAACTAAACAACACGAATCACCGCACAGATACACAAAGCGTTAACAATAACAATGGCCATGGTCATCGCGCCAAATTTGAAATGATCGAAAACTTTCATAATTTTTTTTTACCAAGAAAACTTACGAAAAAAAATCTGTTAACTATATAGCGTCACTTATCAAGAAGTGAACTTGAAAAAAATAATAAAAAAAAATCGGTCACTACCCTATTATTACGACCATGGCCCAAACACAGATTAAGATTTGAGCGCCAGAGTTCGAAATCAAGGTCTTTTACCACCTGTTGAAGGAATTAATTTCAACTGCCGCGAACTCGTCAGCGTCCAGCCGTTCCCTCCCAGTGATTTCGACCAGAAAAGGCACGATACACGCAAACGAATATGGCAGTGCGCATTTTAGCTATAAGAATGTCCCAGAAATTATACACAGGCATCACTCTGGAAATTGTATTTCAATCATCTTGGGGGACTTCAAAACGGATATATCCGTCGTCAACCGATTTTTTTTTCAGCACGATTACAATGCGTTCCTTTCCATGTTTATGGGGACCGGGAAAATAAAATAGGAGAACAAGCTGTATATTGTGAAATAGAAGCTACCCAAGGAAAGATTAAGGGAATAAGTATGAAGAATATTGCGCAAAACAGGTCTTGAACATGAATCAAGAAGAAAAACTAAACTCTACGGAGCTTACGAAACACTACGGAAACGTGAGCATACCTTGGACGAGAGTTCCATCAGCTTTTCGGACCGCCTACCCAGTTCCAAATCACGCTCTTGTATCTCCCGCCTGGCCTGTTCGAGCCTCTCCAGCAGCCGCACCACGTCCGTGTCCAGCACCAGCCCCACCAGTTCTTGCGCCACCTCGCTCAGCAGCCCCGCCGAAAACTGCGCGTTGTCCTCGAACGACACGTTCGAACAGTCCGAATGCAACCCGCTGTCGTCGTCGTTGTGCGACTTCAGCTGCTGCACCAGCGACCTCAGCTGTCGGTACACCGACATGCACTCCTGCGACAGCGTCGGCTCGGAAATGTCCATTTCTGCCAAGAGAGATCGGTGTTCACCCGAGGCTGACACAATAATAATCGTTTTGTTAGTATCGCCGGCAGTACTTGTGCGGTTAGCCACCTGAAATACTCACCGTTCAACCGGTCCTCCAGCGAGACTTTTTCGTGCGGCAAGCTGTAGTCCTTGAGCGAGTGCTGGTAGCGCAGGTCCTGCTCCCTGGCGTGCCTCTCCAGCATCAGGATTCGGTCGCTCGCCTCTTCCAGGGCGTTCGCCAGGCTGTCTCGTTCGGCGGCGGCCATGTGCAGTCGCCTCTCCAGCTCTCGGTTCTTGTCCGTGAAGAGATCGAGCTCGTCGCGCAGACCGTCGACGCTGGAGATGTGCTCGTGCAGGCTGGTCTTGCCGACGGTGTTTTCTTCTTTCAGCCTTTGGATTTCCTGTTGAAGGTGGTTTTCTACGGCGACGGCTTCTTTGAGCTGCAACGTCAAGCGCGAGTTTTGCGCGTTCAGTTCGGTGACGAGGGCGCTCTTGTCGCGTTCCCATTGCTTGATGACGTTCTCTTTCGTAACGAGCTTGCTGGACAGTTCCACGACGTCGTTTTGGAGCTCGAGGATCCGCGCGTCGAGTTCCGATTCCCTGTTGGCCAGCTTTCGCTTCAGCAGGTGACGGTCTTGTTCGACGGCCTGAAACAGAAATGACGGTTAGAACCGTTGACCAAAGCCGCTACAGTCAAATGAACGTTTACAGAACAAGCTGAATAGGTGGCACCTTATCCTTAAGATTGCCGACTTGGCGTAGTCAGGGATTTGTTGGTTAATCGCACTACCGGTGGGGTGGAGCCAGAGTCCTGATGACCTGACGGCTCAATTTCAAATCAGCAGCCGGAAAGTAAGTACGACCGCCGAGTACGGCAATCTGATTCGTTATTAATAGATATTATTACGGCCCTTTTACTTTCATCAAGGTGCCGGCTGATTGCTGCAGAATTCGTTCACGCCTGCAGCCTTAATTTGCAACATAAACCAGCGTTAAAGTCATTATTGAAGGAGATAGTACCTATATCTCTTAAGGACTTCATAGTTTCTTTTTTGCCTTTTTTCAAATCCAATTTTCAAGTATCAAAAAAATGTCAATAACAAGAGCTATGCCTCTTTCGATTTTGACAAAAACGATATATTTCTGTTGAAAAGTTATGCTTCTGGAGTTTTAGATACGAATGCGTGAGCGCATTTTGTAGCAATCGTCGGCACCTTTGGGAACAATCACCAGGAAGTAGGCAACCAATTATCATTTCAGTCTTTTTCGCGATTTTTGCTGGATATAAAGTATGTACTCAACAAAATAAGTGTCACCATAAGTATATGGTGTCACCCTACAAAATTTGACCTAACTTTGAACCTAGACAACTTTGGAATGCTACAAGCGATTCAATCAATATCCCCCCTGTCTTATTGCGCCACTGGAAGCAACCTAGCGGGTGTTGGTCCTTTTCTAGTGATATTGCCATGATGCGCCCGCTATGCAGACGCAGAAAGAGCCCCCATGGCACGTTCTCGTGCTGTCACAGCTCTATTTTTATTTCTGGTCGAGTAGAAAAAATAAACCGCCGATATCAATGGGCTCGGCCCGTGAAAAAGTAGGTCTTCTGCACTTGATCGCCAGTCACCACCATGGGCCATAAAATCGTTCCTCTTCCGAGAGCTCCTGCACTACTGACCCATCGTGTGCTTTCTGAGGTTGACCGTTCGTTTTCTTACAAGCCTGCATGCGGCGCTTGTGAAGCTGTCACCAGCTGACGCCGCGACTGCCTGCGTCGAGACACGTTGCCGCCACCACCTCCATCGCCTGAATGCACCACTTGTGCCGCCAACGATTTACATCGCCTGCGTGCACGGCTTGTGCCGCCAAGGCTTCCCATCGCCTGAATGCACCGCTTGTGCCGTCACCGACTCAAGCCACAATTGTTCACGTCGAGACAAGTCACCACCATCGGCTACCATTGCCTGAATGCACCGCAATAGCCACCCAAATTATGCGAACGTGGCAGGTAGGTGTTGCAAACGACGGGAAATTTGGTCCTTGCCGTTCACCGAGCCGAAAATTTGAGTCAGCCTTGAAAATAAATTGGTTGCTGGAACGGGACTTGCTTGGTAGTGGTTGTACTCACATTTTCCTTCCTGTTCACCCTAGTAGAAAAATGTAGTTTTGTTTGTAATCGCGGTTTCTTGTGCTGACGTCGCTGCCTGCTTATGAAGCGGTCTTGTGTCGCGAACTGTCATTTTGACGCTAACAGTTGGCGGAGGAACATAACCTGTTGTTTTTTGTGAAATCAACTGCTTGTGCCTAGTTGTAAATTGTTTGCGCAGGAGCTTTCCGCTTTCTTTTTTTTTTTTGGCATTCCCCAGCATTCAAGCTGCACCATTTTAACGGAAACGTGGGCCGAGCAGAGCTTGTAAAGTGTGTCTGACTGATTGATATGGCTGCAGAGTGCAGAAGATGCTGCTAACCCGCCAGGTTTTTAACCGGACTGACCAAACTCAAATGCCGGTCGCTTCGGTTTCCCCGGAAAAAATAATCGGAGTCCGATTTACGAGTATTGCGAGTAATGTTAGCAATTCGTACCGGGTAACCGGGGCTTCGCCTTCGGTACGAATATTACTGAAACGGAACAGGTCCTTCCTGCCCTCGTTTGTACTTTGCAGGGAGGCACCGGTCAGCGAGCCCGAAGCTACATCCAGCCGCGTCACCTACACCGACTCCCCGTCAAGCCAGGATCTCGGCCAGGATATCGCTGTACACCGCATAGTGGCGCACAAGCTGACACCGATCTGTGGAAAGCTAGCCGGAAAACCTTCGACTGACGGTAAAGCTGGATCAGGGGCGGAAGTGACGCTGGCGCCACCTGGAGGACCGGGAGACCGTAACCATAGACGGCAAACTCTCCAAAACGTAGCGGCCGGCGGTCTTATGAGGAGCGCGGAGACCTTGGACGTTATCCAACCCAACTGAAATGAACGCTTTGTTGCAATGCGCTCTTAGTTCTGCCATTTGTATCCAAGGATTCAGGCAAAGTTCTCGAATAGCTATCCACCAAGAGCTCATTGCACATCTTGAGTCCATACATGCATACATAATGTTATCGATGAAAATTAAATTTTTTCTTCAACTTTCGGTTATTGAGACTGGATCAGCGTTTGGATATCAACTGGAGTCGTGGAGTCAAGTCTGAACTGGTCATTTCAGATTCAGCTATGAGTTCCGTACCCGCGTTCTCACAGTAGGTGCCTGGCGCAGCATTTCTTGGTTCTGGATATCCAGAGTGTTGGGGATTGTGTGTAGCGAAAATTCTGGGACTTTTATAATTGTGACCTTGACATGTGACCTCTATGTTGTAGATTGTAGACTAGAGGTGGTCGTTTGGTCTCGGAGGATCCTTTCTGCACTGCGACCTATAAGATATTTTGTGCGTGACCATGCTTCTATTTAATGTCCCAGGAAATCCACCTCCTCACCGAATCGGATGATTTCCTTGGGGAAATTACCTCTGATGTCTGCGAGTGTCAATTTCACACCTCCCAGCAGAGTAAGTGCACGGTGGTTTCATCTGCCGATGCACAAAGCCTGCAAATAGGTGAGTTTTCCCTACCCATTTTTTGCAGGTGGTATTTCACTTCGCAATGTCCAGTGAGTAGACCCGTGAGTAGTCTTATTTCGTTCTTAGAGAGCGATAGGATGAGCTGCGTCTTTGTTTTGGAGAACGCAATAAGCTGTTTGGCTTGTCGTTGGCCTGGAATGCTCTTCCAGTAGGCCTCTATCTGCCTATTCTCCCATTTATCGACTTTTTCCCTTATTAGGGATGACGACATCCCACATGTGGGCTCCGGTTCAATAAATGTTGTTTGAGTTTCTTTTTCCGCGAGGGCATCCGCTTCATTTCCATCGATACCCTGGTGGGTAGGTACCCACATTGAAGTGAGTTTGTCGCTCTCAGCCAGCTGTATGAGTGATTTTTTGTAGTTTCAGATGGTTTCTGACTTACAGTCATAGGCCTCCAAGTGCCTTGAAGGCTTAAAGCCGCCTGGCTGTCTGTGGCAATGCAAATTCTTGCTCCTTTGTACTGTCTGGATAGGCATACCTGGGCACACCTCTCCACCGCCAGTAATTCGGTTTGTAGAGTGGACAGAAACCTTCCCACAGGCAGTGATTCCCTATACTTCAGGCTATATATTATGCCTATCCCGGCTCCTTCCTCTTTTACGGATCCGTCTGTGTACCAGATCATGTTCTTTTTCTGCAGCCGGGCCACCCCCCGAGCGCTTTCCTGGCGGTCATTTACGACCACTTCATAGGTAGCCTCGAAGTCGTACTTAACTGGCATGGAATCCCTTGGGCTCGTGAGGAACTGCACCCTTATTGAGTCCAATACTTAGTAGTATTGGACATCTATGTTGGAGACACATCTTATGCTGATCTGTTTTCATGTCTGCGCTGGTCTGTCAAATTTATAATCATACCACCACCCGATATTGACCACTCTGTGCTATGACAATGAGTGATGATCCCTGCTTTCACCGTCTCCTAACTTTGACCTCAGGCATGAAATTAAGCTGCTAGTCGAGATGTTGTAGTGTGCAAGACAAAGTCGTACATCCATAGATTTTGTATAAGGAAAAAATGAACGAGGAAATACGTCAATAACAGGCTTTATTGTTGTGTTATCAATAGCAGAAGCAGATAAAACCGTTATCAGTTGAACTTGAAACAAACACCTGTAATTTACTGCTCACATTCAAAGTTATCGGACTGTTTGCTGACTGTCGCTATCAGACATAAATGTAAATGAGCTTTGCGGTCGACAGTCACATCTCTTTACTCTCGCTATCAATGAAATTTGCGAATATGAATCAAATGGTACAGTGCATCCAAGTTTACATGAGCCGCCGCGCCGCCGGAAATATGCGAACCAACGCGAATTCTGGTCGACCGACGAAATATCACCCAAATGACCAGAGCGATAGATGGCAGCGCGTCAAAGCTCTTGTAAACTTGGTGGCACTGTTACGACGGCCCCAACTCGTAGTCCCAGCTAGAGCCGTAGATTCCAAAGAATAGTACCAACAATAAAAAATAATTTATTTGAATTTTTGCAGGAAGTCAAAATCAACACTTCTTATACTTTGAGCACAGAAACCAATGCAAAGCGTACAAGAAATTGCAAGGACTGTTGACGTACTCCTTGGTGGCGTACTCCACAACCTCCTTGACGGGCATCTCGATCACGTCGATGATTTCGTCGTCCACTCCACCACCTCTTCCCACTTTCATGTCGTCCGTGACCTCGCAATAATACAGCGTAGTCCTGGCCCCCGTCGTGCTGCCGACCAGATTCTTGAAAGTATTGACCTTCTCCAGGCTTTTGACTTCGTATCCGCACTCCTCCAGTATCTCTTCTTTGGCTATCTGTTCGGTGGAGGCGTCGTCTTTGTCCTCCAGCCCGGCGCAAAACTCCAGAGTAATTCCCAATTTGGGCGGGTACTTTTCCGTGTCAATCTTACCCAGTCTTTCCTCTTGCGGAATGCTGTTGAGATAAGCGACAGCCCTGAACTGTTTCACCAGGGTTAGCGTGTCGCGGGTTTTGTTGTAGACCACTATCATGACTCCGTTTCGCTCGGCGAATATCGCTTTCTTTTTGGGCTTGCCGTTCTGGACGTATTCGACTACGGCGGGGGTGGAGTATATGGTCGGGATGAAATCGGTCACGTAGATTTCGGACAAGTTTTCCATGGGCTTGACGAGAGACATTGCGCGGCTGAAATGGGTAAATACGAGGTTTTTTGCTTGGTACAGGCCAAGTTTCATCGCTTCTCACCGCGCTTCAGTCACCGAAATTCACCGGAACAGTGGGGAGTTTAACAACAAAAAGTTTGAGGTTACATCACTTCAGTTTCAGTGCGTCACTCACTATCTACTGCGGCAACGGCGTCTATGGCAACGGCAATATCTGGCGTAGAGATTTTATTGTTTTGTTTGGCATAAATGTGGTACGACTGCGAACTGGGATTGCGCCTTAAAATAGCGCGCGCTAATTCAACCGTTAAAAACCTGTTGTTAAAAGAACCTGCTGGCGCGCAGATTGATAGCTTCTCCGCCCAGTGCTGTAATGAAAGCAATTCGGGTTTGGTCATTTGCCTTGCTTGAAAACTCATACCTGAAATTTTCCGCGTTAGAAAACATATCTACCCATTCATTAAATTTTTCAATGAGTACGTCCGTAGGCAGTTATACCGACACTTTTTACAGGTGAAAGAGATAAGATTTGTCTTTGTTATTCGCATCCATATCTACATCTCGATCTACATCTATTGTTAACGTATGAATTCGCATGATTAATATAATTTTGAATTCGTTAACATTCAGAAACCTGTTAAGTAGTCGTATATAATTATTATGGTACCTATATGAAAATTCAAATCGTGTCCTACATTTTGCGTTTATTATTACTACACAAACCAAAACCTGAAATCCTCGTTTTACGGTTCAGTATAGCCATTGTGTCTCCGTAATGTTTTCATAGTCTCACTACATGTAAACTTATGGAGAATGCCGGAAACGTTTCGCTTTTAATTATGTTGTGGTTTCTTTTAATTGATTATATCAGTATCGATTTGCATTTACTAATAAAATTGTCTTCCAGCAGACTACATGGCCTACTCCCAAAGTAAACTCTGGCTTACCAAGTGGCTTTTCCTTTTCCTCATTCAACATTCGATATTTTATTCAAACACAATTACCTATTACATCATGTCCAGGAGCGCGTGATGCAGGTCATTTTGATCGTCAGCGTGTGTATTATTATGAACACTCCAGGGCTTTCTTTCAAGATACGTTTCAGGAACATCAACAAAGTTTTGGAGGCAGTTTGAAAAGATTTTCAGGGATTTCGTAAAGCTTCTCTTTTAAAAGATTTCATTATTAACGGATCCAGGATCTCAATTAAAGCCAGTGCCGTCTTTTCCTTAGGCATGGGCCCCGGCTTTTTTCGAGCCCCCGCCCCGAGATCCTCTCAAATTTCCAAAACTAAAGACTATTTTTGTGAAAAATACTGTTCTACCCCGTTCACGACGTTTATTGATTATTTTGTCGTCAGTATCACTGCTAACAAAATAATTCGGAAGTTGAAAAGTAATTCAAATAATAAGCCCAACAGAAATAGTTTCATATTCAAAGACCAATAACAGGAAAATTTGACTAGTATTCAGTCATATCGCCGTTGTTGTCAATAACATTTTGTAAACGTCTTGACATGGACGACACTAAATCTCTTGTGTATTCTGTGGTAGGTAATTTCTTGCCAGGTCTCCGTAATTTTCATGATCAACTCATCCTGTTTCTTCCCTAGCTCTTGTTCCTGTCTGGAATGGATTAACTCGAAGAAAATTCACCAGGTTGTGGTCTTGTTGATCGGTGCTCACATTTGTTTTAATAATAATATAATAATAATGATTTATTTCCAACAGGTAAATATGTGAAAACCCAGTTACAGGAAATATACTAAAAAAAAAAAAAGGTGTATATACAAAGAAAAAACGTAATGTGCATAACAATAAATTATTGACATCGGTGACATTATATACTGTTCAACAATATTGCACGTTGCAAGGCGCTAAAATTATCGAAGAACAAATCACAATCAGCACAAAAATTGTTAAAACATTTACACATATTAAAACAAGGACTTCTCACCAACGCATTACTTTTGGGAGTCTGGCAATAAAAAGTTAATGAGACCCGTGCACTGAGTCGAGGTACCAGAAAGCTAACCCGCTCAAGAAGAGCAGGGCAGTCGATCTGATTGTGTAACAACTTGAAAAGAAACTTTACGTTAAGAATATTACGTCGGGTCTCCAATGAAACAAAGTCGTGACGTGCTAACAATAGACCGTAGTCACATCCCCGCGGAGGATATGTACCATCCTGCAAGAATGATAAGAACTTGAGGAATCTACGCTGAACATATTCAAGGCGGGCCACATGCGTTCTATATATTGGAAACCAAATCAAAGAGGCGTACTCGAGCTTGGATCTCACAAAGCTGTAGTACAGTGTTGTGAGGCATGAAGCACTACGGAAATCTTTGCAGGTTCGATAAATAAAGCCAAGCATCCTGAGCGACGAGGACATTATGCTGTCCACATGACTTACAAATGAAAACTCGCTGTCGAACACGACTCCCAAATCCTTGACAACTTTACTACGCCTTACAACAGCCTCCCCAATTGCGTAATCGTAGCACACCGGGTTACGTTTCTTAGTATAGGAAACTACAACACATTTTTCCACATTTAGTGAAAGACCATTTGCGCGACACCAGTTCATTACAGAGCGCAGGCAAATCTGTAGGGCCGCACAATCATCAGCAGTCTCAACCCTGGAGTATATCTTGAGGTCATCGGCGAAAAGTAACTTTCGGCTGGTAACATCCCGAACAATGTCATTGATAAAAATTAGGAACAGGAAGGGACCCCAATTTGCTCCCTGGGGAACCCCCGACGTGGAGATGTATGATTCTGAATAAGTGCCATGACACGCAACACGCTGAGCTCTACCAGAAAGATAGGAACGGAACAAACTCAGGAGCGGCGTACAAAAACCGAGTTCATCCAACTTCCGCAAAAGCATGAGGTGATCGACTTGATCAAAAGCTTTCGATATGTCGGTGTACACCACATCCACCTGACCACACGAGTCCATAGCTTCAGTGACATACTGCGAGAAGCAGGCAAGATTGGTAACAGTAGATCGTCCATCCATAAAACCATGCTGAAAGGGTGAGATGCGGTCCTTGACCTGTGGATAAATCTGACTATAGAGCACGATCTCAAAGAGTTTGGCGAAATTAGACAAAATAGAAATAGGTCTATAATTGTTCAGGAGAGTAGGGTCCCCACTCTTCAAAATAGGACAGACTCGTGTCCGCTTGTTTTGGTCCGGTTCCTGCTTTTCTCACAAATGATCTCTCATTGCGGATTTTATTTTTGGCAAGTTGCACTGTGCTCTTGTTAACGCCGATTTCACGAGAAATTGCCCTAATGCTGACACCATCGTTCAGTCTCGTTTGGATTATAGCTTTTTGGGTTTCGTTCAACTCTGTCATTTTTTACTCGATGCTTGTATTAACGATGTACGTCAGTGTCATCAAGAGTTTGTTTGAATTTGTGGTCTCCATGGAATTTGTTATTACTTATTAGAGACCAATTCAATCTGTGCAAAATTGGCTGTACTAGTTTTCTACGAAGCCGAAGGTACGTACGTAACATGTCAATTCTGACTTACGGCTGTCGTACAGGGATTACAGGGTGAGTCATTAATAGGTAGGGTAACGCTCGATTGCACCTATGTCGTTAATGATACCAAAATGCAGTTTGTAAAACTATTTTGCCCTATACGAGAAGAGTAGTATCTTTCGGACAGCGGATTGTTCAAACGTGGCAAAAAAGGGGCACTTCTTCTCAGAGAGCGCGATTCATTTTATCTCGGCAGGTTACCCTTCCAAGAAGTTCTAGGTCCCCTAAGGAGCATTTTCAACCCACCTCTATTGGATTGAAACGTTTCTGTCTGTTTTTGGTCCAAAAAAAACACAGTTGGTGTTACTGCTCCGATCTCTGTACACGGGATTTGGAAATTTTAGGAGAATCTCAGGTAAAGTTTTCTCAAAAGTGATTTATCTGGAGAACGGTGCATCGAATCAAAATAGTACAACAGGACTTTTCTTTATAAAAAGCTCTGATTTTATGTATTTTCTAATCAAAATCCAGAAAAAGTCATGAACAAAAAAATTAGGCTAAATTTATCTTCGTCTCCACTCTCCCCGTTGCAGGACATCCCTGATAAAAAGTAGAAATAGTCTTTTTCACAACATTACTTTTCAAGCTTATAACATTTAGCGGTCAAATCACATTTTGTCGTTTTATCTTGGATATTTGCAAAAAACCATCATTGGGTTTCCTCCTTTAGGAGGCTCTAGGGGTCATTATTCGACCCATGTTTATTGGAGTTTTTTTCCCCTATTTCTTGACGTATAGTGCACTGGACAAATATTGCTGTCTAATTTCGGGACAATCTGTATAAGGTGCGACATGGCCGGGAAGGGCCAGATTTGAATTCGCAGCGACAATGAGCAGATCAGCGAAGTTGAATGGAGCGATATCTAATTGCGACCATTGGTGTGATTTGTGAATTGGTAGTAAGTACGCATCAGTAATGAATATTGTGTATTAAAACGTTTGTCTCTCTCAATTATCCAATCCAACGCATATTCGCAACTATAATATGAAGACATCAAGCATCTTTGAGTAGGTACAAAAGTACCGTAACAATAATAATAATGATGATTGCAAATTTAACTTCCCCAAAAAAAAAACCTAAGCTTGTACTCTCTGATGGTCAAGTCATAAGCTAGAGCTAGAGGTATGTATGTAGGTACTTTACAATTTTCATAGTTTCATCATTAAAAATCTTCCAATTTCTTCCCAAAACGAGTTTTTTATTTATGAGCTAATATTAGAGAAATTCGCGAGTTTCGAAACGACCCATCCAAGAATATGTATGGTAGGTATTATATGCCAGGTAAGACTACGCGAAGAGAAATTATTTCTACGGATAAGTGGAAACAAAGGAAGAGGATCCACGGTGTGTGACTTGTGCGTCTCTGAGATCAAGATGACATTGGGGGCCTGAAAAAAAAACAGGGCCAGGTGCGGGTGGTATAGGTGTAGGTTGGGCCCCCCTTCTCCCCCGTTTCCGGCAGCGGAAACACCTGGATTTCCGGGGCTATTAAAATAGAACTGTATGGGAACACATTTTCTAGGACCGACCACTTGAGCTGGTACCTTTAACAGCTCGCTGTCTGCAGCCAACAATTTTTTTTTTGAAGCCAATGAAAGGAACAGCAAGGCCGTCTCAATTAACATTGGCGTGAAGTGTAACTTGACTTTATCCGAGCTTCGCGCTCGACATAATTAAAAAAATAAAACCGTGAAAATCCTTGGGTTCATGCTCGTGTGATGATGGAAAGAAACACCGAGGGAAACCTTAATATGTAAAGAAAAATTCAAGATGAGGTGGGCTAATATGCCGTCCTTGATATTATTGGGAAACCTGGTGACCTCTGTCATATTGATTCCAGTGTTTTCATACGAGCGGACTTGAGTATTTTCTATTCGCAGAGGTCATTATCAGCAAAATTTACACTATACCTATCTAATGTTCAAAACCTTGACAATAATTTTGTACGTAATTCCGCAAAAAAGCCCGCGAGGAGAAAGTTGTAACGACGACAAAACAAACCGCGCACTCTGGTACGATAATTCACTTTTTCGCAACTAATTTGGAAATCTCCAGTTCCTCTTTTGCCTCTTTTGCCTTCAATTAGTAAAAGACGTGTGTTGCAAGCAAAACGCCGCAATTTCACAATAAAAGTACCTACTTTACACAGAAAACTATTCTTACTAGTACTCACTCTATTAAGTGTATAACGGGAAAATTATGAAATAATACTTATTATTATAAAATTTGAACCTTAATTACAAGAAAATCTAGATTGGAAACATCACACCAGCGTAAAAAATTAAGAAGTTGAAACTGTACCTCTCCATATAAAAAAAACAAGCCGGCGTGACCAAAATCAGTCAGGTAGGTCACCTGAATCATCATCGCTGATATTATAGGTATAGTATAGGTATATGGACGACCCGAATTCGGTGGGTAGGCCGTAAATACCGCAACAATTGACATTTTCAAGCAAAAACGTGAGATCATTCAGGCCAAAAAAATGTGAAAATTATACACTCGGCAGAAAAACAAAGTAGTAAGCAAACACAAGAAGCGCCATCACACATAAGAGATGACATCAACATCCTGTCCGTAAACAGCATCCTTGGTGTAATTAGAAGGTGAGTTTGAAAATAGACACTGACATTACACCTGATGATGACCGCTGAGCCAGAAGTGACTCAACTGGAGGCTGACGCATATTTTGCGATGAAGAGCTGATGGCCTGCAAAAAGCACTTAAAGAGAGTTGGCCATACAGGGTGATTAAAAAAGGTGAGACCAAACCATATACGGTATACTAAGAATCTATAATAAAGCCCACAAAAAGGATTAAAAAAATTCTTCGACTTTCATTTTTTAACAGGGATCATTTTTGAAGTCAAGAAGGGTCAAGGGGTCTGTCATTCGAAATTCGAAGTATTCGAACCGTTCTAGTTCCGTTATTTCAAAAGATTTTAGTTAACTGTTGGTGGCAGAATTATGAATGAAAAATATCAACTACTAGGGTTTGTACTACCTACATTTCGATTTACTTACTATACAAGGTGTCGTTATTATTATTGGTTAACACATCCAATAGGTGTAGGTATATGCCTGGTAAAGTAATTGAAGTGGAAAATCCAACTTCTCTAAAAAAGTTCCTCCCAAGAAAATGTTTTGGTGCAAGACCGTGCGATCTTCTGCTCTACCTCGGTTAAGGAAGGGACCAACTGTATGGCCGAAGGCATTTTTGAAGAGAAATAATATTCGAGTTTTTAACTCATAGAATCTCGATACACGTCCAGTGGTTGATATTTCCTTCACATAATTTTGCTACCAACAATTCAAAAAATTCTTTTGAAATAATAAAACTAGAAGGATTCGCGGGATCATCCTTTGACCCTTCATAACTTCAAAAATAAAACTCGAAGAATGCTTTCCAACATTTCTTGTGGACTTCATAATAAAGGATTGTTACGAGTTGCGAGGTTCTCGAACATTCGAGAGCTTACGCGGTCCTTCTATACCCTTCGAACACAGTGTTACGAGTTGCGAAGCTCTAGTACGTTTGAGAACATAAGCGATGGTTTGGACCATTTGATTCAACTGGGGATCTCAATAACCGAGTAGGATACATCTGCCCAATTGGTGGAGGTGCCGACTCCAGAGCACGCCGGATATATACGCGGAAGTGTTGGACTGTTCGAAAGTCGTCCGAAGCCGCATGCTGCGATCACTGTGGAGTTTGCCAGAAAACCGGTGGAAAGTTCCAGAAACATTCGGAGGTATAATAAGCACCGACGGGTCGACTGACGCACTCAGTTTTTCATTCAGAGCGATAGCAGCGAGTAGTAATCGGCGATATCCTTAAGCGCAAACAATAATTGGCGTGGATTGTATATTGTTTTGGTCCGATACTTTTGAATTACCCGTAGAATAGAAAATTTATTGGGTAAAGTAGGACCTATTCCTAAAAATAAAGTTACTGTACTAGATTTTGGTCAACTAAATTTTCCAGTCCTGTCAGCGAGCAAGCATATTCTATCTCTTTTTTCGCACTAAAAATGTATATCTTCTGTCATGCTTTGATAAATGAAATTTAGGTCCTATTAGAACCACCGGATAGATTAACGAAATGGTCGACCAACTGTCAATCTGAACGGCCGGCCTCGGATCTCGGATACCGGTAACAAGAAAATAGCGCCAAGTACCACTACTCAAAGTCAGTTATGTCATCCCTAGGTGCTGAGGCACCATCAAGTGCCTACAATGAAACACCCAGTGGAAGAAATTAAACTGAAACATAACGTGAGAGTGGAAATGATACAATAAGGAGAGATGTTTCATATTAATTAACGATCAGAATTGCATGATTTGTCATTTCACCTTGCAGAGGTGGGAGAAAAGTGATCGTGAGCCTGCGCAAAGCCGGGGTGTAACAATGTACAGAAAAAAAAAATAATAAAAGCAACAGACAAGTCATATTGTACGGTATTTGGTATCTGGCAAGCTAGGTACATCGGTCCCAGCTTTCCGTCTCCGATTATGATATTCAGATTTTTCTCTCTGTAAAATCAGAAAATTATTGCTAAGAATTTTAATTATTGAGAGACAAACGTTTCAACGCATATGCTATTTGTTACTTCGTAGTCTTCGTACTACTGATTTACAAGTCCCATAAATTGTTGCCCTTGGATATCCCACTGTGTTCGCACTGTCGGTCTGAATTCAACTCTGTTTTCCGATGTTGAGCGACTCCTTTTATATACCCGCTTCTGCATTCCAGAATATCCCTAACTTCTTCCGGAAAAAGCTCGAGGGTTCCATCATTTCCATTCAGCCATATTCCACCTGTATTCGCGAGACGAGAGCCCTAGAAAAGTATTATCTTCGCGAAAATGCCTGCCAACTCTCGACGCACGGCTCCTCCGCCAATTGTGCAGGTTTGAGTCTTATTCGCACATCGTGGTCTCCAGCGAATCTCGCAAGAGCGTAAAAGTATAAGGCTGTAGCAGCAGGAGATGGAAAACAAGTGTCCCAGAATTGATGGCACGAAAAGAAGACCTACTAGGTGCTCCAGTTTATGTCGATTGTTCACAAAAAAAATCACCTTAGTAAAAGAGATACAGCTCTTCAAAGTTTGACTTTTGCATCGCTTTTTCATGAATGATTCATGAGCGGGCTGAGTTATTGGGCTATAATTTGACAGAGATTGCTTTTGAATTATTTCCTATTTATACTCTTCAGTAAAATTTTAGTAACTTCAAACCAGGGATTTCAAAGCTGAGGGGGGCTAAGGGATGAAAAGAGTCGAATTTCAGAAACATTCATAGGGAAACATAAAATCAGCTGAGAACTCTGCGCTTACTTATTCCGCCATCCAATTCTGGGACACCTGTATGCCTGAGAAAGCAAAATTGTTACACCACCAGACATGCCAATAATCAAATCAATTGGCTTTTAGTGGAGAAATTGAATAGCTAGGTTCGAACAATAGATGCGCGCTAAGTCTTTTGACATTTGAGGTTAAGGAAAACGTGACCAAATTAAAGTAACTATAACTGCTCAGTTGAAAGTTGAAACTCTCTGAGAGAGTATCTACAAATCCTATACGATAATAAGAATCGAACAAGAGGACTGAAAGACAGGAGAGATTTGAACATGACAATATTATTGCGTCAACCATTACATCGTTTTCATTCATCACAGCCCAATCTTGATTCTTGAGCGGTATTGGCATATTAAAACCCATTGAATTTCTAACAAGTCTACAAATATGGAGCATAGCACCATCGCCAGTTATGACTCGTTCTAGCGATAAATCATTGCTACCACCGTTTTAGATTCGCCTACGCAACAAAGAACTCCTCGAGCAATATCAGAGTCTTGAGGATAATGACAAAGCAAAGTAAGTGAATATAAGTGAAAGAGAGACCAGAACACCATCAAGGTTGCGTATCTCTGTGGTGTTTTATTTTTTCAAGTCTCAACCACCGGTTTTGATCCTTTCGCTGTGACTCATACACATAACGCCTACTTTAAATCGAAATTGAAAATTATACCGGTACTGGAAACTGGCGAAACCAGTGACATTTTGAGATAAAGGTAAACCTTACACTCAATAAACAGTTCAATGCTTTTTGTTCTCTGGGTAATAATAATAGCAATAATAGGTATAAATGTATGAGAAACTCAAAACGAGTTGTTGTTATTAACGAAAAAAGTTTATTACCCAACAGCTGGTGTTAAACGTTAGTTTTACTTCCAGATTATTGTCGAGAAACGCAACATGTAGTTACATTTTTTTGTGTTTGTACTTTTGTGTTGTATTCCTGGCGCGGTGTGTGGATGCAGAATGCTTCCGGTTCGGTGGGAATTATTGGAGCTCGAACTATGCTTGAGCTTATGCACAGCCCAAGGAAGTAATTAGTACTTGGTTCTGGTAATTTCGTAATGATATTATCCAGGTTAACTGCAATTATAGACAAGGCTGGTGACTTCAGTACAGTTACGTTGCCTGCAGTGGTTGTTGCCCTGACTTGGGGTCATCCCCCGATTGCTGTCGTAAAAAAGAATCACTTTCTTTCGCGCATTCCCCCGCAGCATGTCCTGTCTTCCCGCAATTAGCGCGCGGGTACACATGGCATGCACATTCTTCGGAATGCAGTTGCGACTCTCCAAATTCGGACGATGGATTTCGAAAACGTGACCACAAAACGATTTCCTCCGTGTACCCACCTACCGATGTGTGCACAAGCGAAGCAGTAAAGGATTCCATTCATCCGGTGATATCGATGCCAGGTCAAGGTCTTGTGAGAACTTGCCGCTTGTTCTTCGTTATATTCTCGCGATGATTGCCGCGCGCGGTTTTCTGCAGAATCGGATTCATCAAGTATGGGAATCCCTCGTTGTTCTTATAGTGGATGCCATACGTTGGCACACTACAGACACACAGCAATTAGCAATTATAGAAATGGTTATAACAATGGAACATCATCGGGGGCTATACGTTCTACTTGCGAACTAAATTAGGTAAAGCCATTTGAATTTATGTACGCACCGCGGCAACTGGTGTGTGGTTACACAAATGCGCTCTTCACGCCCCTTTTCCCAACAAGAAGGAGAAGAAAACAACAAAACATTTTCGGCTTCTGAATTTATATAACTGTGCTTGGAGTCAAGCGTGCGCTGAAAGTGGCCAAGTTTTTTTTTTGAAGTGGCCAAAAAAAAAACACATTTCCAGTAAACTGCAAGAGCGTGCGAGAAGCCGGATCCTGGTCACCGGCACCACCCCAAGGGGAAATAGACTTGCGGCAAGGTCGCCAGGTTTTGTATTAGCTTCGAATTATTGGTTCTATATACAGGCATGAATGGGTCTGTTTTGTAACAGTAAGTACAAGATTTCCTAAATTAAATAATAGCTAACGCAACGCGAAATTCCAATTACTTTTCAATTATTTGCGTTTTGATCAGCGGTTTTTTTTTCGAAACAAAATTATTACTGATAGAATTATTGCTCACCCACTTCACAATAGTGGAGGTCAAAAAAATGCTTGTTATCGACTGAAATCAAGCTAGCATTCTTTTTACCTTTGTGAAAATATGAAAGAAGTCAAGAGCTGAGAACCAGCAGCCTACTAAATGATCATGAACTACCTACCTACCTATACCTATGTACTTACAACAATTTAAGTTCATCAGTCTTCCAGATAATCACTCAACCGTGACCTTTTTTGTTTTCGCTCAAGTTCGACACGCTATACAAAATTTGTGAATCCGGTAAAGTAGGTAGGTACTAATATTATAATTGCGGATTTTGTAAATACGTGTGTTACGGTTTTTTCGAATTTCACCTCAAGGCTACTAATGGTTATTTTCTCGGTTATTATTCAGTTGCTTCTTGACACTGATAGGCACAGACGGGCATTATAACTTAGTCCGGTATTTCCACCCCGAGTTATCTCTATACTATACAGGTGTCCCGAAAATACACCGACAACGTTCTAGGGCAACTTCCCCTCATCAAAACAAGAAAAAAAGTTCCCATAAACACGGGTCCGGAAACGTTTACTTAGGGAGCTATACAGGTCCCTAAAGGTGGGACGACAGTTTTGACGTGACAGCCGACGTCGCCTGGCGGCAACTTGAACCTCCTGAAATAATTAATTCCCTAAAGCTGCCTACAGAATGGATTATTTTCCCCAATAATGTAAATCGCCTATTGCAGTCCTGGGGATGATAAGTAACAAAATAATTAAATTGAAATGAAAAGAGGACGAGAATATAACAACCAGGTGAATGAAATATATTGATTTTCTTTTCTATACTCGCCAAAATCGAGCTGACATGTCATGTCACAAACTGTCAGATAATTCACTGTCAGTTGAATCAAGAACTCTACGATCAATAATAATTCCAGAAATACAATCTGAAGCAAGTAGTCGATTTTAAATCAATCAAATCCAGACAAAGCCTCCTCCGCTTTTTTTTTCATATCAATTTCCTTCATAATAATTTTGCAATATTTCAGCCTACGCAAAGCAATAAAAAGAAACGAGATATATGACCGAGTATAAATTACCGTAGGCAGTAGGTACCTAATGTTGTTATTTGCTATTTTCACATTTTGTTAATTGCTTAAAATAATAAATACCTGCCTAACGAATGTGATTTATAGATGTTTGAAGGAAAAGTAACGGAAGCATCATACTCATTGATATACCTACATGATTGTAGTTTCGGTTCAGGTGAATAAACTTTTCTTTTGGAACAGGGTAGATATCGCCTATTACTTATTGGTACAAGACTACTAAGTATAAGAAGTGTCAAAATGGTCTAGAAAAGATGCTGAACACGTGGCTAGTAATAATCTAGTGCTTCGAATTTTACCCTTGTCTAGAGATGTAATGTTTGTCAAGTTTGTATAACCACACAAAAATTTTTTCAAACCAAAGCAGACTATCAAAACAGGTGGAAATTCACCTACTCAAAAAAAACACAAAGTACCCACCTACCCAATATTCATTGTTACTCATACCGTCATGATGATGCTCCGAAGAACCACGGTAATGAACTCTATGAATCGCGAGTTCATCACACTTCCAAATAATTACTGAACCGTGACCTTTTCTGTTTCTGTCTTTTGATGCTTTTAAAGTTCAAGAAGCTATAAATTTTACAAATCCGGCAAAACTAACATTGCGTATCTTCTAAGTGATACAGGTAGAGGCAAAATGCCTAGGTACTACCTACGTTGATGGCGAGTCAAGATCATTTCTCAAGGCTTTTATAAATAATTGAAGTTGCGTTAATCGTTACATTCAACTAGGTACTATTTTCATGAATAAGTATCAGGTCTTCAAACCTGCCTGATATAAGAGACTTATCAAGACTGCTATGGATTTTCTTATGAGTATAGCTTTTTGAGATGATTCCTAGTGCTTTAAACTCACATACTTAAACGTTTCAGAGAAAAGAACAGAGATCGGTGGCTGGCTTCGCTTGGCAAAGCTCAACCATTCAAATCATTCAAATCTCGCAGCTATACTTAATAATGTAGAGCTATATGTAATCTACTGGGTATCAATAAATATTATTGACAGAAGAATGACTTCGACAGCTGAATTAAACGCCAACTCCTGTCAAAAACTCAAAATTTTCCATAGCAACTCAGTCAAACATTTTGACACTGGCGTTGCCTGCCATAGAATAAGCTTGTCATTTTGATTTAGTGGCTTTAGTTAACACACCATAATGAGTTAACAGCCTTCACTGCTCCAAATAACTATAACATAACTACATCCTAATTGTCATTTGTTACAAATTAGGTAGGTACTTATGTAGGTAGGTAGGTTCCTACATCATACGTTATAATATAAGTTACGATGTACCTGGCATTAATTTATAATACCTAGGTAGGTGGGTACAATTTATGGATGGAGGTGAAAGATTTTCAAAAGTTTAACGATTCATTGGAGTAGGTATAGGATAAAGTAGCATACCTATATATTAAGGTGCGTTCAGTCAGCTTATTTAGCCGCAAGTTTTAATTTTAGTCGCAAGCGCAGAGACGCCCATTGGCTCTTATGAACCAGCCTCCTCAGAACAGCCAATGAGCGATGCAGCGCTTACGACTAAAATTAAAACTTGCGGCTAAATAAGCTGACTGAACGCACCTTTACTCGTATACTTATTACAAATCCTGCTTCCAAAAATTATCAATATTAAGCTAATAAAACCTAATTTGCCTAATGGAAATTGCCCTGTAATTTCGAAGGTTGCCCGTGGTTTCATTCCCCAGTGCAGTTTCTCACTCTTCTGTGAAATTAATCAAACCTAAAAATAGATTACAGGTTAGGTAGGTACCTAGGTAAGTAGCTGTAGGTACATATCGGCGAGTTGCAAGTTACATATTATAACTGTTAACTGGTGGTGCGTAACTAATGGCACTGCTGCTTGGGTGGCTCTCCAGTCACAATTAGACAAACAAAAAATTTCGTCATTGCCTTTTCACCTCTAATTAGCCAGAGTTTTTCGAAAACAAAACAACTATACTTATTCCTATTCAATAATTCATCTCATTACTCCAGCTCCGTGTCACTTTCTCCCGTATTTGTTATGTACTTTACGTATGTTATACCTTTGATCCTGATGCATTATGCAGAAAACTCAATTGACTCAAGAGAGACCACACGAGTATAAGCTTTTTCTTGTCAATAATAATATAATAAGCCTGTATTACCTTACCTTAAAGTGACGACTGTTTCATGTAATTTTCTGATTTTCTTTATTTTCTCTGCTTCGATTTGAATCTCTACGCGCGAGAGCCAGTTTTCCGCGCGCTTCCTGTATTTCCAGTTTCCGAACTCAAAAGAAAGTGTCGCTATAAAATAAACATAATAAGATGCCAATAACTAAACCATAAATAACGTGGTTTGTCCAACAACTAATGAGACGGCTTCATTTCTTCAGCATTAATGGAAAAATTCGATTTAACAAATTCAATTATACAAGGTTTCTAATAACCTAGTGCAGAGATAATCCCATTAGAAATTCAAATCGAATGTAACAATTCGCGCGCGTAATGTGATTGTGTTTCTGTGTTGGTACGACACTCATCCATTTATTACACAGGTGGGTAGTTTTTTGATGTGTGGCGTTGCCTGGGCTTTTACTTTCTACATCACCAACACACACACACAACAGGATTAAAGATAAGGTATAGGTAAATTACAGGTAAATAAAAAGGTAGAAGTATGAAAATTTGACAATGGTTTGACGCACCCAAGATTGTCGTACAGAAAACGTCCAAAAATGCTGCTCAAAATCTCTAGTAGTCTCCTGAACGGACGAGGCTTCGCTTCGGGTAAGACGTCGTGCAAGGAAGAAGTCAAACCCCCCAAACCAAAGAAGTCCGAAACGCCTTGGGGGTTCTTCAGTGCCAGACAGGAGGAAGCAGCCAAAAAGAAGAAGGAATTTGATAAGTGCTGTCCTCCACCAAAACAAGGTTAATTTCCATCCTATGATCACTGTGTATCTACTGTTTTTTACTAAACTGCTGAACAATTGAAGTGTAACACGACTAACACGTATACATTTCAGTGGAGTTTAAAATGGTACAGCTCCTCAAGAAAAAGGAATAATTCGAAAGATTTTTTCTCGGGAAAAGCTGGCTTTTCACAGTATCACATGCTTCATACAGTATTCCATATAGGTCCCTTGGATTTATTATACAAGGCTTCGTGTAAGTTTCTGCAAGATCTGAAGAGTGTGCATTGCTGAAAGCAATATCTCGAGATGTTTTTTTTTTAACTTTTGTCCATCTCGTTTATTTACAGGTGATCTGAGAAAACAACTTTTTGGTTTTGCAGTGATAACTTATTGTACCTTCACCGACTTCGAAAATTTGAAGCTCGTGTTGAAGCCTAATCTTCATGTGAGAAGGTCCAAAGATCAGAACGGACTTCAGACACACATTTAAAATCAAGGAATTCATCGAAGGTGGCCCAAATCTGAAGCGCTTTCGAAATCTTTAGTTCAAGAGGAGAAATTAATGAAAACCGATTTGCTTCCGAAGGAATCGAGGAAAGAATCGTTCATTCTGAATACACGTCAAGATTTTTTTTTACTTGTATGAGTCAAGGGACAGAGGGTCGAGAAGCTCGATTACATGTTGCATGTTTTTGAAGGAGAAACATTTCCTTGTTCACTTGAAAACCCTGCGACTTGTCTGTCACTCATTGTTTTGATTTTCGTTGTGTTGATTACGAGCATTATCAAGTGACCAAGGAGCTGATCCTCATTTAAAAACATGCAGTCTTGGTGCTCCGCCCCCTGCTCTTGACTCGTACAAGCAAGAAAAATCTTGAA
The DNA here is from genome assembly GCA_949128115.1 of Anaspis maculata. Lineage (NCBI taxonomy): Eukaryota > Metazoa > Arthropoda > Insecta > Coleoptera > Scraptiidae > Anaspis > Anaspis maculata. The sequence continues at coordinate 25,867,857 of OX421967.1, forward strand.
GTATTTTGTTTGAAAGTAAATTGGTTTTTATTAATTTCTCTTCCCGAGCTGGATTTCGAGGGTGTTTCAGATTTGGATCACTTCTCATAGAACCCTTGACTTTGAATGTTTGTCTAGAGTAATTCCTAAATTTAGGGTCTTTTTACCTGAAAATTTAGCTTCAGCACAAGCTTGATATTTTTGGAATCGGCGAAGGAAGAAAAAAGTTACCACTGCAACATCAAAAACTTGATTTTTTCAGATCACCCTGTAAATAAAGAAGATAGCGGGAACTTGTGAAACTGTTTCGAGATATTGTTTTTTTACAGAATTGAGAGCAATCTGCAAACTTTTCTGATTATGTAGAAACTTACGCGAAGCCCTCTGTCTAATAAATATGGGGACTTGTATGGAATAAGGTATAGGTCACGGGAACAAAAATGGCGTCCTAAAGATGGGTATATGGTATAATGTTATCTCACTAGTACGTACCTACTTGTTAATACAATTTTCTTTAGTTGTAAAATTGTAATAAATACAGGGTGTTCGGGTCTGGTTATTACAAACTTTGAGGGATGATTCCGTATAAAAAATCAAGCCGAAAGAACAAGAAATTCATGGTCCTAAAATGCTTCCTCAAAAAGATACAGGGTGTTTAAGTTGACTTTTTTAAATCGTTTTTTCACCTCACTTTTGAACCGTTGGACCGATTTAATTCAAATTTGAACCAAAGTTTAGTCAACTGAGTCTCCATCGAATAATAATACCACAATTTATCACAAATTTTTGGGGGCGTAGATAAATAGGAAACTGTCCCCCATTTTCGCCCCTATTTTTATCTCCCCTAATTATTTTTTAAAATTGTTGATATTTTCGGATTCTAACATAGGTTAAATGACTCAATTTAAGGCTAATCTGGGTTCAAACCATGCGATATCGACGGTTTAGCTAATTTTCTTCTGAAACCAAGGTTAAAAATTAACTTTGGAATGAACAACTCAGTTCAAGCAGTTGAACCCTCCTAGTTCACCTCAACTTAGGTTTAACCACGAACTGAACAACCGGCCCTTGAGAGCCTACAAAAGAGCTTAGGCAGCTCCCGATAATAAACAATAGACAGGCTTCACCTGCCGACGAGCACCGATGATGTAAGTTGTCAGCCCCACTGACATTTCTTCTTAATACTGCCAAATTCTAAATTCATCAAATTTTTGACAAATCAAATTTATGACAAATTTGAGTCGTCAATAATGTGAAATGTATGTCTACACTCTACAGTCTACACCATTCATTACTCAGTTCAACTATACGCTTAGAGCGTAGGTAGGTACATACCTCCAACTGGTGACAGGTCAATGCACATCGGCACCGATCGACGGTTTCTTTAATTTCTTTCCTTTCGAGTATATCATTATCGTTATCAAGTATCTAATTAGTGTTTTCATTAACGATAAACTCACCAAAATAACAAGAAGAAAAGTTGCCAATGATGTAACAAAGAATCCGTCACACATTTCGTTAAGACTGAGGAGGCGAAAGCGTGGATTTGTTGTAAGAAGGTATAGGTAGACATTAGTTATTAAATTAAAAATTCGGATTTTATTGACCGTTTCGTTATTATTGCCATCGGAAGTTTGCAAAGCTGCGGTACACCACGTTCTCGTAACAATATGATTTCTTTTGCCTATTCAACTCTAATTCAATCGTTTAATTCTTTACGAGTGCCCTGGCAGCTCTATTTTAGTACTTTTGCAGAGAATCCACGATTTCAAAAGTCTGTACGCCATCCGACGGCTGAAAAGGCGAAGCCAGAGTTGAATGGGTCTGAGGTCCAAAGACTATCACCTAGCAATAACCTCTAAAATCCGCCATTTTATTCACTCTCACAGCGCCCCCACCGGCGGTGGTTGAAATAAAAAAATAATAACAACTCAAATTAGCGGTAAAAGACAAAAGACATTATTGACATTTCTATGGTTGGACATTTTTGACTCGCTCTCAGGACTAGGCTTGTGAAAACGCAGACAATTTTTTTGCTTCATTGTCCAGTTAAGTATAGCCACAAAAGATGTTCAAAGCTCTTGAAAATTGACACAACTGGCGAGTTCTTTGTCGCCACCTATACAATTCTACTTCCGCTGATCTTCCTCATACAAAAAATTTATTACAACGCGGAAATATCGAATATCACACACACACGCCATGGCGTGCTTTGAACTTACACCGATATACAGTTAGGTATATTGCATAAATATAAAAAAAAATGATGACTACTGTGATAATTTGATAATTATTCTAGGTAGGTAGGTAAGCATAGAAATCCGGATAACGAGCTCAATGGCCAATTTTCAAGCATCTTTCCCACACCGCGTTTTCATCTCGCGGACATGATTTTGTTCTTATTCAAAGTTCAAAGGATGCAATTATTCTCACATCCACCAATTATTGCCTTTCTAATAATTATTGTTCCAGAGTAGGTAGGTAACGCATAATTTGTCCGCCGTACTAGATTACATAAGCTTTGTTGCACCTGCAATAAATACATACATCGTCAGCTTCACACAAAACGTTTCATTGCCGTGTAGTAGCCGTAATTCACTTTTCTATTTATTAACACGACCACTTCTTTATATAAGTGGTGCCTTTTTTCTGTCAAATTTTTGACGGTTAGGTTGCGCATACCGACCGACATCGCGAATGATCAATCTAGCCTTAGCCTGTAAGTACTTGCATTGTTGCCAACTTTACAATTTACATATATTTGTCAATTTTTTTTCAACCAAGTGACATCACGTGAAGTTGGTGATAATGACTGATAGTACTTTTGACAGATGATACCTAATCATTACACAATTACAATATAATGATTGCATGAATCGGTTAAAATTATTGACAACTCAAATCAAGGAATTCCGTACTGTTTCAACAGATGCAACCTACGTACACTCCGTGTCAAAATCTGTACGCGTTTTTAATGGGCAACCACTGTACATGATATATCGTTCCAAGATGAAGGTCTTGTAATTTCTACCATTTGTACATTTGTAGTTCGTTCGATGAAATATTGAGCTAAAGCTTTGTGGATCTTGTATATGAATAACAGAGAAAATGGGGATGTATAACAAAACAAATCATAACCAGATAGAGCCAAGAATCGGAAAAAAAGAAAACTGTTTCAAGGTACCACACTTTCCCCTACTGCCCAAATGCATGAAAGATCTTTTGACACAATCATTTGAAAGTCAGTCACTGACAGAAACGATTGGAGTTTTGTAGAGTACTCGGAATACCAGAGGGACCTGTGGGCGGAGCCTAACTGCGCAAACTGAGCTTATCTAGTGGTGCACCTAGATTTGCAGTGTGATTTTAAGTTCACCTGTGACCTGGTAATGGTCCACCACTCCAGCTGACGGTGTTGCTTCCCCTAGTTCAACACACGGACACGTCCAAAACGATTTTTGCTCTTCTGTTTAGCCCCGCCCACAGGACCCTGTGGTGTGCCGTCAACTCTAACTTTCAACGTAGTTTGACATCGACATTCGACACTGATGACAGTTGAAACATGACTTCACCACCTGGTGTGAAAAATACCTAACGCCAGTATGACTGTCTTGCAGACGCAACAGATCCGGACCTGAGCGCCATCGGCGGTCAACCCTACAAATCCTGCGGCATCAACACCTACGTGATCCAGCGCGAAATGCGCCCCGAAACCCACAGGGAGGTGACCCACGAGGAGATGGCACTGAGAAGAATCGAATCCGAACCGAACATGAAGAACATGGTGACCGATCCCATGCCGCCCTTCAGGAGCGTCGAGCAACGCATGCTGGACCTGTCCGAACGCAAACTGCATCCGTTCTACAAGCGTTACGCCGGCCTTCAGCGGAACGGAGGAGGCTATCCGGATTCCAGCGAAGCTCCTGCTGGCAGTCAGTCCTACCAGACGCGCAGCGGCCCCCTCAAGTCGAGCGAAATCCCCATGGAGAAATTCAAGATTTCCAAGGACCTGCTCGACAGAAAAAACATATTTTCGGATTTCAAAACGGTCCAGCTGCCGCGCCAACTGCTCGCCAGGATGGCCGAGATGAACATGAATAGGAGGCCGACGCTGGAGAGGAAGAGCGAGAAAAAAGAAGGCGAAAATAAGGTGGATGCAACGGAAAAAGACAACTAGGAATCGGAAGATGTTGTTTAGATCCCGATAAATTTCTTAAATGAACTATACCAACGACGGATTTGTGTTTTATTCTTTCTAATTCTGACTACCTGCAAGTGAAATATCGACTAAGGTAGGTTAGGTTTTGAAACCTTAATTTCCTGTCACGCGGCGTGAGCACATGGTTCACGCTAGCAACGTCGAAATGAGTCCTTATAAGAAGCTCTATGAAGGATCAGTAGAAGTAGGTAGGTAGTTTATTTTCGGAGAAAGAAGTATTTATTTAATCCAATTTCTTTATAATCTTTACACACTCGGTGTTTATGTATGTATTAGGAAAAACGTGTGGGAGCGCTAGGTATACTTACAGGTAATCAAGTATTGTACAATCCATCCATTCTTCATTTGCAACGGAGCAGGCATCAGATTCTAGACTGCAAAAGGTGCAGGGCGCTTCAAACAGTAACGAGGGTGGGGATTAGGGAACTGAATTTAAGATCGCAGCGCCAAAGCGGCCACTACGGAATTTGTTTCGTAACGGCCTTGAGAACAGAATTGTCAAATTAGAAGTTCAAATAGCTGTCAGCTGTCTATCTTCCGTTAAACAAATAAATTGTATCTGCAAGGCCTGCAGAGGTGGAAGATGCAAGCACATTTCCGCTGTACTGATCAAGTGCACATGTGTTTTAATCTTGAATTCTTGAGGCAAGGAAGGGAGGGATCTTTAAAGACCACCAACATCCATGGGGATGGGGTCTATCGGATCGGACACGGGAGACTTATACAACATGTCTTGTACTGTCTTGTCCTAGTCATTTGATTGTTAATATTTTCTTACCTATTGATCTTGACCTGCCTAAATTGTAATGGTACAACTAAATTGTTTGTAATAAATTAAAACACCAATAAAAGTGATTTGATTTGATTATATGCTGGTCCACTAGCGGTTGTTCTTTCTGTCGTTTAGGGACCACGAATCGTTCACTCTTGAGTGCGATGATGCCAAGACCGTTACTATTATAGAACAATGAGCTTTTCCAGCGGTCTACGTACAGCCTGCAGCTGAAAATCTAGCAACCACGTCGCGGCACGAATTTCCAAATTGCTTGTCAACACATCAACGTTTAATGTGATAGAAGAATTTTGCAGAATCGGCAAAGCGCCTAGGTGACGCTGTAAACATCCGTTTCCAAAAAGGTTCGCAAATCTGCCACTGGGAGCGTATTGCTTACATATATTGTATTATTCCGTATAGGTTATCTAAGGGCTGAATTTCAAGTTAGCGGCGTAACTTACGCCACTCATTTACGGCATCGATAAGCCAATCATCGCGTCGGATTGTGTTAGGTTGCCATAGTGACCGGAACTACGCTACACTTAGCAAGCGGATCTCCGACTTGAAATCTAGCCCTAAGACGTATTTACTCAGTTATCTGGGAGTCCCATGAAATAAGCGACAATACCGACATAGGTTGTAGTTTGTAGGAAGTTTAAGCCTGTATCTTCGTAACCAATAGAGAAAACAAAATTTCTTCAGTGGATCCTGACTCGCCTCGAGATCCTCTATCTCCCATTAGCCTATATAAGGTCACTCATGAATCACCCTGTATATTCAGAAACTACACAAACAATGCTATAAGAAACGCTTCTTAAATCGTTCTTCGTTCTTAACTCTTAAACTGATTCGAAGAGAAAATTGATACCCGGAGATATTCTCAAAGAATTGCAATTTGGAATCAGTTGAACGCTATTCCAGATGATCATCTTGTCGCGATACTGGAGAGTTCGAATTGAAATGTTCAAGCTCTCGGTGTGGTTTTACCGAGAGTTTTACTTTATTCTAAGTACCTAACGGATCTCATCCTCATTTTTCCATCAACCTATTTATGACTCAAATTTTCAGGCGTTTTTTTATTCCGCTAGAGGTTCATGCCTGTATTTAACATACTTACGTATCAGCATATTATGTCTAGGTAATATGAAATGTAATAATAGTATTTAGGCATCAGGATATTAATGAGTTAATGACGCAAGTTCAATGACAGTCGTCATTTATAAAAACAAATGCATTTCAAGCACGACTAGGTACCCATGATTACGAAATCACGGCTCGTAAAGATGACAGCTTCATTCGATCATTTGTCTTTTGAAGCCATATCAGCAACCTTCATCTCTTTCTAATATGACCGAGACGAGACTATGACATATATTTCGTGCCTCTGATCTGGCCAACTTGATTGAAATTTTTGTCTTTTCTCTACTTGCCATTTTGGTATCGCAAAGCAGTAAACCTACTGCTTGAAACAAAACAATAGAATGCTTCACCCGACTAACAATGCCAATGACAGCAGCTGTCATGAATAATACAACGTTCTTAACGGCCTTCCTGCTATTTTTCTAATATTATCCTCTAGTCTTCGTTTAGCCCCATATGCTGGAGCCCCTCGTTTAGTCCCGAAAAACCTCCCGAAAAAAAAAAACATTCAAAATGGTTCTCTTGAAATTCAGACAAGGCTACAATAATGATCATACTTTCACGTAAGTAGGTACCTGGTATAACCAAATTGCAAAATTCGAACCTCTGGTTGGATTATACTCAGTTAATTAACCAACGCTCGCCGGCTTTAAAAACCGCGAGCAATAAAGCAGCTCAGCAATAATGAACCTCAACCTTGTGACACTTCTTGGATATTCAACGCATGTCTTGGATGGATGACTTTTTTCTCTCTTATACTTCAGCTTATAGCATCGTTATTCATGCTCGCCCCGCTCCAGTTGTTCCCGTTTTCGCAAAACCCAAACAATGCACAATTTCGAATACTTAAGTCGTCTCTTTCTCAGTTCTTGGCTCGGTTCTTGGCTTCGTTATTATTTATTCTGTTCTCTGTTACTGATTTGGCTGATTCTTAAGTTGCATCAGTAGTTGTGCTTTCCGTGTTGCAGCGCCGACCATGTCGATCTTAACCTTTCGCTACTTAGATGAACTTTCGCAACTCGATTATACGGCATCAGAAGAGACGTCGCTTGTACTCTTAACACTTTTAATTTCAATAAATTGAATATTCCAACAGTATTAGAGCTTTATTTACTCAATTTTATTTTGCAACTTTCTAAGCGCAGTGACACAATCGTGACTAATCTATGGAAAAAACGACGCGATGGTTCCGGACGATGAAACGCCAAAGAAACCAGAAGATGAAGCAACGTTTATACACTGAGTACCTATAGCGGTGGTGGCCGTAAGCACGCGATTTGGTTTTAATTTGAATTTTCGCCAACCGAAAAAATTGTTAGTAGGAGAAATAAAAAAGCGACAAACTGACGCAATAACCTTATGGGTAATGTAAATGGGATTAATGGCGCGTTACTCGCCTTACTAACAATAAGTGAAAGGATCTTATTGGTCATTACCTGCTCATATTATGGTGTCGTGATAAAGTTTTCGCAGTTAAAGGGATCGCTTTGTTTCTTGCAGGAATTGCCCACCGGCGACGCATTATCGAAATTTACAGAGCTTCACGGTGTTTGAGCATGGGTTAAGCTTTTAAATTTCCCGCCACGTGGGCGGTTGACAGAAAGGGTGGTTGGCGGAACATTTAAAAAAGTCGAGCGCCACCACAGTTCGTGGCCACCACCAATCGCACGTTATTCGGCTACCTTTAGCGACTTCACGTAGGTTTGTCATTTGATTTCAAATGGTTCGATTTGTTTTCAAGTACTCTCAGCTTCACAAAAAAACCTGAGACAGTGTTTTGCATGGGGTTTATACTGATTTGGCATGCTATCACTGTGACAAGAGAGCCAAATTTCACAAAATCGGTATATTACGTGTGAAATACTGTCTCCGTTTTAATTGAAACTGCTGTATGTACTTATGTAGCAATGACTATGGAAAACCTAGGTCTAGAGGAGGTTCATAAGACTAGAAAATTCTGTATGCGTTGTTTTGACGTTATAACGACTTTTGAGCCTGACAAAGTGTCACTACCACCAATGCTACCAACTATTGGAACGCATCAAAACTTCTTGTGATTCCTGGGCCGTTTTGACTTATCGATTGACCCCGATTAGAAATCGGGTCAATCCAAGCTTCAACAGAGCCTGCTAAACAATTATAGGTAAATTTGTGTAATTTACATGAAGCCAAACAAAAAAATTTCTCTTTCTTTCCGCGCACACACACAAAACAAAGCAGCAAACAATAATGCATAGGTACAGCAAGACATCACCAGCGGCGCACGACAGATCTCGTGCTCAGAGACAATAAGAAGCCGTAACTTGGAAAAGCCACCAGAGCATAGCGCGTCGAGCGTTCATTATGGTCTTGCTGGGTCGACGGCTCCCAGACGTAAGTTCCTTCCGCTTTTTCACATCTGGGCTATTGCGAAAAGCCAAAAAGAGATCAAATCAATTGACACATACGATTGTATCCTCGATTGTATCTCTATCCACTTGACGTGTTCTATTATGCAATCGTAGACTTTCACCCGATCACAAGTGAGCACTGATTTGGCTGTCACTTAAGTCAAAATACGTATAATTCCTCTGCAACGATACGGGATCGATACGGCCGTGGCCGATAACCCTACCGCCTGCTTGATTCGACACGCAATGGCATAACAATAGAATGTTCTTGGTATCTTAGTGCAGGCATGCACGGCGTTTATACCGAATCGAAATGAAATAAGAGTACAGATACCTGCAAAAGTGAAAAAAAATCGAAAAGGTACATACCTCGAGCTTTTTGGAGTACTCCTCGAGGGCCGCTTCGTTTTGCTTCTTCAGTTCTTCGTTCTTCTCCAGCAGGGCTTTGCCCAGTTCAGCAGCCAACAGCAGGTCGTTCTCTTTCTGCTGAAGCTGGGTCCACACGTCTTCGCTCATCGCCTGCTGGGACGAGGCGTGGTTGGGCGGAATGGCACTACGGTTTTCCATTTCTACTATGTATTCCTCTAAGGACTGCAGCATGTTTCAGCGCGGCACTGTCCCCGCAATCATGTCAAATTCGTCTTCCATATTGATTGTTCTGCAACGAAAAATGAAAATTTCGATGAGTTTCAAGTCATACAAGTTCGCTTAATAATAGCGACATTATAAAGCAGGTAATAGTGAAGGTCGGTAGAAATGCAAATAAAGGAGAAATGAAAAGAATCTTCGTACAAATTGTAAAGCTATACACTTTTTTTAAAGACACTCGCGTAGGTGACCCTTCTGCACTCAGCAGTAGCCTAACAGAGTAATAAATCAAGCGTTAGTTCTTTGGGCGAGGACCTTTGAAGTCATTTGTCAAAGGAGACTGCTGCAGTACCTTCTTCGATATAAGTCAAGCTTTAGATTATTATCATTATTATTAGTTTATTGCAATCATTGGCTCTAATCGTTTTCGGGAAAAAACACATGGCTTTAGCAGCCTTAGAGCCGGTTGTTCAGTGGTTAGGATTATCTTATTCACCTTATTCGTAAATGAAATGCATCATGGGAAACAGGTCCCCACAGCGTAGGTAAAGTAGATAACTACTATACTGCATAGATGTCAGTTCGACTTCTTCCAGTCAAGTGTCGTATTTGAATTTGTCATTACGAGCAGGGATCGTTTACGTTCCAAGTACACACAGCTTTCCGAATTTTCTCTTATCTTCGTTATTTTGTCTTGTTATTGCTGCTGCTGTTGTAACCGGTTATTGTTATCGTTTGTGGCTACTGCTGAATTACTGAGTTTGATTTGTTAATCCATGTTGTGAAATACCGACCTACCAATGGTGGGAAGTCGCAATCAGCAAAGGGGTATACAAGGTGCTGTGTACCTGGCTCACGGACCAAGCTGCAAGTCGGACACAGCCGAAAGTCGAAATGGTTCAATTCACGCGTTCACCAAAGGCGAAAGAAGTGAGAGGTCTGGGTAAAGCCTAGTCTACAATATGGTCTTTAGTTGCAAGTTGCAAGTCGCAACGTGGAAGTGAGGTTGGAATTGCAGTCGCTAGTCGCAGTGAAAGTTGGTTCTAGACCAACTCTTGCGACTAGAGACTTGCAACTTACAACTAGAGACCATATTGTAGACTAGGCTTTAAGCGCGTAGAAAAAGGAGTTATGAAAAGGACTCATGCCAGCCTACAAAATGCCACAAGATTTGCGGCGTACACTTCATTACATCGGGAAAGAAAAGATACGACGATAAACTGCCAAGGTCCGTCGTCTTGCTGGCTTGCACATTGCACCACTTCAGCGTTTCATAAGGGTACATCGCACCATCCAAGTTGATTCAAGCACTGGAGAGCCATTCCACTGGAGAATGACATCAGAATGACTGAAGAAACCAAAAATTACAAACACCTGAATAATACCATAGTGATGATAAATATTATTTTGTTTCTATGTCACTGGCGACGGGCGCGCTTTTGTTGTGTTGACATTATAAATAAAGTTGACATGAGAAAATCTGGTGCATTTTAGTTTGGGACTCAATCCCCCCAGATATCTCCACTTCAACATATCGTCAAAAGATGACAGAGGAATTTCGAATAAGGTCAATAGTTATCTAAGCCATAGCTAACTTCTAACCCATGGCTACTATTCAAACTGTTGCTCAGTGATCGCGTAATTGTTGGTTAGTTATCCCCATACTGTCCCTCAAGTCGCCCGCAGTTGGTATCCCTGATGACAGATGTAACATCAAATTTTGTCAAATTGCGAACGTTTGACAGTTTGAAAAGTCGCCAAACAAGGTCTGACTGGCCACTTGTCTAGCTGACTCTTTGGGAAATCGATATCGCTTCAAAAATTGTTGGTCATTAAAATAATAAAAACTGTTTAATACTTTGGCGATAGATACGACGTCGCCGTCGAACTTGCGGAATTTTTAATCCCTCCCCCCCCCCCTCCCCGCGATTTTGAGGTAGACGCAAATTCACTAGCTCCAAAAATTCTTCATGGTCTGTCAGTTCATGTTGCATTTTCACTTTTTGTTCATTATCTTCAAATCAACGAGAGCCTTATACATCAATCAGAAATTGTGAAAACACGTCGATACATTTTGCACAACATAAGTTAAATAACTCAATTTAAGGCTAACCTGGATTTAAACCATGCGACCTCGACGGTTTAGCTATTCTTCTTTTTAAACTACGGTTGAAAATCAACTTTGGACTGAACAACTCAGTTCAAGCAGTTGAACCCTAGTTAACCTCAACTTAAGTTTGGTTTAACCACGAACTGAACAACCGGCATTTTAATAGGGTAAATGACGAGGTAAACGAAGCTTTAATTCTCAAGTGCAGCTCAGCTCCTTGACACATTTTTCGAAAATGTCACTGCCTTTCTAGAGGAAATTGAGCTTATGTTCTTTGGGCGCAAGCTTTTGAGGCAAGATACTCGATACTAACGAGGGGCACGATCGAGGACACGATATTCTGAGCACACTTTCCAGTTCAACGTGGTATTGAACACTTGGTCTGATAAGTGGAGACTGTTCAATTGGACGTTATCTGGATGGCAAGGTAATTTTCGCCCGAAAGAGTGTCTTATACCAATTCCTCGTTATGCCATTTGTACGCTGCACTGCACCGGCCTCCTTTGAACGTCTCACTGATTTTGTATGAGGATTGACGAAGACGAAGGCGCATTTGCTCATCTTATCTAAATGACGTGATAGCGATAGATCAGACATTCGAAGAAATCTGGAAGATCTTCAACTACATATTTGGAAAAGTAGGTCAAGTTCTTGGAATGAAATATGTGTGGTTTCTACCAAAGAAACAGGCACTGATCCGGAGAGATTCGGTGCTGTCCCAGCTGAATACGGCCGAGAGATCAGCATTCATTGGATACGTCAATGTCCCGCAGAAGAATCAGAGAGAAGTTTATGTTTATGCAAAGCCATTGCCAAATCCTTTACATACAAGACGGCAAACAGCGACCCAAAATAGTTATTTACGTGGTAAGCTTTGGTAAATTATTAATGTTTACGGGCGTGCTGATGGAACTTGTACATAATCCAATGAGCCCAGCAAATTATTAATTGCAAGCGTGCTGTGTACAGGCTTTTATTTTAACCCTGACAAAGTGTCTTCTTATCAATTTCTTATATTTTTAGAAATGTCAAGTTGGCAGTTTCAGTTGCCATGTTGAAAATTTGATATAGACAGGGCGGTATACAGGGGTAATTCAAAAGTGTCCAGCCACCTTGAAGCTGCGTAATATGGAGATGTAGTAGAGTACTGGAAAATAGTAAAAAAAATCTATCTCTTTTAATATAATTTTGAAGCTATGAAGGAACAGAAGTTGGTCCTTCGATCGCTTCTATTTTCGTTGTTTCAAAAGATTTTAGCAAACTGGTTATGGAAGAATAATAAGTACAAAAAATCAACCTCTGATGAAGCTGTATTAAATTTCTGTTTTCTATACAGGGTGAGTTACAAACTACAAAAATTCAGTTTTCCTTGAAAAAAAAACAGAAGCAAAAGAATTCTATTGGGACGAATTGTGTTTTATTGTGCTCCACATAAATTATGAGACCATTGTGACTGTTTACAGGCACTTTCAAGAAAAATTAATTTACAGGATTCATGACTCACCCTGTATACAAAATAGAAATTCATTACACATTCAGAGGTCAATTTTTTATACTAATAATTGTTTTTCCATAAACAGTTTATTAAAATTTTTTGAAACAACGAAAATAGAAGCGATCGAAGGACCAACTTTTGCCCCTTCATAACTTCAAAATTAAAAAGATTTAAAAAAATTGACAATTTTCCAGCACTCTACCACATCTTCATATTACGCAGCTTCAAGGTGGCTGGACACTTTTGAATCACCCTGTCGTACGACTCAAAGCCAGACGTTGTCGTTGACGCTTTTTTTGATGAGACCCGTGAAATTGTACATAGTGCGGGCGCTAAGAGCCAAAATCGGAATGAACCTTGCAAATGGTGATGAAAGCATGAAATTTGGTACACATACTCAGAATGTGCACCTCTTTCAGATAAGAGGTGGAGCCACGCCAAATTTTCACTGGAAGGGGGCTCGGGGGGCTCCTGAAAGTTGAAGGTGCTAGGACTCCCACTAAACGGCTGATCAGTTTGTTTTGACAATTAAAAAGGAAACTTATGGATATATTGTAAACATTGACGGCGTTTATCGTATTGTCCCAGCAATTTTTCATTGTGAAAAAAAAATAAGTTCTTCGGCAGAACACACAAATTGGTTTTATTTTATTTTCACCTACAAAGAATTAATAAGAAGATGTGCAACACGTTGATTCCCACAAATTCGTATCCTCTGAATTCGTTTGTGGAGTCAAAATTTTGATGGTGTATCTTCTTGAAGAAGGGCATTCCCAAGAGTAAGCTATTTTCAACACTAAGTTCAAACAGAATTTTTTCAATGTTTTGAATCGAAATTACTGAATTCCTTCCAGCAATGCACACCCTGAACCCTTCTTTGGAAGTACCGCGTGCGATTGAACGTGGACTAAGTCCTGAAACACTATCAGAATTTTTCTCCTGTGATGCTACTATCCACTCTCGACCGGGGCAATTAGGTTCCTACACAGCATGCGCGGAGTGTATATACGATGCAGGGTATTTTCTCGGTTCAGTCAAATTTTTTATGATTGAAATTGTGTCATAATATTGAAATAACGTCTATACACTCCGCGCATGCTGTGTAGGAACCTAATTGCCCCGGTCGAGAGTGGATAGTAGCATCACAGGAGAAAAATTCTGATAGTGTTTCAGGACTTAGTCCACGTTCAATCGCACGCGGTACTTCCAAAAAAGGGTTCAGGGTATGCATTGCTGGAAGGAATTCAGTAATTTCGATTCAGAACATTGAAAACATTCTGTTTGAACTTAGTGTTGAAAATAGCTTACTCTTTGGAATGCCTCTCTTCAAGAAGATACACCATCAAAATTTTGACTGCACAAACGAATTCAGAAGATACGAATTTGTGGGAATCAACGTGTTGCACATCTCCTTATTAATTCTTTGTAGGTAAAAATAAAATAAAACCAATTTGTGTGTTCTGCCGAAGAACTTATTTTTTTTCATCATGAAAAATTCCCGGGAGTAGGCGATAAACGTCGTCAATTTTTACGATATATTCATGAGTTTCCTTTTTAATTGATAAAACGAACTGATAAGCGGTTTGGTGGGAGCCCTAGGACCTTCAACTTTCAGGAGCCCCCCGAGCCCCCTTCCGGTGAAAATTCGGCGTGGCTCCACCTCTTGTCTAAGAGAGGTGCTCATTCTGAGTATGTGTACCGAATTTCATGCTTTCATCACCATTTGCAAGGTTCATTCACCTAGTGCCCCCACTAACAGGTCTGTTCGATGAGTCTGTGAAATACTAGATGTCTATATTTGTAAACAATTATTTACTTAGTTGCCAATATTGCTATAAACGCCTGTAAAGTGTCATTTACATAGAGGGAGGGGGAGGAGGGGGAGATAAACATGCTTTTAGGTGGGTACCTGAATCGGGAATCCGCGATTCGGATTTGGAACAGTTGATGGTGAGAGATGTCTGATCAGTTGAACTCCTAGGTTTAAACTTGTTAGTAAAGTAGCAGTGGGGCTTTGCCTCGAGTTTTCCCTCGGTTTTGTTAGGAGATTATGGCTAATGGGTCGCAAAATTGAGCAACTCGTTGCGTTCACAGTGGAAGCAAACAAATAAACAAGGCAAGAGTTCGCAAAGGAGGATATAAGTACACATCACATGCGTTGGGAAAACTTTGAAATGGAAAGGCGGCCAGGCAATTTGGATGGATAGCTCCGGAAATCTCACAACCTAGCGGCGGAAATGAATAAGCTAAGCCAACCACTCCATTTGTCGGCGCAAAAATTGTAACAAAGACGAACACACTTGTAAGATTCAGCTTCACCAGCAGTAACAGCACTTTTTCTCGAATTTCTCTGATTTCGATAAGAGATATATACCTCTGATTCTAGTTAAAGCTCGAACAAGAAATCTCTATAGCCAGGTGCTAATGGAATGTCGGTTTTTAAAAGACACCGCACACTCGAAAAAAAATTGGAAGAGCGTTGCTAAACCATAATTGCCCCACACCATCACCTTGCCTGCCTCTGCTGCGCCAGTTTCTAATTCGCATTATTGTTTCACAACACTATTCTATAGGTACTGTGTGTAAGTGTGTTTGAATTATGATAATGCAGACACCTGATTATTAATTAATGTACGAAAATAATTAGTATAATGGGAGCTCTTAAAACACTTAAAATATGCAAGGATAATGAACGCACGCTCATCAAAAACCTGTTAAATTCCGACAGTTCAACAATAAACTGAAATTTGCATTTTTTTAGAAATCTCCTTGTGTGCGATCACAGTCTGGGAGATGCCAAATCACTTTTGATTAGATAATTGACGGTTTGTACCTGTATGTGTGCTGAAAAGGTACGTGTATACAAATAAGAGTAAGAGTTTCCAGAGAATGCTCCCGACAGCACACGCGATCTTCAAGAAAATGCAACGTTCCTCATTATTATGCAGCGATTATTGCAGGCATAATAATTATGTTATGCGTTATTATAAAAATATGTAACAATTATTATTGTTTATCGACCTGCCGCGGATTGAACAATAATCGAAAGTTTAATCAAGAGCACAATGTAGATGCCTACGTAAAGTATCTAACTGTACAAAGTGTCATCGAAAAAGAGGGGTTATACTCTGTGGTTATACTTACAAAGCGAGTTTCATATAACAAAATTAAGAGCTGGATGATAGGGAGTTTAAATAAAAGTGAGTGTCAAAAACTAACCCACCACGAGACTCACCATTTATTTTAGGTTTAGTTGGGCGAGATTTGAAAGACCGACATCCACAATGTTCGTATCGTATAATTTTCGTTCGTACAATCTCCAACGTACGACGGACGTATTTTCGAATGTCCTAGGGCGATACTCCAGAAGATCGTAGAGCAACATCCTAGATGATCGCAAGCCAATATTTTCGGGGATCACAAGAACCGTAGGGCGATATCTTTGATGCTGGCAGTAGGCAGGGCAAATATCCTAGAATCGCAAAGCGACAACTTCCGAGATTCCCGAGAAGAACTCCGAGAATCGCAGAGCATTGGTGAAAATCGTAGGGCGACATCTCCAATATTGAGTTGAAGGTAGAGCATGAATATTCGAAAATCTTCGACCGATATTCAAAAGAATTTACCTATAGAGTAATATCCACGATGATCGTAGATCAATGATCGTTCAGCGAGATCTAGAATGTTCGTAGAGTAACTTATCCGATATTGGTAAATGCCCGGGTTAATGAATAGGTGCCTCTCAGGATAATGCAAAAATTGATGTATTTCAAATAATCCTAGCGAGCATCCTGGTGCGATATTCCCTAATATGTATAGTGAAACAATATAGTGATGATCGCAACATGATATTTCAGAGTCGAAGTGACATCTCGGATTTTCACTTGGCGGATCTAGCGTGGAATACCTGAAGCACGTTCAGCAATATTTGAAGCAATATCTTCGCGAACGAAGATATCTTTCTGGTTCATGGTTCATAAGGCGACATCTCGGAGGGGTGCAGCTCGAAATTCAGAGTTAAATTGAGAGTCCCAGGGGGTTGTTTTGGATGTTTATAGAGTAAGTACTCGAAAATCGTAGAGGACTGTGGAGCAATATTCACGAAGATCGCAATGAAAATAATCGAAAATCGTAGAGCGATTTCCGAGGCGATTTCCAACAGAATGGTAGAAAGATAGTTACCAAGACCTTCGCCAAGATCATAAAACAACAACTCCTAATGCCCAGGAGATTTTTTTATGATCGTTTTCGTTATGTAACAGAGGATTGCAGATAAAAATTTGCGAGTTTCAAAAAAGTGACATCTTTGAGGATGGCGATAGCGGGGTAGTATTTTCGAGAAGCGTGAAGCGATATTTCCGATATTTATAGAGCAAATCTCCGAGAATCACAAGGCGATGATATTTCCGAACACCGTAAATCGGCATCAACTTCGGGAATCGTAGAGCAATAACTTTATATTTCCAAGAATCGTAAAGTGAAATAATAATATGTAATAGTTGTTATAATTCTAATAAAGGGCTTTTGTTCCATATCACTGTTGAGAGGCGAGGTCTAGCAGATTGCTATTCAACTCAACCTTCTCAACACGTTTAGGTACAAGTAAATATAACAAATTAAAATAAAAACTCCGAACCTGAAACTATTCACAAATATAAATGAAGTTTCATGAAGAATGAAAAGAAAACACTAGGTTGTGTCGAAGGTGAATAAGAAAATGAAATGAACTATCCTTCTAAATTCTACCCGATTTTAGAAACTTGAAAAGACTTGTCTGTCTTAAACGACGCGATGGCCGCCGACTGCAACAGCTCCAAGGGAAGTGAATTGTAAAGTTTGACAGAGTTGAAGGTGAATGGTCTTCGAAATAAAAACGTATGATAGTGAGGCATTGTCAATTTGTTGGACGATCTTATATTTATAGAATGTACGTCAGATCTCATTACGAGTCTTTCCATTAATCCAGTACTGCAGCAGTCATGTAGAAATCATAGTGTCACCGAGGATATATCCACGTCGTATCCACGGTTCGTTCTTCGAGGGCGACTCCAAGAATTGCAGAGAAAAATTTACGAGAATCATCATATCTGATACTCACAGATGAGCTCACAAAGCAAATCGAGAAGCAACAATACGATACGATATACGATCTTCGATAGTGCAGATTTTTCTTTGAGAACCCCACTCAGTATTCAGGCGGCGCTAAGGAGGTACTGCCAGTGACTACACGGATACCCGCCCACCACCAAAAAGTAGACCATTGACAAGTTTGATAAGAGAAACAATAGAATGCGAACATCGTCTCGACTGGAGGCTGACGGACTGCGTCTGTGCCCTGTCCTGGGGACATCTTCTAGGAGGATAAGTACCCCAAGCCGAGCCCCAAGCTCTAAAATGCAAATAAACTGCTTGACAATTGA
This sequence comes from Anaspis maculata, assembly GCA_949128115.1. NCBI lineage: Eukaryota > Metazoa > Arthropoda > Insecta > Coleoptera > Scraptiidae > Anaspis > Anaspis maculata. Next base: position 25,885,973 of record OX421967.1, read on the forward strand.
ACTGCAACACCTAAAAATTAGGTGCGTTTTCAAATTGAGATAGCTTAAAAAATATCTGACGGATTCCAGAAATTCAGGCATGTGAGGAAAGATCATTTCTTTGACAATCGAGTGCTGGTATTGATGATGAGTTTGATTGCACAATTTGTCATATACAGGGTGCCAACGGAGAGCGTGCAGATGTGGGCAATCTTGCACCTTGTCCAACTTTCGAAAAAAAAGTCCGAGATTTTTTCTATCGCGTGCTTTTGAAAGGTTGAATCATTATGCCGAAACGGTTTTGGAATTTTGACCCTTACTTCTTTTTTTTCAGAAAATTGTGCTCAATTTTCTGAAATATGCACTTTCTGATTAAGAAAAAGAAATAGAGACATTGTTTGTTTTCAAACGGCGTCCATATTGAATTTACTCACGAAGATTTTCATTTGAGCCTCCACATCTCCTAGAAACTACCCTTTTTGGGACACCGTCTCACAACAAGATATGCAATGCTTCATTTGAAAGGCCTAAGAAAAGTACTCATCAATAATTGGATTGAAATAAGTATACTAGGATGACATCACACGTACAGCTTCCTAAAAACCACCCCTTGACTTCAAGGGACAGGGTTGGTATGATAAGACATGCAATAGATGAAAATTCCAAAAAAACGTCTTCTTCAACTGTTCCACTGAAAAAGTGATGCTACACGATGACCCTTTACGTAGGTCATCCCAACAGTAGCTAACCTCTCGAAAAAAGAACTACCCTTTAAAAAACCAGTACTTCCGCAATACCTTCCTCATTTGTTAGGATTTTTAAAAAATCTGTCGCAATAGTTTGCCGCTACGATGATTTCATCCACATATCTACCCGAAACTACCCCTTCAACTATCCCTCCAATATCGCATAGCCTCTACCTTGATGCGTTATTTACGAGTTGAAAGAACTTTTGCCTACTAACCGTTTCATTGAAATGATGGTGTTTTCTACGATAATAGTACAAAACCTTCCCTGAAACTACCCCTAAAAATCGCCCCTTTAGTGAAAGGTATGCAATACCTCATTTGGAAGCTCAGAGAAGGTGAGATTGAATAAAATCAAAATGATTTCGCGATGACCTTACACGCATCAAGGTAAAGGCTATGCGATATTGGAGGGGTAGTTGAAGGGGTAGTTTCGGGTAGATATGTGAATGAAATTTTCGTAGCGGCAAACTATTGCGACAGATTTTGAAAAAATTCCAACAAATGAGGTTTTGCGAAATAATGTACTGGTTTTTTAAAAGGTAGTTCTTTTTCCGAGGGGTAGCTACTGTTGGAATGACCTACGCAGAGGGTCATCGTGTAGCATCACTTCTTTAGTGGAACAGTTGAAAAAGACGTTTTTTGGAATTTTCATGTACATATTGCATGTCTTATCATACCAACCCTGTCCCTTGAAGTCAAGGGGTGGTTTTTAGGGAGCTGTACGTGTGGGGTTATCGCAGTATCTTTATTTCAATCCAATTATTGACGAGTAATCACCTTATGCCTTTTAAATGAAGCATTGCACATCTTGTTGTGAGACGGTGTCCCAAAAGGGGTAGTTTCTAGGGGATGTGGAGGCTAAAATAAAAATCTTCGTAAGCAAATTTAATATGGACGCCGTTTGAAAACAAATAATCACTCTATTTCTTTTTCTTAATCAGAAAGTGCATATTTCAAAAAATTGAGCACAATTTTTTTGAAAAAAAAGGTAGGGTCTAAATTCTAAAACCGTTTCGGCATAATGATTCAACCTTTCAAAAGCAGGCGATAGAAAAAATCTCGGATTTTTTTTTCGAAAGTTGCACAAGGTGCAAGATTGCCCATATCTGCACGCTCTCCGTTGGCACCCTGTATATGACAAATTGTGCAATCAAACTTATCATCAATACCAGCACTCGATAGTCAAAGTAATGACCTTTCCTCACATGCCCGAATTTCTGAAATCCGTCAAATATTTTTCGAGCTATCTCAATTTGAAAACGCACCTAATTTTCAGGTGTTGCAGTTCAATTGTCAAGCAGTTTACTTCAAGAATCGACGCCGGACTCTCTCGATAGCGGAAACATGCACCGAATATAAAGGACTCCAAATGATAGAGGCATATTTAAGACGTGGCCTAACAAATGTTGAATAAAGGAGACAGGAGGCGGTTTGAAGATTCGCAAAGGGCTTGATATTTCTCAAGGTAAAACATAGACTCTTAGAGCCAACAGCAGTCAAACCAGAAATATGCGGAACAAAAGTAAGCTGAGAGTCAAAGCGAACCCCCAGGGGCCCTATTTTCGAGACACATGTGATCTGTTCACATGTTAAGTAGCTAGGCAACTAGGGCTGTGATTGGCTGTCACCTAGGCAGCCTGAGGAGTTGTTCCCAGGTTCCGAAAATAGGACCCCTGGTCACCAACATCGTCCACCCTTGGCACCAAAACTTCACCAATAGCGTAGTCAAACTGTACCTATTACATTTTTGGCTCTACAATATGAAACAATCGAGCATTTACTGGGATTGAGGGGTAGATGATTCCTCTGACACCATCTCCTAACCCTGTCCAAATCAGCCTGAAGTCCCTCGCAGTCAGCCACAGTACCTATCTCACTGCACAACTTTAGGCTCGACTTTAGGTCGTCAGCGTACATCAAAAATCCATCCCCACCACAGTCACCCCTATCATCCACATACATATATGTTAAAAAACAATGGCTCAAGCTTATTCCCCTGTGGCATACCAGAAGTCTGAGCAAACATGCGAGATGCGAGAACGAAAACCATTGCACTGCACATACTGAAACCTACCTGTGAAGAACGACTGTATTAGAGCCAGGAACTTAGAAGACAGACGAAAAAATCCGTGGAGGCAACATCCACCTGCGCTCTCCTATCCAACCTCTCAGATAAGAACTAGGTGATCTCCATAAGGTTAATTACGGTGGACCGTAGTGGTATGAAACTATGTTCCCTGTCGGACAGTATAGGACCTATATGACACAAAATCCTACGGTGCATGAGGATCTCAAACATCTTACTGAAATTACATCCTATGGCAATGGGTCTACAGTTTTCAACAGCATTCCTTGTACCCTTCTTGAAAACCGAACACACTCGAGTCTCCTTCCAACAAGTGTTTTTTTTTTTAGTTTCTCAAGTTCCAAGTTCCTCCTCAACTTCAGGATTTCACACATTCTATAAATAAGACTTTGCTCCTGTTGAATGTGCTTCAAATAATAAATAAATAAATAAATAAATAAATAAATAAATAAATGAACAAGTTCCTAATAGGATCGCAGGCTCGATCGTCGGGTGAATTTTCGAGGAGTGTAAAGCTGAATTCATGATTCGCGATTTCTCGTGGAGAAGTTAGGCCATTTTTTACTTGCCTATCACGTCCAGTCAGTTGACGTGATTTAGAGGTGTTCGTCATTTCGTGCTGGTCCAGACAAGAATAAATCGCAAACCAAACTTCACATGCCAATCAATTCAAATTGTGACAGCTAGCTGTTTTCCGTTTGGAGGCCGAAGCTGGGGGCGGCAACAAATCAACAGTACCTAACCTTTCCCTCTTCATTTTTTGTCAGCTATCCATCAGCGAAAGAATTAGATAGCTATGTCTTCGGGTGTCGTTTGTAAGTGGTTGATGCGGGTCGTTTTTTCCATCTGGGGGGCGACAAATGAAAAAGAGCGCAGCCCCCAATTTTGAGTCAGCTATCAATCAGCGAAAGAATTAGATTTCTGTCTTCTGGTTTGGGAAGGGTTATTGCTTTTTGTGTTATTTGAGGGCGGCGGGCCGGCGACAAATCGAAAGAAAGCTATTCCTTTTCATTTCTAGTCAGCTATCCATCAGCAAAACACGAGGCAAAACAATTAGATGGCTAGGTCTTTGAGTTTCTGAGTTGTTTCTAGTTTTTTTCGTTTGAAAGCTGAAGGCAGTGACAAACAAAAAGCCTTTCCCTCCTCATCTTTAGTCAGCTACGAGGTCAGCTATCATCAGCAAAATTGGATTGCTATGTCTTTGGGACTATGAGGAGTTGCTTTTTAATTTTCAGCTACTTGCGGCGATTTATTTATGCCGGCGGCGCATGTTGAAGAAGAAATTTGACCTAGACTTACCCTGGAGGTATCAGCTATGTACTATCGAAAGAATCTGAATACAGGAGCGTCAGGTCTGGGAGAAATTGCAATATCATTATTACTTATTTCAAGTTGATCGGAGGCGGTTTTCTCTATGTTGAAGGCGTAGTATGAAAATTCAATATGGCCTGGACCGAGGCCTAGACCCTCGCCTAGACGGGTCTTGGAAGTGGCACTAGTGGCAGCTCGAGTGGCAGTCATTATCAGCGAAAAATTATCAAGATAAAGCGTCTGGTTTGAGCTCGGCTTTGAGAGGAGATCCAATTACGCACACTACCGGGCGGACGGACGGGAAAAGCGGCTGCAATAGCGATTTTCACAAGTGAGAAAATGCGCTAAAAACATCTTGAAGCGTTATATTCAGGAGGATGCAGGGCGATATCTACGAAGATCCTAGCTGCAAGTAGAATAAGGCGACATGTACCTAATCGAGTATCGCGTAACAAATTTTGCGAGAATTGTAGAACGTAGGACCTTTACCCTTAACATTATAGACTTTTAGCAGGTTCAGTAAAACGTTCCTCAAAAAATCTTAATCTCTCGAGCATAACACATGGTGTTTCAATCAAGGTTTCAATGAAAACGAGCCACCCCACCCGCCTGAATGAATCTTTGCCAGCCGTGAAAATCAGTCTTGAAAAATCATTCCCTCAAGCGTGGGTAGCTATAGTAGCTACTACCCTTAATTTTCATTTAATTACTTATTTTTTTATAATTTTTTGTGATAGGTAGTTGTGAAGAGAATTGGAAGACCTTTAAAATGAGGCATCAGTCGACCCCTATTCCCATTTAAAAAATTAAGGGTAGTAGCTACCACACTTGAGGGGATGATAATGCAATATTGAATTTCACATCAAAAGATGTCATTCTCGCTCCCTCGAAGCAAAAATCGACGGGTCTGGGTAAATTTTCTCAATTTCAGCTGGCGAAGTTTCATTCGGGGTGGCTCGTTGTTTCAAAATAAAATTCTGTTATAAAATCTCGGGCGGCCACTAAATTTGACATGAGTTGAAAATAGTGCTTTTGGCAAGCCAAATCGACCTCAACACACAGGTGATCATCAGTTTTGAAACGATTGATGGTAATCTTTGATGGTAAACTACTAAACTCGACTTGGCTTACCAAAAGCAATATCTCCAATTCAAATGCCAAACTTTGCGGCCGCCTAGATGCACAATATCTTAAAATAATGTAGTAGGTATAGTGCGTTCAACCCTAGTGTGATTCTAGCTGATGGCTAGCTGGGAGTTTGCCACGCAACGCATTTGGAAAGAAGAAATTCGGGAAATCATAGCTCACTAGAATCTCACTGGGGTTAAACGTAGTATACCTATGCCTACGACCCACAACGATGCGATGCAAGAATCGTAGAGTAATATATGCCCGAAGATCGTAGCAGAGCTATCTTCGGTGATATTTTATTTGAGGATCCCTCGAAAAATAAGAAAAGGACAACTAGGAAGAGAACTATAAAGAGGAGGGGGACACTCTTCCCTCTTCTCTTCCCGATTGTGTATTAGTACGTCGATAGCAGGAAAAATTTTAGCAAAAAAAAATCACTGAGCAGGTACCTAACAGGAACTTTATTATCCGCAGGTATGACTAATCTATGTGCATTATTAATAATAAATGTTAGAATCGATAATCGTGACATCATAGTCGGCTGGGTGTTATTTACTTTCCTGACGTAATTTTTTCAAGTGTGCCAAAACAATACCAAACATGTCTTTTGTTTCATTTTTTTTTCTACCCAATTTGACATTCCATCAGCAACAGTCATTTTGTCTTATCAGCATTTGTTTACGCTTGGGATTTCATGATTCCAAGAATGAGAAACAGTATACGCTCTTATTTGTTGCTTCTTGCTTCTACCTTCGTGCTTCTGCGATCTCGTTGAGAAAATTCAACGACACTACCTGAAGATTTCATAAACAAAACGTGACAATAAACGCCGCTAAAGCAAAACTACAGGTATCGTCACTTCTCAAGATCACAGCGGGCCTCGACTCAATAAAACCCGAAAATGTGCCGTTATTTACCGGGTCCAAGAATTTAATTTTTACGATTATTGTTCATTATTTTGTTATCAATCTGCTTACAGGTATAAATGCAGCGAAAACTCACGTTTGATTCATTCACTAACTTATGCGGTAATCCTGGTAATCCCCCGGGTAAAAACAAACGAAGAACGAGACAACACACAAAAAACAAATCGAGTAAGTAATCAAGGAGCACGACAACTGAACACCTGACGATCGCGGTACCGCTGTTGAGCTTGACATGCACGCACGGGTACCACGGCAACGGGCGGGCGACTGACCGACCGTTTTCTGCATTCATTTGTTTTCGAAGGCGCCCGCGATATTGCCTACCTGAAGCTGAAATAGTTGCGGCTGCGCCGCGCATTGATTCCAGTGGCCGTTGGAATCGATTGTTTATTTACCAGAAAAATGTAAAAAAAATCAAGTTGGCATGGCAACGGGTAAACAAAACAACATTGGAGATTGGGACGACTGATGTGATAATTCCTGCTGAAGAGATCAAGAGAAGAGAATGGATGGTGGCAGGATGGCGAATCCGCAGGATCAACTGGACATGGATCAGATGGCCGAAGCGGAGCTGGCGCGGCTTAATCGTCAGGTAATTTTTTCAAGTTTCAATTTTTTGTTATTTTTTAAAACGGGCTGTAATAGTTAGTCGATGCCTTGAGCCTTTAATAAGCTGCCAGAACAACGGTCGAATCATATTGTTACGATATCTCGCGTACGGGTTCGAATATAATTGAGACGATCGTTTTAAAACACACACTGTTTATTTCTGCGTACTACAATAACTACACGCCAACAATTATCTACTTGGAATATCGCTGTGATTATCGCTCGCTTATCCACTCACTTATCCGCTCGCTATCTCTTCCAATTCAATACTGCCTGAGCTGCTGGCTGATGCCTTATATAAAGCCTCCGAATAGTGTTCCCGAATTTTCTGTCTACTTCCAGCAAATTCCATGGTGGTCCGGCATATGCGGTTTCTAGACCATTCCTGAATAATCACACACATCACCCGTATAATTCTGCCGGACTCTAGAACGGCGCCTCCGCCAAAATGGACAGATGTTTCTCGATCGAACATTGAAGTCTCTCCCAATGCCAAGCCATTGCATATACTTTTGGAATGCACCAGATCGCTCCATACTTCTTCACTGGGATCTAATGGATGGAAGAATACAGAAATATCGAGTATTCACCAATATGTACGGGATCGCCGCTCGTAACACTGCCCCCCTCTTAAGCCTGTTCGTCCCGAATAGGCTCATCGTTACTCCCGGAGTAACGTGCAAGGCGATCAAGGTGGACAACTTTCATCTTGGCTCTCGGGGCTCGCTGGATTCTGTACACGACGTCATTGATCCTCTTGACTACCGTGTACGGTCCTTCCCACGACGGATGCAACTTTGGAGACCTTCCCTTCTTGCGTTGAGGATTGTACAGCCAGACCAGGTCACCTGCTTGAAATTCCGTGGAGTTCGCCTTAAGTCCAAACGGGTTTTAAACTCTCCTCGGCTGCGAGTTCTTGGTCCTTTGCTGACCGCACAAACCTCGCGCTGGGCGACACCATGTTTCCACGTCGTTCCTGTAGTTCACCCAGTAGAACCGCTGGCGCACCTTGGCCAACGTCTTGTTCACCCCAAGGTGCCCTCCAGTGACGCCATCGTGCATCTCCTTCAGGACCTCTTTCACTCCCTTCTTAGAAAGCACCAATTGAACCATCTCCTTCTTCCCATCAGGACTCTCCCAGACTCTCTTCAGCAACCCGTTCTCTATTCTCGGAGAATTCCACTGAGCCCAAAGAGCCTTGAATTCGGGCCCTTCACCAGATATCTCGGCCCATTCCGGTCTGTCCTGGCCAAGTTCTTTCCTATCAGCAAGCGTACCGATAGCTGGGTCCCCACGCTGCTCCTTCTTGAGCTCAGCCGTAGTCCAATTTCTTGGGGTTTCAACGACAAGTGCTTTAACCTTGACGTTTCCACTCTGCTGGTTCATCCTCTTGTCGTGCCTGCAGTCCTCGTTCCGTGGTCTTCGAGAAAGACCATCCGTGTTGCCATTACCATGACTCCTTCCAGGACGATGTTGACTCCCTCGATCAGCAGCTCCCCGTTCCAGCCTGGAACGGTCTGCTGAACGGTACTGTTGCCAGCAGTCATGCTGCAGATGGCCATTATTTCCACAATTGAAGCAACGCGGTCTTCCTCCTGTGCGATTGTTTTCTCCCGATTGATGGCCTCCTCGTTCAGCAGCTCCCCGTTTCAGAATGAAACGGTCTGCTGAAGCGTATCGTCGTCTGCAGTCGCGTTGCAGATGCCCGTCCTTTCCACATTCAAAGCAACGTGGTCTTCCTCCTGTACGATTGCTTTCTCTCGGTTGGTGACTTTCTCGATCAGCAGTTCCCCGTTCCGCTATGAAACGGTCTGCTGAACTCGACCATTGCCTGCAGTCCCGACGAAGATGTCCCGGTCTTCTACAGCCGAAGCAACGCGGTCTTCCTCCAGCTCTTGGCTCGCCTTGGGGTCTGTTCCGAGACATGGCGCTGAGAAGTTCCTCAAACATCTCCTTCACCGATTTCTCGGAAGCATGTGATGCTCCGGATTCGTCAAAATTCACCTCTCTAAGACGATGAGGGCGCGAAGCATCTCTGGCTGCCTCGATTCGAATAGCTTGGATGAGTGCGTCGCTGATGTTGGCTGGGTTGCTGATAATGACCATCTGACGCAGATCTGGATCTCTTAGTCCGCCCACGAAGGTTTCTTTTGCGATGTCTTCCAAAACATCCGCTGGATGCGCTGGATAAGCCAGGTGAACCAGCCTCAGGACTTCGGATTCGAATTCCTGGAAGCTTTCTCTGCTCTTTTGTGTCCTAGCCTTCAGCTGGGTTTGATGGATCTGCCGCACATGATTGTCCCCATACCGAAGCTCTAGGACCCTCGTCAGCTTGGCAAAGTCCTTCTGCTCACTCTGAGGATTCGTCTGAAGCAGCTCCAATGCTGGGCCTCTGAGAGCCAGGACTAGAGCTGTGGCTCTCTCATCGTCGCTCCATCCGTTTCTTATTTCCAACAGGTAGGTAAGTACGATTGCGCGCAAAAAAAAACTGAGACAGTGGAAGTACTTTGTTTTTGGACCTTTATTTGTGTAATGGTGAGGTATGCATGCATGTTGCATGCACATTAGTGTGATCAATCAACATGGCTGAATGCATCTACCTCACGCAACTATAAAAGTCGGGAAACAGATCTCAAAGTATTTTCAGTGTCTCGGTTTTTTTTTTGGGGGGGGGGGGCGCGATCGTACACTCAAAATAGGAAAAAATAGGAACAAATAAAATACATGACCGCATAGATCATTGTATCCTTCTCCATAAATTGAAAAGATATGGTTTCTCGGAACCCACGTTGACATTTTTCAGTCCTTCCTCTATGACACAAAATCCTACGTGCAGCTCTTGGAACACAGGTCTGTGAGCTTCACTCCTAACTTGGGTGTAGCTCAGGGCTCAAACATGAAACCTTCATTGCTTTTGATCTTTATCAATGATATTGTTGATAATTTAAAATGTCCAAATCTACTTTTTGCCGACGATATGGAAATCTATCGCTGTTTGTCAACTAACGATTGCGTCTACCAGGTGTTTTTTCATTGGAGATCTTGGTGTCATATTTAATGAGTCACTACTGCATACATATACATTGATAGACACATCGAGAGATGTCCAGCATTTGCCTTAGCGATGTCTGATTTTGGGTGGTTTGAATAAAAATTTAGCACAAGCTTCTACATACCTACTTCGATTTTAGAGGAGTTGCTAAGCAAGTTTTTTCCAGCAACTCCTCAAAAATTGAATCAAAAGCTTTTGCCAACCTTTAATTCACACCACTCTTTATCTACAGAAACTGTAAATTTGTTCGTGATGTCCCAGGGTTGATGATGTTATACTCGTCTTTGGTGCGCAGTAGGCTGGAGTATGGGGCACTAATATGGCGTCCCATTCATGCTTCAAGTAGTAAATCGATTGAGGCCGTCCAAAGACGATTCTTGAAACTCGCAACATTCAAAAAGGATGGAGTTTACCCAGAGAGAGGTCACGATCATGATTATCTATTGAGTGAATTCAATGTTGACTCTCTGGATAGGCGCAGATCGAAAATTGCGATAACATTTCTTGTGCGTCTCCGTCGAGGAGACATAGATTTCATGTCAATATTTGAGGTTCCTCATACCTCTCTCTATCTCATTGGGTTTGTATATTTGGTTTCAGTACAGAATCATGGAAGGCGAACGCAAGGCCTTTCTGGACGAAACCACCAACAAGTTGGCTAAACAACGGAAGCTCATCGCCACCTTGAGAAAGGAACGCGATGGTTTGCTCACCGACATCAAAGTCGCCACTTGTCAGAACCAGAAGCGAAAAGACACTCAAGCGACGAAAACTGCCGAAAAACTGCTCGCCAAGTACGATGCAGCGGTTGCTCAGCTTCATCACGAGAAAGATCGCTTGGAAGAAATCGATGAGCAAATCAAAAAGGTCCGATTCTGTCTTGTTAGATCAGGTTTTAATTTAAAGTACTTAACAAAATAAGTGTCACCCTGCAAAATTTGACCTAACTTTGAACCTAGTCAACTTTGAAATGCTACAAGCGATTAAATCGAGGATTTAATCAATTTTCAGACCATTCGCTAGCCCAGTCCTTGAGCTATTAGTCCGTCTTTTTAGAATACATGTAGTGTTCAAGTTCAACATAATATTTCCACAGGATGTTCAATAGACTGGTGCAAAAATTCTGAAAGAAGAAAGTGATTGATTGTGATTTTGATCCTATGATCCCACCTGAAGCTTAAGCTTCAAAATGAGGGTCCATATATAACGACCCCCAAAAGAGAGGCCACAGAACAGCCCAAAGAGGATTCATCCTACATCTCAAACATACCAAAGAGCAGAAGTCCACCGTGCAAAGTGCCACAAGGCCACAGCGCAAACATCCCAAAATGCATACATGCGACCCTACAAACCTACAAATTGCCACCATACAAATAGGTACCGTAGCTGTGAAAGCTGGCTTTGATCTGAACTAGGCTGAGAGTGGGTATTTGTATGGTAGAAATTTGTACAGTAGGAATTTGTAGGGTGGGTCCGATTGTGGTGGGAACGAGGGTGGGAATTATTACGGTGGGTATTTGTGTGGTAAGTCACGAGTTCGTGGCACTTTGCGTTGTGAATTTCGAAGATCATTTGGTGGTGGCATATTTGCAAGTTGGAGCATTTGCTTTTTGATACGAATGCACGGTAGAAATTTGTGCTTTGACAGGCACGGCCTTGTGGCACTTTGCACGGTGGACTTCTGCTCTTTGGCGTGTTTAAGATGTGGGATGAATCCTCTTTGGGCTGTTCTGTGGCCTCCCTTTGGTCAGTCTGTAAATTGAAGAGATAAACCGGGAATTCAAGAGTCATCCCGAGGTATGAGTTCTACCTTCTTGCCGGTGATGGTGAAATCCAAGAAAAAAAAAATTCGCTCAAGAGGGAGTATGTCAAACTTTCAGTAATTTTGCACCAGTCTTTTGAACACCCTGTAGAAATATTATGTAAAATATTTCATGTTTTAAAAAATACGGACTAATAGCTGAAGGACTGGGCTAGCGAATGGTCTAAAAATTGATTAAGTCGCTTGTAGCATTCCAAAGTTGTCTAGGTTCAAAGTTGAGTCAAATTTTGCAGGGTGACACTAATTTTTCTGAGTACTTTATAAAGACCACTGTGATAATTCGTTCTTTTCAACAGACCGAAAAGGACGTTTCCCAACTGAAGCTGAAAGAAGTGACCGACACCGAGTACGAATTCCGCATCAGATCCGGCAAGAAATCCGTGGATAACTTGGAAAATCAACTGGAAGTCGCCAACAAGCGATTCTGCTCCGTCTTGACCGAGAATAAAAAAATGCGAGAAGAAATCGAACACCTGCTGAAGGAACGGACCCAGTTCAACGCCATCTGGGAAAAGCTCCTGCTCGACCTGAGCAACGGCAAAAGATTCATGCTCGACCTGATCGAACAAGCCACGACGGCCTACGACCAGCGCGAAGAATGGTGTTCGAAACTGCAGGCTCTCCAAGTTAGGACGCACAACGACGTCATCTGCCACACGCAAGAGATGCGCGAGATGCAGCGCGAGCTGGACCACGACGGAAAACTGCGCGAGTTCCTGACCGTCAAAGGCCAGCGACGCGTCATGCGCGACCTGGAGGAGAAGGAGCAGAAGAAGCGCGAGCAGGAAAAGGAGGCGACGGAGAGGCAGATGCGCGGCTACCAGGATACGCTGGAGAAGATCAAGGAGTTCTGTCGCGAAGAGGACATCGACAAGATCGCCGCCAAGTACTTGAAGCAGGAGGAGGAGAACTTCGCGTTGTTCAATTACGTGAACGAGCTGAACCACGAGCTGGAGGTGCTGAGCGAGTCGATAAGGGACGTGCAGAACAGCATCGACGAGCAGCAGGAGGCGAGCGAAGACAAGGCGCAGATGAGGAGGGACAACCTGGAGGGTCTGAACAAGGCGTTGGAGGAGGCGAACCGGCAGGGTGACGAGGACGAGCAAGGGTTCAGGAGGAGCGAAGATGACATGAAGATGATGCTGGACGAGATCAAGAACGTTTTTGACGAGTTGAGCTGCGATTACACTCCCATCTTGAACCTATTAGGTGAGGCTCTTTTCATACACCATTTATGCAGGATGTCTCATAATTGGTGCAGTTTACGGAAATGCTTCAAAAGTGTCGGAAAAATATTAAAAAAAAATTGGGACTGCTATTCTTAAAGATATGGAAAAAATGAGGAAGGTCCTTCGAACTCTTTAAAATAGTTCCGCTCTTAAAAAGATCTATGCAATTACTAGTTCCCACTCAACTTTTGCAAACCACACTCAAAGTGAGGGGTAGATTGAGGCACAAAGCTAGAAATTAGTCGCTGCCACAGCGTAGTCGTCGCGATGTTCCACAGCAGGTATCTTGGCTTGCATCACCTCACCCCCACAGTTCATACCTACAAGTTTTACTGGATTAGTTTCTCTTCATCTCACCATTTGGCGTTGTTGCAGGTAAAGATAGTGCCATCAATGAAGAAAATGTCATGATCTACCTCGGCCTGATCCAGAAAAAAGTGTCTACCCTTGTAACTAACGTTTATTTCAAAGAAAAATCGGTAGGTAATGACAATTATTCTGTGTCTCAAGTCTAATTCTCGAAATTTTCAGCTCATGAAGCATCGAAAGTCTCGCAAGACGAGCCCGTCGGTAAAAGAGATTTAAGTTTTTTGAAAAAGTGATGAGAACTAACGTCAATGATACCTACCGGCGTCGGCGTAAAGTAGACTAGGTACGCAAATCCGAAGTTGCCGAGATGTAGACTCGACTTGAGTATATTTGGGCTGTCCCATCTGCAGCCTAGGGAAAAATAAAGTACTTATGTAACACCATGGGGTGCTTAAGAAAAATATACGTTGAATGAGGTACCTAGGTTAGTTTGCAATATTCCAACGGTGTCGGTGAAAATTGAAAATGGTGTCACCATGATGTAACACCCGCCAAATTTATAAAGGGGTTATATAATATGTATAATGGTTATTTACCTGACCTCACTGCTGAGCACCAAATATAACACCCAGGTTAATTTAGGTTACTTTTCAAAGAGGGTTATAGTAATATTGATCATATGGCTAGGAAAAGGTCCCACTGAATGCCAACAAATGTACCACCGGGAAAAGAAACTATTATCATAAGGGATATATATATCGTGGTACTAGATCATAGAGGAAGGGTGTGTCCCTCGATTATCCTGAAAGGCCTTAAAACTAATTCGATAGCGTAACGCTGCCACCACCGCAAAGTGATTTATTTTACTGCCGCTTCGCGGGCCGGGAGAAGGTTTGAACAACCGATGGGCATTCGGGAGATTTTTGTGGCAGACAAGCTCTGTAGACTTCTTTAAATGGAGGTGTAAAAAGGGCGGGTCCGCGCCGAAGCAACTACAGGGTGATTCAAAAGTGTCGGACCATCTTAAAGGTGCGAAATACGGAGGTGTAATAGAGTGCTGGTAAGTTGTTGTTGAAAAAATTCTAGTGATGGAGGGACAAAAGTTGGTCGTTCGATCGCTTCTATTTTTGTTGTTCCAAAAGATTTTAGTGAACTATCTATGGAAAAAGAATTAGTATAAAAAATCAATCGCTGAATCAGCAAGAAAATTCTGTTTTGTATACAGGGTGAGTCAGAATCCTGAGAAATTTTTTTTCTAAAAGTTCTTGCAAACAGCCACATGGGTCCCATAACTTATGTAGAGCACAATAAAACTGAAAAACACAATTCATTTCAATAGAATTCTATTGCTTCTGCTTTTTTAGAAAAACAAAATTTTTGTAGCTTATGATTCACCCTGTATAGAAAACATAAATTGAATACAGATTCAAAGGTTGATTTTTTGTACTCATTATTTTTCCATAAACAGTTTACAAAAATCTCTTGAAACGATGGGAATAGAAGCAATCGAAGGACCAACTTTTGTCCTTCCATAACTTCAAAATTAAAAGACATAGAATTTTTTCAACAACTTTCCAGCGCTCTACTACATCTCCATATTACGCACCGTTGAGATGGTCCGACACTTTTGAATCAGCCTGTATATAGCAGATAATGTGAACTTTCTTGTAATGCAGTAATTATGTCATTTTAAATCAAAGACACAGGGCTATTCTGTATGGATATTGGCTTGAGTCAACATTGATATTGTGACACTAAATTGTAATTCTAATAATGAAACACAATGAAAAATGTCAATTTAGTGTCACAATAGCAATATTGACTCAAGTCAATATCCATACAAAATAGCCCTGATTGGGTAAAATCAACCAATAGAACACAATATATTTACAAAAGCAAAATAGGTATTTACAAAGCACAAGTAATAAACAGCTATAGCCAGTCTAGGCTATATGCTTCAATTATCGAGTAAAATTAGGAATGCGCGTAAAACAATAATAACCCTGGGTTGCACCAACGCTCAATTAAAATAATACGAGATTGGTGAAATCTCTTTTGGTCCGTATCCACTCTTTGGTGAATAATATAGAAATTCTGGTTCCACCAAAGAGAATAATACAATATAGGAAACTGATAATACGAACACTTTTCGTACATGCTCGAGAATTACGCACCCCTGGTACCCTATTTCTAGCAGGGAGTTGATGATTTTTTTGCGCACTTTCCCAAAAAATGGGAAAAAGGCTTAGCTTCACTTTGTCCGTCCGTCCGTCCGTCCGTCCGTCTGTACCCGGGATAACTCCTCCTCCTCGGGGAAGAAAGATATCGATGTGGTGTAAACGCTGATCAATAGTACATATGTCCAGGGTGTCAAGTTGGCTTTTAGTTTTTTGTTATTCTGCCGCCATCTTTGATCCGCCATTTTGAATTTCTCTAAAAGTGATCCGATTGAAATGAAATTGCAGGTAATGTAAACCACATCAAGATCTATCCAATTTTCGACAATTGATGTCCCGCTGCCATCTTGTATTCTCCATATTGAACATGTTCCGAAGTGATAGAACTAGGAGAATTTATGCCTCAACGAAAAGAGATATCAATGTTTTGCAAACGCCAATGAAATGCGTACGTGTCTACCATATAAAGTTGACCAATGATTTTTGTCATTTGGCTGTCATCTTGATCCACCATTTAATTTTGAATTTCTCTGAAAGTTGTCTGATTCGAGTGAAATTCGCAGGCGATGTGAACTTCAATTAGATATAAAGTTGTAGTAAATCAGTCTTCTCCACTTGTTTTTTATATCATTTACTCGAGTTTCGGCTAATTAAATATATAAAGCCATTTTCAAAAATAATGTGACATAGCATAGAACTTTATGTCTAAGTAATGATGTAACAATGAAGAATAGACGTAACAGGTAAAACAACAAAAGAAAATGAAGGAGAGGATTATAAAATTGGGAGTAGAGCTGGTATAATGTAGATGTTGTCAAAATCGGTTTGTTCGTTGAGGAGGCTATCTGGGTCAAGATTGTATTGTTTTTTTATTTGCAAAATTTCAGAAAATTCAATTAGGTGTCTGTTGTCAAGTTTTTGGATTGGTTTCAAACAATTAAAAGCAAAATCATGGCCCTCGGCAACTACATGTCTTGTAAAGTTTGATTTTATATCGAACGCAGGTAGTTCCCTGCGGTGCTCATTTAGTCTAATTTTGAAAGATCTTATTGTGCGACCTATGTATATTTTGCCGCAGGAACAAGTTAATTTGTAGACTCCACTGGAATTTAGAGGGTCAATGGGGTCTTTGGTTTTTACTAAATGGGAGCTTAAAGTGAAAGGTGTTTTGAAACTAATATTTACTACAACTTTATATTATACAACTCCATTTTGAGTACTATGGATCCCTTTATCAATTTCAATTAGATACATCCAATTTTCGACAATTAATGCCTCGCCGCCATCTTGTATTCATTGATTGGCTTGGCTTTCTTTTTTTTCCCCGGAAACTTCGTACCTCCACATTGAACATGTTTCAAAGTGACAGAACTAGGAGAATTATGCCTCAACAAAAAGAGATATCGATGTGGTACAAACGCCAATCGAATGCATACGTGACCACCGAGGTGACCACCATATAAAGTTGACCAAATATTTTTGTCACTTGTTTTTTAATCTCGCCGTTTGCACCCACGCGAAGAGTGCGGGATTTTCAGGGAGGCGAGTTATCACAACTCTCTGCTCATTCTCTGCTAGAAATAGCAGCTGGATTTGTTCATCTTCTAAAAAAGAAATAAATAATGTGCGGCCTATTGCAGTTTTACACAAATATATTGATAAACCGATTACAACATAATGATATTTCCTAAAATACCTATCGTAGATAATAATTATAGTTGATAGCGTTTCTGGATGATCTCTCGGGACCTGGGCAAAAGACATTTGGACACGTTGTGAATGCGCTGGAATCCATCCGGAAGATCCATTCGCCACTTCAGCTTGACCTTGGCTTCTTCGCGAGTCCAAACTTTACGTTTTATATTGATGACATCGCCGCACCCGATAAATTCGTGCTCAACGCACAACGGACAGGGGTTCGTCTCCACAATTTGTTCGATCAAAAACAGCGAAGGTAATGTCGACTTTTCTTCTTTACTCATTCTAACACTTAAGCTTACGCGGCTGAGGGTGCTCTCATCGGTCTTCTTTTTTTGTATTTTTTCGCAGTTTCTCTGCAAAAAAATTAGCATTTTGTATTCATCATTATTACCTACAGGCAATGGGTTATAGGCATACGGTGTATGTTCTCATACTCCGGTTTTGAATGACTTTTTTGCGGTGGGCGGGGATCCGTGTACTCACTGGCAGTCCCTCCTAAGCACCGCCTCAGTACTGTGATAGCGGCGCCGGGTGATTCACACACCACCCACCATTTTATGAACGCATCAACAGCGAGGTTATTAGCGCCCTTTTGAAGGACTTGCTAATAACTGTATTACACTACACAATTTCTTGAACCATCTGCCAAAATAGTGTCAAAAAACAATTAACTTGATTGTTGATTTGACAGATTGTACAAGAAATTGTGTAGTGCAATACAGCTATAAGACAAATTTGCTTTGCAACTGCTGCAAAATCGGAGCATGAAGAGATACTCCCTTTTTGCATATGACCCGATCATTGTCCAAGGCAAACCTTGTCTTGGTAGGTGTGTTCCAAAATCAGATCATGCACTCGCCTCTCCAACAACTGCAAGAACAACAATAGGTTGTTCTCATTGGTGTAGTTATTCTTGCCTAGGAGCTCGAGAATCGGATCGGTATCGCAACGGGTGATGCTAATCATGCTGTTAGTTCCTGAGATGATGGTGGCCAAAGTGTCCTCGCAGTGTTTCAGTTCGGCCTCGGATTTTTGGCATTCGTCTTGCACTCCTTCGAGCTGTTCCTGAATCTCATCGATGCGATCGCTTTGCTGCTGGATGCGCAAATTATGACGGGCTCGCTTCTCGTCAACGTTCATGCGGAAGTAGCCCAGACGATCGCCGATGGCTTCCATCTCGGCTATCAAGTCGTTGATGTACTGGAAGTTCATGCAGTTTTGCTGCTCGCTTTTCACGAAGTTGTCGCAGATCGTATGGACCGAGGTGTCCATTGTGAATTCCTAAACAGAAATGCTCTTTTAGCTGTTACAGCTTGTCTGTTACCAAAGCGGCTTACCATGATGTTGACCATTATCTCTTGGTGTTTAAGCAAGGTATCGCGGCTGTTGTTCATGCGATCCTCGCGCTTCTTTTTCCTCTTTTCGGCCAGATGCGTCATCAGCCGTTTCTGCCCCTTGGTTTCGTAGAAAGATTCTAGATCACGAGTTTGGTCTCGATTTCTCGTGTATCCCCTCATCTTGTGCACATGATTCATCACATCACTCTGCGCTTTCGCTTTCAACATCTGCAACATATGCAGCAACTCTTCGCGTTGGTCGTATGCAATGTTGGCTTGTTCGATCAGATCCATCATGTATTTCTTGCCTATCGTGAGCTTGTAGATAAGCCTGTTCCACACTTTGAGGAAATTGACCCGAACGTGCATCATGTGATCGATTTCTTGGCGCAACTTGCGATTATCCCAGCAAATTTCTCCGAACTTTCTCATCTCCAACTCCAGCTTATTCTCCAACTTTTCTAGAACCTTGGTGATGCGTCTGATACGATCTTCGTACTGCCTATCGGTCACTAGTTTCGAGTCCACACTGATGAATTGCTTTTTTACCTTAGGAGCAAATACTTTTCAGAAACAAGACAACATAAGAGGACCAAAAACCAGGTAGAATAATACAAATGATAATAAACTGCTGGACAACGAAGTTTTCGGTATCGGAAAAATGGTTCGACTTTGAAGGCCAATAACTTCCGATTGCCGATTGCATTTTCATTTTATTTGTTGCGTTAATTAGCTGAATCTTCCTGTAATCCACCCTATAATAGTGAACATTGAGAAACTTCACGTAAAACTTCTTCAGAAGGAGATACGTAAAATTGTGCAAAATTGCAACGATTTTATCGTGCCTACCCACATTTGTCAAAAATATACATTTTTTATATTCTAATATTCTAATACAAAAATCATAAAGTGTGATGTCTTGTCTCGGGACGGTTTTGGAACTGCCGAGATTGAAAAATAAAAAGGTGTCAGAAAAACGATACTTCGCCCATGCGGCCACAGCTTATGATGCTGACAAAATGGAAAGTTCAGAGAAAGATATAGCAAAATTAGTACCCGGCAACAAAAGGAAGGCAATACTAAGGTCCAGCACCAGTACCCACCTATCAAGTTAATAGAGAGCTTACCATCTTGATCTGCCCTTCAATTTCCTTATCAAACTTCTGTTTGGCCTTGACCTTCTCCGAGTAATAATCGTACTCGATCAGCAAATGATTGAGTTGTTCCGAATTCTTCTTGTCCTCCTTGATTTTAGTCGAGCACGTAGCTACCATGAGGTCGTTCATGACCTCCCGCTTTTCTTTTGCTAAAACGGCGGCGACTACTTTCTGCTTCTGTATCTTCAAATCATGACTACTGGTGATGAGTTGTTGCCTGTCGCGGACCAAAAGGATATACTGCAGGATACAAAAAATCAGTCAACATGCTGAAAAACAGGCACAATGCAGGGAAGTACTTGGCGTTGGAGCCGTGCCAACTCTCCTTCGACTGCAAGAGCATTTTTGAACTGATCGTCGCCGGGTTTGACAAGTCCTTTTTTGGGTGGCATCTTCGAAGAAGAGTCGCTGCAAAAATCCTTGTATTTTATGAGAAAATAAGAGAAAAACCCTTGATGAATTGATAAAATACGTAACAAAATAGACAAAAGTCAAAACTAACGCCGACATCACGCCAGCCTTCTAAACTTGTTCGCTTGTTTCGTTTTTCTCAAAGTTCAAGCAGGGTTCCTCTCCTCTGAGAATGGATAATACATCGATACAGAGCTTGTCGACTGCAGAGAAAAGCTCTGCAGAGCATATTGTCGACTGAACATTTTCACATAAGGAAAGCTTACAGAGTCATACAGACCCGCCAACTCTCAGTAGCAGGATCAACCAGCAAGAGTATTCCCAAAGCATGAGGCTCTTTCCTTTACTACTGGAAATAGTCAATCATCTCTTGTTTGGAGAGAGTACCTAGTTCTTGAACGGTTTTTTGCTATATGAGTAGCTCATCCCCACCTGTTCAACGTGTCAAAAGCATACATCCCTGTGACGTGTACTAGAGTACTCGGAATACCAGAGGGACCTGTGGGCGGAGCCTAACTGCGCGAACTGAGTTCATTTAGTGGTGTAGGTACCTAGATTTGCAGTGGGATTTTAGGCTCGCCTCGCCTGTGACCTGGTAATGGTCCACCACTCCAGCTGACGGTGTTGCTTCCCCTATTTCAACACACAGGCTCGTCCAAAACGATTTTTGTTGGGTTTGGTACATTTCACCGACAACCAACTCGCCGACTGGACATTTCACCGACAGGACATTTCACCGACACGCCATTTCACCGACAGGACATTTCACCGACACGCCATTTCACCGACATGACATTTCACCGACAGGCCATTTCACCGACAAGACACTTCACCGACTCGACAACTCACCAACAGGAAATTTGACTGACTCGCCAATTTTGCTTGAAAATGAGTTCCCGGAAAATGCTGCAAAATAGAACCATATCGTGTTTGGTAATGGCGAATGCGGAAAACAACTTTTTTGTGTGTAGGTTTCATGTTTCCACACTGACCCTGTATATTGCTAGAAGCTCAAATAGGCCAGTCAAATTAGAACAAATTTTTCCGTTTGAGGGAAAAAACTGTTGGAGTTTTGGAAATTTGACAGTAATGTCCGGTAAGGTGTACTGTTGAACATACTAAAAGTCCCCAACTCTACCTATTGAGCTCGAGCCGCCATCTTGGAAAAATGGTCCTTCGATCCAATTTTCTGCTCATATTCCGCTAATCATCAGAGATATTCAATTAGGTTTCATAAAAAATCAAGGCTATAAAATTGCCTACAAAAATTGTTTCATACCGATTTTTTTCTCGTATACCGTCCGTTTTTTATTTTAGGCCCCAGCCCGTAGCACCTTTATTATGGGTTTCACACCCAATATATTATATATTTTTGAAATCAGAAGAACAAGATCTTTCGACTGATGATATGTCAAATTATTTTTGACAGATGTCATTTTTTGATAAATGACAGAATAGTACTTGTGATATATCATTTTAAAGCCCATCAAATTCTGAGGAGAACTGTGTTTTTATTTTTGAAATAGGGTGTCTTTTACAGCTTCTAGGGGCCTTTCAATAGGAAAAAATGTCAATTCCAGAAATAGCCACTCAATAAGTAATAGGCGAGGTAATAGGTATTTTTGGAATTAACTAATGGTGATGATCTGATTTTCAAATCGTACGATTTATTGGGAGACTCTATAAACACCTTATCTTTTGGGTAGACTCATGAAAAAATCGAGGGTGGTCATATCTGGCAAGCTCGGATGTCATCGCGTTGGGCCGGTAGTTCCAATTCACTGATCGTCGAATCTTTCATTCAAGGAACAAAGAGGCGGTCATTTCGAGAAACTTCTTTAGGACATTTTTTGTTTCATTGTGATTAATTTATTATTATTATCATTAGTTAACATCAAAAATAGGTACCTGCTTTACCTACTTACTTATTATGTATTTCTGAAATTCAACATGTTTTCCTGTTGAAAGACCCCTAGAGGCTGTAAAAGACACCCTTTTCAAAAATAAAAACACAGTTCTCCTCAGAACTTAATGGGCTTCAAAATGATGTATCACAAGTACTTTTCTGTCATTTGTCAAAAAATGACATCTGTCAAAAACTATTTGACATATCATCAGTCGAAAGATCTTGTTTTTGTGATTTCAAAAATATATAATATATTGGGTGTGAAACCCATAATAAAGGTGCTACGGGCTGGGGCCTAAAATAAAAAACGGACGGTATGTTGATATTAATAAAATTAACTTAACAAAAAAAAAATCAAAAAATTAGCGATTTTTTGCCTATGGCTAAAGATATTGTCTTCAAAATTTATGAAGATGTTGGCAGTCCACATCCAAGCTAAACGTGACAGTTGAGATGAAAAAAAAATTGCGAAAATATTTTTTGATTTTTTTTTTCAAATTAAGCAAAATATTGATTTTCGAGTTTGACATTTCCAACAGGGCGGAGTAAAGGTTTCAATCGAACATAAATCAGTTTTGATATTTACATATTGTAAGACAAGATTTCATCAGTATTGTGCCTTCACGAGCCTCTGGAATGCTCGATATGAATTAAACTAAAAGAATAATAGCTAAGTCCAAAAAGTGTTGTCGATTGGTTATGGAGGAAACATTTCGAAACAAAAGACATCAGCAAAGGATATACAGGAGGTCCAAAGGTTATTCAACTGTATATGAGCCCCCTATTGATGTGCCTTATCCAAAATAGTAGAAAAGAATCAATCAAAATGTTAAAATCCACCCTGTATAACAAAAAGTAACGATACAAAATGGAAGTAGTAAAGCATACCTGGTGCCAAAAATACAGCCTTCACATTGCTGAAAAAAAGAACAAAATTGATCGATTTATTTGAAAGTTATTGGTCCTCAAACTTGACTTTACAAATTTCAGCCAGTAAAATATGGAAAAGTAGAGAGAAGTAACTGTCGGAGTTTCAGAAATTTGACAGGGATGTTCGGTAAGGTACACTAATAAACATACTAAAAGTCCCCGCCACTACCTGTTGTGCTCGAGCCGCCATCTTGGAAAAATGGTAATAAATTTGATCGAAGGACCATTATTTCAAGATGGCGGCTCAAGCGCAACAGGTACTGGCGGGGACTTTTAGTATGTTTATTGGTATACCTTAGCGAACATCCCTGTCAAATTTCTGAAACTCCGACAGTTACTTCTCTCTACTTTTCCATATTTCACTGGCTGAAATTTGTAAAGTCAAGTTTGAGGACTAATAACTTTCAAATAAATCGATCAATTTTGTTCTTTTTTTCAGCAATGTGAAGGCTGTACTTTTGGCACCAGGTATGCTTTACTACTTCCATTTTGTATCGTTACTTTTTGTTATACAGGGTGGATTTTAACATTTTGATTGATTCTTTTGTACTATTTTGGATAAGGCACATCAATATGGGGCTCATATACAGTTGAATAACCTTTGGACCTTCTGTATATCCTTTGCTGATGTCTTTTGTTTCGAAATGTTTCCTTCGGAACCAATCGACAATACTTTTTGGACTTAGCGATTATTCTTTTAGTTTAATTCATATCGAGCATTCCAGAAGCTCGTGAAGGCACAATACTGATGAAATCTTGTCTTACAATATGTAAATATCAAAACTGATTGATGTTCGATTGAAACCTTTACTCCGCCCTGTTGGAAATGTCAAACTCGAAAACCAAATTTTTGCTTATTAAAAAAAAAAAATATTTTCGCAATTTTTTTTTTCTATTTCAACTGTCACGTTTAGCTTTGATGTAGACTGCCAACATCTTCACAAATTTTGAAGTCAATATAGGCCAGCCGTAGGCAAAAAATCGCTTTTTTTTTAAATTTTTTTTTGTTAATTTAATTTAATTAATATCAACAGATACGATCTATCAGGATCAGATCTAGCAGGTAGAAAAAGTGGTCTTGTCAAAAATATACTTAATCTGTGTAGTGAGTTGAAAAAGAATAAGGATGGTACTTGAGTGGAAATCAGTTATTTATTTGGTGGGTCAGGAAAGAAGAATCATACTTGAGTTCGAAATAAACTCCATATATGGTAGGCCTAAGAATACTTGACTCAAAAATTAAACCCTCATCTGGTGGCGCTAAAAAGAAGGATGATACTTGAGCAAAAAATAATCTTCTTATCTGGTGGGTCTGAGAAGAAAAATGATACCTCGGATGATACTTGAGTCAAAAAACGGTTTCTTACCTAATGGGTGCAAAAAAAATGTACTTGAGTTAAGAATACACTTCTCATTTTGTGGGTTTGAAAAAGAGGAGGATGCTTGAGTCAAAAATTCAGGAACTGACTGTGTATCTGGTGGTAATTACCACCTAATTACTAGGCTCAAGTCAAAAAAGGAGGACGATACTCAAGTCAAAAATGATCTCCTCAACTGGCAGGTCTAAAAAAAGGAAGATACCTAAGCAAAAAATAATTTCCTCATCAGGTGGGTCTGAAAAGAAGGAAGATACTTAGTAAAAATTAGGTTCTTATCTGGTTATCGAATACACTTTTGGAGCTGAACAGCAACCATGCTCGGAATCGCACCGGTACGGAATCGAGCATATCAATATTTCAAATTAATGTAGGTGCCTATGATCCAAAACTCAAAACCCTATAGTCCTGTTGGTGAATCGGCGATTCGGTGAAATGTCTTGTCGGTGAAATGGCGTGTCGGTGAAATGTCTTGTCGGTGAAATGGCGTGTCGGTGAAATGTCCTGTCGGTGAAATGTCCTGTCGGTGAATCGGCGATTCGGTGAAATGGCGAGTCGATGAATCGGCGAGTCGGTGAAATGTCTTGTCGGCGAATCGGCGTATCGGTGGAATGTCCAGTCGGTGAATTGTCCTGTCGGTGAATCGGCGTGTCGGTGAAATGTCCAGTCGGCGAAACGGCGAGTCAGTGAAAAATGTCCTATCGGCGATTCGGTGAGTTGGGTGTCGGTGAGTTGGTTGTCGGTGAAATGTCCGCATTCCTTTTTGGTTTTCTGATCCGCCCCGCCCACAGGTCCCTGTGGTGTGCCGTCAACTCTACTTAGTTTACAGGGTGAACTTTAAAAAAATAAATCTTCAAAAAAATGTATTCCGATGAAATAATCTTCAAGAAAATAGGCTTTCATTATTTAGCAACCTTATAGTCCAGTCAAAATAGGTTTTAACCGGAAATAAATTCGGAACTTGACGAAATTTGGTGGATCCATGCAGAATTCAACGTAGAATAACATGCTGAAATTCTCAAAAATTCCTAGGCTTGGCTTTTGTTTTAGACCAATAAAAACGCACCAAGCTACCGGTTTTTATCGATTGGCCGTTTAGTTTTTGTTCCGAAAAAAATAACGGCGACCGTTTTAGAACTAAATATATATAAATATATTGAATTGTATACACAGATTAAAACATAAGTATAAAGTATAAGTATCCCCTAAGCTAATAAGTGATTCATTATTATCATCATTGATAGCGTTTCTGGATGATCGCTCGCGACTTGGGCAGGAGACATTTGGACACGTTGTGGATGCGGTTGAGTCCACCCGGAAGCTCCAAACGTTTCTTGAGTCTGATCTTGGCCTCTTCGCGATTCCAAGGTTTAAATATCGTATTGACAATATCGCCGCCGCCGATGAACTCGTGTTCAACGCACAACGGACAAGGGTTCGTCGCCTCAATTTGCTCAATCATAAGGAGTGAAGGTGAAGTCGACTTTTCTTCTTTGGCTTTAGCACTTATGCTTACCCCACGAATCGTAATGACGCTCTCATCGGCCCTCCTTTTTTGTATTATTCTTTCGTGGTGTCTTTGCTAAAGAATCAAAAAAATTAACCATCATCAGTATTAACAAGAGGTGTTCAAGAAACCTTGTCTTGGTAGAAGAATTTGAGAACCAGATCATTCACGCTTCTCGCCAACAACTGCAAGAACAACAACACGTTGAACTCGTTGATGTAGTTGTTCTTGCCTAGAAGTTCGAGCATTGGATCGGTATCGCAACGGACAACGTGCATCATATTTTTAGTTCCGGAGATCATTATGGCCAAATCGTCCTCGCACTGTTTCAACTTGGTTTCGGATTCCCTGCGTTCGTTCCTCGCCTGTTCAAGCTCTTCCCGCATTTCTTCGATGCGGAAATATTGCTGCTGGCCGCGGGCTTCGTGAAGGGCGCGCTTCTCGTCGACTGCCATGCGGAGGTACCCCAGACGATCGCCGATGAGTTCCAGCTCGGCAATCAAGTCGTTGGTGAACATGAAGTTCATATGATTGTGCTGCTCGGCTCTCACAAAGTTCTTGCAGATCTCTGCGATCGGGGTGCGGACGTTTCCTTCCATTGTAAATTCCTAAACAGAAATATAATCAATTTCACGGCTTTCTGCATTAGAGCAAACTATGGAAGAAATGGGTTGCGTTGGTACAAATGGCACGTTGACGACTTGTTGGCAGCTAGCTGTATTCATGTGCAATTTTCAATGTGACATTGTCACCGTCTCGGGGAGTCATGTACGCGGAAGTGAAAATTTTTGATAATATGCGAGGAATTGTTAGTTTCCTTTGAGTGATTTGCAGTGTGGACGATAAGGGACATTGTTTTCACTGGTTGGTGGGTCTTCGCCAAGGCTATTAGGTTTTTGCCGGCCACTGAGAAAATTATGCCGAAAGTCCGTGATGCCGTGACGAAATGGAATGTAAAAAGGAAAAACCCACTGCCCAAGAGGAAACTTATTCTTAAGATGGGCAGTATGGATAGTAGGACAATAATTTATGGAGTTGAACTGTACGGAGACAAGACAATTTGGGCGTGAGTAGGTAGGTACATTATGTTGTCTGCCAGCATGTGTCTTCATACCGTGCTTGCTGTTGCAGTAGGTATAATAGGTAGAGCTAGAGCTAGAGTAGGTAGCTAGTACCGTTGGTACTCACTACCCCAGTGATGTGCATCAGAAGGTGTAGCCTTTTGGGCGGTGGGCCTTTTCATCAGAGTATAGTATCGTGCCGATCTTCGACATCATTCATTAGTAGCCGCCAAAAACCTAACAACCTTGGCGGAGACCCACCAACCAGTAAAGACAATGTCCCTTATCGTCCACACTGCAAATCACTCCAAAAAAACTCACGGTTCCTGGCGTATGCTTGAAAATTTCACTTTAGCGTACATGATACCTCGACACAGTGACAAGGTGTCACATCAAAAATTGCACGTGTAGACAACTGGCTGGCATCCCCTTGTCATCGTATCATTCGTACCAACACAATTTTTTCATAGCTTGCTCTAATGCAGAAAGCCGTGAAATTGATTGTAAATAGTTATCTTGGCTATTATAGCTCATGTTTCACCATTAGTGTGTATTACCATGATTTTGCTCATTATCGATTCGTGCCTGAGCAAGGTCTCGCGCAAGTTTTTCTTGCGCTCCTCGCGCTTCAATCTCTTGTTCTCGACCAAATGCGTCATCAGCCGTTTCTGTCCCTTGATTCCGTAGAAAGATTCCAAGTTGTTGGTTTGGTCTCGACGTCTCGTGTATCCCTGCATCAGGCCCACGTGATAAATCACATCGTGACGGGCTTTCGTTTTCAACGCATGCAACATTTGCAGCAACTCTTCGCGTTGGTCGTATGCGATGTAGGCTTGTTCGATCAGATCCATCATGTATTTCTTGCCCATCGTGAGCTTGTAGATGAGCCTGTTCCACACTTTGAGAAAATTGGCCCGTTCGAGCATCATGTGGTCGATTTCTAGGCGCAGCTTGCGATTATCCCAGCAAATTTCTCCGAACCTCCTCATCTGCAGCTCCAGCTTGTTCTCCAACTTTTCCAGCACCTTGGAGATGTACTGGATGCGATCTTGGTACTGTCTGTCGGTCGGCATTTTTGAACTCACTTTGATGTATTGCTTTTTCACCTTAAGATATTATAAAATAATAATAGAAATGGATGGTAATAGTTTTCCTTTATAGCATTTATCTTGTGTGCAACTTGAAGCTAAAGTATGATGATTGATGCCAAATTGTTCCTGAGATCATGGCGAACAAAATATTTTGACAATAAATTAATGATGTTAGAAATACAAATTGTGAATGGCGGGAATTCTTCGTCCTACCATTTTAGTAACATCAGGGGTGGTGTGAATAAAAAGTTAGCAAAAGCTTTTGCTTAGATTTTTAAGGTGTTGCTAGGAAAAACTTGCTTAGCAACTCCTCTAAAATCGAAGTAGAAGCTTTTGCTAAATTTTTATTCACACCACCCCAGATCTTTTTCAGAGATTATAGATAATAAATAAGATGAAAAAAGAAGTCATCTTTTTTTCGCTGGCTTGACCACCATTTTGTTACTAACGGCGATTCTGGAGAGCACGCGATCTTTCTAGACTCTTCCCATTAGGTCGCAGTGTACAACTGCGGAGCTTTGGTCATTTCCAGAATATACGCGATGGCTTGGCATTGGAATACATGGGGAGACTTCAACGTTCGATCAGAAAACATCAGCCGAATTGGCGGAGGTGCCGACATACCAGAACACACGGATAGCACGCGAAAGGTATGTGGTTTTCCGGGAGTCGCCTAAAAATCGTATGCCGGATCACTCTGGAATTTGCTGGAGGACCTATGGAACATTCGAGATCAATAGTCGGAACTATACAGGGTGTTTCGGTGACCTTGCATAATACTTCAAGAGGTGATTCCTCTCAAGAAAATAAGTCGAAAAGTCGAAGTAACATTTTTCCCAGAAATGCTTCCTAGTTAGAGGAGTTACATGCTCCTCAATGCTTTCTTTGAGGAGTTACAGCCCCTCAAAGGTACGAAGTTGAACAAAGTTTTTAATTATTTGCTGAAAAACCGTCAAAGGTAGGAACTTCAAATTTGGTACAGAGAAGTCTCTCAACAGTGCAAATGTACATGCAAAGTTCTAAACAAATCTAACCAGTGGCAGCGAAATTAGTAAGGATTGGGATTATGTTGAAAATGATTCATGACACGTCCTTGTTTTTAGCGCATTTTCCATCTTGATGAAAATCGCTATTGCAACCGCTTTGTCCGTCCGTCCGTCCGTCCGTCTGTTCCTCGAACTCCTCCCAAACTAGACGACCTAGCTTTCTAATTTTTTCGCTGTTACATAGCTGCCACTCCCAAAGGAGGGCTAGGCTATATTGGATGTCCATATTGCGCCGCCAACATAGAGAAAACCGCCCCCGATAAACTTGAAATAACATAATACTGCACTTTCTACCAGACCTGATGCTCTCATTGTTCTCATTTTTTGAATAATACATAGTTGCCACTTATAAACGTAAGCCAAGAAACATTCCGTCTTCAATATGCGCCGCCGACATGAAAAAATTGCTAAGAACCGCCCCCAATCACTTTAAAATGAAAAACATAAACCCGAAGACATAGCGATCTGATTCTTTCGGTATATGAATAGCTGACTAAAAATGGGAAAGGGTAGGCTACTTTTGGTTAGTCGCCGCCCCCAGATTCCGCCCCCAAACAATAAAAAGTGCAACTTTCACAAATGTTACTGATTGAGATGTTCCCTTAAACATTTAGGAACTGCCAACTTAAATTGTGCAACATTTGCTCAGCTGAATGCTGCCGCTCCCACACGCCGCCCCCAAAGTAAGAGATCAATGAAAAACATTAACCCGAAGACATAGCGATCTAAGTTTTTCGCTACATGGATAGCCGACTAAAAATGGAAAAGGATAGGCTGCTTTTGATATGGCGCCGCCTCCAGCTTCCGCCCCCAAAAGAAAAAAAGTGCAACTTTCAACAATTTTCACTGATTTAGCTGATGATGTTACCTCGAACATTTAGAAACTCTTGACTCAAACTGTGCAAGAATTTCTTTGCCAAACTCTGCCGCTCCCACACGCCGCCCCCAAAGTGAGAGATAAATGTAAAACATGAACCTGAAGACATAGCGATCTAATTCTTTCACTATATTGATAGCTGACTAAGCTGACTGAAATTGGAAAAAAATAGGCCACTTTTAATTAGCCGCCGCCTCCAGCTGCCGCCTCCAAACAAAAAAAATTCAACTTTCACAATTTTTACTGATTGTCATATTTTCTTAAACATTTAGAAACTCCTAACTCAAGCTGTGCAACAGTTACTTTGCCGAATGCTGCCACCTCCACACGCTGCCCCCAAAGTAAGAGATAAATCGAAAACATAAACCCGAAGACATAGCGATCCAATTCTTTCGCTGTATGGCCGACTAAAAATGGGAAAGAATAGACTACTGTTGATTAGTCGCCGCTCCCAGCTCCCGCCCTCAAACAAAAAAATATTGATGAGTGAAAGAATTTTCATTCAAATCTATTTCATTGGCAAGTACCCCATTCTGATAACAAAATATCACAATGAGTTTCGAATGAAGAAAGTGGGCAAGGAATGGTGTTTCTCCTTCAACCAAATTTCTTTACGTTCACAATATGCCTCTTTGAGAAAATGCGCTACTGAGACTCACGCACGTGAAGGCATACTCACTTGTTTCACTTTCACTTCATAACGATGCATGCTACGGAAAAAATGCAAGAAGAATAAAAGGTCTGGATTGAACTAATCTATTGAGAACATCAAATTTAAAACTCTTACCTTTGACAGTTTTTGAGCAAATGATTGAAAACTTTGTTGCATTTTGTACCTTTGAGGAGCTGTAACTCCCTCAGGAAGCACTTGAGGAAAAAACTTCACTCCTACTTTTCGACTTATTTTTTTGAGAGGAATCACCTCCCGAAGTATTATGCAAGGTCACCGAAACACTCTGTATAAGCACTATGGATCGCGCCCACAGATTCAGTATTGAATGGGAAGTGATCTAGTGCGATAGAAGCGAAGTAGTTACAGCGATATTCCCAGGCGTAAATAATTGTTGGCGTGTATTTATTGTAGTACAGTCCTGGTAACTCCGATGCCAGTGATGGGGTTTGATTGAAACTTGACACAGAGTTGGACAGTATCTGCAAACAGTGCAAATTAACCTAGGCTTTAATCAGGGTGGATTGAGTTATGAGTGTTCATGAGTTGTTGATGTTAAAAAAAAAAGAAAACATTGAACTTTTACACCTTGTATCTTTTTTAGTAAACAAGTGCGAGGCATATTATGGTGTATTTTCTGAATTAGGATAACTTGATGAATATTTCCCGAAAGTATCGCAGATCAAACCTGAATCACACTGTATAAAAAGATGCTGCATTTGTGTTGTTTTGTTTTCCCATTATTCTCTATCATAACTAGTAAATATTCATGAACTGTAGACTGCCTATCAGACACAACCTAACCTAACAGCAACGGTCAATGCTTATGATACGATGACCTACATGGTGCGCATCCGCAGAACAGGTTTACTACGTCATGAGTCTTCCAATTTAAACTCATGCTCCTAGTTCCGCCCAAATGTTCAAAATTTCTTTCTGGAAAAAGTAGGGGTTTTTCAGACGAAATATTTTCATGACTGTAGTGATCCTCGTAGTGATCTTAGTTTGTACTTTGGTTTGAACGAATGAAAAAAGTGGTGTAAGACCCCATTTGTCTACCAAGTCCCTAACGCGATGTAGGACAGGAAGTACAAAACTTCATTTTCATAGAATTCTCTTGTGGGCATTTTTTCGAGAACTGGATTTTCAGGATTCTCGAGTCACTCTCTAAATGTTGCACCCGTTTTGCATGTTCTGAGGCACTCTGTATTTGTAAGATCACTAATTGTCCAAATATAAAATTGTAGGTATAGGTAGGTACATGGTACATACCTCGGTACATACTCATTCTTCATTCATAAGTCTTAGAACATTTCTCAACACTAAATTTTTCGCAAATAAAGTCAGTGTTTTTTCAGGATATCTATGAAACGGCCCAATATTTATCAGAACAGCTGCTCCACTCTTATTGGCGTGAAAGGGCGAGCAAGTAAGTACGGTAACTTTCAAAATTTCACTTCTTTTGGTTCATGAGTTAACACTTCTGATTTGATGATCTCTTCATCAGATTCTACGATTCTACCCCCGCCCCCGCCCTCTCGCGGGTCTAAGATGTCTATCATCGCGATCCTTGTTTGCCATGACCTCAGGAACAATTTGGCACCAACTACTATGCTCTAGTTCGAGCTGCACTCGGGCCCTCAAGACAAGAAAAAACATTAAAAAGCCAATGATAGATTTTAGAGCTGTGCTGGCACTAGAAAGGTCAAAGGAAAAAAAGCAACCAGTAAAACGACAAAAGGAAGGCAGTGAGTACTAAGGTCCTACACCAGTACCTACTATAAGTTGATGGACTCACGAGTTTGATCTGCTCTCCAATTTCTTTATCAAACTTCTGTTTGGCCTTGACCTTCTCCGAGTAATAATCGTACTCGATTAGCAAATGAGTGAGTTGTTCAGAGTTCTTCTTGTCCTCCTTGATTTTAGTCGAGCACGTAGCTACCATGAGATCGTTCTCGACCTCCCGTTTTTCTTTCGCTAAAACGGCGGCGACTATTTTTTGCTTCTGCACTTCGAAATCATGACTACTCGTGATGAGTTGTTGCCTGTCGCGAACCAAAAGAGTATACTGCAGAATACAAAAAATCAGTCATTAAGTTCAAATACAAAAATTGGACAATGTAGAGGTAGTACTTGGCGTCGGAGCCGTGCCAGTTCTTTATCGAGTACAAGGGCATTTTTGAATTGCTCTTCGCTAGCCGTGAGGAGTCTTTTCTTCTGGGGTGGCATCTTGAAAAAAGCTCGCTGCAAAAATCCTTATAATGTTAGGTACGGAGAAAGCAGGAGAACGTCTTGACGAGTTGGTAAAATAAGTAGCAAAACTGACAAAAGTCAAAACAGGGAACAGACGTGACGCCAACCTTCTAAAAATGTTCGTTCGTTTCGCTTTTCTCTTCGGCTTCTCTAAAAGTTCGACGAGGTTTCTCGAAGGATGGTCGAAACAGAAACACCGAAGCCGAGATTGTCCACTTGACATTTTGACCAAGAGACAACTTCCCGCACGATGATTCTTACGGAAGAATCTTCCTCTCGGTTTTCTTCCTACTAAACTTGTCTTGTTAGATTAGAGGGCACGACGCCGACGCCAGTGTCAGACACCTGCGCGACTTCTATCGAGGTTGTAGACTGCCCGAAGAGGAAACATCAGATAGGTACCCCGAATGGATAGATCGACATACCTGACCTCGCCATTGACCTCTGTATTGGAATTTTTGAACGTCGCGTTTCCGCCTACGTTCAGGTTTCCAGTTGCGGACCAACAACCTGCCCGTGTCTTCTGGGCATCAGGTACCTACCAACTGTGTTTGTGTTTTTTTTTACCAAATCCTCTTTAGAGGTGCCTCTGGACTCTCCCTCTTAGGGGGCACGACGACGCCATATCGGATATTTTCGCCACATTAGTCAAGGACGTGAGATTATACATCAGTAGGCATACATACCTACCCTTAAGGCGGATTCCGGGGGTCCGGGTTGCAATTTGTTTCGAGCTACAGCATATACAGAGTGATTCAAAAGTGTCGGACCATCTTGAAGGCGTAATATGGAGGTATAGTGGAATGCTGGAAAGTTGTTAAAAAAATTCTGTCTTTTAATTTTGAAGTTCTAAAGGGACAACAGTTGGTCCTTCGATCGCTTCTATTTTCGTTGTTTCAAAAGATCTTAGCAAACTGTTTATGGAAAAATAATGAATACGAAAAATCAACCTCTGAATCAGTAATGAATTTTTGTTTTGTATATAGGGTGAGTCATGAATCCTGAAAATTATTTTTTTCTTAAAGTGCCTGCAAACAGTCACAGTGCTCCCATAACCTATGTACAGCACAATAAAACACAATTCATTTAAATAGTATTCTTTTGTTTCTGGTTTTTTAGGAAAACTAAATTTTTGTAGTTTATGACTCACTCTATAATAGAAAAAAGAAATTCAATACAAATTCCGGGGTTGATTTTTTGAACTCAATATTATTCCATAAACAGTTTCTTAAAATCTTTTGAACTAACGAAAATAGAAGCGATAGAAGGACCAACTTATGTCCCTCTAACTTCAAAATTAAAAGACAGAATTTTTTCAACAACTTTTCAGCACTCTACTACACCCCCATATTACGTATCTTCAAGGTGGTCCGACACTTTTGAATCACCCTGTATAATCAATTTCACAGATTTTTTCATTAGAGTAATGATAATTAAGCATAAAACGTCATAATTTTGCCCTTGCTGTCACCAAGATAGCAGTGCAAAGCTCTCAACTATGTCTAGGCTATTGGAAATGTAGCTGAAAAGCTGTGGAAAAGTGTTGTGTTGGTACGAATAGTACCATGCTAACTTGATGCTAACGTCTTGATCGATGTACCATGGCGTGATCTGTGATGCCATTGTACAGGTGATTCAAAAGTGTCGGACCAAAACAATATACATTACATGGAATTCTTCATGAAGCCCAGAAAAATATTCAAAAAAATTCTTGGACTTTTATTCTCGATTTTCGAAGTTATGAAGGGTCAAAGGGTGGTCCTTGGAACCCTTCCAGTTCCGTTATTTTAAAAGAATTCAATAAATTGATGGTGGCGTAATTATGAGTAAGAAAAATCAACCACTGCATTGATATGTATCGAATTTTCATTTTCTATACAGGGTGAGTCAGATACCTCGGAAATTATTTTTTTTCAAAAATGCTCCTGAACCATTTGATTGGTCCCTCAACCGATGTGGAGCAGAAGATAACACGGTTTTGTAGCGAGGAATTTTTTTTGGGAGGACTTTTTGGAGAAATTGGATTTTTTAGTTCGTGAATCACCCCGTATAGTGAATGGAAACGTAGTACCCAGACAGTAGTTGATTTTTTTTTTCAGAATTCCTGCAAAAACAGTTGACAAAAATCTTTTGAAACTACGAAAATAGAAGGGTCCGAAGGACTACTCTTTGACTCGTCATAACTTCAAAACTACACACTTTTGTGGGCTTTATGGAGATTCCATATACGTGTATTGTTTTGGTCCGACACTTTTGAATCATCCTGTATGTAGGTATGTGACAGTTGTCAGCTGACATCACAACGTAACGTACGCGCAAGAGAAAATTTTTGAGATAACATAACATAGCGAAAATCGTCTACTGGTTGATGGTTCTTCGCTAGTGCGGTTAGGTATAATGGTGGTCGACGAAGAAAACAAGAAACAACAAGAAGACAATGTCCACTGCCCATGATGCGGTAGTCAGTACTACCATCATAACTCATACTAAAACAGCAAGCAAGTATGAAGAAGGCGATACATAGAGGAAATGGACACATTACACACACGCGCGTACCTTGTCTCTACACTCGTGCAAACCAACTGATGAGTAGCTATACAACTGATGATGACGTCACTCCCACGTGACGAACGGCTGATCCGGGGCAAAGTCAACATGATGTCAACTGTAGGTGCCAGTTGTCAAAGCTGAAAAAAGATGACAAGGTGTTGTGCAGTCTTCGGTTGTGCTAACATAAGCTCCAAGTAGAGGAACAAAGCGATTTTTTGGTTTCGCTTGGTTTCGCGTCAATCAAACACAATCGTGGTCGTATTTTCAATTGAACGGTATCAGACAAAGGGTAAATCTCGGATTTTGTGCATTGTTTGTTGTTGAACTTGCTCATGTGAATCATCGTAGCAATCAAGGCGCTGCAACCCAAATTACGGGCTGAACGATATCAATGGGCGAAATGAGCGGATATGGTAGAATTCAGTATGGAGGAAATGAAAGACGAAATTCGTTGGAACAAAGTAACTCGCGATGACTCTAGATACATTTTTATTGGTAACGTTTCTGGATGATTTGCCGGGACTTCGGCAGGTGGCAATTGGACACGTTGTGCATGCGCGCCATGGCATCGGGCAACTCCAGCCTCTTCTTGAGCCTGATCTCGGTCTCCCACAGCTTCAGCGGCCGTTGGATCACTTCGATGACGTCACTGACGTACTCGTGCTCCACGCACAAAGGACACGGATTCGTGTCGATGACCTCTTCGATTAAATACATCGACGGCGTACTCAGCGCTTCCCTGTACACTTTCTTATCGGGAGTCATCTTCTTTCTATCAACCTGCCAATTAAAGAGTCCATTACTCAAACTGCTGCAACTGCGTAATTCGATGATCAACTTCAAACTATATTCCTGTGTCGAGAAGGAATGCTCATACCTTCCTATTGGTCAGCAAGATCAAGAGTTGACCATCAAATTATCTTCTTTAGAAAGTGGTTCAAGTACTTACCAAAAGTTTTTCCCTGTGGTGAACTTCCGGCAGTATAGTATGCACCCTCTTTTCCAGCATCTCGAGGAACAACAGCACGTTGAACATTTGTATCTTGTCGTTGTCGCCCAGCAGTTGCAGGATGGGATCCGTGTTGCAGCGCACGACACGACACATGCTGTCGATGCCCGCGAACATCTGCTCCAGGTTCTCGTCGGCCGTTCTCAAATCGGTTTCGGAATCTTCGCACGCTTTTCGCATCCGCACCAGCTCATCTTCCAGTTCTCCCAACCTTTCGGTTTGCTGCTCGGATCTGGTATTGTGCAGGACGCGCTTTTCGTCGATGGAGGCATGGAGGTCGGCCAGTTTCTCGCTCGTGACTTCCAAGTTGCACACCACATCGTTGACGAACTTGAACATCATAAAGTTCTCCTGTTCTTGTCTGGCGTACGTTTGGACGATCTGCGCCATGTGTTCGTCGCCGGTAAACGTGCAAATGTCCTCGATGATTGTCTTGTGCTTCTCCAGCAGGTCGTGCATTTTCATCAAACGATCTTCGCGCCTGCGCCGCTGCTTCTCACGCAAATCCATCATCACACGTTTCTGACCTGAAAAACGAAGAAATTCAAATTGAAATTAAAAAAATCGCTTTTACAAAGCTTCGCTTAATAATAATAACAAACGGCAGCACGTGCTCTGAACCCTCTGCAGCCGTTTCTTTGCTGCAAGGTCGAGACAAGGATAATAAACCACTATGCAGTAGTTGAGCAGAGAAAGCACCAGGGACTCACATAATCTCTTGCGTTGGGTAAAATTCATCAGTGATATGTTTCTGTACAAAGACTTTATGGTCAAATAAGCTCTACCAATCAAGGTGTTGACGTGCTTCGAAATCGGAGGTCATCATCGAAGATGACCCCCAAATTCCTGACTTTGGTCTTAACATCTAGTACCCGACCATCAACGACAATGTTCAACCGAGAGTCCATCCGTCGTTTATCCTTGGCAGAAGAGAAATACATACACATGCACTTCTCCGAATTCAATTGCAAGTTGTGTGAAGCAGCGCGGAATGAGAGATTGCAGCGAGATCGTCGTTCATTAAAGTACATGCACCAAGAGTGTCAGCAGGGTCGAAGGGAAGAAGGACTTGAGTATCATCAGCGTAGATAAATAGTTTGCTTGACGTAACGCAGCTCTTCATGTCTGCTACATAGAAGCTGAACAAAATAGGACCCAGGACAGACCCCTGTGGCACACCGGAAGTGATGTCACAAAAACCCGACAGAACACCGTCATATACCACCTGCTGGATTCTTTCTGACTAATAGGACTCAAAAAACTGTACCGACAAAGGGTCAAACCCAAAATGTCCAGTTTGGCAACTAATAGAGAATGGTCAATGGTGTCGAACGCCTTGAAAAATCCAGAAGGGTCAGAAGTGAGGGGCGTTCTCTATCCAAAGAAGTCAAAATGTAGTCAGTCAGATCGATCACAGCAGTTGCGGTACTATGTCGTTTACGAAAACCTGATTGCCGTGGAGAGACAATATTTTGTCCAGTCACAAATGTGAACATTTGAAAATGAGCGATTTTTTTCCAAGATCTTGGACATAGCAGACAAAATGCTTATAGGTCTCAGGTCGCTGTAGGAAGAGGGTTTAGGTACCTTTGGAAGGGGATGGACGAGGGATGTTTTCCAAAGTTGGGGAAAGTAGCCGGATTCCAAACAACAGTTTTTAACATGCATTTTATAGAGAGATAAAACAGGTTCGCAGAGTTGTAGCATTTTGGAAGTAAGTAACTTCGTTTTTTAATACCTTTTATCCCCAAAAAGTCTTCCAGCTTCTTGGTTTCGTCTTTCTGTCGCGTGAATTCGCGCATGCGATTCACGTTGTACAGCATATCTGCATGGGCTTTGATCCTCAAAGATTGCAGTTTTATACACCATTCTTCGCGTTGGTCGTAAGCAATGGTCGCTTGTTCGATCAAATCCAGCATGAACTTTTTACCTATGTTCAAATTGACGATCAACCTGTGGAGAAGTGAATTAACAACATATACATTAACAAGGAACAAAGAAGGAACTTGACAGGAAAACAGGGAACTCAGAAAACATAATACCTGTCCCATGTTATAAGGAAGCCGGCGCGTTCGCGCAACATGTGATCGATTTCATCGCGCATCTTGCGATTGTCCCAACAGATGGCTCCGAACTTTCTCATCTGCAGCTCCAGTTTGTTTTCCAAGGTGCCGATGTATACTTCCGCGTTCCTAATGCGATCTTCGTGCTGTCTGTCTGTGGTCAGCTTCGATTTCACATCAACATACTTCTTTTTCACGGCATGGATTTGACCCTCAATCTCTTTGATGTGCACCTTTTTGGCTTTGACGCGGGCCGAATAGTAATCGTATTCGATGAGGAAGTCGGTCAAATGCCCCATATTTTTCTTGTCCTCTTTCTCTTTGGTGGTGCACGTGGCGACGTTGAGGTCGTTCAGAATGTTGGTGTGCTCCCGCGTAAAAATCTCCATCACCCTCTTTTGCTTCTCGCTCTTACTGCCGGACGTGACTTCATTCCGGTCGCGTTCTAAAAGGATGTACTACAACCAGGCGCATGACTGTGAGAAAATAAGGCAAACAGTGTGACGAATGAGGAAAAACCTTGCGTTGGAGACGCGCCAGTTCCTTTTCGGAGACCAGCGCCGCTTGGAACTTCTCCTCATCGGTCAGGGGCACTTTCTTTCTCGACATGTCGGCAACAGTGCGGGGTCCCGGCTGGTTAACAAAATCCTTAAATTTGGACAAAGGACTGGCAAGAAATTAAAAGAAACCGTAAGAAAAGAATAGACACAAAAACCATCAGTGACAAGCAAGGAAAAAACTGAGGTGAGCCTTCTTTTTTATTTAAAATAAACTGTGTACTGGGACACCAAATTCCAACCTCATGGAGCTAGAGGCGGCATGACAAAGAACGCTATGTGCTTTTCGATTGCATGATTTAGAAAGACTGACACAAACCTTGGGCCGGTTGGACCAGAAACGCCACGATGGGAGTTAGAGGAAGCGTGGCTATAACAGCGAACAGGAGTTCCAGATTAGGTACAAAAAAGGGACAGGGCTGCGACTGGAGGCAGCTTGCGGGACTCCTAGGAAACCCAGTCCCGCACTCTAGGGACGTAGCGTCATTGAACCTGTCTGGTTAGTCGACGGTGCCATCTGCAAGTAACCTCAACTGAGTTCGCGGACCCTCACCAAGGGTCTATAATGGTACCGTGAGTCATGCTGCGGTCGGGTACTATCTCACAGCTATCTCAAGCTGAGGAACTTTGTTTTGGAAATCAGTATAGTATACCGTTGCTCGGCGGCCGTTCTCGATGTGTGAACGGCGAGGGAAAAAAGAAGTATATGGCAAACGCCGCAACTCGATTTTGGGGCTTATTGGAGACTATATCTGTAATATGTAATATTACTATGTAATAGCCTGTACAGCTAGTAGAGTCTTACTGCATATAGGTTATTGCATTCAGCCACAAGATCAGGTTTCTGGAAGATGCTTTGACATGTTTAAATCGAAACAAAGACAGTGCACAGACAGATATTTTTATTACTATATGCACCCTTGTTGATCGCAGTAAGACGTGATGCTCGGCAGCGCCTCGAAATATTCCCCAAACTGATTCAGCTCCTCCTTGCGTTCACGGATGTGATCCTGCAGCTGTTTGTAGTCCTCGCTCTTCAGCTCGTGGATCTCCTCGCAGGCCTTCTTCCACTGCTTCTTGAAATACGTCTTCGTTTGCTGTGCGACCTCGAACTTTTCCTCCAGACCCTTCAGCTCCTGCAGCAGCGTCGCCGTCTGCTCCTTGCTGAGCGCGGTGCGTTGCTCGGCGTCAAACTCCAATTTTTGCTGCGTCAAATTCTGCTTCAAGCTGTCGTTGTCGCTCTGCAGCTTGCTGATGTAGTCGATCAGCAGTTCTTTGTCGCAATCTGCGAATTTGACTTGGTTCTCTTCGATGAGATTGGCCAGAGACTTGCGGTTTTTCTTTAACGATTTCTCCGTCTTTAGCTCTTCGAGTTTCAGCTGCAGTTCGTTTTGGAGATCTTTGCACTTGGCGATGTTGGCGTCCAGCTCAGACTTTTTGGCGGTGGCTTCTGCACTGGCTGCATCGGCGGTCATTTCCAGTTGCTTTTCGTATTTCAGACGCTGCTCGGCTTCCCAGTTGGCCAGTTCTTCTTCGAACTTGCGCTTTTCTTCGCTCTTCCACTTTTCGAAACATTCCACCTCGTCTTGCTTCCACTTTTCGAAGCTTTGCTTTTGTGCGTCTCTCCACTTGTTCATTTCCTCGATTTGATTGCTGTTGGTCTCTTTGACGACATGGTCGCCGCAAGCCATTTCTTTCTTTTTGTGCTTTGTCAAATATACTTCGAGCGAAATCGACGGTTTGCTACCATCAGCGCCTATCGGTACGATGCCATTGGTCGAAGGGTACTTGAAAAAACAGTTGTCCAACACGAGCTTCTCCTTTAGATTTTTCAAACCATCGAAAGAGGCATGGGCGATTCCTAAAACGTCAACGCCGCAATAGAAACTGATTTCAAAAGTTTCTTCGCGGAAAAACTCTTGCAAAACCGACAGAGTGGATGAAAGCCGGACCACGATTTTTTCTTCAAACATCACAGTGTCGTGAAGTTCCTTGGAGAACTGTTTAGTTTTAATCGGAATATTGAAGATCGTAACGGACATACAGTACTTGTTCTTGTTGTGATTGAATACCAAGACTTCTGGCAAAAGAAGTTCGAGATTCGACGCGGACTTGATAAAGATATT
Source organism: Anaspis maculata (assembly GCA_949128115.1). Lineage (NCBI taxonomy): Eukaryota > Metazoa > Arthropoda > Insecta > Coleoptera > Scraptiidae > Anaspis > Anaspis maculata. The sequence continues at coordinate 25,926,981 of OX421967.1, forward strand.
CAAAGAGAAAGCGTCAATGCACGTGTCGTCGTCTCCGATATTGATGTAACCATCTTCCAAGTATTTGATTGGGAATAAACTGCTGCGTTGGAGCAGCTCCGGAATGACCGGGGTGAAATCTTCGTCTACCACGTCCACGTCGTCGACTAAAGAGTGGCTGCGGATCGTTAAAGACAAGAACAGTTCGGGTGCCAACGATCGCTTCTTTTTGGTGGAGAACAGCTTGCACCATTTGAAAGGAAACTGAATAGCGTCGTCCGGGAGAATTTGAGCGCTGCGCAAGTCCAGCAGAACGTGTCCAAACTTGTCTTTCTTGGAACCGTTGACGGTTACGCAATCGATGCGTAACGGTTGATTGGACGAGCGGATTTTGCGCAAGGTTTTCTTGTCGATTTCCCAAATGAGATTGGTGTTGAATGGGGGACCCTCGCCAGGAGCCACCGGGTCAGAGTCGAGGATGCGACCGTTGAAGTTGGCCGAAATGAAGACCGAGTCGCCCTTGAAAGACTCCATACCCTTGCCTTCTTGTACCGTGAGCACCACGTTCACCACATTGCCTTTGAGCTGATCCATCTCGTCGATAAAAAGTTATACACGTTCAAAAACAAGTCAAAAATTTTGACAAGCAACTATGGCGGGTACACAACCATGACAACGCCATTGTTCAGATGTCAAACCAACTAGGTCGGCATCAGGGATCGTCGGCATGGTTCTCGATTCAACCAGCGATTCAACGCGCAAGGCAGATCGTTCTCATTGGTCACCAGCAGCTTGAAATTAGAGCCGCTTTCGTTTTGCGCCAGGAGCTGCTCCGGGTAGATCACTAGACAGAGAAAGTAGATACATACACCAATCACAGCCCCGCTGGATCTACTTTCTTTCTCTAGTGATCTACCCCGAGCAGCTCCTGGTGGCAAAACGAAATCGCCTTAGAGGCCTGAGTTTATGATGAATGTGGAGGACTGCAAAGCTCAATGCACAGTGCTTGTTTTTTTTTTACAAACTAGGTATTCTGAAACAAAAGAACAAACTACACATAAGGCTTATTGTCTTATTATTGTGGCAATAAAAAAGACAACATCATTTATTATGCTTTTCTTTCGCGTGCAATGTTTTTTTCGCTCGAATGCACACTCTCTTGATAATGAGCATGGCTTTCTTGATGTACAACAGCTGCTCTTCGATCTGGTGCCCTTTGAGTAACACCGGTAGGTCTTTCCTCAAGCAACAGTCCTTGTAGGTGTCCCAGACGGACCACCTGACCATTTGAACGTGGCTGAACTGTTCTTGGGTGGCTTTTTTGATGGTTTTGACGATGGTCTCCCATTTCCTGGACTTAATCAGGGCTTCGTCGTAACGCCCTCTGTAACTGGCAACTTTGGTGTGCAGTCCGACCATCACGAGTTTGTAGTTTTCGATCATTTTAGCGAGGGCGCAATGTGCGTTTTGCAGATCCTTTATGGCGACTTCTTGCTTCAACATTAGCTGGTGTTTCGCTTCCAGAAAGCTGTCGTAACGATCGATGATGTCGTCGATGGATTTGAAACCGTAATCTGGCCCGATCACTTGATCCAAAAAGTTCTGCAAGAAGTAGGTTGAAGACGTTTTTTGGTGTTAGTTGAAATACAGCACGATATACAGGTGTCCAGAAAATAGCGGAAAAGCTCTCCAGTACGCTGAAAAGGACCCTTCAGGGAACTCCGAAAAAATGATAAAAAAATTCTTGAACTTTCATTTTTGGGGTTAATGAGGGTCAAGGGACGGGTCTTTTGTTGATTCAAAAGATTTCAGTTTACTGTTGACGGCAGGAATATGAGAAAGAATATCTACCCCTGGATGTGTATTGAATATTTTTTATTTTCAGGGTGAGTCAGAAATCAAGAAAATTAATATTCGAAGGACTAGTTTTTGACCCAAAAATTGTTCAAAAATGAAAGTAGTAGATTTTTTCAATCATTTTTTTGGGATTCCATGAAGGGTCTTGCACAACGTGCTGCAGAGCTTTTACGCCATTTTCTGGACACCTGTAGACTGAAGTCTTGCAAATCCTGTCGTATGCAGGTACCGTATGATCAAAAACTTTCCTCCTCTAGGCAGACCGTGGCCTGGCCAAAATCAGTCTCATTTGCCTGCTAATGACCAGACTACAGCCTGCCTAGAGGAGGAATGTTTTTGATCACACGGTATTTATCAAGATATTCTTGATGGCATGACGCACAAAATATCATACATGTTTTTTCACTTTTCTCATGTTCATAATAAGAAGTGTTGTCACAAGAAACACAAAAATCCCTATTATTTGAGAGTAATCTGGCTTACTGAAAGCCAAAAGCAAAAAACGTATTTAGTTGAGAGAACATAACAGAAGCATCTATACGGACGGTTTTGAGCGCGATACCGGCCAGTTTACATAGACATAATATAATCAATTTCACGGCTTTCTGCATTAGAGCAAGCTATGGAAAAATTGTGTTGTGTTGGTACGAATGATACGATGACAAGAGGATGCCAGCCAGTTGTCTACACGTGCAATTTTTAACGTGACACTTTGTCACCGTGTCGAGGTATCGTGTACGCGAAAGTGGAAATTTTTGAGCATATGCCAGGAATCTTGAATTTCTTTGGAGGTTTGTCTTTACTGGTTGGTGGATATCCGCCAAGGTTGTTAGGTGTTTTTGGCGGCTACTAATGCATGATGTCGAAGATCGGCAGGATACTATTCGGATGAAAAGGCCCACCGCCCAAAATGCTACATCTTCTGATGCACATCACTAGAGAAGTGAATACTAGGTACCTACTCTAGCTCTACCTATTATACCTACTGCAACAGCAAGCAAGGTATAGGCTGTCTGATTTCTACATGACTCTAGTGGGCTGTGTTTCTGGTTGCCATCGGCCGATCGCGGCCTGAATCGCAGCCCACTAGAATCATGTAGAAATCAGACAGCCTATATGAAGACATATGCTGGCAGACAACACAGTGTAGCTAGCTACTCACGCCCAAATTGTCTCGTTTTCGTACAGTTCTCTCCATAAATTACAACTCACATAAATTATTGTCCTACTATCCATATTGTCCCATCTAAAGAATAAGTTTCCTCTTGGGCAGTTTTTTCACATTCCATTTTTTTGCGGCGTCACGGACTTTCGGCATAATTTTCTCAGTGGCCGGCAAAAACTTAATAGCCTCGGCGAAGACTCACCAATCAGTGAAGACAATGTCCCTTATCGTTCACACTGCAAATCACTCAAAGAAAACTAACAATTTCTCGCATATTCTCGAAAATTTTCACTTTCGCGTACATGACTCCCCGAGACGGTGACAACGTCACATTGAAAATTGCACATGAAGACAGCTAGCTGTCAACAAGTCGTCAACGTGTCATTCGAACCAACGCAACCCATTTTTTCCATAGCTTGCTCTAATGCAGAAAGCCGTGAAATTAATTATAGTTCCATGGTTTCGGATTAGCCAAACATTTCGCCGGTTTGGCCGGACCTTTTTCCAAATCCGCTGTCCAAAACTGTTCCTGTAATCGCACTGATGAAGATAACAGGACTTTTTCCGAACGTGCCGACTCCACTATAGGTACACCTCCTACCTAATGTGCAAGACTAAAGAATCTACATACGGATTTCTTGAGAGAAGTCGGATTGAAACCCAAAAATCCCTCAAGGCTTAAAAAAGCAAAACATGCAGTCAGAACGCTGCCAGCTGATGCTTTGCTGGGTATCAGTTCAAAAACCGAAATGAGGCGTCTGTTTGGAAAATCTAAAATTCGTGCAGATTTCAAAGTGAACCGAGTTGGACGTTGGAAATGGATTCGTAAATACAAAATTCCATAAATAATATGATACCTAGGATTCACAAAAGTTCGGTCTTTAGGTGGGATTTGGTAAACTCACCTCATAGATTTTGTGCTTCCTAACTAACTGTTCCATTATTTTTCTGGACTGACTGTGACGCTCAAATTTCTTCTCAACCGCTTCGACCTTGCGCTTCGCGTCTTCGTAAAATTCTTTGGCTTTGTTCATCTTTTCCTTGGCCCTCACTCTTTTCCCGTGGTTTTCCTTGACAAACTTGTCGAAGAAAAGGAAATTCTGTTGCAGTTCGAATTCTTTCTCCTCCAAGGTTTTCCATTGGGCTTCCAAGGATATTCTTTCTTCCTTCACTGACGCTTTCCTATCCACCAGAACTTCGTCGGCATGTATCAGCCTCCTCTTGGCCCTTTCCAGACTGACCGAGGGATTTTGCAGCAGTTCAAATTCTCTCGCGATTCTGAATTTTTAAATTTCGTTCAGATCTATCAAAACTACCATGAGTTGCATTTTTCAGAAAGACTTTCTGAAAATTGCAATTTGGATGGTCTCTATAAAGAACGTGCATACTTCCTGTGCTCCTCGGCGTCTTTTGACCTGAAGTATTCCAAAGTCAGCTTTTCCGGCCGCGCTTTTTGTCCGTGAAACATCTTTCAACTGGGATATTGCATAAGAAAAAATGCCGAAGATTGAAAAAAACCCTATCAACCCTAAACCCAAAACCCTATTGAAATTACCTATCAAGAAAAAATCAATACCTAGCAAGAAAAAAAGCTAGAAAAAAGAAAAAAACCTAAGCGAAAATATAACCGCATGACAAACGACGTCAAAAAAAAACGCGCTTTGCCATAGCTAGTAGCTGGTAGCCATAGCGAAATCGATTACCGGACGTTGCAGTTTTCAGTTGCTAGGCACCGGTGCTTATTTGTGCCAGTTTTGTGCATGTTTTGTGTTTAGCGTGGTTTAGCGTCAGATTTTACCATTTTTTTTACCGAATTTGTCTTTTTACTGGTTTAAAATACGCAAAAATGAAGTTCAAGTTGGATATTAAAGAAGGGATGAAGCTGGACTTCCCCAAAGTACCAACGTACAAAATGGTACAAGGGTACATGATGTCAAAGAAGGAGCTTACCAAATACCAGTACGTATAGCTTCTTCACATCCGGATGGTCTTGCAACCACGGACTTACGAATTAAGCCTAGACTACAATGGGTGCTTTCCACCTAGCTCCAAGTTTGGTACACCTTCCATTTGCGCACGTGCGGGTTCCAAACGGTGCTTTCCATCTACGTGTTCTTACCTGGTTTTGTGCCGTCCGGTGGATCACCTAAAACTTTGTGCCGTCGGAAGGCACACCGGAAACGGATGCGACAAATGACGTACCGTCAGCTGTAATCCAGCACTCCGTTGTCATATGTCTCTCTCTGTGTCGTTTCATCCATGCATCCGTGATTTATTTTATTTCTCTGCAGGGATAACGTACGATCGATCAAGATTTACGCTGCCATTTATTTATTTCTGAATGCCATAGTCATCTTTCGCCTCCAGACCAGAGATGTCGCGTCGGTCAACGATGCCGGTGCTTTCCATCTAGGTGTACCCAATCGTGGAACATGTTCCGTCTGGTGGTATTTGTACCGTCTAGGTGGAAAGCACCCAATATGGTCTTTTTCTACAGCTGATTGACACCTTACTGATCCCCATACCCCAAAGATTATAGCACTGAAATGTTACATTCCTGTTCCAGGCGCAGTTATGAATTCGACAAGGCACGGCAGGGTCCCGTGGCTCTTCTCGAGACCAGCAGAAGAACGCTGATCAGATCTGAGGAGCGCTTGGACCGCAAAAGAGAGGATAGCAAGACCAAACGTGAAACGCTCGACGCACAATGGAAAGACTTGGAGGAAAAAGAAAAATCACTTCAAGAAAACTTCGTCATCTTCAATAATGTTTGAGTTTTTTCACATACCCATTGAGTTCATTATTCAATTTTTCTTTATATAATTTTTTAGTTTGTGAAAAAGAACGCTGAGAAGAGAGCCAGAGCCCAAGGACGTTTGGATCAAGCAATGGAGTTCTACAACGAAAACACACGCGAGTACAATCGCATAATAGGGTTGAAAGGGGACATGGAGGGATACAAGAGAAACATGGACATTGAAATCAGAAAGTATCATTTGTACGAGGTATTGTTTGTTTGTTTTGTTTTATTGCTTGACTGTAGTTTTTCGTCTATAAAAGGTTATTGAGTTTGAGCTTCCACACAACAGTGCTAAATATTTTCAAAACGGCAAGATATCTGGCCACGGCAAAATGATATTTGTACAGGATGTTCACACGCGAGATGGGACCCCCCAAACTAAACGCTTCCCCTTCCGAGATATTTTGAAAAATTAAAAACTAATCCTTGACAACGAGGAGCTTTGTGGTGTGTTGGTCAGCGCGTCCGACTGCCATGCCAGCGGTCAGGAGTTCGATTCCTACCAGGGGCGGTCCGATTTTCGTCTTGATTCGCATCTTGATTTAGTTGGAATAATGCTTACTTAATACACGTCGCATGGGTGTGTCGCATAGCACGTAAAATGTGAACGATGGTGCCGACCCCATGCAATGTTGGTGGTCGTTAAAAATCCGTTCGTTTTCATTTTATTTTTATCCAATTTTTAATTTTCTTCACCCAAGTCTGTACTTTATGCTCTTACTCTATCTGTGTCCCACACTCTCTTAACTCTTCATCTTTCTCCTGGTGTTACTTATGCTTCTTGCTTATGTAGGTATACTCTTATTCTTCTTCATAAATTTATATGAATGCATTTACTGAGTATTTTCAGGGTTACTTGAACGAAGTGGTTACGGCTTCGACAGAGTTCAAGACAATTACCGACTTGGTGAACCGTTACGAATCTTTGGTAGATGCTAAGAAGACACTGGCCGTCAGGCAGGAGCGTGATCTGACCCTACTGGAAAATGCCAGGAACCAAGTGGTAAGTAAATATATATAATACAGGTACCCAACGGTGCTAGGACAATTCGTCCCACGGACAATTCGTCCCGCGGACAATTCGTCGCAAGTGAAGGCTTCGGAAGGTAAGGGGGTTATATTACACATGAAGACACAAGGGGGCTCAATAAAAGGATCTAAAAATCATAAGCAAATACAAGGGGTTCTGACAGAGATCCGAACGCCACGAAAAAATGCAACGGGGCTCAGCAAGGCTTCAAACGATATTGAAAACACAAGGTGGCCTTACGGAGCTTCGAGAGGGCTCCGCATATCACATAAAGGCACAAGGGAGCCCAAGGAGCTTTAAATAACAACAAAAGGCAAAAGGGGCTCACTGGAATTCCGTAAGCTTCGAGAAAACACAAGGGGGCTCATTAGGGCTCCATACTACACTTGAAGACACAAGGGGGCTCGATAGGGCTCTGAATATCACATGAAGGCACAAGGTGCTTACTACTGCTCCGGAAGCCAGGAAAGATGCAAGGGGGCTCAGCACGGCTTCAAAAGACGTTTGAAGAAACAAGGGGGCCCACTGACGCTCTGGATGACAAAAGACGGCAACAGGGGGCTTACTGGAACTCTGATAGTCATGGAAAAACACAAGGGGGCTTACTAGGGCTCCAAGCTATACTTATGGACACAAGGGGGCTCACTAGGGCTCCAAGATATACTTATGGACCCAAGGGGGCTCACTAGGGCTCCAAACTACACTTGCGGACACAAGAGGGTCCGATAGGGCTCCGTATATCACATGGAGGCACAAGGGACTTACACTAGGGCTTCCAGAAATGCAGAAGCGCACAAGATGGCTTACTGGAATTCTGAAAGCCACGAAAACACATGAGGGGGCTCGTTAGGGCTCTAATGGACACATAGGGCAGGAGGGGCCTATGAAAAATCCAGAAATCACGGGAAAGTGCAAGGGAGCTCTGTAGAACTTTATCTGATATTGGTGACACAAGTAGCTCTTTATAACGAGAAAAGGCAAAAGGGGACTCACTGCAGAGTACTGGAAGCCAATAAAAACAAAAATGGACTGATTAGGGCTCCAAACTACACATAAGGGTACAAAGGGACCCGATAGAGCTCCGAAAGCCACGGAAATACGACAAGGGGGCCCAATGAAGCTCTTTATAATCAAGCTTATCTGCTTGCACAATGGGGCCCGACAGGGCTCCGAATATCACCTGAAGGCAGAAGGTGCTTGCTACTGCTTCGAAAGTCGCGGAAAGATGTAAGGGGGCTCAGCAGGGCTTCATAAGACGTTGAGGAAACAAGGGGGCCCGATGGAGCTCCGAATAACACAAGAAGGCAACAAGGGGCTTACTGGAATGGGGTACTTGCCTAATTTTTTTTTATTGGCTTAATCGATAGTATGGTTAAAAATAATGTACCCGTATTTTTTCTTTTTCCTAAATTCCCAAAATTGCGGCCGCAATGCGTGTTTTAAAAATATATTTGTGACGTCACAAATATATTAGATATAGAACATAAAAGGACTCTTTTTCCTCGTTGGGTTGGCAATGATATAACGTCGGCAAGGTGCCGTTTTCAAACAACAAGATCTGAGTCTGACTGACAACGTCAAACCGCCGACCGTAATTTCTTCATGTGCCCTTTTTTTGCCTTTGACTGCTTTGATCTACGCGGTAAGTACCTACTCGTTTTGTTCATTCCTTGTTCAACCTAACTAGTCTCTTTCTTTAGTCTTCAGTGCTGTCCACCTAAAAGCCTTTCGCATGTTTGTCACCCGTGCTCTGACCTGGCTGACCCTCGGCTTCATTTCGGACATCAGTGTTCCTGCTCCCCACATTTTATTTGGAGATCATCGCGTCCTTCCCACATGGATCTCTTGTAGCTCTAGAGTATTACCTATCCGGAATTGTATGCTAATGATGAACCTATAAAAGCTCACTGTTCATTTTCAGCCTCTTATTTCTGTGCTATTGGTGATCCTCCAGATTTTCCCCTCGAAATAAATTATCTCGACTGAGACAGTGTTATAAGAGGTTTCTGGAGTCAGTTTCTTCGAAACCTTGTTCGACTTTATTGTCTAAATGCTCATGGTAAGAGAATTCGATAGGAAACCGGTTTTGCGATAGCATGTTCAAAATGACAGTGTCACAGTGACATCCCTGACATTCTTGATTATTCCATTGTCACACAGTCAGACCAACCCCACTCAAAATCCCTGTCCTGGCGCGAAGCTTTTAGGAGGATTTTTCAAATTCGTTTTTTTCTGTAGAAAACGATGGGATTTTTGTGAAATTCTCAGTAGAGTCCCCTTATCACTTATACTAGCAATCAAAAGTATTTCCAGCTAAATCTATTCCATTGGCAAGTACCCCATTCTGATAGCCAGACAAAAAACAAGAGGGCTCACTAGGCGCCAAACTACACTTGCGGACACAAGGGGGTCCGATAGGGCTCCGTATATCACATGAAGGCACAAGGGACTTACACCAGGGCCTCCAGCAATGCAAGAACGCACAAGCCACGAAAACACATAAGGGGGCTCCTTAGAGCTCCAAATGACGCAGGGCTCAATAAAAATCAGAAAGTCGCGAAAAAATGCAAGGGGGCTCAGTAGGGCTTCAAATGATATTTGTGACACAAGGGGGCACAAAGGACTCTAAGGGGGTTCATTAGGGCTCCAAATTATATTTGAAGAAACAAGGGATTAGGAGTCGAATATAACATAAAGGCACAAGGAATTTACTATTGCTCTAAAAGCCTATAGGAAAAATGCAAGGGGGCCCAACAGAACTTCAAACGGTATTGAGGGGACAAGGGGGCCCCATGGAGCTCTGTATAACAAAATAACGTGAAATGGGCTTACTGGTACCTACTCCGAAAGTCATGAAAAAACATAAGGAGGCTCAACGGGGCTCCAACTACACCTGAAGGCACAATGGGACCCGATAGGGCTTCAACATGCCATGACGGCATAACGCTGCTTGCTGCTCCGGAATTCATGGAAAATTCAAGGGGGCTCAGCAGGGCTTCAAGTTACGTTGAATATAGAATAAGGGGGCCCAGTGAAGCTCTTGATAACACAAAACTGCAAAAGGGACCTTATGGAAATCTGAAAGCAATAAAAAACATAAGAGGACTCATTAGAGCTCAAAAATTACACTAGAGAAGATGAGGGGCTCGATAGGGGCCAAATATCTCATGAAAGTATAAGGGGGCTTACTGGTGCTCCCACTGACGTGGTGCTCCCAAAGCTTGATGTACTAGCAAAAATTCTCGGAATGATGCAAGGGGACTAAGCAGAGCTCCAAAGACATGAAGAAACCAGGGTGCGCAGTAGGGCTCTAAATACTACATAAAGGAATAAGGGGGGTTACTAAAGTTCGAAAAGCAACGAGGAAAGACAAAGGGACTTGTTAAAGTTAAGACAAAGGGCAAAACATTACTTTGCGACGAATTGTCCGCGGGACGAATTGCCCGCGAGACGAATTGTCCGCGGGACGAATTGTCCGCGACGAATTGTCCGCTACGAATTGTCCGGTCACGTACCCAACCACTAGTCTTACGATTCGCGACCGGCAAAAGATTCTGCAGTCATTGACTGCGTTTCCATCGCAGCTTTAGATCCGATCGAAACTCTATCCAATCAAGTCAATCCGCTTGAAATTGCCGATATAAACGGTCAGGATTGAGATTTCGGATGGAGCAGTTCAAGTCGATCCGGTGCTTTTGCTTTGGCCGGCTTGACTTGAGTCGAGCGGATCGAGGCTCGTATCCACTCGTATTTTAGCCGATGTGAACCAGGATCGGATCAAAGTGACAGATGACCGACTTGTAAACAAAGCTTAATCGTGCGTAATTCTTACTGAATCGAGGGATGCTTTCCGGTAATGGACCTTTTCAATGGGGCCTTGCACTGCCACTTTTACACACCGAGGGCGCCACAACCTTTGGGGGCATATTCGACAATTTTGACGGCGTTGACGCTTCAACGACCGGCGTCCGTCATTTCATGTCTTGATTTGAAAATTGGATAACCTCTGTCTCTTGCCTGACGTTTCAAGTCACTGTCAGTTACTGGTCAAACTACTCAAACTCCCGTGTTTTTCCCGTCGTTAGGGCCGCTTCATCGAAGTAGGCGCCCCGTACAGTAGTGGCGACCTCACGTTGAGTTTTTCAATTGCAAGGCCCCATAAAGGCGGTCTGTCTCACACGATTTACGTCACAGCCCCACATGACCGCAGTATGGTGCCGCGCACTTCATAACGAACGGAGTTTCCCTTGGAGATATTAGGCGCCGTTATGGCTGGACACCACCAACTGCGCGGTACGAACGCGCACGCGTCTGTCTCTCTTTTCTGAAAAGGTCCATTGTAAATAAAACACACCAAACAAATTCAATACAAAAATCTTTTCCGGTTTGGTGCAGTTTGACGCGTTTTAAACCATGTTGTTGTATGATCAAGCGGATCGATCGTGCGACGATAAAAACGCGCTTGACTGAAGCCACTCTGGATCCGATCGAAACTCGAGCGGATCGAAAGCTGCGCTAGAAACGCAGTCATTGGCTTGGCAGTATAGGCTGTTGTTACACTCTGACGATGGATATATCCGGTCCGAGAAACCGAGCTAGCTACGAAAAAACCATTTGGGGAGGGGGCTCCATTTCATCACCTTACTTCTCTACCCCGCTGGTGCAGGAGATTTAATCCTAGAATATGTTCAAAGGTGCTAGACATGTATCAAAATATTTTAACATTCCCATCAATCATTTTCTAGAAATTGCATTTATACTGATGGGCCAACTGATGTGGGACGGGGCCCGTATTATACCTTTCCAATTTCCATCTCGTTCTAGGTGCACCAGCTCAACGGGTACACGTTGGAAATCCTCGGGCTGAACAACGACCTAGCGAGCTTGAACTCACGCTACCAAAAGGCGACCGCCAAATGCAGAAAGTGGGAGACGCTGGTCACCAACATCAAGCAGAGAACGTTCGAAACGTTCAATAACATCAACCAGGTCAGGCAGGGTCTGCGGACTATCTATCTGATGATGTGTCACAGGAAAGGAGTGGAACCCAAAGTCAGCGAATTTGACTACGAAGGTCAGTTGCTGTTCATCAAGGAGACGATGGAGGAACTGAAATGGGTCAACAACGCTGCCACAACCACCATGAAGAAGAACATCACCTCGACTGCTGTAGAGACTTCCAAGGGAACGAAGCGTTGACTTGTAGTTAGTTATGTATTTTTTTTTAATAGGTTCTTAAAATATATCGAGTGTACAAGGGTTATCAAGATGAATTTTCTCTGGCTCCCTTACAAAACATACTGGAGCCCGTGAGCGACATTTTTCAGTCACACTGTTCCTAACCTGTATCAGTTGTGACGCTAGCATACAGACTCTTAAGTCATACAAAGCAACACTTCACGCTGACGCAAAATTCTGGCCGAATGCAATTTTTGGGCGTAGTTGCTACCTCACCCCTTGCGTCTCCTGACTTCGTTCCCCCCCCCCCCACAAACTGCGTTATATACTCCCTATTCTTATATTCTCCTAGTTCATGACAAATCAATCAGTAAAAAATATCAACCAGTGGATGGATGTGCACTGAACTTCTATTAATTATACAGGTGATTCATAAATCTCAAAAATTCATCTTTCTTCGAGAACTCCTGTAAAAATTCTTGTGCGGAAACGAAAACAGTCATATCTTGTTCTAAATTATTTTGGGGACCAAGGGAATATTTTAAAGGCATTAATGAAAAAAATCGGATTTTTTGCTGTAGGTATCGTTAGCAGAAATTGAGTGCACACTCAGTAGTTGATAATTTTTACTGATTAGCCTATCACAAAGAGTTTCCGAGGCCGGGGCCCTTCCGGTGTTGAGTTTCGACCCATCTCCAAGTCGTAGAGTTGGGACCCGTTGATGATGTGTTTCGAACCCCCTCCAGGATGCCGAGTCGCGACCCTTCGACGACGAGTTTTAACCCACCTCGAGGATGTCGAGTTGAAGCCCTTAAATGATCCAGGCCCGATAGAAATGAGTTCTCTCGTTTCGGAATCTCGTGTAGCGGAGTGATGAGCTCGGCGAACGGAGGGTTAGTCTTGGTGAGTTGGGATTGGTGCTTACGCGTGCGTTCTGAATCTGCCTGCACGTGCTGGTATCTGCGCTACTGTCTGCCATCGGTACAGCCACTGTTAAGCCTCGTCCTTTGTTGGATACCTTCACAGAAAGGTATTCGAGCCCTTGGACCCTCTGGAGTTGGCGTTGTGACTGCGGTACTCAGAGCACCGGACCTAGTGGGTTAGATCTGGAAACTCGCGGGTGAGCTTCCTCTGCGTTTCTGAAGTACCTAGTTATTCGGAAAATGTAAATTTTGAGAACTACGTGAAAAATCAAGGAATTGAAATAAAATAGAATCGTGTTTGTATCGGGGTTCGGACCCTGCCGTAGAGTCAGAATTGTTGATCGAATTGATGACCCCCCCCCTCCTTGAACTAATAATTTTGTTTTAGCGCCACGACAGTTCCTAATATTTTCATGTAGAGCTTGTCACGGGAATGAGGACGATATTTATTCGAAACTGATGAATTCAGTCTGGTACCCAACGACGCACATAGGGGTATTCAAGCCAAATAGCTGGACAAAAATCAGTTTTACAAAAGTTGCCCTAGCTAAGCGAATTTCCCCGTTTAATAAAGTTAAATAGTGGATGGTACATGTAATGTGGTTTTGAACTTGATCACATCAACCGTCTTGTCGTATTTCTGATCAGAAGTTGTCACTTGTTGAGAGAGAATGCGTCGCTGTATAAAACTATCAAACAGACCCCAACTTTAGAAGATTTTATGTTCCACAGACAAAGTAGAAAGTTTTCGATGATGGATCCATCAGTGCCAGGTATGTACTTCAGTTTAACGTAATTGATAATCTTTTCATGTTTTTACTGTAAGCAGTTTCGCCACTTTCTTGTGTTAAGAATTTTGGGAAAAATTTTCGCGAATTCCAACTTTTCAAAATTGATTTAGTTACAGGTTTTGCTGGGTTGTGTAAAATGTTCCATGCCATTGGAAAGAACAGACATTTGTGTGCTAGATCATGAAAAAAAATCCTGCCCCTATCTGCCACTCTTGATTTTATTGATTTTTTTCTTCTAGAATCAGAAAATACAAAAATTAATGAAAATTTCAACTTTGCCACTGAATATATTAAACCTGTAAGTACTGAAAACGGTATCAAACTTATCAAACAGTGCGATTTCTTTGTCAAGCTTTTTAAATGCGAAAAAAAAACAAAAAAAAAGAAACTTGGCGGAGATTCGAACCTCGAACGTTTGGATCCAAATACTTTTGTCCAGACCATTCGACCATTTACCCCTATGTGCGACGCCACCGTTCAGATAGGGACTTTGTAAAAATTAATTATTAATAGGGCTCTCTCAGGAATAGTGTAGAAGGCGATTGTTTCGTGTTAGGGTAATGATTATTTCGACACCTTTCCGCATCGGTTTTTCGGCGAACACCCTGTATAGTAAATTATCTGCGTTTTGTTTCTCCTGACTGCGGCATTCTCTCACAAACTGGTAAACAACGAACTAGCGCGTATACGGGGCGTGCTCAAAAACGTTCTCCACATTAAATTTGTACCTTGACTTTAGTAATTTTTTTGCGCTCACCATCGGATCGAAAGTTTTTGGAAGGGTGAAAGACGGTTTAACATTTCCGGTTATAGGCACTCGCGACCGCGGGAATCTTTCTAAGCGTTGGGGGCGACTCACGGTGTAAAAAGGGAATAGGCCCCCACAAAGGCAGCCATATCCAATCTTTTCCAAACGGGCAAAAGAGACCATGGCCCAAAAAAAGAAGCAACAGCCTTTGAAAAGGTGGCAATGCCACAATAAGGTGGGCTACCATACACACACCAGCCCACAAATCTTGGATGGCACTCGTGGTCGAAGTCACTCCCCTTTTTCAGTGTCTAGAAGCCGGGCCTAACTCTAACATAAATGTTGGATCTGATTGAACCACAAAAAGAACTTTGAACCACGAAAATCAGCCAGAATTAAATGTCGGTCAAGGTGTAGAATCAGGTGTTCGTCGGAGGGCTGGGGTGCTGGGACGTCTGAAATAATTAGGGGAAACATATACAGGGTGTCCGTTTTTCGAGACTAAGCATGGGTATCTCGCTTATCTTGAGAGATACAAAGTCGGTTAAATTACGAAAAAGTTGCGCATTTTTATGACGATCAATGATCCAAAAAGAAATTTGACGTATCGATTTTCGTTTTTGAGATATCGTGAAAAAGCAGGAATTTGAATTTTTGTTTTTATTTTTTATTCAACAAACGGTTGAAGGTGGCCTTTTCTAATCTAGACATTGTCAGGGCACTTTTTCAAGGGAATCCAAAGCTGCCAAAATCTTTATTCTACCTTCCAAAGCAACCGAGATACGACATTCAACTTTTTTCTCTAATGGGGCGCCATATTGGATTTTGATATTTTTGAATACGGTATTCTTTTCTGGTTACAACGATGTGGCACATGTCATTAATGAATAAATGTTCAACATTTACGGTTTTTTTAATTGTTGTTGCTGATTTTATTTCCAAAGCACTCTTTGAAAAGTTTAAAATTTTTTTTGCTCAAAAGCATGAATTTAACAGTGGCATGTGACACATCGTTGTAACCAGAAAAAATATTGTATTCAAAAATGTCAAAATCTAATATGGCGCCCATAAGAGAAACAAGTGAGTATGCCTTCACGTGCGTGAGTCTCAGTAGCGCATTTTCTCGAAGAGGCATATTGTGGACGTAAAGAAATCTGGTTGAAGGAGAAACACCATTCCTTGCCCACTTTCTTCATTCGAAACTCATTGTGATATTTTGTTATCAGAATGGGGTACTTGCCAATGAAATAGATTTGAATGAAAATTCTTTCACTCATCAATATTTTTTTGTGTGAGGGCGGGAGCTGGGAGCGGCGACTAATCAACAGTAGTCTATTCTTTCCCATTTTTAGTCGGCTATCCAAATAGCGGAAGAATTAGATCGCTATGTCTTCGGGTTTATGTTTCCCATTTATCTCTTACTTTGAGGGCAGCGTGTGGGGGTGGCAGCATTCGGCAAAGTAACTGTTGCACAGTTTGAGTTAGGAGTTTCTAAATGTTCAGGGAAATATGATAATCAGTGAAAATTGTGAAAGTTGCATTTTTTTTGTTTGGGGGCGGGAGCTGGAGGCGGCGATTAATCAAAAGTGGCCTATCTCTTCCCATTTTTAGTCAGCTATCTATACAGGGTGGTGAAAATTTCGATGCTCACCATTGGTATCTTGGAAACGGTAAGAGATACGAGGTCGGTTGAATTAGAAAAAAGTTGCGCATTTTTGTGGCGATTGAGAATCTGGAAAGAAACTTTGAATATTTTGATTGGTTTACGATTTATCACGAAAAAACTGAAAATTTTGATTTCAGAAATTATTTTTTATCTTTCCAACCATTCAAGCTATTTCAATCAAACTTGGTAGTTTTATGTTTTTGATCACTCCGAGTCGATCAACGTTGACAGAAATTTTCCAGGCCTTCTAGATGTCAAATTATGATAGTCAACTTTTGTTTTTCTTATGGCCGCCATATTGGATTTTTGCACTAACAGATAGAGAAAAAAATCAGTCTTCCGAATTAGTAACCAACATGTTCTTTTTATGACATTTTTAGCGTCAAATTTTGAAATTTTCGTAAATTATTGACAAAATCAGGAATGCTTAAAAAAACAATTGAAATATTATCAATAGCAACAACAAAAAAGATCGACAGATGGTGTGCAATTGACGTATCTAACTTCTTAATCGTGTTTTGTGCTTGTTTGTACCGGTAGTTCATAAATTGAATGGGTCAAGGGTGTCTGTGAGTTCAAAAACGTCTGTCGAAACTAGCATGGTTCTTGTTAAAGTTTGACAAATTTATTAGAAAAGGAGTAAGGATTACCCTAGTTTTGACAGACGTTTTTGAATTCACAGGCACCCTCGACTCATTTAATTTATGAACTCTTGGTACAAACAAGCACAAAACACGATTGAGAAGTTACGGCTCGATACCAAGTTGGAGCTGAGACCGCCGTAAGTGCCGTTACCATAGCAACGGCGGATACCAACCAATCAGACCGCGCTGTATTTGGCGAGTTACGCCGTCCCAAACTTTGCGCCTGCAACTTGGTATCGAGCCCTTAGATACGTCAATTGAATACAATATGTCTTTTTTTGTTGTTGCTATTGATAATATTTCAATTGTTTTTCAAAGCATTCCCGATTTTGTCAATAATTTACGAAAATTTCAAAATTTGACGCTAAAAATGTCATGAAAAGAACATGTTGATTACTAATTCGGAAAGCTTAATTTTTTCTCTATCTATTAGTGCAAAAATCCAATATGGCGGCGATAAGAAAAACAAAAGTTGACTATCATAATTTGACATCTAGAAGGCCTGGAAAATTTCTGTCAACGTTGATCGACTCGGAGTGATCAAAAACATAGAACTATATGCCGATCAGCTTTTAAATTCAGCACTAGAACGGTAATTTTTGCACGCCAAGTTGGCAATTTTGCGATATTTGGGGATGCTCAAATTTGTAATGTTGGATCAATATTTCCCCAGATGACCTTGAATTCGTATTGTCAATCGAGTACACCGCTGTTGCAAGATTGTATATGAACGCTCAAGACGTCTTGATTTTGGTAGACTTTCTCCAGTTTAAATGGGCGACTGGTGAACAGTTTTTTTTGAATAAAATAGTGAATCATAATATACCATCATATTATATACTAGGTTGAGAAAACTGTTCAAATGTATGGTCAGAAATGAAGGCCTAGTGTCTAAAACCTAGAACGGCTCGGCACTCTGTCACTTACCTGCCATTCTGACAAGATAACAGTCATAACAGCCAAGGCAACACTGTAGCGGAATATGATGCAAGGAGACGCCAGAATTGGCATTTCATGTCAAAATTTCCTAACCTCACTGGACTTCGCCACAAAAAGCCCGTTTTCACGAAACTTGGTCTGTCAGCGTCCGTTACACCCTAGGGAACATGGCCAACCGCGTTTTGATTTCTGCTGAATTTAAAACGTGATCGGCATATATAGTAGGTTCACTTGTACCGTGATTCTAGTTGGCTGTGAGATTTTGTTTCTAAGTTTTCAAATCTGATATTTGAAAACTCCCTAGAACTTGGCAGTTGGTTGCATGGATATTTGAAAGTTTAAGCTTGACGACAAGATCAACAACTTTACCGTTTGTCAGATCGAGTGTCAAATAGACTGAAAATCACGAGTTTCAAGAAAATTGTGGTGAAATTATGCCCATTACTGTGAAAACTGTGTTTGCGCCTCAGCTTGTGTCTTGAACAATAACGTCCAGTGCCCATTTTAAAGTCCTCGAGAGTGCCATCAAGAACTCGCTTCTGGGAGAAAAAATGGCCGGAATAGGTGCTGGGCATGTACCCCATAACGTTCAGCTTTGCGGAGAAGACGTGAATCTATTTTCAAAAACCACATATTATGGAAGCATTGTGAACTATTCCTGGTTTTTAAAAGAAGTACCCACACTCTGGAAGGCTGGAAACGATGGGAAGCTGAACCCTCCTAATTTTTGTGGGGATGGGATTCATCGGCGTTAATACTTGATTTCACTGCTCAGAACATCGTACTGGAACAAGAAATTTGTGGAACTTGTGAAAGGTGAACAACATCCACTCCATATTTGCAATTTGCAAAGTTGATTTCGGTAAATTTTCTATTTTTGACAGCAACAGTCAACACACCATCACACCAACATAACCTATCTTTCGAAGCCAGACGCTCAGGCGCACACTAGGCAGTTGAACGTGAAGTTTACAATGCCAAACTGTGGAATTTGCCCAGCCTACTAGAATCACGGTACAAGTGAACCTACTATACCAAATTTGATCGAAATAGCTTGAATGGTTGGAAAGATAAAGAATAATTTCTGAAATCAAAATTTTCAGTTTTTTCGTGATAAATCGTAAACCAATCAGAATATCCCAAGTTTTTTTTCAGATTCTCAATCGTCACAAAAATGCGCAACTTTTTTCTAATTTAACCGACCTCGTATCTCTTACCGTTTCCAAGATACTAATGGTGAGCATCGAAATTTTCACCACCCTGTATAGTGGAACAATTAGATCGCTATGCCTTAAGGGTTATGTTTTACATTTATGTATCTCTTACTTTGAGGACGGCGTGTGGGAGCGGCAGAGTTTGGCAAAGAAATTCTTCCACAGTTTGAGTTTGGAGTTTCTGAATGTTTGAGGTAACATTAAAATGTAAATCAGTGGAAATTATTGAAAGTTGCACTTTTTCTTTTGGGGGTGGAAGTTGGAGGCGGCGCCATATCAAAAGTAGCCTATTCTTTCCCATTTTTAGTTAGCTATCCATATAGCGAAAGAATTAGAAATTAGATCGTTATGTCTTCGGGTTTATGTTTTTCATTCATCTCTCACTTTGAGGGCAGCGTGTGGGGGCGGCAGCATTCGGTAAAGTAACTGTTGCACAGTTTGAGTTGAGAGTTTCTAAATGTAAGGGAAATATGACAATCAGTGAAAATTGCATTTTTTTTTTGTTTGGAGGCGGCAGCTGGAGGCGGCGGCTAATTAAAAGTGGCCTATCTTTTTCCAATTCCAGTCAGCTATCAATATAGTGAAAGAATTAGATCGCTATGTCTTCAGATTCATGTTTTACATACATCTCTTACTTTGGGGGCGGCGTGTGGGAGCGGCAGAGTTTGGCAAAGAAATTCTTGCACAGTTTGAGTCAAGAGTTTCTAAATGTTCGAGGTAACATTATCAGCTGAATCAGTGAAAATTGTTGAAAGTTGCACTTTTTTTCTTTTGGGGGCAGAAGCTGGAGGCGGCGTCATATCAAAAGTAGCATATCCTTTTTCATCGAGTTTTCCATTTTTAGTTAGCTATCCATATAGCGAAAAACTTAGATCGTTATGTCTTCGGGTTCATGTTTTTCATTTATCTCTTACTTTGGGGGCGGCGTGTGGGAGTGGCAGCGTTCGGCTGAGCAAATGTTGCATAATTTAAGTTGGCAGTTCCTAATGTTTAAAGGAACATTTCAATCAGTAACATTTGTGAAAGTTGCACTTTTTATCGTTTGGGGGCGGAATCTGGGGGCGGCGACTAACCAAAAGTAGCCTATCCATTCCCATTTTTAGTCAGCTATTTAAATACCGAAAGAATCAGATCGCTATGTCTTCGGGTTTATGTTTTTCATTTAAAAGTGATTGGGGGCGGTTTTTAGCAGTTTTTTCATGTCGGCGGCGCATATTGAAGACGGAATGTTTCTTGGCTTAAGTTTATAAGTGACAACTATGTATTATTCAACAAATGAGAACACCAGAGCATCAGGTCTGGTAGAAAGTGCAATATTATGTTATTTCAAGTTAATCGGGGGCGGTTTTCTCTATGTTGGCGGCGCAATATGGACATCCAATATAGCCTAGCCCTCCTTTGGGAGTGGCAGCTATGTAACAGCGAAAAAATTAGAAAGCTAGGTCGTCTAGTTTGGGAGGAGTTCGAGGAACGGACGGACGGACGGACAAAGCGGTTGCAATAGCGATTTTCATCAAGATGGAAAATGCGCTAAAAAAAGTTGAATGTCACGTCTCGGTTGTTTTGAAAGCTAGAATGAAGATTTTGGCAACATCGAATTCCCCTTAGACAAGTGCCTCCACAATGTCTCAATTAGAAAAGGCTACCTTCAACCGTTTTTCAAATAAGAAATAAAAACAAAAATTACCAATTTCTGTTTTTTCTCGATATCTCGAAAACTAAAAAGTCAAATATCTTCTTGAATTATTGATCGTCATGAAAATTCGCAACTTTTTTCTAATTTAACCGACTCTGTATCTCTGAAGATAAGCGAGATACCCATGCTTAGCCTCGGAAAACGGACACCTGTATTTTAGGTCAACAGATTGACGTTATGTTAAAATTTATACTATTAAAAAAAAATATGTCTTATGTGTTCAAACTCGTAGTCAGACCTGTCTCAACAATCTCGAGAGCTCTATCTTCGAAAAACAAGAAGAGAGGCACAACGGGATGTCGTCCTAATGCTAGATGGTCACCGGCCAAGCGGTTCCAAAAGCGGGAAACGTGATTTAATTCAAATGCTCATTGGGTTGTCTACCCATTCAGGTGTTCAAGAGGATAGCTGGGTTCTTCTCAAGGCCATTGGAGGCAGAGCAAGAGCAAGAATCCGCTAGCAATAAAAGTTACCTACCTAGTATTCGTGCGCTCTTTCATTACATCGTTTTTTTCCGTAATTTCCGATGTGGCGTGCTTCGAACGAGCGAGGGCAAACAGTCCCGCAACCCGACACAGTTGTAAAAAAAGTAGACAATTATTGCAGAAAGCAAAAAATATCATTTTGATAGCTGCACTGTCATTCATGCTGGCAAGAAGCAGCATACCATCTGATCTATTCATAGGTCTAAATGATCTTAGAAATATCAATTTTCACTTCTAAACAAACCAGGAACTGAAAAGTTTTGCTTGTTTTTTCAAGATGGGTAAGTATGCATTTCAGAAACGATCCAAGAGTTAAGACCTTAAATATGGTTAGCTGCGACTTCATGTGCATAAAATGAGGACCATGTAATCATTAAAAAGTTGCCTCCAACTACTGTGGTTCATGAATTATGAAAGTTTTCTTTTTCACCCTGTATAAACTGCCGGCATGATTGAGGACAAGTTATGCTTATCCTTGCTTATTATGCTTATTAGACAAGCTATCTTAAATGGAAGGAGAACAAAAATCGAAAATTTGATTTCAAGGTTTTTTTATTGATAGCTCAAAAGTACTGGATACGATTTTTATACATACCCATTTCCTCTCTGATGAAGTTCTGCAACAAAGATGTTTTCATTATAATCAGAGGTCACTCCAAGATCAAGTTACAAGATGATGTTCATGTTTCAGTTAAAAAATTCGAATCATTCAAAACTCATATCCGAAAGATGGTAATGAAGTAATCATCATAAAAATGTTCAAATTCAAGTAAAATAATAGGTGCTTTCCTTTAACCACAAAACTCACTGATCTGATCCAAGTTAGAGAAAGGAAAAGCGAGAGATCACATGCGCGAAAATGAGACACCACTAACAACTAAGGTCAGAATACTTCGTTTAGGTTGTAAAAGGAAAGCACCTAATGTCTCATCATGGTCTCATCATACATACCTAAGGGTGAAGATGGGAGTTCAATTGTCTTTAGGACTCCTTCTGGAGTGCATGGGCTTGTGGCGATTATATTTTCATTTCAGACTTCTCAATGCAGCAGAGTGCTTGCACTTCACCTGCAAATAATTTTTTTTTTAAAAAACATTTCTTACCATTACAGAATGAAAGTTGATTGTTCAAACGTCAGTGAAAAAATTGAATCACAAGGAATCATGCGAAAGATGGTAATAACAAAAGTCATCATTGAAAACCTTGATAAAAATTACGATCAAATGAAAACAATCTCATACCTGCATTTTTAGCTCTTCAGATATTCACGCTATCCTCAGCAACTAGTCCTGGAACAATGGAAAAACTCTAATTAAAAATTAGATCACTGTTGGAACAATCCAAGAATTTCAATCAAGTTTTCAGTTGGAAAATTTAAAATCATTCAAAATCATATCCGAAAGATGGTAATGAAGAAATCATCATTAAAAATTCTCAATCTTATGTAGAATAACAATATAATGTCTCATCATACCTAAGGGTGCAGTTGCAATTGCGGTTGTCTTTAGAAGGCTTTTGGAATGCACCAGCTGTGGCAATGATATCAACACTTCAGACTTCTCAATGAAACAAAACACTTGTGCTCGACCTGCAAATAAGAATGATTTAGAAAACATCACTTCATACCATTGTAGAAAAAAGTTGAATTATTATTCAAACTTCAGTAAAAAAATTGAATCACAAGAAATCATGCGAAAGATGGTAATAATAAGTCATCATTGAAAACATTAACCCGGCATCCGACAGGTGAAATTTTCTCAACAGTTCCGACAGGTGGGGTGTGTCAAACCCTATTTTTCATGTAACCTCTAATAATTAGTTATGGGCATTTTTTCCAATCAAAAAACATTTTGTGATTCAGGAACATTGTCTTCATCGATAGATAGTGAAAGTTTTGTTAAAAAATATATTGGAACAAATAAAACATGAAAATACGTCGAGTCCGATCTTGCACTGAAAAAAAAACAGTCATATTGTTTACCTGAGAAAGAAAACCTTCATTCAATACATGAAGAAAGACTCAACTAACATAATGATTCTTCAAATTACAATATTCTAAACAAAAAAAATCCAACGAAAATCGGTACAAAAATGAAAAACTTATAGACCGAAGAAGTGTGACGTCACAACATGGCAACATGGCCGGCGGTTGACATTTTTTGGAGGCCAACGTCAAACGTGACATGACCGTGAGATGCACGGCACGTGGCATGCTTTTGACGTTTCTCTGTTTGTGTTTGTCATGTGTTTGTCAAATTTTTGCGAAGGTAAATAACGGAAATGGATAATAACAAAAAAGATTCATATTTTGGGCTATATCAGGTGGAGGAAATCAAACTATATTGCTATAAACTAAAAACTGCTAACTTTAAACTGCGATCCATTGCTCTTTGCCTCTGATCATCTCATGAACGAGATTGTCGACGGCGATTCTCCTGCCCAGTTTTTCTTCGAGGTCTTCTCGCTGCTTTGATGGACCGTTACAATGAAAACGAGCGTGTTCCGCGTTGTCCTGACGCTGAGGCTTTTGAGGCTCCCCAGTATTTCTTTCATCCAACTTTGAACCAAGGCGTTCCACTGCCGTTGCCACTGCTCGACGAACTGCTCTGTGGCCTTGTTTCTGCTTTCTGGTTTGCTGGTGGGCACTCCTAGGCTTGTTTCCTCTAATCGCAAGCATCAGGGCGAAGGGTGGGATACCCGAGAGCACTCGTGCTGCATCATGCGGAACCGTTCTGTAGGCACTGGTGATTCTGAGTGCAGCTTTGCGCAGCTCTCTGTTGGGCTATGTCTGGCCTTTTTGCAACCAAGTCCGCCTGTATGCTCCCTCTGGCCTGTATGACGCTGGCTGTCTCTTAGGCTGGCAATTTCAGCAATGCTCACTGCCATTTTGCACTGACTTTTGTGACTTTTGTTGTGAACCTCCAGAAAATGTCATGCCAAACACAACCAAACATAGAAACGTCACGTTCATCATGTGACGTTGGCCTCCAGAAAATGTCAACCGCCGGCCATGTTGCCATGTTGTGACGTCATCACTTCTTCGGTCTATTCATTGTCCAACTTGGTGCAATTTCTGCAAAAGTTCCACGGATGTTCAAGGCAAATGAAATTTCCACATGTTTCCGCAGACTTATCTAGACTTCCTCTCCTTGATACGCAAGGACAATCCGAAAGCTCTTCTTGCTCATTAGGTCGCCTTTTGACAGCCTGACTGTGCCACTGCCCGATTCCAGATAGCGACGGTTGTCAAGTAAAGGCTCAAGGTCTTGTGACGTCAGTACGGCCAGTACAAGAGTAACCGCGTGTTTGGCGCAAAACAATCATTTCAAACTTCAATCTCCATATAGAAAAAAGAAGAACACAGCCTACTGGTCAAAAATGCCTCCAAAATTAGTAATAATAATAGTCACATGAAAAATCCCAAGTTCCGACACGCGGGGTGTGACAAACCCAAGTCGACTTTGAAACGAAAACACTCCTTCTGTGGTGATAATTGCACTGCCGCTGATGCAGTAATACCTAGATTCATGCATTTCCGGAAGCTACTGAGGAGCTGCGGGGGCTAGGCCCAAAATTTGAATAATGAAACTACGATTTTCGGGCGCTTGGGTTTATCACACCCCACGTGTCGGATGCCGGGTTAACGAAAATTAGGATCAAATAAAAACAATCTCATACCTGCACTTTTAGTTCTTCAGATACGACACTACCCTCAGCAACTAGTCCTGGAACAATAGACGAAATCTAATAAAAATTGTGTTTAAAGTTGTGAAACATTTCAAAAATTTCAATCAAGTTTTCAGATGAAATACTTAGAATCATTCAAAATCATATCCGAAAGATGGTTATCACAAAATCATCATTTTAGTGTTAATAGTGAAAAATTAAGATTGAAAAAGAGTCAATACACATACCCATTGTATAAGGAGGCTTCTGGAGGCTTCAATCGATCAGCAGGGCGTTCTGGAAACGCTGAAAAGAGATGCGGAAAAAACGGGAAATCGGAACAAATTGGAAACAATCAAAAAGTTAACTTAAAAAGAAGTCTTTATTATAAAAGATTGAACTTAATCAAAGAGGCCGAAACCCATGTCGTCATCTTCCGATTCGGACTCCTGTTTCTTCTCTTCCTTCTTGGATTCCTTCTTCTCCTCGGCGGCGGCCGGGGCGGCAGCAGCAGCTGCAGCTGGGGCACCGACGGCAGCTCCACCAACAGGCATGGAAGCCAACTTGGTGCGTCCTGAGGAGACCAAGTTTTTTAGAATTCGAGCTCGCAAGCGTATGCAGTTGTACTCAACGAAATAAGCTTCAGATCAAATATTTTAATCACACAGCATCATCCGAAAGATGGTATAAGTTGAAGTCATCATATCGATAGGTACAAAATGTTTTTGGATTTGCGTTATCAAGCTGAACTCACCCTCAGCGATTAATTCGTCGATGTTCTTGCCTTTCAGCTTCTCGATGACGCTCTTGATGCGCTCACCGTCGGATTCAATGCCCACCGAGCTGAGAATCTTCTCGATGTCTCCGGCACCAGGGTTGGCTTTTCCGCCCAGGACGGCCAAGCAGTAAGCACTCACGTAACGCATCTGGAAATCACGTTAATTGTATCAAGATCCGTTACTGAACCACCTTTTAAGCTGTGTATTTCCACTGGTAACATGCCAAAGACGCAAAATTTTGGAGCATAACCTACAAGATGAAAATCCAAGTTTATCGCTAAATACTAGGGAAATCTAGGGCTTTCTTTTGGAAAACATGGCTGGCTGAGGCTTTAGCTTTGGATTGTCATCGATATTTTGGCCTAAATTCAAGAGATTCACTTACTTTTGAGGAATTTTAAGTCGTAAAGACACGAAACGTGTTAGCAGACTGGCTGAATAAACGTGAAAGAGGAAAGACAGTTGGCGTTGGCGATGGCGCAATGGCAGTTTGACTGCGTGTCACCGTGACATGACCAACCATACAAATGTCACTAGAATTTCAAATATAAGCGCGGGAAAGTAATTCATATCATACAGGGTCCGGGTAAAAAGTATACTGATTATTTTATGGATTACCAAATTAGGCCAGGCGGTAGGTCATTCTGGATAGAAAAAATTCCGACCAAAGCTTTTATGGTGTCAAATTCTTCGTAAGGTCAGTAGGTATCTACCACTGAGTTTCCGCCCAAAAACGAGTTGTGCTAATTCCTCCACATCTGCCCAAAGGTAAAAGATGTCTTAAAAGTGCAAAAAGACCTGTTAAACCGCCCCTTTTTCAAAATGGTGGATATTATCTAGGGGCTAGGGGCAGAAGGTATCGTATAGCCTGGTGATGTCCAGCTTAGTAGAAATATAGGGGGCTATGTCTCAATCGGTTTCTGGGACATCAAACACTAATTAAAAAAATGGTGGAACCTTGACATCTACCGCAGGCAAATTTGGTGGAGGCGCCAAAAGGAATTTAGTACTGTCATAAGAAAATTGCTGTAACATTTTTATTTTTCAACGGACTTTAACACAAGACATTTCATTTTGTGAGAAAGTGAATTCTTCATGTTACCTTATACCTTTCATTGAAAAAAGACGTTGAGGAATGTTGAAAAAAAAAATTAAAAAATATTTGAAAAAAAAGATTTTCAACATTTTTTTATTTTTATGCAATTCGCCCTATCTGTAGACTTTGATGTGCCCTTTCTAAATTTTGCACTTTTCCGATTTATATCTTTGCAGTACGCGCCGCCATATTGAAAAAATGATGTCTGAAAAGAAGTTTTTGTCAATATCTGAATTTTGGTATATGTGACATTAAAATGTTTATATACATATGAAAGCACATTCAATCCTCCACAGTTTGACATCTGAACCAGCTCTGTGCGACTCACGGTTCTTGAGCTAGACCTTCTGGAAGTATCAATTTTTGGTTCCAAAAGAAATAAAAATCACCTCTTGGGGCTGTGCCAGGTCCACCAATGTTCATGATTTGAGATAAATGACGATGCGTTATTGATGGGTGACTTGATTAAGATATGGTGGTGATCCAGTGGTAAAATCCGGTAGGCACGGTCACTATTTAACACCGAAAATTGATACTTCCGGAAGCTCTAGCTCAAGAACCCCGGGTCGCACAGAAATGGTTCAAGTGTCAAATCATAGAGAATTGAATGTACTTTCATACCTATATAAACATTTTAATCTCGCATGGACTAAAATTTAGATATTGTCAAAAACTTCTCTTCAGATTTCATTTTTTCAACATGGCGGTGCGCACCGCAAAGATATGAATCGGAAAAGTGCAAATTTGGAAAGGGCACAACAAAATCTACAAATATGGCAATTTTCATGAAAATAAAAAAATAAAAAAAATCTTTTTTTTTTCAAATTATTTTTAATTTTTTTCTTCAACATTCTTCAATGTCATTTTTTATGAAAGGTATAAGATAACAAGAAGAATTCACTTTTTCACAAAATGAGATACCTTATGTTAAAATCGGTTGAAAAATAAAAATGTTACAGCAATTTTCTTATGACCGTACAAAATTCATTTTGGCGCCTCCACCAAATTTGCCTGCGACAGATGTCAATGTTCCATCATTTTCTTAAAAAGTGTTTGATGTCCCAGAAATCAATCGAGACATAGCTCCATATATTTTAACGAAGCTGGACATCACCAGGCTATTCAATACCTTCTGCCCCTAGATAAAATCCGCCATTTTGAAAAAGGGGCGCCATTCAAAACTTAAGGGACGAAAATGAAAGCACTGCGGGTCAAATCGTTTATTCAAGTCTTAGTTACGATCCTGCCAAGTGGTTTGCCTTTATCATCATTTGCAACTTGTTTCCTCTTACTTACCACGTCCACTAATATAAAAAATCTGCATTTCTAATATCACTCTGACTTGATATACGGGATGAATTATGTTGCTTCAGCTTTTGTTGTGCAAGGAGTTGCTAAGGAAATTGTCCTTAGCAACTCCTCTCACAACCAAAATCGCAAAAATGCTTAATGCTGCAGTAGCCAGTAGTTGCAGTGATTGCAGAAATGTAAATTTTTGATATGTTTTGCCAAATACTCTAGGCTCTCCTTTGAAGTGGGTAAGATTATCGCCCGAATTAATGTGACCCAGGAAAAAAATAAAAGAAAAAAAGGGTGTTCCACCTGTATGTCATGTTTTAGCAGTTTAAGGAATGTCATTTTTATATCTTGAATGAGAGATTATAGACTTCTATCAGACCCGGAATTGGTCTTTTTCCGGATTGATTTGATCAAGATAAAATTTATTGAAAAAAAAAAGATTTCACCTGTACCTACGTAAAATACCGAGCAGCTATTGAAAGTTTAGGTGAGTTTTCCACACGTTCAGTGGGAGACCATAAGGTTGCTGAATAATGAGAGGCTGTTTTTTTCGAGAATAATTTCACCGGAATAAAAGAGTTCAAAGATTTATTTTTTAATTTTCACCCTGATACTAAGTACCTATTACGCGTCACAGGGATGTATGCTTTCAACATGTTGAACAGGTGGGGATGACAATATAGGAAAAAACCGTTTGAGAACTACCTCCTTTCTTCAAGCAAAAATTCTTATTCAAATATACAGTATGTTCATTAAAAAATTCAATAATGGGAGGCCGTGGACCGATGATAACCTGGCCGTTTCCGGATTGAATGGCCTGCGTCACAGCCTCCCTTTATTGAAGTTTTTAATGAACATACGGTACTATGAGTAAGGGGTAAGGTCAACCAGGGACCCGGACCCAAATGAAATAAGGGTTCCGGTCCGGTCCGGTTCGGAACGAGACCGAAAATTTGGGTACGGGTTCTGACCACACCATTCTAAAATTATTTCGGTCCGGTCCGGTCCGGTTTTTTCGGTCCAAACGGGTTTTTTTCGGTTCGGACAAGTAAGGTTATCACTTAGATAGGTAGCCTTTTTTATAAAAAATAACCTTGGTAACGTAAACTTGAACCCAACGTAACCTTGAGCACTTTTCGGCCTCAATTCGAAAGTAAATATAAATTAGGTAGTGAATATAAAATCTCGGTTAAAAATAACGGTCAAGCATAGGCGCCGGCAGGATTACTTTTAGGGGGGGTGCAGCAGCCTGACTCAGACGGAAAAATCCGCATCCAAGGGGGGGTCCAAGAAGGTTGTGGCCCCCCCGTACGCGCCGCAGACGAAAATTTTTGCGAATAATAATAATATTGATAATGGGTACGTTCAGCAGGCTACCGACACACTATCGGTAGATATACAGGTGTCTCAAAACTCACGCTTCAAAGCTCCACTCGGTATATGGAATTTTCTATAAAGCCCCCAAAAATTGATAAAATTTTTTTACGACTTTTATTTTTCAAGTTATGGAGGGTCAAAGGTTGGTCCTTCGAACCCTTCTAGTTTCATTATTTCAAAAGGTTTTTGTAATCTGTTTCAGGCATAATATTGAGTGAAAAATATTAACCACTATATGTGTACTGAATTTCTATTTACTATACAGGGTGATTGATAAACCTCGAAAATTATTTGTCTTCAAAAATGCCTGCAAACGTTTCTTTTGATACCTTAACCAATGTAGAGCAGACAATAACACGGTTCTGTTCCAAAGAATCTTTTTGGGAGGAGTTTGTTACCGAAATTGGATTTTTTAGTGTATGACTTCACCCTGTTGAATTTTTTTTTATCAACTTTTGGGGTCTTCATAGAAGATTCCATATACCAAGTGGAGCTGTGGGGCGCGAGTTTTGAGACACCCTGTATGTGAGCTGCTGAACGGCTTGTCGAATCGCCCTCCATTTCACCACTCATTTCCACCGAAAAACTGACATAAACTGTCATAAACAGCTCACCATTCCACCGCTACCGGAGCTACCGCAAATAAATTGTGGTGGAAAAAATGGCGACTGGTAGCTGCTACTACTCGATAACGCGCATGCGTCATCCAGCGGTAGCACTCACCAGAGAGCCTGCTGAACGCGCCCAATAATTAGTGTTTTTTGGTCAATAGTCGACAAAAACTGAAAATTTGAAAACTTATGAACATTGTAGGTACCTACGTGGAATGTTCTGATAAGTAAAATGCTGAAACCATGAATGAAAAAGATGAAAGAATTAAAACAAGAGACGAAATCTTGACATTTTTTGTGAATCTCCTCCCCCTTGCACCCCCCTTCCGGCGTCCATGGTCAAGTAATAGGCAATACACTGACAAGATTATCGGCCTCAAGTTTCAATTCAGTTATGTCAGGTCGTAGTAATTTACAACTGAACTTTGGTTTTTTGCCCCATGATGGTATGACTTTTACGCGGATTCGAAAATTCACAAGCTCTTGCCTGTCCCGGGCTGTCCCACGACTCCCGGGGGAGTCACGAGACGTGCGTGGCGGGCGCGGGGTGAGAGGTCAGTCAGTAGTGGCGCGAATGTGCTCATCTCCTCGTTGGTGGTGGAAAAGCGTAAGTATTGCGCGACGATAATACAATTATTCAATTGATTATTCACATAGCAAGACCAAAGTAAAACGCGAAAAGAAAAATTTCTGACGAGAACCGAAAAAAACCCGAAAAAACCAAAAAATATGATAAGGGTTCGGGTTCGCTCCCTAAAATTTATGAAACATGAAATATGGGTTCAGTTTCGGTTCGGGTCCAGATAAAAATTACGGTTCCGGTCCGGTTTTCGGTCCAAAATCGGTCCGGTCCGGGTCCCTGAGGTCAACATTTATTTTAAGGACGGAGTTCAATTGGTAAAATAAGCGTTGCGAAATCAATCCGTCTGGGTTTATTCCTTGACGGATTTTCACCATTTTGGTCTCTTTCGAAAGCTACAAGGATGAACTTTGGTTTGAGCCCATTGGCATTTCCAAAATCCAGAAATAATTTTTTCAAATGTAAAAATTTAATTTTTTTTTTGGATTTCGGAAATGCCAATGGGCTCAATCCAAAGAACATCCTTGTAGCTTTCAAAAGAGACCAAAATGGTAAGAATCCGTCAAGGAATAAACCCAGACGGATTGATGTCGCAACGCTTATTTCACCAATATGACTCCGTCCTTAACATCAAACAATAAAATTTCTGCAGTGCGGCCCTGTCTCCTCTCCTGCTGTGGCTGCTGTGAGAAGCGAGAATGTCAAATCATGACAGTTTCTATTGATCTTATTGTTTTTCGTTCTTTTGGGAAACGGCATTACAAAGCACGACCAGCAGAAGCAACGCCGATTTCGATAGTCATCCGAATGCAAACAGACAAAACGCTAATCACCAGTCCAACTGCGACACAGAACAGGTGAAAGGGCAAACACCTGCCACCTGCCCGGCTTCTTGAGCACCAAGCGCCCAAGCGGCAAACGAAGCAGTGCTTCGCCGATTCGAACCTATGGGAATTTATGACCGACGGCATTTCACGCCGCTGCCAGTTCCAACGTCTACAAAGCGGCCATCTTGGGTGTCGCATTTTGACTTATCTGTCAGTGGTGTCAGTGAAGTGGAGAGGTGCTTTTTGCGGTCCTGAATTTCCTGAAAAAGCTGAAAAACAACCACCCAAACCACTGAAGAACAACTAATCCCGCTTCATCCCGTGCCTCCTCAACGAGCACCATGACGCAGCAACTGTTGCCGATCAAGTTTCAGGAGCACTTGCAGGTAAAAGCCATCGCGGAGCAGTCGTCGCCCCCCGTTCGGAGTGCGTACGCCCCTCGCTCATGCGTTTTATCCGCCGGACCATTACGGTTTTCTTCACGCTTTTCTGCGTTTTTCGCGTTCCCTTTGTTTGTTTGCACCTTGCTGCGGCCAGTCCAGAGAGAATGCCGATGCGGTTTTTTCCGCCCACCGGATATTTTTAGCCACCCGATGGTCGGGACGAGATCGATGTACTTGCTTGATATGTAAGTCTGTGTGGTACCGGCAGGGCAGGGGGCCAATTGCGCATTTTAGGGGCGCCTTTGGGGCAAAAGTGGGTCATTGGGCATTCGACCCCCTCGGCCGTTGTGGCCTTTAACCCGATTTTCCTCCGGTTCGCTTCTAATAAAATCGATCAGCGCATAGTATGTGCAGTGACACATCTTCTGGCGTTTTGACGTACGTACACCAGAGCCAGAGGCGGCCCACGATTCCCGTGAACCGTCCCCAGTGGCGTACGCACAATGTTTTTTTCCATTATCATTTTGAAGAAGCCTGCGAAATTGTCATGTTGGCGTTTTTTCTTTCAAGGTCGCACACAAACAATCGCCGGTTTGTGTCATCATCAGAGCGGTGTTGTTTTGTTTCCAAAGCCACCTTCTAGTTTTTGTTGGCGTCACGACACAGGTCCGGATCGCTGTATTACATGCCCCTGTAAAATTCTTGATTCAAATGAGTTTCGAAACTGATCAGCTGAGAAGTAATGTGTTGAGAAGATGTTTTAACAAAAACTATATATGAGTGCAAAAATTAACATGAACGATTTACAATGAATTTTCTCTTAAAGCGATTAGTAGTATTTTTGAAGTTGGAAACCCAGTTTAAATTAATTTGAAACACATCAATTTCCAACTTGGGGACAAAAAACTGCAAGTGTGGTTGTCCAGAATTGAACACGTCTATTCAATTTTCTACATTTAGAGAAGTTCTCAAACCACGGTGAAATCGTTATTACTAATCGTAGGCTTAGGTACAGTAGGTTCACTTTTACTGTGATTCTAGTAGTTGGCTTGGAAAATTCTCTACTTTAGCATTGTAGGCTTGCCATCTCTTCACCTGGTGTGAAACTGGCTTCTCTAAAAGTAAAGCTATATCTCTTATCAAATTGATATTATAATCTTCGAAAACTGACCTTGTCATACGTGGAGTGCAACTAGGGGGACGCAGAGCTATGTTACCGCTATTTAGACACCAAAACAGCACGGGGCCGTCGCCAATCTAAGCCATCTTGACGGTGGCCCGTTCAGGGCCGACAAAAACGCGTCCCGGGAAGCCCCAAAACGATTGCAAATTGAAGGTATTAACTAATTTCGGTCCAATACGCAGCTTTGTGCGGCTGGGTTTTTTGAAATTTGGTTCAATTAACTTTTTACACGTGAATTCTTTTGCCAATGACAGACCGTACGACAAGCCTTGTATCGCCTATAATTCTTCAGGGCTTGGCCTGTCTTTTCGACTGAAACAGGCGAAAGGGTTAATGATTGCATGGGGGGCCCTGTTTTGGACGAAGGGCTTGGATATTCTTTAATTTGAACCATCTAAAGTTGAACCGGCTTCGAGAGGTTAGAAATATTTTTGATAACTGTCAGATGTCAAGGCTCCTTTGATTTATTTGTTCATTGGCGAAAATTAAAAACAGGCCGAAAAATTACTGCATTTTCCAACAAAATGGGAAAAAGCGTCAGAAATTACGTCCAGCAAAAATGTTCCGTCTATCTGCAGAGAAAATATGGAAAAAATATAAGGCTGATCAGCCGGTTCTTTTTGACTTCCTTTCCTACTCTTTTGCGTTCACGATTCGTATTTCTTGACTGCGGCAACAATATTTGACGTTGACCTGACATTTCCGTTGACATAACAGTGCCGATAAATTACATTCAAAGCATAAAGCTGGATTCCCAGCTGGGAATATTCGGACAGAAAATGCGATTTTGTATGTCAAATTTTGAATTCGAAGACTCTGATTGGCCAATAAAATGTGACATATAATTTCGCATTTTCTGTCCGAATATTCGCATCTGGTAATTCAGCTCAACAGTGCTAAAAAATGATATAAGAGTGCCGAAATGTGACATAAGAGATCTGAAATATGTCGAAATACTGAAAAATGCCACTTTTGAAACTGTCTTTGTTACTTATAAAGTAAGCAATTATAAACGATTGCACATAAAACAAATAATCTCCAAGGACGTTGCATAGATGATGCTACGATGAGAGGTCCCGCGACAGACATGACGATTTTTTAAATTAAATTTTAAAAGTTAAAAATTACAATTATACTTATATCCCATACACTTTCTGTTTTTAGTAGAATGACTTTTTGGAGCAAAAATAAAGTGACAAGTGCTAACTGGAAGATGAAACAGAACGATGGAATCGAGTGGAATAAATAAATTTGAAAAGTTTAAAGGTGAAAGTGGGACATCCCCAATGTCTTTACTAAATAGATATTGTTGTGGTTCATAGGTGCTTTACAGCGTCATGACTCATCGTTGTCCATAATTTAACGTTCAATTTGCAAGTCGACGTTCGTAAAGTCATGTAATAAATCTTCCAATGTTGTGTACCAGTTAATACGTTACTCACTGTATTTCGAAGACCGGCAAGATCCATTGTGAATATTGAATGCCTAAATCGAGGCCTAAATATCACACCGGAAATTTGTGATTAAGCCGACGGACAGAGACTGACATCCCAAAGTGCACGGCAGATATTTAGCTTACAGCATCGCTTATTGGTTCTTCGGCACAATACATGGTATGAGAGCCAATGAGCGATGCTGCGCTTACGGCAAGAATTTAAACCACGGCAAAATAGGCTGATTTTTAACCCACCTTTAATGTTGAATAAGTAATAGTAACGAAAAACAAGAAGCAAAGTCCTCACGGGGGTGAGTCTCATGAGCGCATTTTCGGAGTGCAGATGAGTACACTGTTCACTGTTACCTGTAAACAGATTGTCTCAAAACTACCACAAGAAATCATCAATCTTTATGAAAACACGAGTAGTCAATAATAAATCAAAACAACAGAATGACATCAACCAAAACTAGAAAATATCCTGAATGAGTGAGAATTATACCTATATCGATCACAAGCCCGAAGCCAGCGTGTTGAGCCACAGCGCCGCGACTTAAAAATCGCATCCGCATATAAGTGCACAAGTATAGATTCCGCATAAGAATAGATATATCTTCCTTGAGAATGAATCAATCAGGTTGGTTTTTTCACGAAAAATTTCTTTATTTCCTTCTGCATCTTTCGTTCGCTGGATGTATGCATGTATCTAGAACAGTTTGCAAGATTCTTCGATGTAGAAGTTCACACTGTAGCGTTAAATACCGACAAATGTGGAATCGCGGGGCGAAACCTTTTCTTGAAAAATTTATATCTTCTGTTGCAATAAAGGAATCAAAATGATTGTTTCACTAAAAATATATCCATCAATTTCCGCATATTTTGCTCGCTGCATGTATGCATGTATCTAGAACGGTGCGCAAGATTCCTAGATGTAGAAGTTCACACCGTAGTAGCGTTGAATACCGACTTTTTAAACATTTTAATCTTTTCCTGAAATCGTGCGGTCTGACTAAGTATTTTTTGTGCCTATTCCCATCCACAGACAATCAGCATCAATTTGCAAAAATCCCGATACCGCTACGACTTTTCGTTTAGGAGGAGTTCAACTACAAGACGGACAGACGGACGGACATCAAAGCGCGGATAATAGCGTATATCTTACGAAAATGCGCTAAAAAATAGTAATGGGTCTTTCCTTTTCTAACTTTTCTTTCAAATAAAAATATGAAAAAATTATGAAACCAAAAGTTATTATTTCGTAAATTCGACGGGTTCGACGGCTGTGAAATGGTGGGTCCTCCACTCCTTGTAAAGAGTGATCGAATAAATTTCTCCTCAAATAGGCCTCAGTCTCCTTGGTAGTCATGTTTTTCGGCCAGATTTTCAGGAATCATAGGCGACTTAAGGAGAAATTTATTCGATCACTCGTTATAACCCTAAGTTCAGTGATAAAAACTCCACAAATTGTTGCCTTCTGCTCTACATCCGTCAGGGGCCCAGTTGGGCAAAAGTTCATGTCCGAATAAATTGTGAACCGACAATATTATTGTGTTTACAATTTATTGTGATTATATTCGTTGTATGCAGCCAAATGCAACGTCAAAAATTAATGTAAGTTCTTAACCTCAGTTATTATTATAGGTTAAGCACTGGCGGCTCCACGGGGGGTACGACGGTACGGCCGTACCCCCTGTCGCAAATCAGGGGCGCCAGACGTCAAGCTTATAATTTTGAAAAAAAAACAAGTAGTACCGATGGATCACTCTTTGTTAAAAATAATTGACGTGATAAAAGCTCGTCAGTGAAATTGATAATTCTACCTGTGGAAATTCGCTTTGGGCGTCGCGCGATAAAATCTTAGAACTATTCTCATAACATCTGCAGAGGTGAAAATGGGAAGATTTTCTACTCACAACCACCATAATAATTGATCATTACTGACTTTCAAAAAAGTTGGAAAATAAATCATCACGAACTATCGGCCCGCGGCGCGCTCTGCAGCTACCTTGGCTCTCGTCTGTAATGAACCTCTTTCCGTCTCGGTATGTAATGTACTATTAGTCACAACCACCACTATGGTAATTGATTTATTACATAACGGGTGCTTTTTTTAGAGGTATAGAACTTCAATCAGCGATAGCGTTGGTGCTTGGGGAGATTTTGCCGTAATTCTTCATCTAAATATTCATTAAGGCTTGCCATTTGATCATGCACATGCACAATCGCACAACTCCAGACAGTTTTTCAAAAATGATCATAAAACTTGTTTTTTTAGAAGGAATTCTCGTGCTTTTTGTGGATTTTTTTTTTCCAATTTCTAATTACCGGCCGATAACATTTTGTATTTCAACTTCCTTAGACTTCTTTCATTTGGGGCTTGTGAAGTCTCTGGCTTTCCTGAATAAGTCATGAACTGTCCAGGGTCTTGGGGACAATAAGAGCCTGATCCTTGCCAAGAAGCTACCCGAAGTTGAACCCATCTAAATTGGAATTTAAAATAATAATTTTGAGCTGCCGTGCGATTGTGCGTGAGTATGAGCAAATGGCAAGCCTTTATGAGTATTTATATGAAAAAATGACGGCAAAATCTTCCCAAACACCAACGCTATCGCTGATTGAAGTTCTATACCTCTAAAAAAAACACCCTTTACTATTTATGTAAGAGGGCGGAAAGTGACTCATTACCTACTCGCGGGAAAAAGAAAAAATGGTAGCTTCAGAAAATAAATGTCAGAATAATGCATCCAACCAAACAATGAGTAGGTAAATCCGTATTCCTGAGCTAAGTTTCAGAAAAATTGATTTGCCGATCTGGAAGTTATGGCAAAAAAATATCATCTAATTTCAATTTTTGAAATTCTATAAGCTACATTCTATAAGCTAGGAAGGTACATGGTTGTGAGTAAAATATTTAGTATACGTAGTACGTACCCTCAACAGTGAATACATCATTACTGCTGAGGCTGAAGCCTCCAGGCTCCGCCAGAATCAAAAGTTGGTCTACGATGACTGATGAATGATTGAATACCCTGTTTGTAATGACAGTAGAGGCAGATAGGTGTAAATTCATAAAAATCGAAGATTGCATCGTGAAGTTGAGTTGTGTAAAATAGATACGTAGAGGATCGAGAGTTCAATTTATACTATTAAAACCAAGTAGTTATCATGATCGTTTTTCTTTGTTACTGCTTCTGAATCAACCACATAATAGGGAGTTCAAGTGAAGTCATAAAGAGAAGCAGGGGCGTACCCACCGGGGGAATGAAGGGGATAAGTCTCCCTTAGGGCTTCGACAAAGAGGAAAAAATCTGATACATGATCCCCCATTGACTTCATGCGCAATACCGCAATGCAAAAAAAAAGTATGATGTGTTCCCTGACGTCCACATACTTACTATCCCCTGGCGAAATTTTTGAAGAGCTGGCCAAGGCTAGAGCTCTATATAGACCGAAGAAGTGTCACATCATTGGCAACATGGCCGGCGGTTGACATTTTCTGGAGGCCAACGTCAAACGTGACATGACCGTGGGATGCACGGCACGTGGCATGCACTTGACGTTTCTCTGTTTGTGTTTGTCATGTGTTTGTCAAATTTTTGCGAAGGTAAATAACGGAAATGGATATAACAAAAAAGATTCATATTTTGGGCTATATCAGGTGGAGGAAATCAAACTATATTGCTATAAACTAAAAACTGCTAACTATAAACTGCGATCCATTGCTCTTTGCCTCTGAGCATCTCATGAACGAGATTGTCGACGGCGATTCTCCTGCCCAGTTTTTCTTCGAGGTCTCCTCGCTGCCTTGATGGACCGTTACAATGAAAACGAGCGTGTTCCGCGTTGTCCTGACGCTGAGGCTTTTGAGGCTCCCCAGTATTTCTTTCATCCAACTTTGAACCAAGGCGTTCCACTGCCGTTGCCACTGCTCGACGAACTGCTCTCTGGCCTTGTTTCTGCTTTCTGGTTTGCTGGTGGGCACTCCTAGGCTTGTTTCCTCTAATCGCAAGCATCGGGGCGAAGGGTGGGATACCCGAGAGCGCTCGGGCTGCATCATGCGGAACCGTTCTGTAGGCACTGGTGATTCTGAGTGCAGCTTTGCGCAGCTCTCTGTCAATGAGTTGGGCTATGTTTGGCCTTTTTGCAACCAAGTCCGCCTGTATGACGCTGGCTGTCTCTTAGGCTGGCAATTTCAGCAATGCTCACTGCCATTTTGCACTGACTCTTGTGACTTTTGTTGTGAACCTCCAGAAAATGTCATGCCAAACACAACCAAACATAGAAACGTCACGTTTATGTGACGTTAGCCTCCAGAAAATGTCAACCGCCGGCCATGTTGCCATGTTGTGACGTCATCACTTCTCCGGTCTATTATCATTTGATTGATTGCTTGATACCTACTTGACAGAATTCAGGTTATGTTTTACGATTAGTTTTAGCACTTTGGAGTTTTGACCTAACCTCGATGGGAAGAAAACAAAATGAATTAGGGAGGCTCTCCTT
The DNA here is from genome assembly GCA_949128115.1 of Anaspis maculata. Taxonomy (NCBI): domain Eukaryota; kingdom Metazoa; phylum Arthropoda; class Insecta; order Coleoptera; family Scraptiidae; genus Anaspis; species Anaspis maculata. The sequence continues at coordinate 25,965,835 of OX421967.1, forward strand.
TTTTCTGCTTATTATTGTCAATATTATCATTATTATGCGCAAAATTTTCGCTTGCGGCACTACTTCGTAGTGGCTACAGTCGCCCAGTACAGACTCAATCTTTGAAATATACACAAAAAAACCCTCATCGATCCCCCACCCCCTCGGTCCATAAATCTGGGTACGCCACTGGAAAGAAGCATGGGGCTTATTTTGATCCTAGCCCTTTAAGGGCGCCTGGTCGGTGAACTGTACCCCCTGTTCGAAAATGCTGGAGCCGCCAGTGGAAGGCCCGGTATTTCCATCTCCGGATAAAGTTTTCCGGCCGATAAAGGCTGCGCAGAACGTACAGCGCAGCGTTTATCGACCGGAGAGAGCTATCCGGAACTTTATCCAGAGATGGAAATACCAGGCCTTAATGAATAATTGTTCATTATGAGAAGTTATCTTTATCTGAAAAATGATAAGTAAGTAAGTTTGTCTAGAAGCTCAAATCATTCGAAATTTCACTTCGTTAAAAAACTAAAATCAGTCAAAATAACAAGGAAGGTGATAAGTCACGCTTAATGTTGATTATTTTCCGAATTACCCATTGAAATGTTTTTATAGTTTTTAAAATACTTATTTATAATTTCTGAATAATTCGGGAGTAAGTAAGTACCTATTGTGGAAAAACTATACCGGGTGATCATTTGAAAACTATCCACCTGCAATAACTCGTGATTCCTAGTGAAAATGTCTTCGCGCAAAAATAGGTCGATTTTTATATCGAGGGGGACATCTAAAATAGCTATTTACGATACGAGTGTTAAAAGTGACAGGTATTATTTTGTGAGCGGGGACGCTTGCGAAACGAGCATTAGCGAGTAGAGCAACCCCGCGAACAAAATAAGACACTTTTAACGCGTGTATCGTACAGGTTTTTATCTACAATGGTCTTTGAAATGTTTGGTAAATGTTAGAATTTGTTGAAAATATGACAGGAATGCGCAGAATCATCATTTTTTCACGTCGCCCATAACGACGTGCTAAAAGTGACGGATATTATTCAACGCTTGTAGATAATATACATTGGCGAATTTCTATCTTTAGCTCCCTCGCCCCCACACACCCCGACTTCGAAATTTCAAATAACATTACCTATTTTGCGATACATTAAATTCAAACAAAATTAAATTCTTTTCCTGAAAAAATATTTATGATATTTTTAACCCCACTTCCCTTCTTCCTAAGGTTCTCTGAGTATCCAATTTAATATTTTTGATTTCTCAATTCTCTTCAATGCAGTCAGCGTCATCCTGCACAGTAACGAAAGAGAAAATTTTCAATTGAAAATTACAAAATATTTTTTTCAGAAAGAGAATTCAATTTTCTTCAGTTTGTTGTATCGCAAGGTAGGTAATGCCATTTGAATTTTCAAAGTTGGGGTGAGTGGGAGCGAGGGGGCTGAAGATAGAAATTTGCCGATGTATGTTTTAGATGTCCCCCTCGATATAAAAATCGACCTGTTTTGGCTCGAAGGAATATTGACTAAGGAATCGGAAGTTATTGCAGGTGGATAATTTTCAAATGATCATCCGGTATTAGTATGTGTGAGTATATTAGGTTTGTTCCATCAAGAGGTTTCAAGCTAGTCAGACAGAGCCAATGGGAATCGAGAAAATACGTTTGCAAACTGATTTGGGCGCTTCTCATTGGTTCGGACTAGTTTGAGATTTCTGATGGAACAAACCTAATAATGTATGTCTCACATAGATCTTACGCCATCTTGTTCGTCCGTCCGTCTGCGGCAGCTACTCAGCAAAGATGATAATTTTCAAGTTTGGATAACTCGTACTACACGTTGTTTCAAAATTATTTCCATCCATCAAATTATGTCCTTTTTGATGTATTGTATTGTATCTCGGGCGACCATGAAATCTGACATTTGGGTTTAAGATGATAAATAATGCCTTTATTGAATCGAATAAAGTTCATTGTCACAGGTTAGCATAGCGCAGCAGTACTAAAGAAAATGGTATAGAAAATGGTATGAAAATGCCCACTACCTATTGGTTTCAGTGAGTTTGAAAAAACTTTCTTAGATGGGCACTTGCACCGCCACTCTTTTTTGGAACTGGACTGTATACGGCGAGACACGTGCGCGAGTGCCGTGAGTGCACTGCTTTGGAAGATTTCCTCAACATGAAATTTGTCAATTTCCTGTATGTATTCCCTTCTTCATACCTACTTGTTGTTTTAGTATGATTAGACCAGAGTAGGTAGTATTCACTACTCAGAGATTTCCGTTCCATATTCTTTACTACTGGCGCGCTTGGCCGTCTGAGTATCTTTTTCTTCGGTGACCACCGCTCACCTAACAGCATTAGCGAGGAGCCGTCAACCAGTAGAGGTGATGTCCATCGTCGACCGCATCAGATTTTCAATCCAGAAAGGTTCACGTTTTCCTATTTTCGCTGCGTAGTCTCAAAAAGTTTCACGAGGCTCAGACGGTCATAAATGAGTTGATAAAATGGATGCGCTGTTGAAATCAACTATAAAAATATTGCGTTTCGTCTTCTATTAAGTAATTTCCTGTTTTAATTGAATATTTTGCTTTATAACAAAAGTGTAGTTTTTCAGACAAAGAACTTTCCTTGTAGTAGTGTAGTAAATAGCTTCTGATATCAAATATTGGAAATTATATTTTAAAACTTATATCTCCGCCAAAATAATGAAATGCTGTTCATGCAAAACAAGTATGTTACTATTATTATTGTACGAGTATTTCTATGTTTATAAATAACTTCCTGGAAGTTGTTTGGGTGATTAGTGTGCCACATACATATTGATATTTTTTCGTCTGTATTATCATTCAAGCAGACTGATTTTTTTGACTTGGATCTTGAAACTATTCGAAGAAATATGAAAAGTTGATTTTGATAGAAACTAGAATGAAACATCTTGATGATTGATAGTACTTGTTTCTGCTCTGCAAGTAATGCCCATGATGACCATAATAAGTATTATACTGAGTGATTCAAAATTATTGGTGAATACTGACTCCTTTACATTGTAATGGAGCGATCAGAGTTTGGAAAAAGTAGTAAAACTTTATCATAAATTTGTCGAATTATGAAGACCCTAACTATCAAACTTGGAACCTGAATGCTGCATTTTGCAGATAAGAATAACTCCTAAATCCCTAAATACAATAGCATATCTGACTGTTACGAATGCTGAATGGAATTTATTAGGAATACGACGAGCGGAGCGAGTTGAACTCCATTTGAATTTGCATCAGCTTCAAAAGAAGGCATGCATTGAACTCATCAGAGAACACTTACTCTCGTTTAGCTCAAAGCCATTCCCCGCAGCCTCGTAGCGCTTTCCAGTCCATTTCAAGTTTACATGCTAAGTAAATAATAAATACGAACTCCCCCGCGATATTACGTAACCGCAGTGTGTATTGATTGGATGTTTTATTTATTTTCGTCTTCTCGTTTCCAACAGCTGACCAATGTGGGCATCAATGTGTCCAACATCAGCTTCGCCACTCTCACCATGGAGAGCGACAAGTTCATCTGTGTCCGCGAAAAGGTCGGCGAGACGTCCCAGGTGGTCATCATCGACATGGCCGACCCGACCAACCCCATCCGCAGGCCGATCACGGCCGAGAGCGCCATCATGAACCCCGCCTCCAAGGTCATAGCCCTCAAAGGCAAGGCGGGCGTCGAGGCGCAGAAGACGCTGCAGATATTCAACATTGAGATGAAGTCCAAAATGAAGGCGCACACGATGAGCGAAGACGTCATCTTCTGGAAGTGGATTTCGTTGAACACGTTGGCCCTGGTCACCGAAACGTCGGTGTACCACTGGTCGATGGAGGGCGATTCAACGCCCGTCAAAATGTTCGATCGGTAAGTCAAGACAAGCGAATATGCCTCGTGGGCATGAGGCTCAGTAGCGCACTTCCTTTTTGAAGGATTGGTGAACGCAAGATGTTGATTAGGGTTCTACTGTTATTTGGGCAGAAATTTCAATATGGCGGCCAAAATAGCGGCAGAATCATAAAATTTGGCTTGAAGATCAGAATGATCTTATTAAACAAAGGTAAGTTCCAAGTTTCATGAAAATCGTTCCACTAATCAGAGCTTTCAATAAGGCGGCCAAGATGGCGGTGGAATGTTGGAATTTAGCTGGAAAATAAGAATGATCCTACAAAACAAGGGTAAGTTCCAAGTTCCATAAGCATCGTTCCACTAATAAGAAACTTCAATATGGCGGCCAAGATGGCGGCAGAACATCGTTTGTCCAATATCGGATATATTTTGATGAAGTTCACATCGCCTGAGAATTTCACTCTAATCGGAGACCACTTTCAGAGAAATTCAAAATGGCGGGTCAAAAATGGCAGCCAAGTGACAAAAATTATTGGTCAACTTTATATGGTGGACACGTACGCATTCGATTGGCGTTGCACCACATCGATACCTCTTTTCGTTGAGGCGTAATCCTCCTAGTTCTATAACTTGAAAACATGTTTAATATGAAAAATACAAGATGGCGATAAAATCAGTTGTGGAAAATTGGATGTATCTTAATCAAGTTCACATCGCCCGCAAATTTCACTCAAATCAGACCACTTTCAGAGAAATTCAAAATCGCGGATCAAAGATGGCGGCAAAGTAACAAAAAGCCAAAAGTCAACTTGACATCCTGGACATATGTATAGAAAATACAAATAGAGAAGACCATATGTTATCACCACCGTCGTCACGGATATTGGGGCATCAAAAATCAGACAACCTTTTTTTGAATGATGGGACTCGCCTGGTTCCTACGCAACCGTAAAAATCCGTGACAACATATTATGGTCTTTTCTATTTGTATTGTCTATACTATTGATCAGCGCTTACACCACATCGATATCTTTTTCCCTGAGGAGTTACCCCGGGTACGGACGGACGCACGGACAAAGTGAAGGTAAAAGCGCTTTTTTCCCATATTTTTGGGAAATGACGCTAAAAAAAAGAATGGGGACCATAGTACCTTCCCGGAGGTTATTCTGGAATGCAGGAAGGTTTCTGTTCAAGGCTCCTTTCGGAAGAACAGTTGAAATATGATAAAACATGTTCTGAACAACCTATCAAATCGAATAGCCTGAAAAGCAAATTCGCGTCTACAGCCACCAAAACACAGCGCCTTCGCAGCTCCCGCATGCGCATAAGCGTCTCCGGAGTCCGCAGCACATTGAAGTGATTGCACCTCAATAAACAAAGCTGTGTGGCGGGAACCACGGGACCATCGGACCCGACCCTCTGGGTTTAGTGCCAAAATTTTATGCTTCCAGGCATCTTCCAGGTATAAACATAAAAAAAAACGGTTGTTCCGTAATTAAATCCAAGACCTGTAGCATGACAGCCAGTAGCTATGGGGCTAAATTTCAAGTCCGATTTGCAACCCGCGATAAGCTGCGTCACCGGCGCAAGCCATCAATATGCCCTGGCCATTGGCTGAAAGGGATCACGTGACTCTACTTGCGCCGCTGCACGGGTTGCAAGTCGTACTTGAAATTCAGCCCATGGTAACCAGGTGACCTTCGTGAACGAACAATTCTTCGCCGGACACTTGAAAGCTTTAATCTGTTCGTAGCTTTCTGAACTTGATTGAGCCTCATTGTGTCTTCTGGTGTTATTCGTAGGTCTATTGAGCCTCCATGTGTCTTATTGTGTCGTTTTATCACCTAAATCCTCTTGTGTCGTTTCGCGGCTTTTGGCACTCTCATAAGCCCTGTTGTATTTTTCAGAGTTGTCTGAGGCCCTGTAGTGGGATTCTGATGTTTGGAAACGCAGTTGCCGGTTTCGCTTTGAAGCGTCTCGTTACCGTCCCATGGAATTCATAGTTCAGTACTCTGATGAACCGCTTTCGCAAATGAAATCATCGTTCGGCTGAAATCGGTCTTCTTATTGTTTCAAATGTTTTCTGGGGAGAAGTGCTGGTGACCACCGATCATTTACACCCACAAATTTATGACACCGCAGGTGGTCAAGTCGCCGGGTGAGGAGAGTGTACCTGCATTGAGGTACCATCTCCTATATTTTTGCATTTGTCTCTCTTGCACTTGGGGTGTTTGATTGGAAGCGGCAGCCATGTGTCTACCGCCAAGAAGCGTTATGTGAGGGATGGTGGGGGAAAAGCTGTTTGCGGTCGCATTACGATCAGAGTACCACATTTTGGAAAAGTCACGTGATATTTCGGCCGTACGAAACTATTCCATGCATCAGAGTCCCACTACTGATGGAAGCCCTTGTGCCTGCTTGAATTTTTCGCGTCTTCATGTGTTAGTCGGAGTCTTACAGGACCCCCCTTGTGTCTCCAAATATCGTTTGGAGCCCTGATGAACCCCTTTATGCCTTGTGCTCTTCAGATCCCTATTGAGCCCCATACTCGTATTGAGCCCTCTTTGTGCCTTCATGCGTCATTTTGAGCCCTGATGGGATGGGTTCCCAGTGTCTTGTTGGCGTTTTCTGAATCTTAAAGTAGGCCCCTTTGTGTCATATTGTCTTGAGGTGCGTTCAGTCAGCTTATTTAGCCGCAAGTTTTAATTTTAGCAGTAAGCGCTGCATCGCTTATTGGCTGTTCTGAGGAGACTGGTTCATAAGAGCCTATGGGCGTCGCTGCGCTTGCGACTAAAATTAAAACTTGCAGCTAAATAAGCCGACTGAACGCACCTTTAATTGGATCTCTACCGGGCCCTCCTGTCTTCATGTCTTGTTTGGAGCCCTAATCAATTGTGTCTTCTCCAAGACTTCCAGAACTCCAGGTAAACTCGGTAAGTAGGCTCCTTTGTGTTTTCTTAAGTTGATCAAAGTCCTATAAGATCCCCACTTACCCTAAAGTATTGTCAGGAATAGGAAAGGGGCAGGCCCTTTTCCCTAACCGTGAACAGGGGTCTGCTCTTTATTGTTGTTAAGGCACAGCTGAAAGTCGAGAGAGGTAAATGGCAACTCGAGCATACTTCTAAGATAATAAGTTTATTACACATTACGCTCGCAGGTTTAATAACTCTACTTACATGAACTCAATGGCGATTAATACCCATCATTAACCGGCGTCGGCGCCCTCGGGGCAGGGCCCCGGCTGAACTCAATGAGCGACCAGGAGGACTGACCCCTTGTTCAAAGCTTCGAACCTCTTTTATCGAATCGCCTAAATCAGTTCAGTGACTTGCTGATCCTGCAAAACCTTTGTTTTCATTCTATTCTATTGCAAAAATGACCTAGCGTCTGCGAATTTGAACGATTCGGCGATACTTCGAGTATACGTGCCTGCTTTTTATGTTCAAGGGTGTTCAAGGGATGAACTTTTACCTAGGGCCCTTATGTCACTACTATGACAGTATGAGAACAGCTAAAAGTCAAAGGTCAAAGTCCCACCGAACGTTGCTTGGAGCGCACTCGTACTCCCAAATACCTATGGGGGGGCACTTGGATCGAAGTTTACAGGATGGGCACAATGCTTGCGACTAGTTGTCCACGCGAAGAATGATTGTCGTAGCACCGGAACCTTTATACTTCCAAAAACTCCTAGCTCCTGCCGGAAACCTCAGAGAGCATTGCATTAGAGAATGGAATTAGTCAGTTTAGGTGTAAGTCCTTGGCTAGAGTTGATGAATTGCAACTAACTTGGTTCGAAATTGAGAAGAATAATCTTGGTTCCAGTCACTCGTCCTTGAACGGATGCCAGATCATCAACTACCGCACCGATCCCAAACAGAACTGGCTGCTGCTGGTCGGCATCAGCGCGCAACAGTCACGCGTCGTCGGTGCCATGCAGCTGTACTCGGTCGAACGGAAGTGCTCTCAGCCGATCGAAGGCCACGCCGCCTCTTTCGCCACATTCAAGATGGAAGGCAACCCCGAACCGTCGACCCTGTTTTGTTTCGCGGTGCGCACCGTGCAGGGCGGCAAGCTGCACATCATCGAGGTCGGCCAGAGTCCCGCCGGCAACCAGCCCTTCCCCAAGAAGACCGTCGACGTCTTCTTCCCGCCGGAAGCGCAGAACGATTTCCCCGTGGCCATGCAGGTGTCGTCCAAGTATGACGTCATCTACCTGATCACCAAGTACGGCTACATCCACATGTACGATATCGAGAGCGCCATCTGCATCTACATGAACCGCATCTCGAGCGAGACGATATTCGTGACGGCACCGCACGAAGCCACCGGCGGAATCATTGGCGTCAACCGACGGGGACAGGTCCTTTCTGTTTCGGTCGACGAGGACAGCATCATCCGTTACGTCAACCAGATCCTGCACAATCCCGATTTGGCGCTGCGCATAGCCACTCGGAACAACTTGGCCGGTGCCGAGGAACTCTTCGTGAACAAGTTCCAGATGTTGTTCACCAACGGGCAGTACGCTGAGGCGGCCAAAGTCGCCGCCAATGCTCCAAAAGGTGAGGCTCCGATGAAGTTAACCCTTTTGAATCTGACTCCTGACTTCTTATTTGCTTGTTGTATCCATATTTGTTCTTCTCATTGTACTATATTTCCTTTCTGTCCTATTATAACGTAACTCACTCCTTCTTCGGAAACGTGAGAAAATATTTTGGGGCACTCAAGAAAATTCAACAAGGCTCTGCCGTTCGTTTACGCAATGTGCGAAGTACGTGAATTATTTGACACACAAGTTAATGAAATCCAACACTAATGCATGAATAATATGAGAAAAATTTGTGTGAAATTCAAGGTAACAGAAAAATTAGCATTCAGTAGATAAAGTAGTAGTCTTCCGAGCGTAACTGTGATTTGGGTTATGTGAGAGATTTTGTTCCCAAGTTTTCAAATCTGAACTACAGAAAAATACCCAAAACTTTGCTGTTGGTTGCACTGGAGATATGGAACAAGATAATTCACGACGACACATGATGTCGTCCGGACCACTTTTGAAATCGCACATTTCCGCTACAGATAGACGCACATTTTTTGCGGGACGTGATGGCTGACAATTTTCACCATTTTGTAGGAAATTGACATAATTTTCCGACCTGTTTAAATTTCCGTCAACAAAGAAGGTATCAAAGTGGCCTGTGACATAGGACAGTCAAAAAAAATTAAAAATTCTGACCTCTTCAAGCGAGCTCGATTTGTCGACGCTGATCTAGAAAAATGTCAGGTAATAGTTACTTATGTAATATTTTTGAGTTCACTCTCACTATTCTTCAAGACACCCAAAAATAACAACAGAGAATCTGTTTACGTTACGGAAATAAGCACACAACACACGGCGGTCATTTAATTTTATCGTGTTTGTTTTCGCACATGCCGATGCCGTGGCCACTAAAATGTCGATCGATTAAGTACTTGCCAAGAGCTTGTACCTACAACTAAAACATTGATTGAACAACGCCTTACTGAGAAGATACAAAGTCAAGTCTACAAAAAGGTTTTTGTTGAAGTTAAATCCAGAGATATTTTATGTTACAGAATTTTAACAGACTGGGAAAAACATAAAGAAGAATCAGATTATGACAACGCAGCAACCAACCTACAGAACATATTTCTACGTTCAATTTAGAAGAAAAAGTCACTCCTGCAAAATTTTGATTAGAGGCTTCGTTCAGGAGATATTTGAGTTTGAAACTTTGCAAAACATCCCGAAATCGCCACTTTCCAGAGCCCAAATTGTTTTTTCCTGAAAATTCCTCGTGTTTTGGAAAACATGGTGGTTTATCAACTTAGAAATTCTAGAAAACTTATTTCAGCTGAGAAATCATGAGTTTTTTGGATTTTGATTTTTAGACCTTTGAAAGTTGTGCTTTTGAGATGTTTTCCAAACCTTCAATCCTAAATATCTCCCAAACAAAGCCTGGGAAGTAGAGACACCCCCTAATGTCTACCCCTCTGAAACTTTTTTATGGAACATGTCATGATTGTTCGACAGGGGATAATTTCAGTAAACCTTTGGTTCTATTTTGAATCAAATCGGTTGAACGGTTAAAAAAATATGCGGAAAAACGATTATTTATTTCCAACTTTGAAGAGCTGTATCTCTGTTATTGGGCATTTCTCAAATATGTTTTCTGAAGAAAGTCCCCTTCATTTTTCATTCTCTATCGATCCTTAAATTTAATGACATGTATGGGTATACAGTCGGACCAGCCTGTATACCCCATACACTTTCTATTTTCAGTAGAATGACTTTTTGAAGCAAAAATAAAGCGACAAGCTGGGGGGCTACGACTACGGCTGATGGCACCTGCAAAGTTTTTGAGCGAAACTATCAGCGGCGATCGGCCGTATTTTCCCAGCAAAATCCCCTTTTTGATCCTCCCAGTTTTTGATGTAAAAAGTTCTCCCCTCGTAAAATAAATAAATAAATTACAAGGAATGAAAATGCGTGTTTTTTCAGGAATTTTGAGGACCCCGGCAACGATCCAGATGTTCCAGCAGGTGCCAACGCAGGCTGGCCAAAACAGTCCATTGTTGCAGTACTTTGGCATCCTCTTGGATCAAGGTCAACTGAACAGGTATTAGAACGATTGTTTGTTTTTTATTGTGGAACAACACTGGGCGTACTTTCTTCTTTTTGGAAGAAATTGAGAAAGCTCTTGCATTTTACAATATTTTGGGGGCATTGTGCAGGTAAGAGTTTCTTTCAGAAAAATATTTGAGGTTTTTCTAACAAATTGAAAAATTTATTGTTGACTGATAGTCATCAATATTCCCAGTCGTAAGTTAACTTCCGTGGCGAAGCGCAATTCCTAACCGCTGCGCGCTGTTGGGAATGGACCGAATTCTGAATATGTAACTTGACGCCAAATATGTGTTGTCTGTGACTGGACTGACTTGCGCAGTGCCTTTTGGCAGAGTCCATGCAGAGTCCCGTCGACTCCGTTTCTAAGGAAACAGCAGTTGTCCCTTTCCCTGGTCAAGGTCTTTTCCACTTTTGTTTTCATCCCTTTGGTTTAATCAACGCCGCGCAAGCGCAGCAGCATCTGATGGACGCCATTTTTGTGCCAGAAGTCGGAAAAGGACTTCTCTTTATCGTGGATGATATTATTACCTCCACTCAATTTTCTGAACATGTCAGATTACTTGAGGAAGTAGCCAACAGATTACAACTGGCCAGCCTTACCGTAAATTTTGAAAAGTGGCTAGATTTCCTTCAGTCCTTGAAATATCCCGGTTTTGTTGGGAATTACCGGGGTTTGAAAATCGAAGTCAATCAATAATTAATCCGCGCTGTACATATATTACAGAGGTCAAACACGGTCAAACGATTCCAGGGACTGTTCTTTTCTGCTCTAATCTTGACCGGTTCTGACCTCTCATTGCCGTTTACAATAGGTTTGTTCCATCAGCAGTCCCTGACTGTCCGTGGACGTCAGCAGCCTGCGCATTACGATTTATGGAACGCCAAAATCGTAATGCGCATGCTGCTGACGTCCGCGGACAGCGTTCAGCTTGCATAAGATATAACCTGCTCAACATTCACCATCTGAGCGAGTACAATATACCTGACGCAGTGTTGGGAGGCATCGCGTTGTATTAGGTTTGTTCCATCAGCAGTCTCTGACACACAATTACAGTGTGACTAAGCGGGAGTGTTCCGCAGTCCTGTTTGCGGTCGACAAGTTTCATCCTTATGTCGAGGGCATTAGGTTCACCGTCATTTTCGACCATGCCTTCTGTGGCCGTTTCAGATGAGATATCCCTCAGGTCGATTTGCGTGATGGGGCGCCTGGCTCTCTCAGTTCGGTATGACCTTGGAGAACCGCAAAGCTGAGGTGAACGTCGCCCCCGATGCTCTCTCACGTCATTCTTCATCCGCCGATGTCTCAGAATTTCTCGTGAACGTAGTTTCTTCGGATGATTATCCCCTTATGATAATCTCCAGTGTATGGTGCGCAATGAGCGTGTTTACAAATTTGTCCTCTCGCTTTTGATTCCAAATTAGCGGCGTGAGGCGAACCTTGAATCAGTTCATAACGAACCCACCCACGGAGCTCTGTTGAATGCTTTCAAATTTTTATGCCGTCAACTTTGCCCACTTACAATGCTAGATATATATCGCGGGTGAGCAATTTCTCGCGGCTGAAATCCGGTTTGAGACCATCTGGGACAGGAGAAATGAACGCAAATTGCTTCTATTGATGTTGGGACGGATACAAGATCGCAATTTTACGAATAGACAGGACCAGTATTATGTAGTTTCAAATTTAAACACAATTGGTAACATTTTTTTACTTGGTAACATTACAGATATAATCACATTCAGTTTACCACAACAGAGTAATTTTTTTTCAGATACGAATCGCTTGAGCTTTGCAAGCCGGTGCTGCTCCAGGGCCGCAAGCAGTTGCTGGAAAAATGGCTCAAAGAAGACAAGCTCGAATGTTCGGAAGAACTAGGCGATCTCGTCAAACAGGCCGACTCGACCTTAGCTCTCTCCGTTTACTTGCGCGCCAACGTTCCGGCCAAGGTCATCCAGAGCTTTGCCGAAACCGGCCTGTTCCAAAAAATCGTGCTGTACGCCAAGAAAGTCAACTACACTCCCGACTACATCTATTTGTTGCGCTCAGTCATGCGCACCAATCCCGATCAGGGTGCCGCCTTCGCCGGCATGTTGGTGGCCGATGAGGAACCTCTCGCCGACATCAACCAGATCGTTGATATTTTCATGGAACAAAACATGGTCCAGCAGTGCACCGCTTTCCTCTTGGACGCTCTGAAGAACAACCGTCCCACCGAAGGTCATCTGCAGACGCGTCTGTTGGAGATGAACTTGATGAGCGCACCCCAAGTGGCCGACGCCATTTTGGGCAACAACATGTTCACGCATTACGACAAGGCGCACATCGCGCAGCTGTGTGAAAAAGCCGGACTGCTGCAGCGAGCCCTGGAACACTACACCGATTTGTACGACATCAAGCGAGCCGTAGTCCACACTCACTTGCTGCCGATGGAATGGCTGGTGAACTTTTTCGGCACGCTGAGCGTTGAGGACTCGTTGGAGTGCCTGAAGGCCATGTTGACGGCGAACATCCGTCAAAACTTGCAGATCTGCGTTCAGATCGCCACCAAGTACCACGAGCAGCTCACCACCAAAGCTCTGATCGACTTGTTCGAAAGCTTCAAGAGCTACGAAGGTCTGTTCTATTTCCTCGGTTCGATCGTTAATTTTTCGCAAGACCAAGAGGTGCACTTCAAGTACATCCAGGCCGCTTGCAAGACCGGTCAGATCAAGGAAGTCGAGCGCATATGCCGCGAATCCAACTGCTACAGCCCGGAAAGCGTCAAGAACTTCCTGAAGGAAGCCAAGCTGACCGATCAGCTGCCGCTCATCATCGTCTGCGACAGATTCGATTTCGTACACGACCTTGTGCTGTACCTGTACCGCAATTCTCTGCAAAAATACATCGAGATTTACGTGCAAAAAGTCAATCCCAGCCGTCTGCCGGTCGTTATCGGCGGACTTTTGGACGTGGACTGTTCCGAGGACATAATCAAAAACTTGATTTTGGTCGTCCGCGGCCAGTTCTCCACCGACGAGCTCGTCGAGGAAGTCGAGAAGCGCAACCGTCTCAAGCTGCTGCTGCCGTGGCTGGAGTCGCGCGTCCACGACGGTTGCGTCGAACCGGCCACGCACAACGCCCTGGCCAAGATCTACATCGATTCCAACAACAACGCCGAACGTTTCCTCAAAGAGAACCAGTGGTACGACTCGAGGGTGGTGGGGCGGTACTGCGAGAAGCGCGATCCGCACCTGGCTTGCGTGGCCTACGAGCGGGGCCAGTGCGATCGCGAGCTGATCGCCGTGTGCAACGAGAATTCGCTGTTCAAATCGGAGGCGCGCTATCTGGTCAGGAGGCGCGATCCGGAGCTGTGGGCCGAGGTGCTGCAGGAAGCCAATCCGTACCGGCGCCAGCTGATCGATCAGGTCGTCCAGACTGCCCTGAGCGAAACTCAAGACCCCGAAGATATTTCCGTGACGGTTAAGGCTTTCATGACTGCCGATTTGCCCAATGAGCTGATCGAACTGCTGGAGAAGATCGTGCTGGACAATTCGGTGTTTTCCGATCACCGCAACTTGCAGAATCTGCTCATTTTGACCGGTACGTATTGCGATTTACCCCCTCCCTACAATGAATTGATTAAGCTGTGATATATCTAGGAACCCTAAGTCATATTTTGTTGTGCCGTAGATTTTTATTACCTTTACCTAAGTCATTTAAATCAATTTCACCTACCTCAAATTTGCGTCGTGCTACTAGGTACCTCAATCCACTACAGTAACCTCACGTTCTTTGAAAGGGGATGAATTGGATAAATATTGGAAAATAAACAAAGTCATGTAACCACACCTCAACTTTATTACAAATTAATTAATCATCGCAAATTTAATTAAGTTTACCTTAATTATTCATTTTATAATTTCCTGACGTGCTACATCAGCTAGCGTTCGGAATTGTCTTACTCAGTTTACATTCGGTTTCTGAAAGAAAAGTACATCCTAATTACGTGCGCAATCTTACGACGAATTTGTTCAACTCTTGCAAGTTAATTCCGTTCTCATTCTTCCTAATTTGCCGAACTATTGGCGAACCCCTTTCTGATAGCGCACTTGAGTTCAATTCCCTGCCCAATTTATTAATTCTTCGTCCAGTTTTAATTTCAACCCTTTCTTCCTTCTCGCCCATTTACACTGGTACGAAAAGAAATCTTTACTAATTAATTGTACTTAGAGAGAGATTGTTGTTCACTGAGTTTTGTCTTGGTCTTTCGAATTTATAGCCATTATTTTAATTATCGATCAAATAATTTACATAAAACTGCGTGTTTACATTCCATGGATTTTTTCTTTTAGATTAGGCTGGGGCTGTAGTTCAAGACTTACCTATCCTCCTAGAGACTTACAGACTCTGTAAGCAGCAGCTCTGTTTCACGCTAGGTTCAATACCTTTACGCATATTTGCACGCTGGAGTACTATTTGTTTCAATGAGCCTCTAATTAAACAGTCTGCAAGATTGATGTCATGTTCCTTTCTTATCTTTAAGTATTTCGAAGCGACACTAAATTTTCTTGGCATTGCTCAAGGGGTTCTCTTTTTTTTTGGAACTCAACCTTTTCTGCTTTTAAACTCTTTGTCGCGCGAAAAGGGTTGAATCTTTCATTCTATGGGGGAGATTTCGCGTGATCGAGATTTTGCCCAAATTTTGATTTGCATAAATACTGCTAGTGCTTGTCTCAAGCTGATAGAGTACAAAATCATGCTCTGTAGGAAGCGAAGTCTCTTCGAAAGGGTTACTGAGGTTTTCACCCTTTTTCTGGCTTCTTAAAGGTAGGTAGCTGAAACAAGGGGCCGCATTTAGAAGCTCAAAGCAACTACAGGGAATTGAAATCGGCTTGACGCTTATCATGGCTGTTTGAAGTATCAAAACAAAACCTACTATCATTTTATAAACAAAACAATTACCTTACACTCATCAAACAGTGAGCCTTTGATTACAAATGGAAATCAGGCTTGCCTTAATATCTCCTTCCCTCGTAACTGATGCACTACAATTAATCACAGTGTTTTTAGCACTTTTCTTACATTCTTCTTGAAAAATATAAGTTTTCTTCCCCCGCACATCTGCCGTTCTTGACTGCTACCACGCGAATCCTCTCTACCCTTGTCGCTACTTTCGGACCGTTTCTTATTTCTTGCCCCATTCCCTCTCACGTCTCATCCCCGGGCCTACCAAACCAATGCGCCCGCATACGGCAAAAATCGATATCTTCGCATTCCTTATCCTATTTCTTTCCTTTCCTATATCGCCCGTAATGCTAATTTTATTCCTAAATATTTAATTCCACTTTATTTTATAATTCTAAGGCGTCCCACCACAGTATGTCAGTGCGCTTTATGTGCGGTATGATGAGAACATTCCCAAAAAAAAAAAAAGGTGAAACACCCACACGAGGGGCTTCCCGCGCAACCCACCGTGTTGGGGGAACATCTAAAGTAGCTTGGCAATGATGTAGCGAATACCTGAAAAAAATAGTCCGGTACTATACGGCATTTAATGATACAGAAAATTCCTTTTGCATGAATATTCTACAAGGTCAATCGAACGATATTGGAAGGGGAAGCACAAAAGCTTCCCCTTATGGGGGCCGCAGGGGGCCCTGTCAAGTTGACGGTCCAAAAACTCCTACCAAACCATATTTCAATTTCGTTGTATCACTCAAATGGAAATGAAAATGATGTGACTCCATTGTGAATCTCGATGGCATGGGTCGCCATGTCTCTTTCATCCTTCATGCTTGAAAAAATAATTTCTTCGGGAGGTCAGAGAAACCACATTTAATTTTTAATACATACAAGAGGATGCAAAGTTGGCATGTTTTGTGTCTTAACCTGTTACTTGGCATTCCCAAAATCCTACTATGGAGTCAATTTCTCAAATTCTCAATTTTGGGTTGGTTGGTAGGCTAAGAAGTAGGTATTTTGTAACGTACAGTTCAGACGTACTTTTTTCAGTGTCCAACTGGAGGTTATTGGAATCATCATCAGGGGTGGATACACTGAACTATTCTCTAAACATTATGTCAAGAAAATCAATTCTAAACCGCGCATAGAGAGTACACAAATTATTTTTCTTTCGGTCGGTCGAATTGCGATGCCTACTACGCCCGTCAGGGAGAACGCTGAGCATCGCCAGCCTAAATTAGTATGAAAACAGCCTAAACAAATTCAAAACTGACTAAAACTCTAGTGCTGACTCAGAATTGAATGTCGAACTACATAATGAGTGTTTCAGGGAGTTTTGAATTCGTTTAGGCTGTTTTCATACTAATTTAGTCTGGCCTTGCTCAGCGTTCTCCCTGACGGGCGTAGTAGGCATCGCAATTCGACCGACCAAAAGAAAAATAATTTGTGTACTCTCCATGTGCGGTTTAGGATTGATTTCCTCGACATAATGTTTAGAAAATAGTTCAGTCTATCCACCCCTGCGATTATTCCAATAACATCCAGTTGGACATTGAAAAAAGTACGTCTGAACTGGATGTTGAAAAATACTTAATTCTCAGCCTACCAATCAGCCTAAAATTGAGAATTTGAAAAATTGACTTCATAATAGGATTTTGGGAATGCCATATAATAGGCTAAGGCACAAAACATGCCACCTTTGCGTCCTCTTGTATATTTATATGAAAAAATAAAAAATAATTCCTCTGATCTCCCGAAGACATTATTTTTTCAAGCATGAGGGATGGGAGAGACATGGCGACCAATGCCATCGAGATTTACAATGGAGTCACATTATCCTCATATGAGTGAAACAACGAAATTGAAAGATGGTTTAATAGGAGTTCTTGGACCATCAACTTGACAGGGCCCCCTGCGGCCCCCCTAAGGGTAGCTTTTGTGCTTCCCCTTCTAATATCGTTCGTTAGGCCTTGTAGAACACTCATGGAGAAGGAATTTTCTGTATCATTAAATGCCGTATAGGAATGGCTACCAACCCCACTAATTGGCTCGTGATGATAAAAAATGTTATGCTTACCCCTTTTGATAACTTTTGCTTACACGGGTGCTTCACTCTTTTAAATCGACTCCGCACTCAACCTTACAGGCATGACCGTTGTGTCCTTTCTCAATTGATCAGCCATCAATGACACTAATCAGTTCAACGCCCGAAAGGCCCCAAACCCCAGTTCGTTATGGGATAGTATGAGTTTCAAGAAATGGATTTATCTCTGATAACCAGCGGGTTGAAAGACCATGATTTTAATTCATTTCGCAATGAAATCAATGAAAATTGGAACAATAAATTCCTAATTATAATTGTCGGGACCACCTTGACCTGCCTATTTTCTAGTTTGCATGGTCCGTCTCGAGCACTCTAGGATACAAAATTTATAGCCTAATTAGCTAACCCTACCCTGGAAATCCCTAGATGAAGAAGTATCACAATTGGCAAAGCTCCGAGGTCACAGTTGACCATTCGTCAACCCTTTGGTGGATGACCTCTATTGCCTAATTAATTTAGCCTCAATTAACATCATCAACTTCGGACCGCTGCAGTCGTTACACACAGCGAGTGGCCTAATTAGCTGAAAGAAAAGCCTATTCCAATTTTGTATGGGTTCCAACCCTTCGACGGAAGCTAGAGTTCCAATTCAACCCCGGCTTTAATTCTCTATTTTCCTGACACAGGCAATTGAAATCGCGGATCTTGAATCAACTCTCAAAAGAAATCAAACAAACCAAGTCGCATAATCAACAGGTAACTTAGTTGAATCTTGGAATGAGCTTGTATATAATTAAACAAATAAATTAGCACCTCCACAGTTAAATTAGTCGCAATGATGCAGCCCAGCTAAAATGAGATAGTTCACGCCGATGGTTCGCACGTCGAAATTCATTGCAAATTTTAACTCGTTTTTATATTCAGTAACTCGTCACTTTTCACAGACTCTGCCTTGACAAATCATTTGAAATATTAATTAATCAATTTTCTGATAAGAACTAGCGATATGGAAATTATAACAGATTGCAAATAGATAATGGGAGGACACAATTTATGTTGTATGCTTGGCTTAGACACTATAAAATCCAATCTTTGTAGCTCCCTCGGTTTCCACGATCGCGCCCTCGCGTTTTGAATCAAACATGCAAATTTTCGCAACCCTGCGATTTAAATTCGCGCGGGATTTTAATAGGTTAGCTTCTTTTTAAAGATTGAAATTACTCAGACTTGAAACAGCGGCCCAAATTAGTGAGTCACACGCCAGTTGCTTGTAGCTTTTTTTTTGCAGGGAGTTTTTTGCTTGATAGCATAAAAACAAAGGGGTGCTTTGAGTGGGATCTCGCGGCATTTTGACTTGGTCCATTTGCTTCACGCCAACCAAATCAATACCAATCTAGTGGTCAGCTGCACTGCAAACTTCCAAACCGTTGTTTGAACGGGATAACAATTTGCTCTTTGATAACCCTTTCAGTCATCGAATTTCCTTCAAAGCAGTGGTTTTCAATACACCATACCATTCAGTAGATAATACGGAATTCATGATTATCAATAATTAAATTCAAGTGGAATTCCACTGGCCAGAGCAAATGTCTTCACCCTTCAAGCGGCCTGAATCGCAAATTCAATTACGTTATTTTCGTCACGCGCAACTCACTCAAGACATACACTTTTCGCGTATAATAGTATGGCGTGCACTAACCTGTTGTATAGAGATTTCTGTCGACCTTGCACTTTTTCTCTGGGCACTGGAATCACTCCACAAGATTTCAACCCTTTGACGCACCGTTCGAACGTGATTTCTAAATTACTTCAAACAAATGCTGTGCAACTGAATCTATTTAAATCGCTAAATCACTTCAACCAAAGACGGTGCTTATGTCTCAGTCAGATTAATGAAATATTTTCCTACTGGAAATTGGCTAACTCTTTTGCTCTCAATATTTTATCAGAACCACCTCGCTTTTCCATTCAACACCCACTGCCCTCGCGTCTTGGTTCACTCCCCGGAAGATCTGGTTTTTCTCTCTTTTTATGATGTGTTTCTTTCTTGTCGCCCCAGGAATTTCTCCTACACCCTCTAGCAAGCAAGCCGGACGCACCGCTTCTTTTATTGCCCTTCCAGATGACCGAGCCTGGCGGCTTTTTGGATGTTCACAAAGGCCTGTTTTTAAAACTACAACTTGAATTTAACCAAAATTTGCGTCCGCAAATCTTATATTTAGAATAACTAGACTCGTAGGTCGTTTCTTCCTTCTATGAAGTCGGGACTCTACAGTACCTATAATAGATGCTTAGAGGTAGGTATTTAGAAATAAGTAGCAGTTGGAACATAACTCCGGCGCACACACCACTAACATGCAAAATCCTTACTTCAAGAAACGGCATTTCGACAAGGGTCAATTGGAACTTCATCATTAAATGCCACTTGTAGCTTGTTAGCCAGCTTATAAGCAACTTGTTGAGTACTTGACCCAGCTCGTTTACGAATTGCAGCTGACATTTTACGTGTTGTAGCCTTGGAGATGTTTGCTCTCCATCTTGAGTTGGAATTTTTTGAATGGACTATTAACGTGAATGTCTTGTTTTTCCACAGCTATCAAAGCAGATGCCACTCGCGTGATGGACTACATCAACCGCTTGGACAACTACGACGCCCCCGATATCGCCAACATTGCCATCAACAACCACTTGTACGAAGAGGCTTTCGCCATCTTCAAGAAATTCGACGTCAACACCTCGGCCATCCAGGTGCTGATCGAGCAGGTCAACAACCTGGACCGCGCCTATGAGTTCGCCGAGCGCTGCAACGAACCGGCCGTGTGGAGCCAGCTGGCCAAGGCGCAGCTCAACCAGGGCATGGTCAAGGAGGCCATCGACTCGTACATCAAAGCCGACGATCCATCTGCCTACATGGCCGTGGTCGAGACGGCCTCGCAGAACAACTCCTGGGAGGACCTGGTCCGGTACCTGCAGATGGCCAGGAAGAAGGCACGCGAGAGCTACATCGAATCCGAGCTGATCTATTCGTACGCCAAGACGGGACGTCTGGCCGATCTGGAAGAGTTCATCAGCGGCCCCAATCACGCCGACATCCAGAAGATCGGCGATAGGTGTTTCGACGACAAAATGTACGACGCCGCCAAGCTTCTGTACAATAACGTGTCGAATTTCGCCCGGTTGGCCATCACGCTGGTGCACCTGAAAGAGTTCCAGGGTGCCGTCGACAGTGCCCGTAAGGCGAACAGCACGCGCACTTGGAAAGAAGTTTGTTTCGCTTGCGTCGACGCGGAAGAGTTCCGCTTGGCTCAGATGTGCGGCATGCACATCGTCGTACACGCCGACGAGCTTCAAGACTTGATCAATTACTACCAAGATCGTGGCTATTTCGAAGAGCTGATTGGGCTGCTGGAAGCCGCGCTTGGCTTAGAACGCGCCCACATGGGAATGTTCACCGAACTGGCGATTCTCTATTCCAAATACAAACCGGCGAAGATGCGCGAGCATTTGGAACTCTTCTGGTCTCGCGTCAACATCCCCAAAGTCCTGCGGGCGGCCGAACAGGCCCATCTCTGGGCCGAATTGGTCTTTTTGTACGACAAGTACGAAGAATACGACAACGCAGTTCTGGCCATGATGGCGCATCCGACGGAAGCGTGGCGCGAAGGTCACTTCAAGGACATAATCACCAAAGTGGCCAACATCGAGCTGTACTACCGCGCCATCCAGTTCTACCTGGACTACAAGCCGCTGCTCCTCAACGATCTGCTGTTGGTGCTGGCGCCGCGCATGGATCACACGCGGAGCGTCTCTTTCTTCACCAAAACCGGCCACCTGCAGCTGGTCAAGTCGTACCTGCGTTCCGTGCAAAACCTCAACAACAAGGCGATAAACGAAGCTCTCAACTCGCTCCTCATAGAAGAGGAGGACTTCCAAGGGCTGAGGACGTCGATCGACGCGTTCGACAATTTCGACAACATCGGTCTGGCGCAGAAGCTGGAGAAGCACGAGCTGACGGAGTTCAGGCGCATCGCCGCCTACCTGTACAAGGGCAACAACAGATGGAAGCAGAGCGTAGAGCTGTGCAAGAAGGACAGGCTGTTCAGGGACGCCATGGAGTACACGGCCGAGTCGCGGAACCAAGAGCTCGCCGAAGAGTTGCTGGCGTGGTTCCTGGAAAGGAAGGCGTTCGATTGCTTCGCTGCCTGTTTGTATCAGGTTTGTACAGATGATGTTCCACGTTGCGAGAACCAAAAGTCACGTGGCAACTTTCAAACCTTTCTATTATAAACTTAAGGACGCCGTGAAATTTAGGTCCAAAACACGCTCTCGCAGTTCCTTCATGTTTGAATCAAATTCTATTCAAATAGAAATGATCACAAAACATTGAAAATACGTATTTTTGGGCCATTATGGACTTCCCAGTCAGCCAGGGGTAGCGCAGCGTTTGGGCCGCTGGGCTGCGAACCTAAGGGTAGTGAATTAGATCCCATGCGGCGGCAGTGATGGAAAATTTACTGCTGTCGTCAACCTTTCCGGCAAGCGACCAACCCAGTCGCTATAAATGATTGGGTACCTGCGTTCTGTGTGAACAAGAGGCAATAAGGCCGTTGTCTAAGGCGTGATGCTTACCCCATCACCTCGGGCCTCCAGCAGGGATCCGCGACAACTGGGTAGTGAATACAAAGGACGGAAGCTCTAACACTCGGCTTTGTGGGCCAAGTCTCTCAATGGAATGTAGAGCCAAAACAAAAATGTCTCCAAGGTTGCCGTTTTTCTCTATTCCAAGAAACTTGTGAAGGGCTGCCGAATTTCTTCTCGCGTTATTTCTCCCAATTTTAAGCAGCTGAACCATCAGAAGTTACAAAAATTCCCAGATCAAGGTGCAAATTGTTTGCAACACTGTGTTCAACTAATTATAATCTGAACGTAAAAACTGACCTAGGCAAAATCTTTCCGTGTCCTTAATATGCGCATGTTAGCTTTGTTTCAGCCGGCCTATTGTTTTTCCAATTGTAAACAAAAATCATGGCAAAATTGCATTGTCTATACTCACTACAGCTGCACGCAATTCTTGTTTATGCACGCGGTCATCAAGCGACCAATTCTGTTAATATTAGTTCGTAATATTCGTATCATACGATTTCGTTACTTGTTGCTAATTTCCTAATTTTGCAAAACCAAGTGCACAGGTGGTCATTATGTTAGATGGGAAGTTTGGTTTAATTTTTTCAGTACCTGTAGACAACTGTATAACCAAAATCAGTTGATAAAACAGGCTTTTACCGTTGTCTTTCTGCAGTAATGGCTTGCAGGCACTAGCTGTTGGTAAACATCATTTTCGAGACATGAACACTGTTGGGTAACATGGGTCGTTATATGGAATAGAATATAAGCACGCTTCCAATGGCAGATTTGCTATCCTTTTTGGTAACGGATGTTTACAGCGTCACCTAGGCGCCTTGCGAATTCCGCAAAATTCCACAAAATTCCAAATGTCATATTACACGTTGACAAACAATTTGAAATTCGTACCACGACGGACGTGGTGTTCGATTTACAGCTTGTTCTTGTTCTTGTTGCGGCCTTGACATCATCGCACCCAAGAGTGAACGATTCGTGGTCCGTAAACGACAAAAAGAACAACCGCTAGTGGGCCAGCGCGTCAGCCTTTCGTGTCCGATGGTGCAAACCCCATGTATGTTAGTGGTCGTTAAAGATCCCTCCCTTCCCTACTTCAAGATCAACACCTTGTGTACTAGTTATATCACTACAGCGGAAATACACCGACCTCTCTCTGTGCAGTTCATTTGCTCAACGACGACTTTTTGTTTTGCCGCTACCCCAAGGTTTCCCTCGATTTCGTGGGGATCTGCCGTAAACGCACTTGTTTGTAGGCATAACGCTCGGATTATGATTTTATTTTGTCCAAGCATTTTCTCAACGACCTCCTAGTGACATGATGCGTCAGCCCGCGCAGGTGATTTAAATCTTCTAGAGAGATTTCTGCTCGCTTATTTGCCAAAATTTTTCGCCGTTTGATCACCTTGAATTGATTGAATTCCTTAGTCCCATCGCATTCCTTAGTGACGGGTAACCAGTGAATGGCCACGAATCTTGATGGTGATGTTAACTAACGTTTCGCCAGTTCCCTAGGCTTCCCAGTGCCAATCTCATTTTACCATAGCCCCACAAACCAGGCCATTATATCAAATACCTCTGCACATCTCAACTTTGACCTGACCTCATCAGTTGACATGCGCATTTATTAACATAACCACCCAAGGCAAGATGGTATTCCCAGACTTGAAAAAAAATCTCAGACTCCCATTGCAACCTTTCCAGACGTTTACGTCCTTCAGCTCAACTGACCAGACCTCCACTTTTCACCGAAAACGCCTATAAATATTTTCTATAGAAACGACCTGTATTATTTTCGGCTCTACGATGGTTTAGAGTGTTTTTCTTTTTTTTTTTGGTCGATTTTTGGCTCTTGTGCTCTTTCTGTACAGGGTGATTAAAAAATGGCGGATTTCTTCCCGTATACGTTGTGGGAGACGTTGACAGAGCACGGAAAAAATAGTAAAACAAAATTGGCTCATTCATCCTTCGAGTGATGAAGAGATGAAGTTGAGAATTTCAACTTCTTTAGTTTGCATGATTTTGAAGCAAAGCATTGTTACTTGCGAAGAATCACATGTCGTTAGTAGTTCCCGAATGAAAATTTATCTTGCAATTGAGATTTAGGTTGTATATATTTTTAAATTTCAAAATTCGTCTTTCACCTCGAAGTTGCTGTGAAAATACATTTGGCAAGTATGTTGGTATGGTCTGGCAGCTTCTACGGAGTTTCCAGGGTAACAATACAATTATGCTATTGTAATGTACCTCTTCGCTCTCAAGGTGCCAGACTAATGGTTAATAACTTGCAAGTCGAAGCCGATTAATTTTGTTCATTTTTTTTTCCATGCTCCGTTAACGTCCACTATAGCGTGCGCGAAAGGAAATCCGCCATTTTCGAATCACTCTGTATAGTAAAAAAATAAAATGGAATATTGAAACAATAGTTGATCTAAATTCAGCAAAATTGCCTCAGGCAACGAAAATGGCGGTAACCGCGTATAGTCTTTTTGCCTTACAGTTTGTACTTGTGACCTTTTCCAATGGGCATTTCAAAAAGTACGTTGAAGCAGCTCTGGTATGACCCTTAGTTGATGGCCGCCTTCCACGACAAGTAGAGCACCTAGATCTGGTGATCTAAATTTATATCAAATTGGCAACATGGCGATCTTTCGTATTCTGAAGTGTCATTGCCAATAATTTTGCTACTCTATCAACTACCATTACCGCGAGTCAGTTTTACTACTTGATAATATGCATAAAAGCGTATGAAGCGTTTTGAGGTTGACTTGTATGATGACTAGGGTTTTATTACAAAGATTCTCAAGCTATCTACAGTGAATGTTTCAGCCATATACCGTTTCAGCACTTCGACCAGGGACTGGCTGACGATTTCAAAACGTTCGAGCTCCTGTAGAAATAGGCTAGCATGACATTTACTATTTTATCGCATTAACATTACTTTTCGCACATCATTTTAAAAAGGCTTCAACAAAGAACAAAATTTTGAGGCTTCACTATGCACCTACTGAAAGTTTTGGTGAAATAGTTGTACTGATTTATGGTATAAGACAGTCTTACGTGCTAGTCAAGGTAAACTACCAATTAAAAAAAATATCCCATGTGGCTGATCTGGGCGCTGCCCTGTTGCTTTACTTCGGACGCTTCCAGGGCGCGCTGAGTTACGGCATCTTGTTGTGGGGAGCGTCGTCGGGCTCTGATAGGGTGTTCAGACTTCAGAAACGGGCGGTCAGGGTTCTGGCAGGGGCGGACTATACGGCACATTGCGGACCGCTATTTCATCCGGCTGGGGATACTGACCGTGCCGTCGCTTTTTATATTTCATTGCCTGTTATTCATTAAGTCCACAGAGAGTGATCAAAAGAAAAATTCAGCATACCATCAATACGACACCCGAAGACAGCATAATATTGCCATCCCTTACCATAGGGTCGGGCGGTCTCAGCAGGGTTTTAATTATTGGGCAATTAAATTTTATAATTATCTTCCGGAGGGCATCAAGAGTTTGACTTCGGCTCAGTTTAAGAAAGAAATAAAGAAATTCCTTTTAAAAAATCCTTTTTACAGCTGGGATGAGTACCTTAAGCACCAATTTTAGCGAAATGTTGTAACAAATTATGTGATAAATTCTGTGATCTCCCCGTATTTTATGTAAAATGTGTGTATGTATTGTTTTCAAATTGATTGACCATTTACGTGTTTATACCTATACTTACTGCACTTACTTGACGTGTACAACCAGTTTCTGGCTACGTACAAATAAAGAATTATTATTATTATTATTATTATGAGACACACGATGCGCCCTTGCATTTAGCAAGCATTCCAAGTAAATCAAGGTCAAACTGGATTTTTCAAGTGAAATGGAACCACATTCCACCCTCACCAAGCACAACAGATCAGTGTTGATCAACTGAGCTACGAGCTCTTTACTTACCTAGCTAGTAATGTACATAACTATACGTTTTACAATTTGTGAAAGGTTGCCGCGATGACTTCGTGAATCAATTCACGTTACACTGGTCAAAATCGACGCTAATGGTTGTTTTTCCACAGTGCTACGACCTGCTGAGGCCAGACGTGATCCTCGAATTGGCGTGGAAACACAAAATTATGGATCTGGCGATGCCATATCTGATCCAGGTGACGCGAGAGTTGACCACCAAAGTCGAAAAATTGGAACAGTCGGATGCGCAAAGGCAAAGTGAAGCTGCCGAGGAGACGCACAAGCCCATGATGATAAACGAACCGCAGCTGATGCTGACCGCCGGCCCTGGAATGGGTCAGTAAACCAATCACAAGCTTCACGTAGATACGCGTCTTTCTTTTATATTGAGGACAAAAAAAAAATAGATTTTTGTTTGTGTAGTGAAAAGCAAAGGTTTTGGTGACTTTTTATAATTTAAGTTGCATGCACTGTTACAAATATTAATCGCAATTTTATCAAGTAACTGAGATGGGGTTCACAAGTGCCCAAGGTCAACTGCCACCTGTGATGGTGCGCGCGCACGCACACAGGAACCCATGAGCGGAGCAATGGTAAGGGGTTGGTGACGAGAAGTCGACACCAAGGAAATAATAGGTTAGTGAGGTTTCAACAAGGTTGGTCATTCTGTGCCTGATTAAATCTTCTTCTCAGATAAGTCACTTCACAAATCAGATTTATTCAGAAATAGACATGAAGAACTAACCGGCAGACGTGGGGTGCGCCATTTCGACAGAATTCGAGTTGCACTAACCCATTTTTTGTTTTCATTTAACATTGCTTCGCTGATGGAGTCGCCAGGACTTGTAGCTCCACAGACGTCTTGTGAAATAATCTACAGAGGGTGATTCATAATTTGCGGCTTTCCTTTCAAGGAGCAGTTTTTTGATCTATTCCATGACTAACTGTGTTAACAAATTCGTTCTGAGGAATTTAGTTTTCAATATACTGAGTGTTGAAGTTAGTGGTAAAAAATAGGTTTTTTTCCTAATAAAAGGCAAACAAATGACAATACCAATGTAAAACTGTTGAATAGTTCAATAACTCATATCTACACTTATTTGGACAAAGATATTTTCTTTTTCTTCTCGCTTTTTCAACATAAAAAAGTTAAAAAAAAAACCTTTGAAAAAAATTGTCAAATTTTGATTCAATGATTATTGTCGTAGGGCTCGATACCAAGTTGTAGGCGTAAAGTTTGGGACGGCGTACTCGCCAAATACAGCGGTCTGATTGGTTGGTATCCGCCGTTGTAACCGCACTTACGGCGGTCTCAGCCCCAACTTGGTATCGAGCCGCTAGAATGAGTCGAGGAACTGCCCCTAAAAACGAAAGTCGCAAGTTCTGAATCACCTCGTATTATATACAGGGTGAATTGTGTATGTAGATCGAACAGGTTTTTTCCTTTCAGTGCACCTAGTCACTAAAAACAATAGCGCATCAGTGCACTTACCATTTGCATGTATATGTTAGCATGTCATTTGACTAAGAAAATTTGCAAGAGTGTTGTTGTTACTTAATAAGATGAGCAATTCAAAACCTCTTTGGACAATTGAAGTGCTAACTTTTTGTTATCTTGCTACTCCTGTCACGATACCAGTTGATGACAAAACAGGCGGTTGATGCAGTTAACTAGTGCCCAAGCACTTTCAACATCAAGTGCCTTGGCTCAAACGCTCTTCACGTATTATTCACTTTGGATAATGGGCAGCTGTAATAGTTTCTCAGGCCTGGTGACAGTCATATTAATTTCAATTGCGACGTTTTCACTGCTGGATTGCCAGTTGCAATATAATCAGTTTCAAGGCTTGTTTCATTAGAGCCAGCCATGGAAAAATTTTGTTACGTTGGTACAAAGCTGTCAGGTATGTTCCTTGGGTATGTTCCAACACTTCCAACCAAACCAATCCCTAAAACCGTCACTGGGCGGTTAAAAGCACTCGCAGTACTCGCACAAATGAGGTTTTGGGGAGAAAACGGAACTGAATAAATTAATCACTTGTGCAAATGCTTTTGACCTTGCAATGAACAGTTTCGGAATGTATTGGAACAAAATAACGTCGTCGCAGTCAGATGTGTTGAATGGTAAGTTAGGATTGTTATCTGGGGCTCTATTTTCGGGAAACGTGTGATCCGTTCCTATGCGAAGTTGCTAGGCAACCAGGGCTGTGATTGGCTGTCACCTAGGCAACATCACCTGGCGCCCTATTTTCGGAACCGAGGAACAGCTCATCAGGTGATGTTGCCTAGGTGACAGCCAATCACAGCCCTGGCTGTCTAGCAACTTCGCATAGGAACGGATCACACGTTTCCCGAAAATAGGGCCCCTTATGAGCTGTTCTTGTGGCTGTTCCCCGGTTCCGAAAATAGGGCCCCTGCAGAGGTTATCTGACAGCTGTCATCCTTCACCGCGATGTGATGTAGAGTACCGAATCCACCATTCCCATGAGAGCTTCACGCACACGCTCACGCACTGTGAGCGCAGAACTAGTACTTGTAAATGGTAACTGTACTAGCAGTAGTCTGCCCTCACAGGCATGTAGATAAGTGATGTATTTCATGGGAACCAAATAATTCGGAACAGTTGATTTCGTACACTTGTCGTTTCTGTCATCCAAAAAAATCCGGGATCTCTACTTTATTGCTGCTTTGAATCGAAGCCGCAGCGGGAAATCGATTTATCATCGGACGAAACCATTTATGTTAAATAACCTTCCCGCTGTGCCTCCGAAGTAGCAATAAAGCATAGATCCTAGATTTTTTTGATGACATGAATGACAGGAGTACGAAATTCGTGGCTCTCAACGGTACGTGAGTTTCCTCGAAGTGGAAATTTGCTGCGACCGACAGCTAACATCCTCCTGACTGGTTGGGTGGCTCTTCGCTTGTGTTGGTTTGGCAGCGGCGGTACCGCAGAAAATGAAATTTACACAACTGACTACGACGGCTATAGCCTCATATTAACACCATAACATTTTTCCATAGCTCACTCTAATGAAAGAAGCCGTGAAACTGTTTATGATAATTCTTTAGACATGTACCTTTTTTTTCGTTCTCACTTCTTAAAATCGCAGTTGTGTTATTCTTCAAGAATTAAAAGTGTTGCAAGTTGAGGAGAGGGTGTAATAAAGGATGACTTTGGATCCTGGCTGGCGCTGGTTTCGGGTTGACCGGGGAAGTTTTCGAACCCCATTGTTACCACGCAGCCGGATAAGAAGAAAGTTCCTGTCCAAACAGGTTGTGAATAGTTGCGTTCGTAAATTTGAATTTCATGTCAGTGTGGTCAATTTTTCCTTTAATTGGAACACCCAAGGCCACTTATGACTTCAATATCTGGGAAGTTTTTAATACTTACCACTGAATGAATCAGAACCAACAAAAAACAAAACTATTTCCGTAAACACGACGTTTTTTATGTGCATTGTACCCATCAAATCAATCGTTCAAAAAGGGCAGTGCTACTACAATCACTGTGGAAATTGTGAGCCTAAAGGTGTTAACTTTCATTTTTTTAATTCATAAATAATGATCCATTGAAGATAGAAAACAATGCCTAATTGATATTCAAAAATATCAACACTGCTACATTGTGTATAATTGAATTTTGTTACATTTTTCAAATATTTTACAGGCATGCCACCACAACAGTACGTGCCTCCTCAGGCCTACCCCCAGCCAGGCTACGCCCCACAGATGCCCTACCCGGGGGCCTACCCCGGCATGTAATATAAGGACAATTTTTAGCTAGCCAGCGCAATAGTTGAAAAGAAGAAAACCACGCAATTTCCAGGTTTTATCATTATTAGTCAAAGCGTCATCACGGTTATGTGTTTTTTTAAATAATTTTTACCATCCTCCAGAGTATAAATAAATATGTTATGAAAAAATACAGTCACGCTATAGAAGATACTTATATTGAAAAAATATAATAAAATATTGAAATTGAAAATTAAATGAAAAAAAAAGGAAAAAACGAATTTGTGTGTTTGTCGCGAAACTTTGTTTGAATATAGGCTTTGGCAGGGCTTTAGTTGATCGATGATTGATTTTTATGTAAACGTCCATTATGTGTAAATGTAGGTTTTTTTTCTTCGAAGCAAAAAGTAAACAGACGAGTGCCGCAAATTAATTGTACATAATTATGTGCCCGGTGCAGCCTAAAAAGTGTGCGCTGGAAATTATATTTTGAGGAGTAGCACTCGTCTGCGTTTTTTTTTAAATTAATATTATATTATATTGTATAATCATTCCCATTTATAGTGTTATTTAATCGATGCAGAAAAATATTGAATGTATCTATTAGATTTGTTTATTATTATTATATTATTCTTATTAACTTATATTTAATTCAGTCGCGCACGACTCTATAGTGTTATTTTATTATTATTAATTATAATAAGCTAAGATGAGATAATAAATTGTAAATTCAAAAGTACACAGTGCCTACTTTTGTTCCTACCTGTGACAGCTCAATTTTGATTTTCGTTTGTTTTAAACAATTTAATTTGGTATTCTTCCCAAGATTTGATTAAAATCGAAACGTCAGCCATTCAACAAAAGTAAATTGTTTCATTACAGGTCCAAAATATAGACCTTGAGGCTTGAGGAGAATGGAGAATGCCAAATTAAATTAAAAAACATGGCCGATAACCACACCACAAGCTTCAGATAATGTCTATTGATCCTTTCTTTTTACACGCAAACTTTATCGCCGTTTTATACCTTCATTTTGTTTGAGCAGTTTTGCACATCTTGCGTATCCGAGAATTGCAATTATGTTGTGCATTTCCAAAGGTAGACGGTAGACCCGGCACGTTGGGACAAAGTCCGACCCTGTGCCTTTGCTCAAAACTTTTTTCCAAGTGGGGAACCTGCAGCGTGGCTATATCGAAGCGAAACCTCGTTGGCACGAAAGTGCTTGGAGGGACATTCAATTGACGTTGAATCCCATTTCACCAATCAACGTTTTCTTTTCGATGATTTCTTTCACCGGCCCCGGCAGCCTGAGTGAAAGAGTCGCAAGTTTTATAAACGAAATAACGCATGTCACTGGGTAGTGTCTGGTCAGTTGAAGCTTTTCAAAAGATTTAATGGTGTAATGAGTAGGTAGCAAAAATTGAAGGAATATTTGTTTTTCGCGTATTTTGGAATTTCTGCAACGGCTGTGGGAGTTGTAAACAAAACGCATGTCGGTGGGCAGTGTCTGGTTAGTTGAAATTTTTCAAGAGTCAACTGTCAGATCTGTAAAATGTGTGTATGGAATACAACTGCCAAATAAATCGACTTTCTTTCGCCATTTATACATTGAGCGGAGGCGGACTCCCAATGAACGACTTTTCCGGTTGAACATCCCTCCGAGATGTTTCGCGCGAGCGGGGCTCCGCTCAAATGTCGTGTATTCCAACCCAATCAAAACTGTCCCGCCTCTTGTATGAAACGAGTTTGTTAAACGTTTAGCTTCTGCACAGCACAGCCGAAGCCTTCCTTGAATCCCCTTATTATCGTTGCCGCTTCGTTCACTGTTCAGTCAGTAATCGACTGCACATCAAAGTGCAAACACTACACTGCTGCTTCATTGTTATTACTGGTGGGCGTAACTTTAAGGTAACACGTTTTTACAATTACTTCCATTACGGCGAGTAAATGCCACCCTCTTTATGCCTACCACCCATGTAATGAAATTAATTTTATACTCGCTTAAATTTTGTATTAAATGAAAAAAAAAAAATATAACTGCTGCAGAGCAGCTTAAAAGTGAAAAACCGGTATGTTTACCTATACCTATGTGTTTTTCCATGTGGGTATTTATTTATACTAGCCGTTTATGGTTAACTAGCACCGTTTCGAAATTATGGACGAAATACCGATGCGGCTTTATTCTCTTTTCTACCAGCAAAAATCTTCAAATTCATAGAAAATGTTCCAAGGTGTAGTTGTTCATTTTAAAGTCAAATTTAGTTCTCTCTTGCTGGTGTGTAATTAACAGGCACTTCTTCAATTTGTGTGAAGGTCATTGCGCGATCGATGGCAAACGACAAAGTTGACTTTGATAATAGGAATTCGGAAATCAGAGGAATAATCGAGGATTTGTTAAGCTAGGTTATGGATTTTGCTTGTTCTTATCTAAGTTCTGTTCATGGTAGGTTAGGTAGGTCCCTCTCCTGCTTATACTTGAATTAGGTACATAATGATATATTATTTCACGAGTTTAATAAGGCGTAAATATTATCACACTCCTTTTATTCCTTTTGGAGCACTCACACGACTACGTTTTACGGTACGACGAGCTTGCGAGGAGGGCCCCAAAAGGAAGGAGTGTGACAAAACGTCTTATTAAACTAGTGTAATATACTATTTCATCTCCTCTGTCCTAATAATTGATTAATAATTAATGAGCAATTATTGCTCGGAAATTCAAAATTCTAGCTGCCAAAAATAGAAATGTTCGATAAGTGACACTTCGCGACTAACGTTCGCCTACCCTACTTTCTATAGTAAATCTAGTGGCAATAAATTATTTCTTTTGGTTGGAAAGCGGTTTAACAATATGCTCTTTTTCGACACTGCATTCAGGACCTATCTAGTCTCCATTGTTAAACCAAAGTAGATAGATGTATTTGTAATTTGAATAAACAAATAATAGCTATGGGAATAACGGATGAAGTACTTGGGTATTCACGATTTTAAAATCTTGCGACGCCCTCTGGCGTTGTGATTATGACTCACCCTGTATCGTTAGCAAAAATTCAGTGCACACCTACTAGTTAATGATTTTTATTGATTTGTCTAGCACAAACAGTTCCCCAAAACCACTTTGAATAACGTAATTAGTGAGGGGCGAAGTCTCAACCTTTGACTTCCCCAGACCTTTAATTTTGAAATTGGGGTGGGGGAGTGAAGGGGTGAATTTGGCTGACACTTTTTACATAGAAATATTTTCTCCCTCGATGCTGTGCAGGATGACGTTGACTGTACTGAAAGAATTGATAGGTCAAGAATATTGAATTAGAAACTCAATAGAATTTTAGAAAGAGGGGGGGGGGGGTGTTAAAAATTATAAGAATAATTTTTAGAAAGAGAATTAATTGCTCTTTGATTTGATTTATCGCATTTATCACGAGGTGGGTAATGTCATTTGAATTTAGAAGTTGGGGCGGATGGGGGTGAGGAGGCCAAAGATATAAATTCGCCAATGTATGTTTCAGATGTCCCCCTCGATATAAAAATCGACCTGTCCGAGCTTTTTTCAAAAAAGTGAGGTGAAATTCCCAAAAACCTATCTGTTGTGTTTTCGTTGGGCCATCCTGTATACCGCTCTGGACTCGGAAATCGGAATGCGATACTTTCAAGACACCCCCTGTATAGGTCGTTAAGTATTTAAAAGTAAATAGATTATCGCTTCATAATCCAATGGTTATGGATGAAATAATTGCTTGCATTACCGCAATATGTTTATACAAAACCGTAAAAATTATGGGTACTTATAGTACTTACCAATTTGCCGCGAAAAACATCACCGTAATCTTGAATTACATCATTATTAGGTATTACAGTGCAAAAAGCAGTACCTACCTATAAGTACCTACCCCATTTAAAATGCAATTTTTTTTACCAGCCGATTTTTTTTATGGCGGTTCTGTATCAAACTCGTTGAATTTTAAAGGTCGTTTAAAAATGAGCTCATCATAATACAGGGTGTCCACGGTTTAAGTGCCTAACTGTAGGGTTGTATTCTTTGGCCAAGTACAAGAAAATTCTTCCAATAATTTTTTTTCTTTCGGGCTTCAGTTTCCAAGTTACAGGGTGTCAAACAATTAGAAAATAAAATCTTTTTTTGCTATAGTAGGTTCACTTGTACCGTGATTCTAGTAGGCTGGGCAAATTTCACAGTTTGGCATTGTAGACTTCACGTCCAACCGCCTAGTGTACGCCTGAGCGTCTGGCTTCGAAAGATAGGTTATGTTGGTGTGATGGTGTGTTGACTGTTGCTGTCAAAAATGAAAAATTTACCGAAATCAATTTTGCAAATTGCAAATATGGAGTGGATGTAGTTCATCTTTCACAAGTTCCGCAAATTTCTTGTTCCAGTACGATGTCCTGAGCAGTGAAATCAAGTATCAACGCCGATGAATCCCATCCCTACAAAAATTAGGAGGGTTCAGCTTCCCATCGTTTCCAGCCTTCCAGAGTGTGGGTACTTCTTTTAAAAACCAGGAATAGTTCACAATGCTTCCATATTATGTGGTTTTTGAAAATAGATTCACGTCTTCTCCGCAAAGCTGAACGTTATGGGGTACATGCCCAGCACTTATTCCGCCCATTTTTTCTCCCAGAAGCGAGTTCTTGATGGCACTCTCGAGGACTTTAAAATGGGCACTGGACGTTATTGTTCAAGACACAAGCTGAGGCGCAAACACAGTTTTCACAGTAATGGGCATAATTTCACCACAATTTTCATGAAACTCGTGATTTTCAGTCTATTTGACACTCGATTTGACAAACGGTAAAGTTGTTGATCTTGTCGTCAAGCTTAAACTTTCAAAAATCAATGCAACCAACTGCCAAGTTCTAGGGAGTTTTCAAATATCAGATTTGAAAACTTAGAAACAAAATCTCACAGCCAACTAGAATCACGGTACAAGTGAACCTACTATACAACTTAGTAACTACTATTTTAACGAAAACCAAACTTGGTACTATTGATAGACTATTAATCAGCTTTCATTTAGGGTTCACCATTACTTTGTTGAAAAACCAGTGGCGTAGATATTAGGGTTGCCCACCAATTAACCCCGGTTATCTGCACGCCACTGAAATAAAATCAATCTTTGATAACATTTTCTGATTTCCCGGACAATTCTAAGCAAAAAAGGTACTCTTTGTCTGAAGCTCTAAAGTCAACCATTTTCGAGAGAAACGGCATTTTATGCTGAAAAATATGAAAATCGATCATAACAATAAATTGACTGATAAGACTTCTGTGAGCTGCAGTATTATTGAAAGTATTAAAATAACTGAAAAGAAGACTTATTAGAAATCATTGCTCTTGTTCAGTATTACTCACACTAATTACAAGATAATTTATTGAAAAATAAGTTGACAACTTTTTTTCTAATTTTTTGACACCCTGTAACTTGAAAACTGAAGCCCGAAAAAAAAAATTATGGGGAAAATTTACTTGCATTTGGCCAAAGAATACAACCCTATAGTTAGAGCACTTAAATCGTGGACACCCTGTATAGTAGGTTCACTTGTACTGTGACTCTAGTTGGCGGGACAAATTTTCTACTTTAGCATTGTAGGCTTGCCGCCTTTTTACCTGGTGTGAAACTGACTTCTCCAGAAGTGAAGTTTATATTTCTTATCAAATTGATATTAAAATCTTGGAAAACTGATCTTGTCTTACGTGGAAATGCGACTAGAGGGGCGCAGAACTGTATTACCGTCATTTAGACACCTGGATACATATCCTTGAAAGTGTGGGAGAGACTCCCTGGGAGTTTTATATAATCCGTACTACACTGTTGTAGCTAAAGTTGCCTAAAAAACACGATTTTAGGCAACATTCGCTGCATCACTGTACTCCGAAATGTATTTTACTCCCAGGGAGTTTCTCTCACTTTCAAGAATAGCTACCCAGAACTCTACGGGGCCGCCTTCAATTTAAGTCATCTTGACGGCGGCCATTCAAGGCCGACAAAAACTCGTTCCGCCAAGGTTCAAAAAGCGAAAGCAAATTGAAAACTGAAGGTACTCACATGAATTTCGGTCCAATACGCAACTTAAAGCGGCTGGGTTCTTTGAAATTTGGTTTAATTGACTTTTTACACGTAAATCCTGCTGCAACAGCAGGCCTGCTGGGATGTTCCTTGTCTTGCCAATAGTTCTTCATGACTCGGCGTGTATTTCCGACTGGAAGAGGTGTAAGGATTGATGATTCCATAGGACTCCTTTTTTTGGACGAAGGACTAGTATTTTTCAAGTTTCAATCACGTAGTAAAGTATAACCGGCTTCGAGAGGTAGAAATATTTTTGACACCTGCCAAATGTCAAAGCTGCTTCGATTGATTTGTTCATTGGCGGAAATTAAAAACAGGTCGAAAAATTACTACATTTTCCATTTTTACAATGCTTAACGAACCGTGATTTTTTTTGCGTGTTTCACGGTTTACAAAGTTTACCCGCTGGGTGGTTGACTACCTGCTGTCGACCCCAATAAAAAATTAAGCATGTCGTTGTCACATTTTTCGAAGTTTTCTTGATCATCGTTGCATTCAGAAAAAAATTCTCATCAGATTCAGTCGAAACCATACGTTACCATTTGAAGCCAGTTATTATTGTTGCTTAGAAGCAAATTTTTTAGATCGAAATTTTTTTTGTTTGCCAGATTATTACTTGCGTTGAACCATTTGATTTGATGTTTGTTGATGTTTGAATTTTGCAAATTGGGTAACAAATAACGATCCTACAACAATTATAACCATTTTCATCACTCTGTATAAGAGCCTGATAAGAGCTATCAGTATGTAAGATGTATTGACATTGACATGACGTTTTTGTTAAATGGCCACTTAATTTGAGAATTTAGTTTTTTGTTGAATAGGTATATATATTTGCCTTGACATAGAAAATAAAATACTTGACGCACACATTTTTCAACAAACAGCTCCTACAGGAACGGCATGCTTCTGACTACAGAGGTATCTCACCCTAGAAGCGAAGCACTTTTGACTACAGGGATGCCTCACCCTGTGGTCAGAAGTGCCTCCGTCCCACAAAAAGGCTACAAAATATTGTAGAATTAAAATGATGCGACGTTACCCATTTACCTACGTCCAGTATCTTCAAATACGCCTCTGGTTAACACATTAACAGTATAATGAACTACACATTCAAATAAAACTGCGACGACGTTATACACTTCAGTATTATTATTATAATTTTTATAACGTGTTCTCTATTACATACAACAATTCCTACATTCTGGGTAATAATAAGAACGTTGTGCACAGATACAGGAAGCATTCAAGAAACTGTATATCCAAGACCACGCCAGTGTGACGAGGAAACTTAAAATGCAAAGCTACAGGGTGTCACAGAATTGATGTCTGAGGAAGTAACCGTTAAGTCCTTAGTTAACTTCATGACTACCTATAGAGGTTTCTTTCTTCGAAATTCAACGGTTTGTTTATGAACACTTAGCCTCTTCCCTGATTGAATTTTAGTGAAATTCGAATTCACGGAATCATTCAAAACAAATCTCTAGCAAGTTACAGTCGAATACCTCAACCCGTGAATGAATAATTCATGAAAAAAATGTGAAAAAGTCAAAGTTTGAAGAGCTGTAAGCTCCTTCGCGGGGCCGAAGCCTTCTTGAAACCAATTCAATAGGCGTCACGATATGAATCGGGGTATCTACGGTTGCTTATTCCGACATCAGTTCTGGGACACTCCCTGCACCTTTACATCGTTTTGATTTGAAACAAGAATTTTTTTTGATTATCCAGCACAAACTAGTGGTTTAAGTTTATTTTGCATATAAAAATTGTTGACAATAAACTAAAAATTTAAAAATAGCAATTCGAAGCATCAAAGTAAGCGTGTGCATTTAAATGGCGCAATCATGCAATTATTATTCCTCCAGCTATCATGATAATAATAATTTTCCTTGAATAACAGGTAATCATAAATTGTTGTAATACTTTTCATTGAATAATTTTCGAAGTTTGTTTATGTCCTTATGTTAGATCAATAATTCTTTTATTGACAATTTGCTGTCATTCAGAAAAAGAGTTACAGGGTGTTCACGCGAGACGGATACACCTCCCCCCCCTCATAAAAACTTTCCCTTCATGATAATTCAAAAAGAAAAAATTCGTACTTTCTGAATATGTCAAGTATAATTTTCCATTTCGTGCCATATAGAGGTTGTCGCAATTTTTGTGTATTTTTTTCGAAACACCTAATTATTCATCACCACAATCAATGCACAATGTTATCGTGATTACAAAAATGCATGCTGCCATTTCTATTGTTTTCTAAATCATTCATCATTCTCAAAAAAAAATTGTAATTTTTGTAGAGAAATGTGTATGTATTAAAAATAGAAAAAATATTTTCAAAATAATTTTTTGGGACGCTGTTGTAAATTTTTTAATCTATTTTTTTGAGTGTCATGTATTTTTGTAATCAGGATAACAATGTACATCGATTGTGGCAATGAGATACAAAATATTTCGAAAAAATGCAAAAAAATTGCGGCACCGGCACTGTATGTAGCACGAAATGGAAAATTATGCTCGACAGATTCAGAAACTGCGGAAAAAATTGTTCCAGAAAAGTTTTTTCTTTTTTAAATTGTCATGAAGGGAAAGTTTTAAATGGGGGGTATCCGTCTCGCGTGAACAGCCCGTACCCATCCACCTACTGAAATGAAAAGTATTACATACATTTACTTACTTACTTACATACAATGGTATTACTGTTTTAAACAGAGATGCATATATTGCTCTTTTTCACACCTTATCGATTGAATAATAATACATCTGCGAATAAACTGATGGTTCAACTCGGATTTCATTCTTTCCGAAAGGACGCTTAACTAGAAGAAAAAAAATCGGAAGTATTGTGGTGCCACAGCTGAGGCCATGATTTTTTCATGATTCAAATTGTTGACGGTTTCTAGTGTGACTGAAAAAATGAATTAGAAGAATAATCCCAAGAATAATGCACTTATGATACTTTTTTTCCAATGGAAAACTCAGATTCGGCATGGAACTTCCTCAGGAAGAATAGTGTAGTGGCAATGCTACTAATTTCGAACTTTTGTAATAATTTTTTTTTTAAATTGATAAATCTGAAAATTTTGACTGTTTTCTTTGTTTGCACATTTGAAAATCCAATAGCAACTCTTCAAGAAATTGCATGCCGAATTTGACTTTTCTATTTAAAAAAGTGACAAAAGTGTTTTCTACTAATCCACTTTTTCAGAAGCATCAGAAACCCCTTGGTGGCCATTAAAAATAATGGAAGGGTGGACCATTCTACATGTATTCGGATTTTCGTCCCAATTTCATCTAATTATTAACTTGCGGTAGGTGGCATTGGACTTAGGTCTCAGGTATTTCCGAAGAGATTTTCCGTTGTTATTGTTTCTCCTACCTAATGACGTCTTTTTTTCGGTCATAACCTTATCCATGATGATTTGTGGTTTAAATTGTTATTCGTAGATCAGTCTTCAATCAACGTGGTTCCTCAACTTTTTTGGACTTAGACACGATAGGCTAGGATCATTATTTGATTCCTCCTGTTAGGGAGGGGAGTACATTTTGACGTCCAAAACTTTTTCATGTAATTGCAATAAAATTGTGATAGAAAAAATTTACCAAGTACGTAAATTGATCATTGTAATAAATGAACAGTCGATAATAATTTATTACAGGCTGGGAAATACTAATTATTTCACGATTGTTTCAACTTTATATCTATACATTCTATGATATCAAGAGCCTGTCATATGATGAATATAAGTAGGTATCTTCCAACGTTGTAGTTTGTAGTTGTTACATTCCTTGAAGTCTTTTGAATGGGTGTGTTAATGTCTTATCAGGATAACGAATTTTGTGTTTATAATTTGATACCAAGGCAAAAATTCAACCAGCATATGTGAACTTGACCTTGATGTTTCCAGCGTTAATGCAGAGAAGTTAATGACCGTTAGATAATTTTAAGAAAAACTAAAGACAGAAGCAAGATGGTAAAAACTAAAATACAGTGTTTTCGTATACATTAGGTAATCGT
Organism: Anaspis maculata; assembly: GCA_949128115.1. Lineage (NCBI taxonomy): Eukaryota > Metazoa > Arthropoda > Insecta > Coleoptera > Scraptiidae > Anaspis > Anaspis maculata. The sequence continues at coordinate 26,005,744 of OX421967.1, forward strand.
ATCTTTCGACCATTTCCATGACAGTGAAAAAGGAACATGCATGCGCATACCTGATGTAGGTGGGCTAACTATTCAACGTACCCAATTGAATTTTAAATTTATAACACTTTATGCAAAACTTATACGAGGGCAGGCACCGTTTTGGGCGAAAGATGTCTAGACTTGAGCCACGTGTGTTTTGTGGATTCTTTTGATTATTACATACAACGCCCATGATTATTAGAGCTATAACAGTGGGAGGATAAAATGTGGGATATCGGATCAAAAAGAGGAATCCCTGGCTGAAAACTGAAAATTTCACAATAATATTGATTTTATATCTATTTACGATATATTATATCTCCACCATCAGTGAAAGAATAGTAGGCAGCACTAAAAATCGCAGGAATTTTGAAATCAACAATTTTCATCTGATTGCGTTCGAATTCATGATGTGGATGAAGAAGCAAAGAATCGACACGTCAGATTATTATCATGTATCTAAATCCCAAATCCCACTGTCAATGGCAACCGAATAAACTGGATACAAACTACAAAATTGACGGCTGTCACTTCGGACTTCTTTTTTGTAACAATCAGCGAAATATCACTCGTGCTTGATATGCTCCCTGATAATTTTGGCCAAGCGTGTTTTTTCGGGCTGGTTTATCCTAGATAAATGCCCTCCTCCTACGGGGACAGGCATTTATCGTTACAACGAGAACTCGCGATCGCTTGGCCCAAATTATCGAGAAAATCTAACCACTTGTGATATTACCGTTGGAAAGAATCGACGATTTTTGGTGATAACTACCACATACCTACATGAAAAAATTCCAACTCGTTCGAGGGCCATTCTCGTTACAGAATCGTGATGTTTCAGTGCACTATTATATGGGTGACGTCACGTTTTTTTTCCTCATACCTACAACTACTCACAAACCTAATGCAGCCAATTAGAACAACCAAATCAGACTGCCACGTTACTCATTTTCAGTCATCCAAAAAATCATACTAGCAAGTAAAAACAGCACACTAATAGCACCGGATTGACATATTTTTTGGGCCTACGGTTATTTTGAGATTGAAAAAGACTGTATTTGCATTTGTTCCTATTATTCTCAGTTACACCGACGAGGCCTCTTCTTTGATCCACGACTGTGCAGCGCACTCTGTGCAATACAGGGTACATAAATCACAAAAACCCAGTTTTCCTCATTTGTGCCTGTAAAATATCCCATTGGTCCCTTAAATAATCTAGAGCGCGATAGGTATGACTCTGCTTGTTTCCATAGAAATTCTTTTATTTGCTTTTTTGAAGGAAAATGAATTTTTTGAGATTAATGAATGACACTGTAGATTGAATAGAAGTTTAGTGGTTGATATTGCTTACCGATTATCATAAACAGTTCCTAAAAATCACTTCGGATCACGTAAATAGAGGGCAGCAGAGTCCCACACTTTGACAATAACAGAAATCTTTTTTTTTTTAATTTTTTCTGTGTTTTTGAGTGGATTCTGTGTTATCGCTCTAGACTAGGACTGCGATACTTTTGAGACTCCCGTTCATGGACCTGTACTTAAACTGGACTTATAATACCGTATATCGCCATGACTCCAGTAGAATGCCGACATTATCGTTATCCCTAGGGACTTTCATTTTCCACAATTAATATTGACCGTTCTGCTACGATGACTTTTCTCTGATGGCGACATGACATCGCAGTATAAAGTTTAGGTTAGGTGTCAAAATGACATTTTCAAACTTGCTTGAGAGGCATAGCCGCTTTCTTTCGGTCGCTTGCAGCGTTTTGTACGTACATGTGTTCATAGGTTCCGGTAATTCAATAGAAAGGACGATGTTCCGTGTCTAAAATTGTTAACTGAAGTGTGTTGAATACACGGTGTGCTGTTGGGCACTAGGCCGTTTGGCTTTTTTGTTTATGTTCCCCAATGGCTGGCCAATGCTTGTGTTTTTCTGTATTCTGTAACGAAATAGTAGAATTTCATTCAATAATTGATTGACGGCAATCTTACTTGTGAAAAGAAAACACTCTCAAGGCCCGAGCTGTGTGGTCCAGTAGGAAGTACCTAGCTGTGGTTTGTGCTGCCGAAATCATAGTGCTTGCGCCCCTTCTATACCGTGCATTTTCTTTCGCAGAACTACTGATAAATAAAGTTATAAAGCACACCAAATTCGAATTCGACACCACAAATCCGGAAACTTCCCACGTTGAAAAAAACGAAACTGTCAAAATGACGTTTCTGGTGCAGGGATCAGGCCCTCCTTGGATCACGCTTTCTGGTGCAAAACTGATAAATCGCAACCGTGATCCCTGATCGCAACTGCGTTGATTTTGAACTTTTGAAGCAACCTTCGATAAATTCGAAAGACAGTGACTCTCAAACTTCATGACTGTTTCAACTTGCGAACTTGCAATGAGTTCTTCGAAACGAAATAAACCTGATGGCTACTTTCGAAGTAAAAAACATATTATTGTAAATTGAATCAGTTATTATCAAGGAGGTTATAATTATAGCAGGAGGGAACATGAGCTCAAAAAAGTGAAGCCGTGTGACGTCACGTTCTGTGTATGCAACCCGTAAGTTATGAACCACACGAAGGCACACGACCACGAGTCACAGAGGTCCATCCCACAGAATCATGAATCTGTCACTTCGAATAACGTAGTGACAGAATCAGTCAGTTTTTGTGTTTGTGTTTTTCCTTTGCCAATTTCTTATTTTCATAATGGCGGAATCAGTCGCTTTCATGGCTTTTGGATGCCGAGACCACCAGCGGTCACCGCCCTGAAATAAATTTTTCGAGCAGAAAAAGCAAAAGGGCATAGCGTAGCAGAAATGGAGAGCAGAACAGAAGGAACAGAGACGAATAGAAGCAGGTGCAGATAAACAAGCTACAAGACTCTAGATATGCCAAACCAAGAATACAAAGAGCTACAAGGCAAAGTGCCTAGATGCACGCTTAATCCAAACGTGAAGGCTGATGGAAGCAGCGATTTGCAAGGTTGTTGTGGTGTGGTGATGGGGTACAGACGAGTAGCTACTGGAAGCTACCAGGGTATATCGTGTTGTGGAAGGGAGTGATGGAGCACTTGAGGTCATGTGAGGAATCGCTGAAGGAGGGCAGAACTCTGGGGCAGTTGTTGGGAGAGGACGAAAAGGGGCTGAAATGGACGACAAAGATTGAAAGACAACAGAAGAGGTGCAACACTGATGATGACAAGATGTGGCAGTCGAATTTTGTTTTATATTTATCAACACATTATATTTATTTTGCGGCGTAGTGTGAATAATACAAATAAAAATGTAACATTTTCATAAAATATCAACAATAAAGCTCAGTTCTTTCTCGACCTTATCAAATTTTTCTTGATGTATGAACTTCTCATCGTCTCTTGTCTTCAGCGAGCGTTCTTCCTTTATTCCAGCTCAGTCAATTTTTTGTAACTATTAATTTTACTGTTAATGCTTCCCATGCTTCTTTTTGTCTGCCCTGATTTCTTATTCCTGTCATTCTCGCTTATCGTTCTACTGGTCTATCCTCGATTATGCTCTCTAGGCGTCCTCAGCAACTCAGTTGTCTCTTATCTACAAATTTTGTTGCAGGCCTCATCTTAGCTCTTTTCTTACTCGGGGTTACGAATTGTGTCTCCTTAGTATTTTTTACTCCGCAGGTGCATACTTCATCCCCGTTGCTTCACGCTCCTTCTGCATTCTCTTAGGTAAGACCTCCATGTCTCACCTGTGAGTCATCAGTCAGTACTGATCTGAAAATCGTCTTATAGGTACTTTCAGCTTGGTCTTCTTTGTTACTTCTTTTTTATTTATCAGTGTCTTAGTAGTACATATTACTGGTGGTATTCTTGTACAGACTTTTTATAGCACTAGTTAGTTACTTTTTCACTCCTCGTTGCTCTCTGAATTATTTGATGCACTGTGAAGATGAGGCTTTGCACGCTACCTTTTTTTCGAAGTCCACTTTGAGTGTTCAGCAACGTTGGCTCTATTGTCTTTTTCAGTTTCTTTCCCAGTAGTTGTATATTTTCATTGGCATGTTCAGCAAGGTGATGTATCTATGGTTTGCACACTCGTTAAGAACCCCCTTTTCTTTCCTATGCTTTATATTGTAGATTTCCAGCAGCAATCTTTTTCCCGCTTCTCCCAAAGCTATTTATTATCTCTGTGTCCAGGAGCTTTGCCGTTTTTCAGTTCCAGGAATGCTTTTGTTCTTTCAGGTCTTCTGTTAGCGTCCCTTCATTTCTGTCTTCGATCGTATTTTCTTTGTTAATGTCGTCTTCATCAGTCTATCTTGGTTGTGCACTCAGTAACTCTCGGAAATGTTCACTCCATCTTTCCATTACTTCTTCAGAGACCACCAGTAGTGCTCGATCCTTCCTTATTGATTATGGAATATTCTGGTGAGACTCAGAGATCTTGAATATGATAAAGTTATTCTCAATTGTAAATTTTCAAAGAGATTTACTCAAGTTTCAATAATAATTCTTAGGCCAAGCAGTATCGTTCTTCTGATTCATCATTATTCTGTGGTTTTTTAATGCCTTTCATCATGGTGCTCTAAACTAAGATCTAGGCCTCCTAAAGCTAAGCCTCACATCATATCCATTTCATCAAATCATCACTTATGCACAAAAGAACTTGAAGGTGGACTGGGTCGAGACGCCCATACTTCAAGTGACTTTTTTCTTTGTTCACTTTCTTTTTGAGTAAAAGGCAGTATCTTCTTTTCGATCGTGCATGTGAAATCCAAAAATAGGCATCCTTGAATTTGGAAAGATAAAACCAATATTAGTTATCAAAATTTTGTGGCATTTTTGACTCTCAAGTAGGTATTTTTTTTATACCTATTTGACTTGCTTCCATTTTAATATTATGAATTATCCAGTGTAGGTGCACACTAGTACAACACACACGTAGGTCCGTACGCACAATATTGGTAACTGTACTGGGTTGAATGGGTAGGTACACAGCAGCTGTGCACTGGGCAGTGCAGGAGGCATACTTTGGCTTGTTCGAGCTTTTCATTTGTTTGGTCTTCCATGAGTTCGCAAGGCGGTTATGTCCTTTTTGATTCGGCACTGGACAAGGGCACACGTCGTAAAGGATACAATCAAATCATTTGGAGCTGCAAATCTTGGATTGGGCATATTCGTAACTTCAAAATTTATTGTTCTAGATTCACTCACTTGTGCAACAGTATTTTCTAGTTTGGATTGTCTTCTGCTTGGAAAAACTGTCTCTGAACGGCGATCGCTGTGGTTTTCACATTCAAAAACCTCAAAAGCGATTGAAAATGCCACATTGAAGAGCGAAACTGACAAATGAAAAAATTTAACCACAAAAACGAATGATATGCTGTCACTTTGCTGTATAATTCTGTGGGATAGACTTCTGTGATTCGTGTGCCTTCGGGTGGTTCATAACTTACGGGTTGCATACTCAAATACATGATTTCCCCTCACCCCGTTCCGCATCAAATTTCCTCGCCTACAAGCTGGGTTACGTTCCCTCCTTATATTCTAACCTCCTTGGTTATTATAAAATAATATAATATCCATAAATATTTATAGTACAAAATGTGCCGATGCAAGTTGCGGATTTTCTATAATCTTTTGAGAACTTCTGTTATGATAACGATAATGGTAGCGCCCCTGTGGCGTCATTTGTTGTTTGGTCGGGTAGGGTGATCAGCAGTCCATTTTAAATACAGGTCCATGCTCCCGTTTCATAAGCGATGTTACATTATCATAGCAACCGTCGATAAGGTAAAAATAATAAATCCATGGTATTATTTCCATGGCAATAAAACCAAGTTGAATTTCAACTGAGCAACTGGGTCTGAGTAACTTGATTGAACTTGATTTTCAATCTGTCAAAACATCCCTAATTTATGATCATATATTAATGCGACATACCTTCGTTGCAGATGGCGTCCATTTCCTCGTTCTACTCCGGCAAGAACATCTTCATCACCGGCGGAAGCGGCTTCCTCGGCATAGCTCTGCTCGAAAAAATCCTCAGGGCACTGCCGGACCACGGAAACATCTACCTCTTGCTGCGGCCCAAGCGCGGCAAGGCCATCGCCGAGCGTCTGGAAGAGATCAAGAAGAACCAGATTTTCGAAAAGCTCCTGGAGAAGAAGAGCGTCGAAGAAGTCTTCGCCAAAGTCAGCGCGGTCGCCGGAGACGTGGGCCAGGACAACTTGGGTCTGTCGCCCGAAGACCGGCAGCTGCTGACGCAAAACGTCCACGTCATTTTCCATTCCGCGGCCACTTTGGATTTCGGCGACACGCTGAAAACAACAGTTTCCATCAATCTGCTGGGGACCAGGCGGATAACCGAGCTGGCCAGGCAGTGTCCCAAGCTGAAAGTGCTGGTGCACGTCAGCAGTGCGTACGTCAACTCCTACAAACTCGAATGTGATGAGGTATGGCTTATTTGAAGTGGCGCCTTTTTGTTGTTAAGTCGAAAAGGAAGAAGTACTGGTGATTTTGTGGTCGGGCGGTCTAATGGATGAGGGTTTGTTCCAACAAAAGATTCCTGGATCGCTCTGAACCAGTCACAGAACTGTTCAATTTTTTTGTGTAATTTCTGCGAAATACCCAATGCGCATGTCAGTCACAAAGTGGCTAACAGTTCTTGTTCTCGACCGTGCCCGTGTAGTGAAATGACGGAACGTAGAACGATTCATGAACAGTCATAAGTTTGATAGGAATGCTCGAAGGACCATCAACGGTCCCGTTTTTTGTTTTTTGTTTTCTATGTCTTTTTTTTTAAACTTTGTTGTTTGTTCAAATGATACGATGCTAATTGTTGAAATGAGTATACCCTTATGTAGGGGTGAGCTGCGATTAAACTGATTGAAGTGCGCTAAATGTCTTACAACTTGAATGGCGGATAATTTTTGAACGAAGCCTAAAACGTACACAATATAGGTACATTTCTCTAGAAAATTTAATCCTCTACAACTTTGCTCTTTCACATACTTTTTATTATCTCTGCGTTAGGAGAAAAAAGTGTGCATTTCAAGGGTTTTTCATGTTGCTAATAATTATGGTTCACACTACAGATTGGTCCATTCTTTTACGTTATTTTGACAGTGATTATTCTACATTCGTAACGTAAGATAACAGACCAACACCACAGTAGTAGGATACAGACGGTGATCGGTCCATTTTCTTACGTTTACGTCACGGTTATAGCTCGCCAAAAATCTGCAAAAAAAAGAATTTGATGGAACCAACTAATCCGTAGTTGCCGATTCCAGATTCTCTACGACTTGCCCAGAGATCCCGAGGAACTAATCAAAATCGTGGGCCAACTCAGCGACGAAGAACTCGAAAGGAAAACGCCAGAACTGCTCGGCGAACACCCTAATACATACACAATCACCAAACACATGGCTGAATTTGAAATCAAGAAGGTCGAGCGCTTAATCCCATGCACCATAGTCCGTCCAAGCATGAGTAAGCTTTTTTCTGTCTTCTACTTACCATAGAGCGTTCAATTGAATTTCACGTCATAGTAAGCTATGGTTTGGTCGCTATCCTTGTTTTATCACCAGATTTTTCGAAAATCAAGGCGACTCGACGTGAAATTCTATTGAACGCTCTAGTTTATTTTTGTTTCAATTTTTATGAAATGACTGGTTTGACAGGAAGGCTCGAGGTAAATTGATTCGTCTCTTGAATTCGCGATCACGTCCTTGGTTCCACTTTGGCACTAGCGAGTTCGGACCGTTCCATGGGAGAAACAGCTCAAGCTTGGTCAACTAATTACCCTAACCAAGCTATCAGTGTAAACGAGAATAAAAGACAGTTTTTGACTCATAAAATGCCAGAAAAAAAAATCATCTTTGATGCTTCATTGTCGCTTTCTATAGTTCAGAATCAATATCAGTTGTCTCGATATGCGAAAAAGGTGAACGACACCACCGTTAATCTAATAATTACGCCTACTCATGTTCAAGTTACCGCGAGCGTACGCTATGTTCATTAGTCGTCTAATTTGTCATACGGGAATGGTTTTGTTTTCCGTTAGTACAAGTCCAACACTCAGTGCATGATCAGGCAAGAGGTACATAGACAACGTAATTAGAATCAACAACCTCCTAATTGATTGGTAAACAAAAGGAACTTCCGTTTAGCAGGGAATCTGTTTAGTATATTAATTTAACATGACACGTACCTGGTGCCTACTGTATACGATTTAGAGGAACCGCGAAATAAATGTAATAGTTTTCAATAATCTCTGATGATTGAAAATTATGGGTAAAGGCTATGGTACATCTTGTTCTTCTCATAGTTTTCAACGACGATGGTGATTATATGGCCAACATTCTCTCAGATTCCCAGTTTGGTTTCAGGACGGGTCATTCAACTCAGGGGGCAGTGTATCGATTGTTTACTGATCAATTTTGAGAACGGTCATCGAAGTGCTTGCGTTTTTTATGATTTTTCCAAAGCTTTGGACAGTATTAATAATCATTGATTGCTGTTAAACAATTTGGAGAGGTACGGTATCAGGGGTAATGCATTAAGTTTGATTTGGTCACACTTGGCGGGTAGAGAACAGTTGCATGGGTAAATGGGCGTGGAGTTTCGTACCACTCAAGAAGGGTTGGGTTGACCTCTGGTGTTCTTGAGGGTAGTAACGTGAGACCCACTCTGTTCAATGTTTCTATAAATGACATATCTTCTGCTGAATGTGATTCGCTGTGTACTCTGTATGCCAATGATGTTTCGATGTGTGTGCCACCATAGAGTACCTACAGGGCAGGCCTAGAGGGTCAGGGGTGTTGATTCAATTTGTAAGAACATACCTACTTTTAATCACATTTGCCATAGATTAGGTAGGTACTTCTTTCCGAGTTACTTTCTGAATGTGTTGAGGTCGCAAGGAAGTTTCGTGGATTTTGGCCTGCTCAAGCCAATTGCCTTGCCTCCATTCAGTTCGGTTACCACTGCCCAGCAACCTCTTGTTCAAGTAGCCACTTCACAAAGATCCATCTATTGCACGTGGAGGCGCTTCATTTCTTCGGCCGTACTTCTGTCACTTCTTTTCTTCCTCATTGATTGAGATCACCTTACCGTTTATCAATCAGCATTCGCAGCATTCATTAGAGCGTCCGGCAATGACCGTCAGTGCCGTCAGGGTGATGACCTGTAGGACTGCTGGAAAAGTTATTTCAAAGTTCAGAAATTACACACTTGAGTACTTACGTGATTTTTTCAGTCATCGGTGCATGGAAGGAGCCAGTCCCTGGGTGGACCATCAGCAAAAACGGACCGCAAGGCTTTCTCATGGGCGCCGCCAAAGGCGTCGTCCGCCGTCTTCCGGTCGGCATCAACCTGATTTACGATTACATTCCGGTGGACATCGTCGTCAACAATCTCATCGCCGCCGGATTCAGTGCCGGTAATGCAGAGCTCTCTTTCATCCCGAACATTGCTAAGGTCTCCCGGTTTCAGGCACCAAACAGACGAAAGAGGTGGAAATCTACCATTGCACCTCCAGCACGCGGAAACCGTTCACGTGGGCCTTGATTGAAGACAAAGTGAACGGCTTCTTGCACGAGTATCCGCTCAAGTCGGCCGTGTGGTACCCCTATTTGAAGTTCCTGCCGTCGATCACTTGGTATCGCATCTCGGCGTTCTTCGTTCACATGCTGCCTGCCATTCTACTGGACACCGTCACCAGAGTAGCTGGAGGCAGACCTATGTGAGTTGACAAGCACCATCATGTTTGTGTCTCAGTAGGTAGTTGGTCTGTCAAGTTACGTAGCCATTGGAACCTCTCTAGGCTCTTCAAGCCAACAGGTATACCTACTCTACTCTGCACTCAAACATGAAAATGGGCTTTTTTGAGGCTTTCATGCTTCAAGGAGTAGAATAATAGACAAAGACGGCAGATCCAACTCCGCTATGATTGGTGACATATCTACAGTCCAACCAAGCTTACATGAGCCGCGGAAAATACATGAACTAATGCGAATTCTGGCCGACTCGTATAGTGGGAGCGGTACGCAAAAGCATACCGCATTTTGGAGTGCAGTAACGAGATCTTGCATGGGCGTACTTTATACCAAGACAAGCGATTTGACCCGCAGCACTCGATATTTCATCCCTTAGGGGGCCAATGGGGGCCCTCCAAATTTTCAAGATGCAAGAACTTCCACAAAATGATCATTGAGTATCGTCATGTATGTCATAAGTGAAGCTTACGGGTCTATTGAAAATGTTTTCGTCAAATGTCGTCGTGTCCGATTCATTCTTCACATTTGAAAAACAAATTCTTTCGCAGAGGTCAAAAAAACTTTTTATTTTTTCTGCTGTGCAAGGAAACGACAAATTCATATGTTTTGTTGCGTTCTCAACTAAATCGCGTTCCGTAAGCCCAAATATGAAGACAATTTTTTCGCAATATCATTTTCCCAAGAAGAGGTGACCTCTTCAGTACACTTTTTTCAACAGCATTTTTTTCAATGTTCCTAGTGGATAAGACTGTCAATTTTCGCTGATATGAGAAGCTTGAACTCTTTTCTTAGTAATTTCCATGCAACATGGCTTCAAAACATACAAGAGAGCCCTAAAACTTTTTTTTTCTGCTGGGCCGTCAAATTTTTGGCATGTTGATTTTGTAGTAGGGGAGACGCGCAAATAAATAAGATCTAGTCTAGGCGAATAAGCTCTACCGGAAAATATACCTACTTACACCTAACGACTCAGCGTTTTGTTGTACTGCAATAAAACACGTCATGGAAGAATATTTTCTGTTGAAACCAAATCGCCTGTGCCTGCAGCCTGGATTGAATACTGGTCCGCGTCTCTCCTACTATAAAATCAAAATATCGTAAGTTGGACGGCCCAGCAGAAAAATATTTTTTTTGGACTCCCTTGGGCGTTTTAGAGTCATGTTGCTTCGCAACCACCAAGAAAAGAGTTCGAGGTCTCCATTCCTGCAAAAATTACGAGTTATATCCAGTGGGGACATAAAAAGAAATGCTCTTGGAAAAGAGGTACTGAAGAGGTCACCACTTCTTTGAAAAATACCATTACAAGAAAAATTTCTTTATAATTAGGTTCAAGGAATGCGATTCAGTTGGGAACGCAACAAAACATATGAATTTATCGTCTCCTTGCATAGAAGAAAAAATAAAAACAGTTTTTTTGACCTCGGCCAAAGAAATTTTTTTTCAAGTGTGAAGAATGAATTGGACACAACGACAATTGATGAAAATATTTTCAATAGACCCGTAAGCTTCACTTATGACATACATGACGATATTCAATGATCGTCATGTGAGAGTTTTTGCATCTTGAAAATTTGGAGGGCCCCCATTGGCCCCCTAAGGGACAAAATATCGAGTGCTGCGGGTCAAATCGCCTGTCTTGGTATAAAGTATGCCCATACAAAATCTCGTTACTGCACTCCAAAATGCAGTATCGATGTGTTTTTAGGTGTGTACCGCTTGCACTAGTAGAAATATCACCCAAATTGTCAGAGCGATGGCAGCGCGTCAGGGCTCATGTCAGTTTGATGAGGGGGGGAGGGGGCACTTTAAAATTTCTTTTTGGTGACTAACTCGGACTCTCGCTCGGACTAGCATCTGCTTGTAAATCAAAAACGCCTATAATATAGCATGGAAATGAAGCCAAGTAGGGGGCTGACACCAAGGGTGAAATTTTGGACTTCCTACAGCCCAGCGTAAGCTGCATCCCCATGGTAACGCTTTTGCTTGATTCCAGATTGGTAAAACTCCACACGAACGTCAACACTTCACTAGGCCGGTTGGAAAAGTTCATTTTTACGGAATGGAAATTCCACGCAAAGAACACTCAACAGCTGCACTATTCATTATCAAAGAGTGACCAAGAGATCTTCAATTTAGACATTTTCGAGCTGTCTTGGTTGAATATTTTCAAAGACTTGGCGGTCGGCGCCAGGGTGTACCTCAACAAAGAACCGCTGAAGAATTTGGCCTCAGCCAGAGCCAAGGATACGATGTGAGTCCGTCGAAAGTACGATTGATTTCTTCAAAATGCTAATGCCGTTGGGTTTTTTGACGATGTTTTCAGATTGTTAATCGTGCATTACGCTTGGCTGGCGGCGCTGGCGTCCATTCCCTGGTATCTGTTCGCCTCATTGACGGGGTTGAAGATGACATCAGCGGCTTTCGTAGTGCCCATTTTTTATTTGCTGTTCAATTTGTTGTGAATATTTTTTCAAGTACTTAGGTTTTTTATGTTTGTATATTTTAAGTACTTACGTGGGTTTGTCAGATAAAAACGTGAGATAATTTCTTCTGATGTTTTATTTGTGCAACAAAGGTCTGCATCTGCTAGCCCACTACATGTAAGATAAAGCGATCGGGAATGTTCAGAACCTGATCTAGGGCTAATAACACATAGATCACCGATTTTCTGCCCGTCGCGAGCATCACATTTTTTCATCATTCCATCGTTAACTTTAATAGGTCGCGGGTACAAAAATGGCCTGCTAAAGATGGGTATATGGTATGTTATTCTCACTAGTACTTGTGAATACTATTTTCTTTAGTTGTAATAAATTATATAGATTTATTGAACAATTGCCACTTTATCAAAAAAATATTGTGCTAAACTCAAGATTTGTCTGAGTAATGTTAAAAACAAACGAATCTACAGCGGTACCTTGGCACCCTGTCTGCGCTTGCCCGAGCATTTTATGTCAATTCAACGTCGAAAAGGATGCGCATTGCGCAGTTGCCACGTCAGACATACTTGCAACGTTGCCATAGCGGGTGCCAAGGTGACGGTTATGTTCCCGCGACCTATAGTTTTTTGAAGTTTGCGGTAAAAATTCATCCATCTCATCGAGTGATTGAAATGTGGGTTTTTTGGATACTGGAATTACTAGAAGAGGTTTTGAGCACGTGGGAAGTTCCGTGATAACGATCTGCGTCGCCACCATATCCTATGCTAATTTCAGACCAGCCTTAATTTCGTGGCTGTAATAATTCACGATAAAAATATGAGTTTATACTAAAAATGAAAAAAAAGAGCAACGACACCCAAGCTGTCGCCCATCCATATGTAATGACTGCGTTCGAAGTTGTTTGACTTTGCTGATGAAGTATTTCCAATGAAGTAGGTACGCGCGGCAGCAATTTCGCCTTGTTCGTGCTTTTCATATTGTGGCAGAGCCTTGATGCCCCATAACATTTTCACGTAACGACAATCGAAGCTGGAGGAAGTCGACGTTCCAAACAAGAATGTTGGAGCACAAACGTACAAAACTTTATTGAACTGCTTGTAACAAAAAACCCTAAGCTAATAATGCATTATATCAATAGCGCTTTAAACTTAAAAACTTTCGAGCTACAACTTGAAATCTTGAAACAATAAGAACATAACTATAAACTCTGTGTGAGCTCTTACTTAGTTCTAACAACTTTCTTGGGCTTATTCACGGACGGTCCCTTGAGCTCTTTGATTACGAGCGCCACATATGGAGTCTTTGTCCATTTTCTTTCTTTCATGTATTCCGAACTGCAAATTTGAACAAGAAGAAATCAAAACGAGAACTCCACAAACTGATCTGCATCGACTTACATTTCGTCCCTTTCGCTTTTGGACCACAAAGTGAACGCGTATATTGTGACGTAGATAAAAGCGTGGTCGGCTTCCCTTGGTAAAAACCTGCCCAAGACATCCTTAACGAATTGTTTTTGGTAGCCTGGTTTTGACATCACTTTCGAACCCAGAAGTCCCCTGGCACAGGACTGTTTTTTTTTTACGATTAGAACCGTAGATTATAACAAATGATTACAGCCAAAGCTTTAAAGCAAAAGGCTCAAAGCAATATATTCAACTTTTACCTTGAAGCTCTTGGTCTGACTGGATTGAAGATCAAAACGACCGTCTTTCTCCATGATTTCCTTGTACCAGTCATAGAAAAACAATTCCATCAGCGAACTGATGTACGTTTTAGGCTCGTTTACATCAGCTTTGTCCATTGCTTCCAAAACACCGTCTATGATGTACCCATATTCCTCGTACAACTAAAATATTGTATTTTGTTAAAGAAGTTGAAATCTTCAGAGCAAGCTTATTACCGATTTATAAACACGGAAGACCACAAATACGTCCAGTTTAGGCAACGCATTGAAGTTACAAAGGTGTATGTAGTTCTTGAAGCACTCTTCACGCTTTTGCTTTAAAGCTAAAAAAACAAAAAAGGTTATTCGCCGTCTATCGCGTTCGGAGAAGGATCGCGTTACATGCAACACTTACTTTCAGGAGCATTTGTCGGAATTGGCGCCAACACTGTCTTCTGCAAGAACCTCCACACGATGGCACGGAGTTTCTTGTCGCTGATCGTCAAAAACAGGTCCTTCCTCAAGTCTGAATTCTTCAGTTCGTCGTTCATCACTGTGTACAAGCTGTGAAGTTCTTCAAACGCCTAAAAGACCAGATACATCATCATAGGTAATATAGTTATATATAGGTATTTGTTAGCAAATAATATTTGTTTGAATTGTCGATCTCTCACCAAAAACATGGTTTTGAAATTGTTATTCAAAAATACGAAAGCATTGCGAAGGAACATCTTGAGGTATTTCTTGAACAGTTGGATTTGTTCAGATAAAAAATCGGCTTCTTCGGTGTCGTCGCAATTGTGGGAGACATTTGTGTGCTTGATTTTTCTCAACATCCACACTAAATACCATTTCCAGACGATCAGTAAGTTGCCGTTTTCCTAAAGTGAAAAATTACTAGTAAGCCGATAAATGACCACGAAACAACCAATTTGCTTCTTGAGACGAGGCGAGTCGGCGGGTAACAGTGTTTTGGCTTTGTATGCCTCATCAACGCGACCAACGCTGGAGCACCTAGACTAAGTTGTTGGATATACTAACCGCCGGTTTCAGAAAAAGATAATTATAAGCTGATCTCTGATAACGGCATTTCTTTTTTTGGGAAATTCTAGCTGACTGATCAAGATAAACCGCTAAAATATGTAGGAAATGGATTGTTCATCTCAGTCGTGAAACGTTTTCGTCATAATCTTTCCCTCGTGTTTTATCCCTGGTTCCAGTTCCCCATTTTTCTTCACAGTCTTTCCATGACCTCAACATCCTGGTCACGGCACCAGTGAAACCGAATTTGAATAACAAACAAAAAGAATGTAGGGTTCCTAAAGACGAAAACGTTCCAGTTCTCAGTTATATTAAGTATTAAGAAACCAGCATTTCCATTAGACATCAGATGTAATTGACCAAAACAGAAATCATGGAATAATTGATCAGCTTATCAATATTTATTATCTTTCCTGAAATCCAGCATGAGGGACATTAAAAAAGGCGTTTCGGCGTTTTCCACGCCAAGGAGGCGTGAGATGCCGAAACATCGGTGTCCGCTGATGCATTTCGTCGATTTCAGCAGCAAATTACCGAATATAACTGAATTGATTATTATTATTATTATTGGGCAATCAATGAGTTTTAAATTGATTATATGGAGGTAAACTACCAGAGTTTCATTAGAGATAAATTGAATGAAAAATTTGGGAGAAGTATCATTGCGTTATTGGAGTTTCTCCATATTTGTACCTCGATTTTTTCCTCGCAACGTTCATATTTCAATTTGCGATGGATGTCGAATTTGGAAAGGATATGTGCCAGTTTCAAGACATCATCAATGGCTTGTGGGTCCTGCAACATGAAGGTAATAAATAGGTACAATTTGAATCATTATCAGTTGTAAACTGGGGGATGCAAAATACGGCACGTGAGTCAGTCCTTAAATTTGTTTAGGGTTATGATGGGTCTGACCACAAAGCGCCGAGTTGGATGAGAGAAAAAAGTGCCCTATAATTGCGTTTTTACCTAGGTGAATCTTTGATTATCAACAGATGAGTAAGTATTGACATCTTGATCAATTATTTTCTGTTTTTTTGCGACTTCCATGTTCAAGTGCGTATAGCGCACGAATAAATAATATCGACAGACAATTTCACTGTTGTTTTTTTAATTTGATTCACCTATTGAATGCCAATTTGAATTAAATGGATTACTGTAGATACTGTAGTATTACTATGTCTACTTTAGGGGTTACATAAGCCAGTGACAGAGCCTTGTTGTATTTTGTTGAGTGTCCCATAATATTATTTTCTCATTTTTCCGTGAAAAGTCGTTCTAAAATTGCCTCGAAACTTACAAGTGAAAAGTGCTGATTTAAAAGTGGAATGATTACAAGTTACGCTACTCATTTTCTAGTCTTCACTTACCCTGTAATAGCCCAGGATTGTTAAACGCCACTGTGACGATTACAAGGACCAATATGATGACAAAAAGTCAAGCTAATCGTTTCTAAATCTCGATTGTGGATTTGTAAGAACACAAAGTAATAAACAATAGCTCAAATAACGATAGGTCACGAAAAAGTAAAGGAAAGTTATTACCTTGTTCACTTTAGAAACGTACTCCCTCTGAATCTCTTCGAGTTTTTGGTTCGTCTTGAAGTACATGCTTTTGGACAAGGCGTCCATCAAAGCCACCAAGTTCTTGATGACCGTTTCATCGCGCGTATCCTCCAGTTGCGCTTTGATCTCGTCCGCAATGGACTCGTAGAACTGAAGAACGACTCATTTTACACGATAATACTTGCAGGAAGAAAGGAAATTTAAAATCTCAAACCTCGGGGAACATTTCGTAGGGGCAAACGCTGTAGTCGATCATAGTCAAAATTTTGGTGAATTTACGCATAGATTTTGGTGTGGCCATCACCTCAAACAGTTCGCTGATGCTGCCGGCCAGGGTTTGAAGAAGGTCGCAGTGATCGCCGCTTGTAGCAGGTTTTTCTTGAAAAAAAAATTGCATTGTTTTTATGAAGTTCGTAGGTAACTATTAAAAAGTCAATGCGGCAACCAAAGAGCAAACAGCCATAACAGGGCTGACGGCTATCAGTTTCGGTATGTTGCACTGCTCACTCCGTTACATTTGATGACTACTCGATGCCGTTTGGTACAAATGTTTTACACACCCATGCTTTCATTATAGGAGGTGTTTCAGGACGCCGTATACATGGTGAACAAAAATTTTGAAAAATATGGGCAAATACCTCGGCAAATACCAAATTTTATCTTGCCAGGCGGCGCTGAAGTAGCCGGAGTAATTTAAATGGGGTGGTTATTATTGAATATGGCTTGAATTCTGTCTGCTTTGTGTTGGCAGCCATCTACACCAGAATTGGGTGCCATCTAGGCAGAAGTGTTGTTAATGTTATGTCGTTTTGAGGAAAACGTTTCCGGCAAAATTCCAAGTAAAATATGGTCACGTTTGTAGAATTTTTATTTCTTACTCTTTAACATCGACAGGCATATTGGTGAAATTAATTTGACGACTTCGATAGTGATGACATTTAGATGTCATCAACTACTCCAGCTACACCGGCGTCCTCTGAAAAACTGTCAATATTTGCCTCCATTGGGAGTCATTAAAATCACATGTAGAATGTAGATTCGAAATTTAATTATTGCTTATCAAGTAAGATCTTCCGCCGTTTCTAAAATATTTCCTAATTAATGGTCGGGTTCGTGGAAATTGACATTTTTCAATCAATCAGTGGCTTTTCAAGATATTCAAGTAAAATTTGGTATGTCCGCAAAAAATGACCATGTGTTGCCACCGTCGCCACCTACCTACTATTTTCGAAAATATGACAGTCAAGTTTTATGGCCGCCATCATAAATTCGCCTATTCGATAATGAATTGTTCACCCTGTATACGGAGTCTGCACAGACCGTCATTTTGCCAACACCACATCAAATGCAAGGTGGTGATGGTTTTATGGCGCTTAACAATTTGAGCTCGGATTTGAGTGAAATTATACTTATGGGCTATTTATGATTACACCGAACTGAACGTAATATTCCCTGTTGATAGTGGGAACAGAAGCATCATTTCTCCATTCAAATTTTGTATGAATAGAGACTGACGAAAAAGCGATAAAAATAACGAAGGCACGATAAGAAAAACCTTCAGAAGCCGCTCCTCTGTGCACGGAAATCTTCCCAGTCAAGAAGTAGCCGACAACATCAACCATGATGCCAAGCAATATGTTCTTCAGGTACATCTCGTAATCGGGATCCAGCAAAAATACGACGTAATACTCCCAGTGCTCCAACTGAGGAGCGTATTCCCAGCAGGCCTCGACCAGACGGTGGGTGAGATGTTCAACCTGAACAATTAACGCGTCTTAATTTGTTTTTTCTATTCGCTGGGACGAAGCGAACCCCTTTGATGCCGTTCGTCGATTTGAGGTTTTCCAATTCATTTACGAGTCTGGGGAAAACCATCAAAGACTCGACGTCGCCGACGTTGTGGATCTGATTGAAAGTGATGAAGAAATTGGCGGAGGCTTTGGCCAGTTCGAGGTTGTGATCGTTGAACATCTCCTTGGCGATTTCCGAGCAAATTGGATAGGTGACGTAGTTCAAATACCTAATAAAAAATAAATAAAAAACATGTCGGGCAATGTAAAAAAACTCAGAAGTTGCAATGTACCATTCTCCCAGAAGCATTTTATGGAATATTCTAATCGCCATTATTTGAACTTTTGGGTTGGCATCTCTGATGCGACCTTCGACTCCAGTAACGTATCGCTGAAGCCTAGGCAACAAGTATTTCGCCACTTCCGCTATCTCCACCATCTTGAGGCACGTTTGCATGGCCGCCATACAAACCTGATTGTCCTAAAATACCAAATTATAATGTTTTCATCAAGACCTGTGATAGAGGTCCTTTCCATCAGGATCTGTATTTTCATTTCCAAATAAAGTTCTGAATAACTTTATCTAGCAGATAAGTATTGCATATGAAACAGCATTCATCATTCTTCTGCCAAATAACGTTATTCAAAAGTTGCCAAGAGACATAAGGTTTGTTCGCGTCGCATGAACTTTTTGCACTTTCTGCACCCTAGCCAATAGCGTAGGGTCCCTGGCAGCAGCTGACCAATCACAGCAGTTTGAGTGCAGAAAGTGCAGAAAGTTCATGCGACGCGAACAAACCTAGTATGTCACCCCCCTCCATGGTCACCCCTTAAGTCACTTTCAGTTTGAAGGATTGTCAAATTTGGCGCGCCAGAGACAGCTTCTTATTAAACATAACTGACGCAACTACCGAAGCGAGGTCAGTATGTCAATAAATACGCTTCTCCTAACGCGTCAATCTGAAATTCGGACCCAGCTGAAATCGTGCCGATTTGGAAGTTATAAAGAAAACGCACCATTACATTACACCTCCTTTGGGTGATCATGAACTTACCGAATCCAACTGAACACGACGCATGATATACTTAATGTTCATGCTGTTGACGTAATAAGCCGGATCTAGTTCCATCCAAACAGCAAGTTCTTCCAGACATTTCAGCGCTATCATGTGACAAGGACGTTCGAAAAATTTCTCGCTAAAAACCGAGTTTCGCTTCAGTTAATTTTTTGTCGTCAAGTTGCAATTAGTAACAAAGTAAGTTGGTCAAAAATCCCAACAAATACGTGCATAGTTACACTGTGTAATATTGTTTTAACTTACATGTTCAGCTGATAAAGCGTGTACCAGTGCTTGAGCTGGCGTTGGAGCTCTTCGATCCGCTTTGTTTTCATATCGCGATCGTCGTTGTTGTCACGCGAAAACCTTAAGTAGGCTTTCAAAGTGGCCGTGTTCAATTTAAGCACTAAAAATTGGCATCATTGTAACTTTGGTTGTCTGCACCCTGTTCATAGTAGAACTCTCGGTAGAACCACAGAATAGCTATTTTGAGTACAGACACAACTTAACGGAGAAATTGAAACAGAATGAGATAGAAAAGTGAACTACCGGATAGTCACTGGTATTCGGCAACACCCGGTTGGTGCATGTGGTCCGACTGGACGCTGAGCGAGTGAAAATAAGGGCGGATAACGCGGACAAGCTGGTTCTGTTTTTCATGTCGAAACAGAGCTATTTTCACTCAAGAATGTAGTGAAGCCTAGGGCTCAAGATGGCACTTTTATTCCAACAGTGAGTAAACCTCATTACTAGATATGTCTACACTCATCTCTGGTGGAATTGATTATTTCGTATGCAACATCGCTATTCTGTGGTGTAACCAACCAATGGAATGGAAAGACAGAGCAAGGTTCTTACCCAGAACAGCTCCAGTAATGAGTGTAGAATTTGTAATATTTTTGTTGCGGGTATGATCAGTCATTGCAGTTACGAAAGTGAAAATGTGGCCATATATCTGGTCGTCGAAGAGCAACCTTGCTTCCAAACATTCAGTAATCCAGGCATCAAGGAACAGGCCAACTACGGTTTCGATTGCTCGGCTTTGAGGGGAATTTTTCATGAAGCAAAACACGGCTTTGGGCTGGAACAGTGAAAATTCAATTGAGTACAGGTGATCCACCGAAAGTTCCCCCTGCTAGAATTTTCCCCGTTTGAATAAATTATTAGCAGGGAAAAACAATTTTCGTAACAATTTTTCCCGTAGAATTCAGTTTTGGACAGCAAAATTTTCAATATCTTGCAGTACGTATACAGAGTGTGCATTTTCAAACTTTCCACCTCAGATTTTTTGGCACCAATTTATTTTCCAGGAAAACGCCGAAACAAGCAAATTTTTATTTTGATTTCCCATCAGGATCTTCATAATTATCTTATTGTTAATTGAAGAAAAGTTATTCCCCTATAGTAGTCAACTCCCAATTGAGAACCGATTTTCTAGCGAAAACAGGTCGATTTTTATTTTGAAAAGGACATCTGAAACACGTATTGCCACATTTGTGGAAGTGTCCACAGATTGTGATTTCAATTCTCATTCCTCGAAAATACCTATGATGTTCGTTCACAAGCTCAACTGTAAATGTCACTCATCTTGCATTCAACGAAATCAAGTGTTTACCTTCGGAACGAGTTACACTCAACTTTGAAGGAGTGTTTTCCTACCCGGTCTCACTTCTTTTGCTTTTACCCCTTCTGTTCAGTACCTTGGACGGACTGTCCGGTATTCTCACCGGCAGGCAACTGAGTGCGAGTGGGTTGATCCCACGTGCGTACTCCATCGAAAATAGGCTCCTTGAGGATTCCTCGTCCATCTCATCAGGATTTCATGAAAGTACATCTGACTCCAAATTTACCTCTTCGATTCATGTTGTGAGGTTTCAATTTCCAATAAGACGACAAGAGAGGACCGCTGAGTCGGACCTAGTCGCACCTTTGCCTGTACTGTTTACTAATTCTTCTTCTGTTTTGTATGTCGTCTGTATCTGTGGGGTTTGTGATGTGTAACCACAAGGGCATTTCGGCCGAATCCGTTATGGATACTTCTTCCTTCCGAATGCTTATCAATAGAATGACTGAACCCGATTTTACTTATTTACTTTTCATTTGTTTTCTTGTTGACTTCTCTACTTATGTATCTCTCATTTTTGTTTCTTGTTTATTTGACTACCTGTTTACCGATCATTTCTTTACTGTTTATACTCATCTATCAATTTGACTTTATTTTGTTTGTAAACTGTAAAATTAATTGCTGAGCGTAAAGTTCGTTCCAAAGCGTAAGCGAGCGAGTTTCCTCTTGTTGTGACGTAAATAACTTGCAATAAACTAAGCAAACGTTTCAAAGAGGTTTGAGCACCAATTCATGCTGGCTTGAAAAATGCATTACTGGGGGTGACTTCTCTGGCATTCCATCATGATTCATTCACACTTGACTTAAGTTCAGATCATTTGGGGGGGGGGATTTTTCAGCACTCAATCAGGCAATACGCAGGGGTTTCTTTGACGTGTTCTTCTCATGTGCGCCTGTCAGCGAATACGTCACTTTCTCTTTTCGATTAATTGACAGTTTGACATGTTTCATGATTTCTTGTCCTGTTTTACTAATCTGATTTTGTGTTCATTTTATTGTTGTTAAATTCCTGCATTGTCCAAATAATTTGTAATGATTTTTCTTGTTTCATTCGTGTATGTGTTTTGTTGTTTTTTATCCATGTTGTGCCCCCTGTGGGGGGCTGTAGCCCCCTTATAAAGCATTTTTTGGTCTATGTTCATGGGAACTTTTTTTCTCATTTCTGGTCGTAAAATCGGCTGGCAAAGTATTGACGCCTAATTATGGGACACCGCTGTATTGCTATAACAGAATCTTTAATTAAAGGACGGCATTTCCTGTTTTTCCATCAAACGTGAGTTTCATGAAAACCATCAGTGGAGTAGGAGAATCGAAAAAAAGAAGAGTAATCTAAAATTAAGTATGGAAAGGGATAAGTATTTGAAAATTTTAAAATTCGAAAAACTCGATTTTTTCAATTTTTTTTATACTATATTTTTTTGAAAAAAGACCCTCATTTTCTTGCCATCCCAGTTTTGAATAACTCATTTTTGTGTTACATTTTTAGCTGCACAGATTTGGCAGAAACTCAGACCAACAAGAATCTATCTGTTTCTCTTTTGACCTGCAGCTAATCCAGTCTGTTTCGGCCATTTTTTATGCTAGGAAATGTCGTCCTTAGAACGAATGTTGAGTATATCTACAAATATCGATAGCAGCAAAGTTTTTAGATGCAACTTGTAACTTTCCGTAGGCTTTTGGAAACTTCTGTTATGTTATAACTAGCAGGGTAACGCCGATATGGCGTCCATTATTATTGTTTCGGCCTGGTACCACAACCAGCAGTTAATTTTAACTACAGAGGGTCCATAAGGTTTTCACAATTCAACTATAAAAATTGATGATAATAATAATTAATAATAAATAATTTTTTTTATAGTATGCATTCTTGGTTCGTGAAACATGCTATGACTGAAATTTCAATGTTCAACAATAAGCATACAACACCGAACATGACATTTTTTCAAGTTTCAATGACTAGATGACAGATTTCCAACGCCACCCAATTAGGAAATAGTCATGATTTTTTTTTCATATTTGACCTCGGGTTCCACCAAACTTTTAACAAACGCGATAACTTTATCTCTCTGATAGTAACTAAGCAACTGGTCATCCTATTGGCTGGTGCATAGCAAAACTATCAGCGTGATAGATTTAATCTGCTTTTAAAATTCTGGTGGAACCCGAGGTATGTGTCTTGATCGATAGCTTTTAAATTCCTTCCAGAACATAAAAGATAATAAGATTTAAGACGTTTTCCGAGAGTTACACATGAATTTTGTTGCGCTCGAGGAGCTTTCGTTGAGATTATGGAATTTCTAGCCGAAGTTCAGCCTACGAAGTTTGCATTAGTATGGGTTTGAATTAGAGAGGTTTCTAGTGTATTTGTTTTCAAAACCAACCCTAAAGTGTTTAATGTTAATCGCACAGCATGTACCTCCACGTGACCCCCATGGCCTGCCATAATCCTGACGAGTCCTTTGCTAGTATTTGAATGCTTGAAATCAAAGAACTTTTCGACGTCCAAGTCCTGGTATCCGGCTAAGTCCACAAAAAACTGCACCATGACCGTGACCAACTTCTTGCAATCTCTGTGGTTCTTGGCCAACCAGTCTTCGGCTATCACCTGAAAAAACACGCCTGTATTATCAAACACATTTCAAATATTCAAATGAATAAGTTATCGTCAATATAAGCCAAGCAAACCTGCACTTGTCCAGGTCTGGCCATGATTTGCCCGAAGATCGACTCCGGGTCTCTGGGGGCCAGGGCGGCCCAGGCTCCCGGCCATTTTACTGGTTTCAGGGTGGTCTCTTTCGTGGCATCGGTGGCGTTGATGTCGATATCAGAATCGGAGCTCTGCGAAACTTCCGACCTCGGGGAATCTAAGGCCCTTGATGCCTGGCGAGGAACGTTCGACCTGGAGGAACTTATTGTCCCTGAATCCGTCGCGTTGGAGTTCCTTCGGGCGAGACTCTCAGATGAGATTCTTGATATGCTGGGCGAAGTCATGAGAGGAACTGTGACTTCGTTCACTGGAGTGCTGGTGCCTCTGGTTTCTTGTGAACTTTTCTCCGACCTGGATCTTAGTCTTCGGTGAGGCATTTTTTAAAATTGCCCGGGTGGTCGATCGTACAACAAGCGGTTGCAATTTTTGAAATATACGCAAGAACAGAGAAGAACAAGATGGCGCATGTGCAAGCCCGCCCAAGCTACTACCAAGAGTACCAAACTACCAAAGTACCAAACTGAAAATCAGTCCTCTAGTTACTTTCAGAATTGCCAACGCCGGTGCTGAAATAAATTCTAAAAATGTTCATTAGAAATTTAAAATTTTCAATTTTTCAATTGACCATATTATTTATTCAGAGCGCAGTCGCAGATCGGGGAGAGAGACAACCACATGTGCTGGGTTGAAACTCCCATAAGAATATGCATGTTGAATGACTTTGTAAAATGATCAATTCAAGGTGCAAATTGACAATTTCAACGAATGTATAACATAGCAAGTGTGTAAAAAGAAATACCTGATCTACTTTTTACCATAATGAAATGGAAAATCTTGCTGTGAAGTTTATGCGAAGCAATTTAAAATGGGGTTTTTGAATCCAAAACAATTTCAAATTACCCGCCATATTTTATTGCACAACTTCCGCTAACGAGAATTTTGACAGCGCTTGAAAGCGAACCGAGCGTCAGCCGTCACGTAAAAGTATGGTTAAAAAGGTTAAAACGTCCCAAGAATCAAGAAAACACCTTGAAATCGTAAATTCTGACAGCGACAGCAAAGTTTCGTTTTCTATGCATGCTGTGGCGCGCGAGATCTTCTACTGCAGTGCGCATGGTCACAGGCACATACCTAACTTACAAATGACTAGTGGAAGGGGAAAGTGAGAATAATTAATATGGTCTATGTAATGCGTAATGCGTAACGTGGTACGCGTTGGTGGTACTGGTTAGTGTTGTGAAAATACAGTATTTTATTTTTGGGGTATTATAATACAGAGCATAATACGGTGTTTAACCCTGTATTATACACAAAATTTGAATTTAATTGAAAAAAGAAACAAAAACCCAATTTTGGCCAATGGCCGCTGATAGTTTCGCTCCAAAACTTTGCAGGTGTCATCAGCCGTAGCCGTAGCCGTAGCCCCCAGCTTATCACTTTATTTTTGCTCCAAAAAGTCATTTTACTGAAAATAAAAAGTGTCCCAGCAAACACGCAAGTATCGGCCGACTCGCGGTTTAATGATGGCAATGATGGCGAAGTGATGGCTCATGCCAGCATTTCACCAGAGTATAAGAAGCGCTTACCAGAATCAGGTAATCAGGTAAGTGTCTGTAAGTTGCTGAGCCATTGATTACGAAGGTTGATTGTTGCTTCCCAACGACGGTAAAGCTAGCTAGCCGCCGCGCCGGTGGGATACCGCACGTCGGCCGCCATTTCATCGGCGCACAGGTCCTGTACAACTTCAAAGCGCTGGGCCAACACTACTGCGATGGAATCAGTGCATTTGTACGATGCTGGCCCGTTGCATCCGTGTTTGTTGGGGTAGGTATAGAATATACAGGGTGGTCCATCCTAGCGTGATTATCCCATAGCGGTCTTACCGTTCAAGATAGAGAAAAAGATGTAAGATAAAAGTTACATGGTTTGATAAGACCTATAACCTAAAATTATTTTCAACTATACAGGTGTCCCATTTTGACGGGATTAATAAAATGTCAATTTTTTTAAATAGAACACCCTATATTTTTTTGCATTTTCATGTTAACTTTTTCAACTGTCTTATGCCTGTGTTTTTTTCAATTGTGTGGCAGTGCTACCAACTAAAAATTAAAAACTAAAAAAATCGCATTTCCACAGTTTTCATAGAAAAATCGTAGCGGCCTTGATTTTCAAAACTAAGAGATGAAACTTGACATGGTGATAGTCAAGTCAAAGACCAATATCCCAATGTCAAAAAATTGGGATTTCTTGATACAGGGCGTTCACAAAAAACATCAAACTTCATAATTTTCAAAGTATCATAACTCATTTTTTTCAAATGGCATGCCCCTAATTTTATAACTTTATCTGATTGATTTTTTTATCCTTTTTCATTTTTACTAGGGGTACCCTACCCTTAAGGACGGAGTCATATTGGTGAAATAAGCGTTGCGAAATCAATCCGTCTGGGTTTATTCCTGGACGGATTCTCACCATATTGGTCTCTTTCGAAAGCTACAAGGATGTACTTTGGTTTGAGCTCATTGGCATTTCCAAAATCCAAAAAAAAAATTTACATTTGAAAAAATTATTTTTGGATTTCGGAAATGCCAATGGGCTCAAACCAAAGTACATCCTTGTAGCTTTCGAAGGAGGCCAAAATGATAAGAATCCGTCAAGGAATAAACCCAGACGGATTGATTTCGCAACGCTTATTTTACCAATTCAACACCGTCCTTGAACTTCATTTTTTCGAGATAATCGGAAATTTTCACAAAATTTGCTTTTCTTTGTTTGTTTTTTTTCAAAAATTGAGTTGGTCGTGATGAATGACAGACAAGCCAAATAGTACGCAACTCTCAGTTAGTCACTCTGAATATTGTCGAACAAAGCAAAATGATTTTACGCGAGAGGAAATAATTTATATGATATTCTGGCAATAATCCAGATATCCAGGATCCCACTTTGTTTTCTTTTTGCGTTGAAGCCATTTTTTTTGTTCGACAGTTTTCAGACTGACTAATTGACAGCTGCGTACTATTTGGCTGGCCTGTCATTCATCGCGGCCAACTCAATTTTTGAAGAAAAAAAACAAAAAAATAGCAAATTTTGTGAAAATTTCCGATTATCTCGAAAAAAATGAAGTTTAAGGGTAGGGTACCCCTTGTAAAAATGAAAGAGGATAAAAAAAACTATCAGATAACGTTTTAAAATTAGGGGCATGCCATTTGAAAAAAATGAGTTATGATACTTTGAAAATTATGAAGTTTGATGTTTTTTTGTGAGCCCTGTATCAAGAAATCCCAATTTTTTGACATTGGAATATTGGTCTTTGACTTGACTATCACCATGTCAAGTTTCATTTCTCAGTTTTGATAAGCAAGGCCGCTACGATTTTTCTAAG
Source organism: Anaspis maculata (assembly GCA_949128115.1). Taxonomy (NCBI): domain Eukaryota; kingdom Metazoa; phylum Arthropoda; class Insecta; order Coleoptera; family Scraptiidae; genus Anaspis; species Anaspis maculata. Next base: position 26,032,793 of record OX421967.1, read on the forward strand.
AAAACCGTGAAAATGCAATTTTTTTTAGTTTTTAATTTTTAGTTGGTAGCACTGCCACACAATTGAAAGACAAAGATACAGGCATAGGACAGTTGAAACAGTTGAACATGAAAATGTAAAAAAATATAGGTGTTCGCATCCATTTAAAAAAAAATTGACATTTTATTAATCCCGTCAAAATGGGACACCTGTATAGTTGAAAATAATTTTAGGTTATAGGTCTCATCAAACCATATTACTTTTTTCTTACATATTTTTCTCTATCTTGAACGGTAAGACCGCTATGGGATAATTACGCTGGGATGGACCACCTGTACAGGACAGGCTGTCCGTTTTTCGAGGCTAAGCATGGGTATCTCGCTTATCTTTAGAGATACAGAATCGGTTAAATTAGAAAAAAGTTGCGAATTTTCATGACGATCAATGACTCAAAAAGATATTTGACTTGTCAGTTTTAGTTTTCGAAATATTGAGAAAAAAACAGAAATTTGTAATTTTTGTTTCTATTTTTCATTTGAAAAACGGTTGGAGGTAGCCTTTTCTAATTAAGACTTTGTGAAGGCACTTTGCCAATGGAAATTCAATGTTGCCAAAATCTTCATTCTAGCTTTCAAAACAACCGAGATATGACATTCAACTTTTTTTTCTTTAATGGGCGCCATATTGGATTTTGAAATTTTTGAATACAATATTTTTTTCTGGTTTTAACGATGTGTCACATGCCACTGTTGAATTCATGCTTTTGAGCAAAAAAATTTTTTTTTATTTTTCAAAGAGTGCTTTGGAAACAAAATCAGCACCGACAAAGAAAAAAAACGTAAATGTTGAACATTTATTCAACAGTGACATGTGGCACATCGTTGTAACCAGGAAAGAATGCCGTATTCAAAAATATCAAAATACAATATGGCGCCCATTAGGAAAAAAAGTTGAATGGCGTATCTCGGTTGCTTTGAAAGCTAGAATAAAGATTTTGGCAGCTTTGAATTCCCCTTGAAAAATAAAGACAAAAATTCAAATTCCTGTTTTTTCACGATATCACAAAAACTAAAATCGATACGTCAAATTTCTTTTTGGATCATTGATCGTCATGAAAATGCGCAACATTTTCCTAATTTTACCGACTTTGTATCTCTCAAGATAAGCGAGATGCCCATGCTTAGCCTAAAAAAAACGGACACCTGTATAATGATGAGTTTGTTACATGTTTGTTACCATATGGGTGAAAGCCTGTTCACGGAATAAAAAGTTGGAAAATGAAGTTTTTCTAGATAGAAAAAATTCGAAAACCGAATTTCTCAAAAAACTAATTCAATCTTTTCTCCAACTTCCATTCTTAGCATATGTCTGCATTTGAAATGAATATTTCGTGAAGCTCACCGCATTTCGAAGTTTGCACACCGCAGTCTTTTCAAATTCACGGAATGGCAAATTTATTTATTTTGAAAAAATTACCGTCGGAAAATCGGAACCGTGTCGATGTTGAAAATTGGTCTACACGATGCCCTATCCAATCTACTTTCGATACCAGTTGGAATTTTTCGAAAAAAGTCGATCCCCGAGCAGAAATGAACTTTTGAGTGAAGTTCTGCACCAAAAGCGAGTCCTCCTAGGTATAGCTAGCTAGGTAGCTAAAAACAAGGTATTTGAAAGCTCACAGCTATTCGCAACATATGTAATCGGCTTGACACTTCCTGTGGCTGTTCAAAATACCCATCAGGACAAACTCAAGAAAGTTTTATAAACAAAACAAATACTTTCACCCCGTTGAACAATTATCATTTTTAGATAGAAAGTATAACTTGCCTTGATCCAGTCTGCGACTAGCAGATGATATACATTAATTTTTAACAGTTGGTTTAGCACTCTTGGTAATTTATTATTTACGAATACCTACGAATTTTCTTCGCTCACACATCCGTTCGCGTCAAACGCACTTACACCAGTCCTCTCTCCCTAATCCCCGTTTTCTCGTCCTCTCTTATTCTACCACCCCCTCTCAAGTGTGACGGCCCCTGGCCTACAAGCCGGCTCCTCTGGAATGCGGCGCGTCTGTAACTGTACCTTTATCCTCCCTAGTACCATTGTCTAGTACCTACCATTTCTTTCTTCCTCAATATCGCCCGTAATACTAATTTATCCCCGAAAATTTGATTCCCTTTTATGATCTAGAGCTGGCCATTACAATACTTTCACGGGGAAGTAAAATGAACCGATTTGACAAAAGGATGATCACGAGGCTATATCGCTCTCGCATTTTTGACTTCATAAATGGGATAAGCTGATGCGGAAATGTGGGAAAAGATATCAAACGCGTCAATTTTTCATGTCCTTGTAGATGAAAAAAAATTAAAACAAATTTTTTGCACTATAGCCGAAGACTATTTTTTTTAACAGTGAAGAACGATAGCGACATGGTGACTGATGCTGTCAAGGTTTATGGTAGTGTGTCATACGTTTCGGTATAGCGTATAGCGATATTAAAAAAGGGTTCTGTAGGGGCTCCAGCAGCCCTTTCAAATTTCAAGGGCCCCCTCTCTAGCGACCCCCCGCCCCAAGAGAAAAAAATCTGCGTGGCGCTACTTCTCATTCTCAATCGAACGAGCACGGTTGTTTTTGTTTGTTAGTATGTGCTATTCTACCAATTTTTGTGCTTTTGTCACCAAGTGCCAGGTTCACTTGATTTTTGGTCACTATATAACCTCCAGACAAGTGTGTGTAACTTTCTTAAAAACAATTGTAGATTTTTTCCAGTTATATTTTTGCAAACCCCGCATCAATGCCTCAAAACGGTTTTTAACATTTTACCGCCTTCTATGTTTTTTTGTAGAAGGTGTTCACGTATCATTTGTTACACCCCTCCCGGAGGCTTCCCCTTGAACATAATTTCAAAAATAGAAAACGATTCTTACATGATTTTTTTTTGTAGGTTTTGAATCTGCATGTTCACTGAAATTTTCTGTGGCATATCGCACAGGGTACAGCATCAAACATTTCTCTCAAATTGGACATCCTGTACCTACGTATTTTATTATGGGAATCGATAATCATACCGTTGAAAAAATTGTTGAAGTTTCAAGAAATATGGAAAAATCCTTTTTTTCACGACGTCCCAATTTGAGAAAATTTTTTGATGTTGCCAGGGGATCCCGGGTCCGGGACGTCCTGGGACTTTTTTTTCAGTCGATCAAAATAAATTGTGTGTATCCCGGCGGTAGCTCGGTGGGCTCCGTCTCTGGCTTCAAACCCAGAGGTCCGGAGTTCAAATCCCGCTGGGGCAGGTGGCTTTTCTCTATGCGCTCTCAAGTACTTTGGCGTGTACTAACCGAGCGGTCACGCCAAGAGATAAAGGGTGAAACGGAGAAAGTCACCGCAAGGGCGCTAATGAGCTAGTACTCGATGCGCCCATAAACACCCAATTAAAAAAAAATTAAAATTGTATTGTCATGACAATTTAGCAAGCGATGTACGTCATCGGTTCATTCGTTCATTTCAACTTGAGAAACATATCTTTTTCTCATTTTTCACTTTACCCAAGGCATAATGATAATGTATTCCTCAATAATTATTGTGCGTTTCAATTTTCAATAAATTCCAATTTCAATCTTATTTAATAACTACATAATTATTTATGTATAATAAGGGCACTTTAGACTCTTTCTTATGATCAACCAAGTACTTGTCAAGGTTTCAACATGAAAAAATCCAAAAGGCAAGATTTTTGTATTTTCGGGACCAAACTGAAAAATCCCGGGACCAGTCCCGATCAACTCTTCGGTCCCAGGACTTGGATGCCCTAACTCGATTGGACTTGAAAAATGCATTATTTCTAGCGCAAATGTCAAATTTCACAACCGCCTGAGATGTAATTTCATCTGAATTACTTGAATACGCAGGGTTGAACTGCGATTTGAATAGTTTTCCACTTTAGTTTGGGACACCCCTCTGCACACATAAGAACAGCAAGATTGAAATCTAAAATGATTCAACTTTTATTCAAAACAGAAATTTCTGTCGATGGCAACAAAGATATAATAAACAAATCCGTGCAGAGACATAAAACCAACGTTTTCAATAAAAAATACAAGCAGGTAAACAATACAAAGTTACAGAAAATTCAAACAATACTGACAAAATATACTTTTTCCTTACAATCTACCTTAAAAATAATGCAAGAAAAGATCAACAAAATAGGAATAAAAACTACATACAATTACAAATTTTGTTAAAGACAGAGAGATATATGGGTAACAATTATTGCGTATAGCACATAATAATGTAGAATACTATCAAAAATACTGCGTCATTACAATTTTGGCTCCAGAAATTTGGAATGTTTTAAGTACCTATATTTGAGGAGGTCGCGTGCAAAACAGTTTTTGGCTTCATTTTTGGTTTCCACAATATAGCCAATCAGACTGAATTTTAGTAACAAAACTGGGTGTGGGTACTCCCTAGAATCAATTTTGTACGCAAAAAAGAATATTAGACGTGTCTTGCAAGCAACCTCCTCTTTTTTTATTAATTAATTGTTGGAGAATCTATCTACCAGTCCAACGCAGGAGGTATATCTACGGGATAGTTTCCGGTCAAGCAAGCTGTGCAGTGAGACACTTTCTCGTCGCCAACTCGGTTTTTGTTCACAGCTTTGACCAGACCTTCAACGCTGAGGTACTCCAAAGTGTCCGCGCCTGTAAAAGTAAACGTTTTACAAAAAACAAAAAAAGGATACAAGGCTTTCAACACTCTATCACAATAAACCCATGGATTCCACCTTAACTGTCCAAAAATTGAAAAATTGTACCTATATTATAATAATGTCTCACAAAATGTAAAGTCGTGCGCCAAGAACCATACTTAGTGACTTCTGGTGACGCCATTCCGCGTAAGTATCCTTTCTGGCTGCTAATCAACGTGAAAATTTGACAGTTTTTGACGTGTGACGGTACAACTTGGCATCTGTTGCAAGTCAGATTTGAAATTAATAGCGGCTTTACAGAACTTCGTTTGTCGCCGGCGACTGTCCCCCACTCCACTGTAGTTGAATAATTTGAACGACACGGTGACAGAAACTCGTGTCGCGGGAATTATGGAGGGAGGTAGGGAAGTACAGGCAGGTCGAATCCTATTGGCTAGCGACAATGTCGCCGGCGACATACGAAGTTCTTAAAGCCGCCATAAGCCTTTAGTCTATGATGTCATATGTTTACAGAAACATTATTTGAGCAATAAAAAAAATCGTGTACCAATCAAACCTATTGTTCAAGAAAAAGAATTGATAAATTGTGTGTGAGTCTGAGTTTCACTTTTTGGAATCCTCAAGGACGATTCTCAACAATCAGCCAGTGTTTGTCTTCTTCAATGTCAATTCAGAAGAACGAAAGTATTCAAGCAACATCATATTGTTTCAGAAATCGTCCCGAGTTGACCTTATTAGGGGAAACATAGCTTTTTCCACTTACCAACTTTCTCGGCCAAACATTTGGCATCCAGCTTGTTGGCAATGAGTTCTTCGCGCGTTGGGATATTGATGCCCATGTAGCAGGCATACTTCAAGGGTGGGCTGGCCACCCTGACGTGTACTTCGGCAGCACCTGCTTTGCGCAATAGCTGGATAATGGAACCGATCGTGTTGCCACGGACAATCGAATCATCGATAAGGACGATACGTTTTCCTTTGACATTATCGCCGATGGCGGCTGAAAAAGAGACGGTAGATAATTATAAAAGTGGAGCGTTTTTCGTCGTTTGGAAACTTAATAGCTAATGAGAATCGAAACGCCACTGGGAGGAGATACATACTAAAATCAAAAGAAAAAAGCCGAAACATTTTCACTTGAGACTATGTCAAGCCTGTGTATAAAGTGTTGAAGTGAAAATGAGACACCGCTTGTTTTTATAAAGGTTTCAAACTTGAGAAAGTGGGTACCAACTATATTTAAAAGGTGAAATCTCCGAGGAAATCTCACTTTTGGTCCTATTACACCCTAACACACATCTCTAGGGGGCACTACTGCATGAACAGAGCAATAAGATCATGGAAAGTCAACACTGGACAGGATTCATAAAATCAAGACGACATGCTTACCAAATTTCATGGAGACATTTTTCCGCCTCAATCCATTGGTAGGCTGGATGAAGGTCCGTCCGATGTATTCGTTTCTGCACAGCACTTCCTTGTAGGGAATTTTGGATTCGTCGGCGTAACCCGTTGCTGCAGCATTACCGGATGCAGGAATAGACCCCACCACGTCAGCCTCCACGGGATGCTCCAAGGCTAGCTGTTTACCGCACTGAGTCCTCACTTTGTATACCTGCATTCGCAATAAACCAAACGTAATCTTATATGCCATTCTCAGGATCTAATTAAATGTTATGTAAATCATGCCTCTTGACTACAGGAGCGGTACGAAAGGCACTTCTGACTAAACTGCTTGACAAATGAACTGCAACACCTAAAAATTAAGTGCATTTTCAAATTGAGATAGCTCGAAAAATATTTGACGGATTCCAGAAATTCAGCCATGTGAGAAAAGGTCATTCCTTTGACTATCGAGTGCTGGTATTGATGATAAGTTTGATTGCACAATTTGTCATATACAGGGTGCCAACGGAGAACGTGCAGATATGGGCAATCTTTCACCTTGTGCAACTTTCTAAAAAAAAATCCGAGATTTTTTCTATCGCCTGCTTTTGAAAGGTTGAATCATTATGCCGAAACGGTTTTGGAATTTTTACCCTAACTTTTTTTTTCAAAAAATTGTGCTCAATTTTCTGAAATATGCACTTTCTGATTAAGAAAAAGAAATAGAGACATTGTTTGTTTTCAAACGGCGTCCATATTGAATTTGCTTACGAAGATTTCCATTTGAGCCTCCACATCCCCTAGAAACTACCCCTTTTGGGACCCCATCTCACAACAAGATATGCAATGCTTTATTTAAAAGGCATAAAAAAATTACTCATCAATAATTGGATTGAAATAAGGATACTGCGATGACCCCACAGTACAGCTCCCTAAAAACCACCCCTTGACTTCAAGGGACAGGGTTGGTAAGATAAGACATGCAATATGTACATGAAAATTCAAAAAAACTTCTTTTTCAACTGTTCCACTAAAAAAATGATGCTACACGATGACCCTCTGCGTAGGTCATCCCAACAGTAGCTACCCTCTCGGAAAAGAACTACCCTTTGAAAAACCAGTGCTTCCGCAATACCTCATTTGTTGGAATTTTTTCAAAATATGTGCAATAGTTTACCGCTACGATGATTTCATCCACATATCTACCCGAAACTACTCCTTCAACTACCCCTTCAATATCGCATAGCCTTTACCTTGATGCGTGTGAGGTCATCGCGAAATCATTTTGAACTTATTCAATCGCACCTTCTCTGAGCTTCCAAATGAGGTTTGCATACCTTCAACCAAAGGGGCGATTTCTAGGGGTAGTTTCAAGAAAGGTTTTGTACTATCATCGTAGAAAACACCATCATTTCAATGAAACGGTTAGTAGGCAAAAGTTCTTTCAACTCGTAAATAACGCATCAAGGTAGAGGCTATGCGATATTGAAGGGGTAGTTGAAGGGGTAGTTTCGGGTAGATATGTGAATGAAATCATCGTAGCGGCAAACTATTGCGACAGATTTTAAAAAAATCCTAACTAATGAGGTATTGCGGAAGTACTGGTTTTTTGAAGGGTAGTTCTTTTTCGAGAGGGTAGCTACTGTTGGGATGACCTACGTAAAGGGTCATCGTGTAGCATCACTTTGTCAGTGGAACAGTTAAAAAAGACGTTTTTTGGAATTTTCATGTATTGCATGACTTATCATACCAACCCTGTCCCTTGAAGTCAAGGGGTGGTTTTTAGGGAGCTGTACGTGTGGGGTCATCGTAGTATACTTATTTCAATCCAATTATTGATGAGTACTTTTCTTAGGCCTTTTAAATGAAGCATTGCATATCTTGTTGTGAGACGGTGTCCCAAAAGGGGTAGTTTCTAGGGGATGTGGAGGCTCCAATGAAAATCTTCGTAAATAAATTCAATATGGACGCCGTTTGAAAACAAACGATGTCTCTATTTCTTTTTCTTAATCAGAAAGTGCATATTTCAGAATATTGAGCACAATTTTTTGAAAAAGAAAGTTAGGGTCAAAATTACAAAACCGTTTCGGCATAATGATTCAACCTTTCAAAAGCACGCGATAGACAAAATCTCGGACTTTTTTTTCGAAAGTTGCACAAGGTGAAAGATTGCCCATATCTGAACGCTCTCCGTTGGCACCCTGTATATGACAAATTGTGCAATCAAACATATCATCAATACCAGCACTCGATAGTCAAAGAAATGATCTTTCCTCACATGGCTGAATTTCTGGAATCCGTCAGATATTTTTTGAGCTATCTCAATTTGAAAACGCATCTAATTTTTAGGTGTTGCAGTTCAATTGTCAAGCAGTTTATATGAGTGTTTCGCCTTAGAAGCACATCAAAAATGCCTTACCAGAACAAAAAATAAATCTTGGAACCTAGTTTAGAGCTATAAAAATGACAAACTGGAAACAAACCTCTTGTCCTTCGAATATGCTGGTGGGTCGGGCGAAATAGATGTACTCGAAGATGCAGAACGCCAAAGGATTTCCATCAGGTCTGGCCACGACGTCTAGGGTGCGAACGCCTCGGCTAGTCATCTCCAGGATTTCTCCCGGTCGGATTTCGCGAACGAAGCTCATTACGTCGATGATGAAGGCGCACGATTCCGAAGCCACCACCCAACCAATAGGTTTGACATTTGCATTTTCTATCTTCTCTTTGGCACTATCTAAACACGAAAATATTCGACATTAGGAAATATTTACGTTCAATAATATCTGGCAATGGAAGTTGAATAAATAGAAATAAATCAGCTATTTGTAGCGTTCACCCTGGTCAATACACGGTGATGTTACATTTGGAGACGATTCCAACAATCAGAATTTTTTGTGTATTTTCTTCAATTTCAATTCAGAAGAACGAAAGTATATTCATCATCACGCTGTTGAGAAATCGTCTCGTTTCACAGGAGGATTACAAGGATCCACGGTTACCTACCTACGCATTGTGAACCTGTCGACGGCTGAGCGCAAACACAGTGCAACCAAGAAAGAATGGCCGGGTTGAGAGTCGTCTAGGCCAGTGAAAAACTCTGTTTCATGTACATGAAGCGACTTCACTTTATATTTTGCCTTCCATTCAAGCCGATACTAGTTGACCGGAATAAAAAAGTTTGAAGATTTATTTTTAATTTTCACCCTGTATACTACGTAGTACGCGTCACAGGGATGTATGCTTCTAACATGTTAAACAGATGGGGATGAGCTAACCAAATAGCAAAAAACCGTTTGAGAACTACTTTCTTCAAGCAAAAAATCCAATTCAAATATAACTACTACATCCTGGAAAAGGAACTTTGCTTATAACATCAAAAGGCACCGTGGATCAAGAAGTATCAGGGGGCTGTAGAACCTTAACATCAGACAAATCCGGTTTAACATGCCCACCTTCACAACGGCGGACGCTTTTTTCAAATTCCATAATAGCATCGTAATGATAACGAAGACATTGCTTCGACCATGGCTCAAACAAAGATTCTCAAGCGCCAGAGTCCGATATCAAGGTATTTCCTGTAGCGGCACATGACACGCGGATTCACCGAAATTTTCTTGTTAACGTCGATGTACGTGTACGTGTTAGTCGATGTAGTACAGAAGAATGCGATTAGCTTACGTTAACTATTCTGTTTTCACACTTGAACATCGTATTCACAATCACAACTGTCAACGTTTGACAACTAGCTAACAGCTGCGTGCTTTGCTAATTGTGCCATTCAAAGTGTATGCTGTAAAGAAGAAAACAGAATACGTGCCAGATACTTCAGCTTTTGTATCATGCACGACCAATAAGAAACTCATGATGGGCATCCACGGGCTCGACGCAGGCAACAGTGAAAAAACAGCCTTTACCTTTTTTTGCGCTCTTCCGCTTTTTTCCTGCATTTCATTCCTTCTTTACACGCGTCGACTGCCTTTTTGCGGCTTTCTTCCCGTTTCGTGTGATTTTATTCCTTCTTTTCAGTTTTTCTAAAGACTGCGGCGATTTTTAGCCTTGTTTCTTGTTATACGACGCGTTCTTTTCAGCTTCTCCTCGCTCAACACCCCTATTTTGCTCCATAGTCCCGTTGGTGTCTTTTAGTAGCATATTGCCACAAAAACATTGTCTTTGAGTGTTTTTTTTTAGTATTTCTTGCGATATTTCGCCCTGTTTTTTTGTTAAATGACGCGTTATTTTTAGCTTCTTCCCTCCCAACACCCCTATTTTGCTTCCCGGTCTCGTTGGAGTGTTTAATCTTTCGTTTGGTACCATTTCCACTTCGTTCGGGAGGTTGCATAATGCAAATGCATATCCATCCAGCGCTAAAAATACACTGCGTAGTTTCCTAACTTTCGTAATTTTTTTTCTCGAAAGTTTGCGGATCTTCCGCAAAATTTCCTTCGAAAAACCTTCTTGGCCACCCGTTTTAACTATGTTGGTGGTGACAGCAGAGCAAGAAAAAATAAATTAGTCACAGATACAAGTCGCAGAATGAAAATTCACGAGGCCCTTGCAAGATATGTTTCCACATGCTGAATAGGTCACCATTTGTCGGAAAAGGTGCAATCATCTTTCCAGTTGAGGCTCTCAAAAACTGCAAAATAGTTGCAAGCAGTTGCAAAGTAGGTAGTTTCATCAAATAGAGCGCTGGTTGCAAAACCAAACATTTGTTGCTCGATCAATTGTTTGAATGTCAATTCGTCACTTGACGCGAGTTGACGTGGCTAACTGTCATCTCTTCATCATCTCATCAAAATGTTCCATCTTCATCAATTTTAATCATATCTTCAAAATCTCAAAATTGCCAATGTCTGGAAGCAAGTGATCAAAAAGTAAATCAGTCAAAATTGCGCATCTCCACATTTCCCACAGAACTGAGAACATTTCACTTATAATGGCGGATGAACAAGAACCAGAAGTAACGCCTTATCCATCTTCACCCAAACTACCATCAGAAACACCACCAGAGCCAGAGGCGGCCCCAGAGCCGGCCCCAGAGGCGGCAAGGCCGCCCGGAGATGGAGGACAGGCGGAAGGCCCGCACAGAGATGGAGAACAGGCAAGAGGTCCGCCCAGAGATGAAGAACAGGAGAAAACCAGAAGGAAGGTTCTACTCTCATTCGCCTCGTTTGCCGGTTTAGTGGTGGTCATCAAACTCCTGTCTTTGATCACATCTGACTGACTCCAATTCGAATAAATTTCATACATAACCAAAAAGTATTACTTGTGGATCCAGTAGGTAGTCCTTTAAATGAAAAGGAGTTACAATGTATAGAGTGGCAAAATCTATCTGCAAACCACACAACAGGCAAAAGCACTTGGGATTGGAAGGTGGAGGGGTTCGGGGGGCTGTACATCTGTACATTGGTATCCTGTTAGTATATTTGACGACTGCTCTTATAAACTGCTTGAAGCTCAGTATCTATACCTTGAACTGCCCTCGGCGATTGCCATGTAAACTCGTTGAAGTTCGGTATATATAAAAAAATTCCCTTCTTACGAATGCCGTCATAAGAGGTGACACAGTATAAAAACGGAGTATATGGTCATGCTCCAATTTTACTGTAGTTGCTAAGTAAATTTTCCTTGCAATTCCTCCAAAATCTGAGTATGGGCAATAATTTCGTTTTCTACATTAAGCTCGAGGTCTCTGAAGCTCAATATACCAACCCTAGATAACCCCTGATGATCGCATATCCAAAGTCTGGCTTGGTATTACCCTTCGGCGATTGCCTTCATTTACTGGCTCCCCGATCCTGAGAACAAGGTTACGCCCGAGTATTCCAACAAATAACTGACTTCTGCACAAGAGAGCAGAGAAGAGAGAGTAGATCGAAAAAACTTACCGTTGATTTCTGGCAGGAGCTTTCCGAGACACAACGGCCTGTTGCCGTAAGGGTCCCGGACGGCGTAGATTTTGTCCTTGAGCATCAGAACCAGCGAGTAGCTCAAAGGCGCCAGCTGCATGAGGTGCCTTATCCTGCCGGGCCAATTGGGTCCGTTCACTTCTCCTTCCGGCGGGATCATGCACAGTGCCGTGATGATCAGTTCGGAGTCGGACTCTGTGGACAAGCAGATGCCCCTACTCAACACCATCTTCCTAAGATTCTCCTTGTTGACGAGCTCGCCGTTGTGGGCGATGGCCAGGGTGCCGTGCACGGAATTGACCATGAACGGTTGGCTGTGGAGGATGTTGGACTTGGCGCTGGTAGTGTATCTGGTGTGTCCGATGCCGATGGAGCCTTTGAGCTTCGAGATGTTGTCATCGTCGAACACGTGCCTCACCAGGCCCATGCCTTTGAAGATGTTGAACTGGTTGGTGCCTGCGCTGCTCGCTATACCGCACGACTCCTGTCCTCTGCGAAAACAAAGAGTCCAATAACGGTAAAATCAGATTTCTCAGAAATGTAAGAAATGTGAAAAAATATTGTTACGTATTTCGCGTCTAGGTTCCTTTATAAATGAGACGATCGCTTCAAAACACACACTGTTTATTACTAGCTTTCTATCGCTTTCGATTACTTCGAATTCAATACTACTCCGTGGGCGATTCATGGTGCATATTTATACCTCCGACTAGTGTTCTCAAATCTTCCATCGGTCCTCCAGCAAATTTCACAATGACCCCGGCATACGGTATCTAGGCGACTCCCGAAAAATCACACACTTTTCGCGTGCCTCCCGCGTGTTCTGGAACGTCGGCACCTCCGCCAAACGGATAGATGTGTCCCACTCGGCCGTTGAAGTCGCCACGTAAATTTCATTCGCTAAGCTATCGCGTATATTCTGGAAATGTCCAGAGCTTTGCACCTGTACACTGCGACCTGATGGAATCCGTCTAGAAAGATCAGGTGTGCTCGAGAATGCACGGGAATCGCCGCTCGTAACAATATCACGTATTTTTCACGCAAAAAAATCCATGCATGTATGATTTCAATTAAATACAAGTGTTTCGTCCCTAACAAATTTCAGTTAAATTTTGATATTGGAGTGTTTCTGTAAGTGCAGTTATATGAGTATTTACGAAAATTAGGTGATAATAAACTGAAAATGATATTACATAATATTTCGGCTGCTAGGGCATCAATATTTACATGAATATTTATACATATTATTATACAGGATGTCTCAAAAGTACCGCATTCCGAGTCCAGAGCGTTATATGAAATGCACTCAAGAACATGATTAAAATGTAAAAAAAATTACGTTAATTTTTGAAGATATGGGGGCTCAAAGGGTGGGACTTAGCTGCCCTCTATTTTCGTTATTCGAAGTGATTTTGGGGAACTGTTTGTTATAGAAATTAGTAGAATTTATCAACCACTGGGTGTGCACTGAGCTTCTGCTGATTCATAAAACTCAGAAATCAATTTTCTTTTAAAAACATCAGTAACAATTCTTCGATGAAAACAAAAATGATCATGTATTGTTTTCTAAATTGTCTTAGGGATCAATGTGAATGCAAAACTTTTGAGACACCCTGTATGAATTACGACGCTGCCAAGCTTGGCTACCTACCGATGAAATTTTCCAAATAAATGATCGACTAGATTGACTAGAACGATTTTGAACATGGATATAATACTTATCAATTATTCTGTTTCGAAATAAGGGTTCTCGCATTGATTATATTCTTAAAATGAACATCAAAGTTTGAAATAATGTTTTGCGCCAAAAACACGGCTACCTTCGTAATGACCGTTATGACGTCACAACGCAGTGACCTTGAACCTCCCTCTGTTTGAAAATTAATTGGAAGTACTAGTTTGTTATTGATGGGGACCTATTATTATTGTTGCGCCCCCCTGAGGCTACGATGTCTTTTGCACACGTTGGACACCCTATCACTACGTCACTAACAATATACGATTTTTTGTGCTTGGGGAAAAACAAAATTACTGTAAGATGGGTCGACATCAAACCGCTCGAGGCCCAAGTGCATGGAAGTTGTCTATCCTACAATTTGAGTTTTAGATTTACAAAAAAAAAGCAGACTTGCGGGAAACCATTCAGTCAATCTGATCATATTAATTGGTTATACCTACCATAGCATCATTGAGGCAATGGAAAAAAAATGAAAAAACAAAAACAAACCTGTGCTGCAGTGCTCCCAAGCCTGTGCAGACGATCTGTGCGATCCTTGCCGAATCTTGAGGCCACTCGACGTCTCCTATGGCCCCGAAGACTCCACATTCGTGTTGCAATTCTCGTTCGTCCATTCTGTGATCTAAAAATAAAAAGTAAGTGAATAAGGCTTTTCAGGGAGTAATTTTCTACTGACGATTAGGTTTTACTCCAATTCAAAATTTACAAAAACACCCCGGTACCTAGGACTGTGTGACTGTGGAAGTTTTATTTTCTGCTGACGCGACGGTTTAAATTTTGCAGGTCGGCAAGTGAATAAACAGGTATGGATAGGTAGAGATTGTGAATACAAATGTGCGAATGTGAATGAAAGTTAATGCCTAGTCGACAATAAACTTGAATTATTAATTATTATTATTATTATTATTACAGCACTTTGTTATACATGTGAATAGGTTCATGACATGTTAGTTATGCAGACGGGCATGGGCAAAGCTGAATGTAAAAAAAATACCCTGAGGCTCTATTAGTTTCTTATAATCTTGTCGAGCGTTCAATTACTTTTCAAGTCAAGACCTATGACGGATGACTGTAACTAAGGAGAAACGATTTGGATTCATTTCTGCTTACAAGTACAGCACATGGTACAGATCTTGGAGGGTACAGATAGGCGGTCATAGGTCACTTGACGGCGAAAATAGTTGAACAATAAAGTACGATCTGTCACAGCTCGTTATTAAACTGAGCAAAAAAGGTTCTTCACCGTGGGTTGTACCAAAAAAATAATACGCAATTGACGCTAATACGAGATTAGATGGATCTCAATCTGGCCAATCCCAGTAAATTGACCATGGGAAATGCATTAAACCTTTAGCTAATCAAGGTGCTTTCCTTTTACAACGTAAACTAAGTATTCTGACCTAAGTTGCTAGTGGTATCTCACTTTCGCGCATGTGATTTCCCGCTTTTTCTCTCTCTAACTTAGATCAGTTTTAGTGAGTTTTGTGGTAAAAGGAAAGCACTCGGGAAAGTACATATAGTATCAATCTCTTTTGTGAAACCAGAATTTCTGTTATCAACTAAAGAGTACTGAGAAAGAGAAATTTCACTAATCTCGCATTATATTATTTGAGCGTTGGTGCAACCCAACCCAAGGTCAGATGCTTCCAAATTAATGACCCCCCAATAACTTGTAATGTAACCCACTTTTCGACGTTTGGCCTTGATCGTCATTACCCCCTTCCCCTTCCTACGTTGTCTACGTTTTCCCTACGTTGTGTAATTCTTACTCTAGATGAGAACGTGGATTTGAGGATGAGGCTGAAATTTACTAATGAAACGCAAATGAAGGCAAGCAAAATGAAGTTTTTATTTGAATCATTAGCAAAGTTTTTTATGAATCTGTTTCTTTTCTCAAAACACCTCACAACAATAAACTGACAGCGTGACAAAGTGACATGACATGGATCAAAACCAACAAAACACAAACACAAATGAAACAAGAAACTCATTACAAATCATTTAGACAATGCAGGAATTTACAACAACAAAATAAACACATAATTAGATCAACAAAGCACAACAAGAAATCATAAAACGCGTCAAACTGTCAGTAAACGTAAAATAATAGTGACGTATTCACTGACAGGCACACATTGGAAGAACACGTCAAAGAAACCCCTGCGTATTGCCTGATAAAGTACTGAAAAATCTCTTCCCAAATGATCTAACGAAAACTGAGTGTGAATGGGTCATGGTGAAATGACAGAGAAGTCACTCTGGTAATGCATTAATCAAGCTAATGCAAATCGGTACTCAAACGTCTTTAAATGTTTGCTTCGTTAGCCAATTGTTTACGTAACAACAAAAGGAAACTTGCTCGCTTACGCTTTGGTGAGAACTTTACGCTCAGGATTCAATTTTACGCTTTACGCACACTCTTTCGCCACTCCGCATCTCTTTTAAAGCAGAAAGCAAATTAGTAGACACATGCGACTCAACTAAATCAAGGCTCTGGGTTCCCACAGAGTAGGTTTTTGCGTGTAAAGGCTCAAGGGAGCGCTGAAAATACCTAAACCCAATAGCTGGGTTGTCCCCCTGAAGTTGAGACCGATCTATTACTAACCTGAAACTGCTCCCCCAATTCCCGACCCTCCTTAAATCCTCAAACAGGAATCAGAAAAGCCCCAAAACATGAAACACACAAAAATCACTAACATTTGAACAATTCCTGAACAGCCAGGGAGTGTTGGCTCGTACACGGCTTTCAAAGACACATCGAACATGATAAAAATAAATGTTGAAAGCTAGCTCACACACATGTTCAGGTTCAACCAGACTCTTTCAGATTTCGCTTTGCCGCTTGCACAGTTTGTAGTACCAACAAACACTGTCATGACAACGTACACTCCTGAGTAGGTCAATGAATGAATGCATGAGGTATTTTGTAACCCAACGGGAAAATATCTTTGACTAATCAAGGAACTGAATGTGAAATTAGAGTCCGGACCTGGCGAGAATCCCAGACAGCGCGGCGCTATATCCACGTTGTAGCTACCTACCCGACAAGGAAGTCCCTTCTCCCAGAAACGAACTGAATAAATCGTACGAGTAATGTTTTTCCCGTTCTTTATGCGGTTTGATTTCAACTAGCACGAGAATCCCAAATCCTACATTTTTCTTGTTCACATCGCCATCCGCGATGGCGCCCGCCAGGACCAGGAAAACCTACTTGAAATTCGCAAAAATGGGACACGCTACATTGACCGGGCCACAAATTTACGTGCCAATGCAATCAACACTTTGAGGAATAAAATCAGCAAGAAAATCAAAATAAAATCCACCTGTATTCACGACTTTCCGGCCCAGAGCCCGGAACACTGCTGCGTGCTGTGAAAATTACCTCGTTTCCCCCTTTCTCTACCCCGAGCCCCGACCGTCCCTCCCTAATCTCAATAGTGACGTTTCTTGTCGATTTATGGTCGTCTACTTAGGCAACCAACAATTCTTTTCTCGCGCGAATTAAAGTGAATTTTATAAAACTAGTCGCAAAAGTGATCCCTTACAAACTCCTACACGCTACTGATTGGAATCTTTAAAAATTTTGCAAGTAGGTAGACATTTCCGACAAACCAGCCTATGCTGAATTTAAGCTAATTTGGTTTGATAGTTCACAATTTACACAAATTTTGGTACGTTGATCATAATCGCTTGAGGAGTACCATAGGTCGAGGGGCCAACCACTCCGAGAATACCTGTACAAAATGTTCAGAATACTCAGGAAATACTAGGGAATACTTGGAGAATACTAGGAAATATATGGAAATACCAGGAATACTCGGGAATACTCGGGAATACTTGGGAATACCTGAGAAAACATGAGAATACTCGAGAATATGCGAGAATATCAGGAAATATCTAGGAATACCTAGGAAATACTTGTATCAGACAATCTTACCCGAGATCGGGAGACGAGCCGTTTCCGTTTGTTATGGAAAAAATACCATTGTTCGAAAGAGAAACGAGACAGAGGGAACAACACAGTTCGAGGGTGAAAGAATCGGTGCTGTGAATTTCTGGGAAAAAGCGTTAATAAAGGGAAGTGTACAGCGTCGGACTGGCAAATGTTGGCCTACCGGGCAAATAATGAAAGTGGCCTCGAAACCGAAGGGGGAGTCAGAGGGGCTCGCCCCCCAGTTAGCACCGCAGGCGACTTTTTTTTAATAATAATGCTAATAACAAAAAGAGACGCTGACCAAATTGTCAATAGATTTCTTTAAACTCAAAACTTTTGCTTGAAATACACTACGATAAAACAACGGAGGAAAGAAAAATGTTTATTATTGTTACGTATTTCGCATACGGGTTCGAATATAATTGAGATGATCATTTTAAAACATACACTGTTTATTACTGCGTACTACAAAAATACACGCCAACAATTATTTACTTAAGAATATTGCTGTGATTACTACTCGCTTTTAATCTGCTCGCTACCACTTCGCATACCAATTCATAACTGCTCGTGAGACGACGGTTGATGCCTTATATAAGTCCGACTGATTCATCTCGAATGTTCCATGCATTCTCCAGCAGTCTACACAGTGACCCGACATACGGTTTTCATACGACTCCCTAAAAATCTTGCACATTACCCGTATAATAATTCTGCCGTGTCTAGAACCGGCGCCTCCGCCAAAATGAACAGATGTAGCTTGACCCACTGCTGAAGTCTCCATACAGCTGTACGAGAAAAAGCCCTACACGCGCGCTCCAGAGCACACCAGAACGCTCCGCACTAGTACACTGCGCTCTAACGGGAAGAGTCTAGAAAGATTGCGTGTTATCCAGAATCGCCGCTCGTAACATTATTCTAACATTGGTCCAGGAATTACAGAAATAATTGCGAACAAAAATGAAACCCAGCCGGATTTTTGCATATAAGCTCATCGACAGTTTTGATTTCAAAGATACTGATCTACTTGCGAATTTGTCGATGATTTCTTCATGTGGCTAAAGATGTAAATTCTACATAGACGTTAAATAGACGTTAAAAAAGAGCACGACTAGATGGCAGATAAAACAAACCAACTGCGGGAGTCTCACACATACAATCTTGTCATTTCGGTACCAAGAAATGATCAATGCATGATATGCACAAACAAAAGTGGACCAGACTTTGATGAAAAATTTAAAATTTGGATTAAAAAAAAAAACATCAGAGTGCAATTTTTTCCAAATGTGGAAATTTGGCCTCTCAACTGGGGATTGGCCTACCGGGCATTTGCCCGGTGAACCAGTCCGACACCGGAAGTGTAGACCAAATTGTCATACATTTTCAAACATTGCTTCTCCTGCATGCGTAAAATAAACTGCTGGACAACGAACTTCTTTGTCCAGCAGTTTAGTTGTAATACTTATACGAGGATTTTAACAGAATTGACAGCTTATTTTGATCTTGTTCACCTAATCTAAAAAATATTGTAGATTCGCTAGAAATTCTTGCGGAAATATTACCAGGTTCCTGTGTGGCGAGGTATATGGCATAATAAACAAGTGAATACCCCCTCATGTGCGTGAGTCGCAATAGCGCATTTTCTTAGGGCAGATCTGTCATTGATGAAAGTCAAGGTTGAAACTAAGAATGTTCTAGGAGACAAGAGTAAGTTTCATGCTCGGTTTCATGTCAGTCGTTCCACTAAATAAATAAGAGATTTCAATATGACGGCCAAGATGGCGGCGGAACCATAATTTGAAATAAGACCATTAATAACCATTAATAACCATTTGAAAATAAGAATGAGCATACTAGACAACGGTAAGTTTCAAGCTCCATGAAAATCTCCATGAATTTAATAGGCGGCCAAGATGGCGGTGGAATCATGAAATTCAGTGGATCGATTAGTGAAACGATTTTCATAAAACTTGGAACTTGAAATATTGGACATTTTTTGTGGAAAATAATTTTTTATACCCTGTAACGGGTGTTTCTTAAATCTGGCATCCAAGTATGCTGTGCTCCAGCCAACAGGAGCCTCATTCGGCCGGAGCACAGCATGCTTGGACGCCAGATTTGGAAGAACGCCCGTTACTGTACTAAAGCCAAACCTGATGAAGTCAGGCAGGAGGCAGGTAAAGCTGTCCTTTTTCCTTATGATGGTAATCATTTTTTAACATTTTGATGCGGCGGTGGCAAACTGATTTTTTGGATCTCAACGCATGACTATTATTATTATTATTATTATTTACTAAAAAAAATCTCACTGTTCAGTTTTATACTTATAACGTTATAAACTGCGAGAGTGCGTCAATTTAAGGTTTTTATGCAAGTTTTTAGGCCTTTGACTGCGATATATTTGAATTTGGGAGCATAAGAAATACTTTGGGAATACCTGGGAATACTTGGAAATTTTAGGAAATACTGGGGAATACATGGGAATACTTGAGAATATCGAGAAATATCGAAGAATACTTGGGAAATAATAGGGAATACGTGGAAATTCAGGAATAGGTCGGAAATACATGGTATTCTCGGAATACCTGTACAAAATTTCATGAGAGGTTGGCCCCTCGCCATAGGTCAACGCTGAGACTTACAGTACCTACCAGTACTCTTTTCTGAACTACAGCAAAAGTTTATCTGATTTGGTGGCATTTGATACTTTTTTCTTGCTCGAACCTGAGCTTTTGGAATATTGTTCAGCATTGCTCAAAAGTCTCATGTACAAAATTTCAAAATTGACTTATTTATTTAAGGGTCAAACAAGGACGGTAAGTCATTAAAACAATGAAATAATACCTACGACAATTCACCCTTTCCGTTATTCAAGAAGTCGAAGTTGTCATGCGCAAATACCAAGTTTGGTTGTTTTGGTGGCGTGAGGTTGGCACTGGAAGCCCTGGGCCGCTATTCTTGAATCGTGTGAGAAAAGTCCCTGGGAGTAAAATACATTCCGCAGTACACTGATGTAGCGAATGTTGCCTAAAATCGTGGTTTTTAGGCAACTTTCGCTACAGAAGTGTAGTACGGATTATATAAAACTCCCAGGGACTTTTCTCACACGATTCAAGAATAGCGGCCCTGGGTTGCGTTCGAGAACTACACTATTCTGCGATTGTTGCAGAAATGACCGTTCGAGATCTCTTCTGTGCGCACTATCGGTAACGCAGTAAACCGTTCGAGAACTCAAAACGTGTCGCGTTGAAGTGACAAAATTCGCAGCACCTCCGAGCGCCGTGAAAGTTACTCGTCATGCGCACCTCAGCACCCCACATATTTCCCTGTCAGACTTATTTTATTTTTACCATAATCGTTTCGATTGGGTACTTAGTACGTGGTAGGCAGCACCTATAAAAATGGGTACTTTATCAGAAAAGCTTACTTTACTTTGAAAGTAAACAGCACTGCGATCATCAATCAGTGAGATTGACAGTGACATTTCCAGCACAGCGAAAATCGTTCGGAAAGTGGTAGTTACTTTGCCTTACTTGATACCCCTACTCCAAAAATGTAAGAATCGCAGAATATTGTAGTTCTCGAACGCAATCCTGGCAGCGATGTCAATTTTCAGACGGGCAACGTCAATTCGGCCATTTTGCTGTTCTTCCCGCCGAGTACCTACCTATCGTACGTTTCAAATCAGTTCTGTGTTAGTGAAAGTGTGATAGAGTGATAAACTGATAGGAAATCAGATCGAATAAATTAGTGATTAATTATAGCTAGTAGATCGTGAGTGGATTCAGCCATGGTCGTTGATAATCGTCCTCACTCGCACTCGCGGTCGACAATTTTGAAAATCTAGGGTCCGTAGCTACTAACTTCCGCCAGTTTCGCCGCGCATGATAATTCACATTTTTCCAAGTCAGCGAGAAAGGTGAATTCCAGGTAACCGGATTTCACCAATCGTTTACGGGGTCAAGTTGAATATATTCCACTCTGACGCTGAGTCGCCGGTTGGTTTCATTTTTCTTAGAGAATTTATAAAGTTTCCTTTTTTGTTTAGTTGGGCGCATTGTTTCAACTATCGGCAGTTCTCCGATCGACAGAATATCTCTAGTTTTAAAGCCTATTATTATTAGTTTTTTTATCCGCCATACTGAAATTAATTCAAGCTCGATCCGATTCCCATGAAACTTGGAACTCACATGTTTTTCATGAAACATATTAGCACTCTGATATTGGGGTCTATTTTCCGCCATTTCTGATTCGTCTTACTGAAGTCTTTGAAAGTCGATCCGATTCTAATCAGACGTAGAAATCTAGACGCGTTTTGTTTGGGCCAGGTCGATCAGTTGAAAAAGTAAAGCCCGTTTGTTCATGATATTCTTGGTGATTTACTGTTCAATTTCTTGACCCCTGGCCGCCGTTACCCCTCTTTTTCAAATGGCACCATGACTATAGTACACAGCCTAAATCCTTGTGGAGCGTGGAACTATGTGGAACTCATTGAAAAGCTTGTCAAAACTGTATTCAGCTTTGCTAGCAACTAGCAACGACTTAAATCGGTTGCCAAACAACGCCAGCTTGGTTGCCAAGCAACGTCCGCTTGGTTGCCAAGCAACGTCCGCTTGGTTGCCAAGCAGCGCCCGTCTGGTTGCCAAGCAACGATATAGGTATCTAGTTCCTAATTGGAGTTCGTGACTACCCACGTGACCGTCACCCCCAATAAAAATTACATCGGAAGAGGAAGACATCAAAAAACCGCTCCTGCAACAGTTTTTACTTGATCCGAATTCCAAAAGCCAAAGCTCGCGAAGCCACTATATGGGGTGAGGGGCCATCGCCCACCGCCCCGACAAAAATTCAATTTTGTTTGGAAAGTTCAAATCGAGGTTTTAATTAAAAAAAAAAAGGTGAAAATAAGACTTATAGGTTCAGGGGAGCATATTTTTTGTTTATAAAAACGATAGACAGCCGCCTAACCCTAAAATTAGGATCCATAGACATATCAAGCGACCGACCCCACATACCTATTGTGTATCAATAACTTTCGAGCCACCCGGTGAATTGAGGGTTATAGGGGGCCCCAGGCCTTGAGAGATCATTAAAGCTCGCCGGCAAATTTTCCCATCAAGAGAAAGTAAACCGTTTAATGAAAAAACCCTGGCTTGAGCCGGTTTTATATTATGGGAATTGAAGAGATTAACTGGAATAAAATAGTATGGAAAAACTTACCCTTATCCACGTGTTACTGCCACAAGCGAAAGCACGTCTGTCTCGTCCACACACTCACACGCACCTACACCGAACTGATGTAATGGTCGGTAAATTTGCTAATGCAACAAGTGTGTGTTCTCGTTCTCTGCACAGATGACCGTTCTCTGCGTCAATGGTCAAGCACATGGCCCATGGCCGAAATCTGGTGAAATTAGTACTGATTGGTATTGATTATGTTGGCAGCCTTGACCGTCAGCTGTCAAATTGACAAGCTCCTTTTGACGTTCTGAAGATTTTGAGGTTAGGATTGTGATTTTTTCTCAGAAACTGATGTTTACTTGAGGTGCTGTAACTTTTAAGAAATAATGGAAAAGCCACCGCCACCAAAGAAGAGATACCGGCCCACGCCGGCCGTGAACCGTTTCGCCGAGTTTCAGCTTGGCCTGGCATTCCAGCGTGACTGCGAAAACCTGCTGAAGAAATTCGCGGCCAAGGAAACATTCAGTTATGCTTCCTTCGCTCAGGCATGGACTTCCACCAAATTTTCTCACATATTCGCGTAAGTATGATGCGCAGTTTTCCGGTTTTATTCTGATCGTCCATTCTAGCTGGTTGAGTAAAGTTATTTTCAAATCAAGAAAAAAATCTCGTTTGCCGAAAGAACTATCTGTTTTTAATAACGAAGAATGGCACTGGCGTGGCAGCAAATGCTACCAAGGGTTTCAATAAAGTCACATGGTTCCATTGCGGTAGGTGAGACGGCGATGGACAGTGGATTGATGAAAAGTGGTTCTTTCCAGGTCCTTCGGCACCATCTTTTCAAGATGACGGCCTTAAGCTACTCGATACGAAAACATTTTATAGCTTAATTATTTCTTATTTCATGCTAATGTTGTGGGGAATCCAAATAAGAATGATACGTCAAGTCCCCAAGTTGGAAACCACTCGGGTCCTCTGGCTCAATGACTATTATTGATATTTCGATTTCAGAGGTGAACAGCATGTGGCCCCCCTCATGCGTCAAGTGGAGACGTTCTTCACCATCGCCAAAAAGTTCCTCATGCACGACGACATACACATCCAAACCGGCGCCGTGTTCCTCCTTTACGGCCTGTACAAACGACAGCCGGTGCCGAATCTGTGCAGAATTCGATTGGTGCCGCACGAATGGGCCAAGCTCCTGGACATCGTCGAAAGTCTGAAGCTGTGCGGACATCTGGATGCGCCCTTCGTGTTCGCCAAGATGAAGCTCGAGAACGCGCTCGTGTTCACTCTGGTTTCCAATCCCGCCCACATAGACTCCCTGCACCCCCGCCAGTTGGACATAAACGTCAAAGTGTTCGAAGTCAACACCGTCGAGGCCATGAGGAGCGAGATCAAGGAAGCGTGCGACGAGGATTTGCAGAAGCTGGAAAAGACCGACGACGAGTACCGAAAACTGATGAAGAAATTCACGGAGACCTGTCCCGAAATGCAGATGGTGGATTCGGTTAACATACGTTCTCTGAAGAGGACTTTCGAATCGATCGTCGGGTCCAAGGATTTGGGGGAAGGTGGCTCCGCTCGTGAGGAGTTGATCAGAAGAGCCACAAGTAATAAAAATGCAGTTTACAGGGGCGACAGGACGTGCATTACTTCCATTGACTTGAAAAAAACGCATTCATAGAATTGCTCTTGTATTTTCTCCACAATAGGTACCTACATACCTAATTATTGGAATGTTATAATTCTCTTCAGAGCATCTTTTCATATCCACCTTTTTTAATTCTACATAATGTATAGGTACAGTAAGTTATTGTAAGTTATTTTTCTGTGATAATAATAATAAACTAGAATTAGATTTTTAAAACATGTATGTATTATTTTTTCACCAAAACAGGGACTTCTAGTTGTGAGGTTGATGCTTTCTTCCATGTTGATTGATCACATGTGTGCATGCATAAATCACCATTACACAACTAAAATTTCGAAAACGTAGGTCTTAAGAATGAAGAATTGAGTTAAATTGATAAAATAAGGCGTTGCAGAATCGATTCCAGCGGGCTTATTTCTTGAAAAAAATTTACTACACATGTCTCTTTCGAAAGCTACAGGGAGGTACATGAGTTGAGCCTAAAAACATTCTCTAAATTCAAAAATGTTTTTTTTGGCAAAATTTGAATAGATAAATCCTATTTAAAAAAATATATAAGACAGATTTTGGAAATTCTGGCATGTGAGGACAAGACTGTTTCTTCAGCTATGGAATGTTGGTTTAAAATTATTCTCAGTGGAACAGTTTGTCATATACCAAAGAAGAGCATGGAAATATTGACAAGTTTTACAGCGTACAAATTTTGAACACAAAGTTTCAGGTTTTTTCTATCAACTGTTTTTGATAGGTTGTATTATTGTGCCAAAACGGTTATTGAATTTTGAAAGTTCTTTAGTTCCTTAGTTTTTTTTTCAAAAAGATCAAAAACAGATGATGGAAAAACCTGAAAGTTTTTCGAAATTTGTACGCTGTAAAACTTTGCCAATATTTACATGCTCTTCTTTGGCACCCTATAGGTGAGAAACTGTTCCAATGAAACTCAGTTTTGACGCTATCAACCAGCATTTGATAGCTAAAGAAAGGCTCTCTCCTCACATGCCAGAATTTCCAAAATCGGTCCAATATTTTTTAAGCTATCTCAATTTGAGAACGCACCTGATTTTCAGGTGGTGCACTTTCATTGTCAGGCAGTTTAGATAGCACATATATCAAGGCATCAAAATCTAACCAACATCATACCATTCGTGCCAATACAGCACATTTTTCTATAGCTTGCTCTAATGAAGAAAGTCGTGAAATTGATTGGGTAGTGGTAGTGGTGTCATCGCGTGATCGATCCCTGGGGCCTTATTTTCGTGAATCGGGGATCGGGATGATCACATCACCTAGCCATTCAAAGCATTAGAAACATGCGTTCCAACCGGTTCCAACCAATCACAGCTCGGATGTGATGTGATCATCCCGATCCCCGATCCACGAAAATAGGGGCAGAGGGAATAGGGGTCCTGGTGTCATCGTGAACTTTTGGTTTTGGATTGGCCGATAGATGACGCCACAGTACAAACAATAACTTTCACCTTTACAAGCAAACCGTTTTCTGATATAAATAGTGTAGTACTAGAAGGATTTTGTTTAAGTGTCTCTCTTGTTTAAGTAACTCTTTATTTCGGAAAATTCTTGAGGATAAAGCCGCAGTTCTCATCTCACCATGTGGGCTGCAAGTTGCAACAAGCGAAGAATACCTTTTTTCTCAAAACCATCATCAGTTCAGAAATGTCACTGGTGATGGCTTTTCATTATTTTTCGCTCAACGCTACGTTGAAAGAACAGCAAGCATTATATTTGATAGCTTTATTCAAATTTCGCGCCCGGAAGGTATGACCTAACTAGTGGCGCTATCATTTGATTCCTAATCGAATCGTTACTTCATACTGTCTCTGCTTCATACCATACCATGACGGGCGCACTGTTTTCACGCGACATTGCTCTGGAGCGACGTGGTCTCCGCGCGTCAGATTTTTCAATGCTATGCATTTGGTATCACTGATTTGACTTTTCAAGAAATTGTTCGGGAGTAGGTTGCAACATCGCATCACCGCATCAGTTTAGACATCTAACCTGAAAAGTCGTCATGTTACGACGGCTTCAAAATACAGTTTGGAATTAATTATATGTTATATGTAGAACAGAAGATATGCTCGTGATTTAATTTTTTTCCAGTAATATTGATCATTTCACTGTAACTAAGTAAGCCGACGGGATTTTCAGGGGAGCGAGTATCAACTTCCTGCTAGAAATAGGCTCCCTGGTGCAGTGAAATCTTGAAAATGAAGACCATTATCCATCTCTGAGATTTCAAATTTCACAAATTTATGCTTTAGTCAAAAACGGCATCATAATACTTTGACGTCTATTTTAATTATTAAAATTATATTTTCGGTGCTTGTAGGTATGAAAGGGTCGGCTGAAATCGCATAGTTTACAGTAACCATTCTATCACCATTCTCTGCCTTATGCACTTGTGGAAGTGGATTTAATAGGTCCCTTCGTTTCGGTTTTTTTGAGTGCGCATGTCTGGCGCGAATTTCATAGTTTCGTACACCAATATTGAAAATTAACACAAACAAATAATGTAGTGCACCTAAAATTTCACAAATAATTTGGTTGAATGTTAGATACCATTTTTTATATTGAAAGGAAATGTTTCATTGAAATTAAATTCAATGATCATTTGTGGAAGTTCAGGAACAACGAAAATGGCAACAGCGCTCAAAACAACACGACATCGGCGCCAACTGTCACTTGTGACAATTATGATCACACTTCTCGTTTCTACCTGACCTACATTTCATTTGCTCATGTTTTGACGAAAGAACAGAACCTGTTGAAAATGGCTGTACCGAGAAGGAAGTTCAAAGAAGCTACGAAGAGATGCATTTACGGTATGTATAAAAGTGACAGCCAGGAACCAGTTGTTGGTCAGGCGGCTAGACAGAGCATACAGCGTTGCCATTCAACTGACAGGTGTACGAAAGTTTTCAAAATTTGGAGCCTTCAAGCATGCGCACCTGCCCAAACGAAGTAGCCTATTTCTAGTCCATTCCTACTTTTGAAGTTATTCAAATCAAGTCGACCGCCGAAAATACATTAGGTACTTATGTGGTTACGTAAGCTTTGATAATTTTTTCCGTAAAAAGTAGTGGATAACCCGTAAATTCTCTGTATCACACAGAACCTTATTGGACACTGTTTTCAGTCCATTGCTACTTTTGGAATTTTTCAAATAGAGTCGACCTTTGTCGCACTGGACCCTGCTGCTGAAAATTTAACGCCGCTTTGAAGGGCCCGCACTATGAGCGAAATTAGGGCAGAATGTTCAATATGATGTTCGTGGCACCGCTTTCCATCCAAAGCTGCAAACGTTTACATGGAGTATTCAGTACCAAATTGGTAGGTATTCAGTTCGAATTCAATATCCCATGAAAACGTCGTAATTATATATATGCGATGATGAATGACAAAGAAAATACAAAAAGGAGTTTTTGGTAGAATTTTTTGTATTATTGTTCATTATTGCGGCATATACATATACCATGTCGATGTCGGCGTGTCTATAGGCAATGCAACTCCATAAACTACTGTCCATCTAAGGATAGAAATTATCTCAACCTCACAGGGGCCACACTGGGCACGCAGTGAGCATTTTCATCCCTTTCTTTTTAGTACTGCTGCGTTTGGCCATCATTTTCCTCAGATCGAAACCCCCTATAAAATAAAGTAGGTACCGTTGCGGACTTTTTAAAGTGGACGACAGTTGACAGATTTTTCAGGATTCTGGCCTGAACGTCGCATGACAGCAAGCCAACTCGTTGACATTGTCGTCCACTTTATTTTGGCCGCAACCGTAGTTACTTATGTATTGAAAAATATCTCAAAGGGAATCCCCCACTAGCCCTTTCTCTACGAAGGTCTGTTTCAAATACTTACCCTGTGTACGAGCTTTACAAAAAAATTGTTGGCGTACGGCACTCGTACTTGGGGTACCTTCATTTGACATACGGCACTCGTTTTGTAAACAAAATAATTTAATTTATCATTGAATAAGGAAACATATTTATTGAAAAGAAAACATTGCACAATGTTGAATAGTAACAAAAGGAAACTCCAAAAACGTAACAAATAAATATTCCTAGTATAAAATTGAAGAAATCGCAAACATGCAGGAACAAAAAAAATTGTTTAGCGTGTACTCCAGTCGTATAATTACGTACATTTGAGAGTTTCCTGAAAAAAATTGGCTTTCTGCACGACGGCCAGCGCCAGCCATGGGTGTAGAGCTGAATCCCAGCTATCACGTGACCTGCGCCTGTGAGCGTACGGCACCCGTGCTCTGAGCTACAGCCTTAACCAAATATACGGCAAACGGCACTCGTATTCAACCAATGGAACGTATACATACGGCGCTCGTAAAGAAAGGGCTAGGGAAGGGGGCCAAATTTTATAGTGAAAAATCTGCACCTTGGTATTTGTAACAGTGCATTTAAAACAAATTGTGACTTTGTAACAGTTTTGTTTTATTCAATCTTCATTTTAGAACCAATAGCTACACCGAGGATGGATATATACAGTTTTTGTTACATATCGACATGACAACATTTTTAGAGTATTTTCTTCGTTTTCGAGTAAAATCGATATGAGCATTTCAACATTTCATGTCCAAAAACATACAGAAAAAGACTGATTTTCACCTTCCACGTCATAGAAAATCTTTCATCCTCAATTTGAAACAACCATTGACAGAAACATTCGGAAAATTTTATAAGTATACCTATAGTATAAATACAGGGTGAGTTTTTGAAAAGGACTCACCCCAGATTTCTCGTCACCAAATTGTTTTCCAGGAAAACGCCAAAACAGGTCGATTTTCATTTTGAGGAGGACATCTAGGACACACATTGTCAAATATTTATTTTCAACCCCTTCGCCTCCAGCCTACCCCAGTTTAGAATTCTAAATAGCATTACTTATCTTGTGATACATCAAATTAAACGTAATACAATTCTCTTTCTGTCAAACACACCTTGGAATCTCTCACCCCCCCCCCCCCAATCCTTCTCAAATTTTTTCTATTGTTAATTTTGAAGCAGAGAAGTTTTCCCCCTATTAACTGCCGATCCTTGAGAAACAAATTTTCCAGCAAAAGAGGATGGTTTAAAAAACTTGAAATTATTTTTTACAGAAAGAGAATTCTATTATTTATCGTATTTGAAATTTTTAAGTAGGGTAGGGTGGGGGTGAAGGGATTGAAGATAAAAAATTTGCAATACGTGTCTTAGATGTGTCCTGTTTTCGCTGGATAATCTATTTTCCAAGAATTGGGAGTTGATAGGGGGAAAGCTTCCTTTTAATTAACAATGAGAGAATTTTGAGAAGGGTTGAGGGATGCCGGATGACTTGAAAAAAATCGAAATATGTTTGACAGAAATTGAATTTTGATACCTTCAATTTGATGTATCTCTCACAACATAAGTAGAGTGCTATTTGAAATTCTGAAGTAGGGTAGGGTGGGGGCGAAGAAGTTGAAGATGAAAATTTGACAATGTTGTGTCCTAGATGTCCCCCTCAAAATAAAAATCGACCTGTTTCGACGTTTTCCTGTAAAAATTTTTCCCCGCGAGAAATCTGGGGTGAGTTCTTTTCAAAAAATCAGCCTGTATACTTGAGCATAGGGCATAATCGTGTATAATATTCGATTTGATCGACTTTACTCGCCCCATGCCTATAACCGAGCAGAAGTTCAAAATTCTGGTTTGGTCAAAACCGAGGTGAAAACAGAAATATAACAAAAAACAATTTCATCGCCTAATATTTTCCATTTGTAATTTGTAAACAGTTTTCGGTTTAATAAAAAAAACCCCGTTCGAAACGCAAAGCAGAAAGTATGAAGCTAGGTCCATACGGGCGAAATATACTTATCGCTGAAAGGCGATATACGATACGCCGGTACCGCTCTTTCTGACAATGGCAATGATAACAATTTAACAATTGAATTTCAGCGGTAGGCATATCGCCAAATTTCTGCGAATATGCCGCTCGTGCAGACCTAGCTCAAACACGCGAAGGTAGCACCAGATAGGTAGCACTGCTTTCGCGCGACATTCCATTCCACCCACCTTGCGCTGTTGCCGCCTCTTGCAATAATGCTTGGATGTTTAAATTTCCCGCTAAATTTCGGCCCAAAACCACGCAGTACTACCAATAGTCTAACCGTAAAAACTGTGTCGCGCGAAAGCATTGTCGGCTGAAAGCACCCTACCCACCATGACCATACCGTAATCACAATCGTACCAAATCGTACCGTTTGCTAACCTGCTTACTCGTCGGCAAGGATGTCCTCGTCGGTCTTATTTGTCGGAAGATCGGTGATGCTTGCTTATTGATTGCTCCACTCTCCAGGGATACACCATAGACACAGGATACACCCAGTTTTGACTGAAGAATCTAAACCGGGGTAATGTTTCTGGATTTTATGTACTTCACACTCTATGCTTCACATTGTATAAATAAGCTCTGCCTAGGGGAAAACACCAGATTCTAGTAACTTTTGTTACCTGCTATTCTACCGGATTCGGAACTGCTGTCAACTTCAACTGTCAACCGTACAATACAATGTGTCAATCAGCTGATGAAATTTTCTTTATTTACTCCAGCCCTCTCTTGAGCTCACCATCGTGATTGTCTGGTGATTATTACATTTTTATGAGGAAGAAATAACTTCACCGCACGCGGAACGAATATAGCACATTCCAAACGTTATTACTTTATCTTACTGTGTTGATGTTCACACAGAGAAAATGTCAGAGTTGGTGTCCAAATGCGTTTTGAGGGTAGAAGTGGGTGATCCAAGCGAAGACAGTGGTAATATTATCCTTCTTCATTTTGCAAAGAAGAAACTGATGAATTGGTTTCCAGAAAATGTAGCTGAAGCTTCGAGCGAAACGCGCAGAAGCCAAAGGAAGCCCAGGGAAATTTCGGTGGAAACTTTCCCAAGTCGCTTGGAAACGCCCCGCGAAGACTGGGGCCTCCTGCCGGTAACGTCCAGGGAGAGCACGCCTCAAGTCGTCGACAAAGACAAAGAGCCTGAAGAGGACGAAATTGGCTTCTTCAGCGGCAATCCTTTTGTGGAAATCACCAAGGGGATTCTCCATTTGTACAAGGAAGAGTGAGTTTGACCATATACTGTGATAGACTAAGAATACATTTTTGGTATTTTTCAGTGTTTTGAGTGATAGGAAAGAAGCCTTAACTCTGTGTCTGCTCGGAGTTCCTACGTCTATGACTTGCCATGATCTGTTGGCTTTCACGGCGCCCTGTCACGGTGATATTGCTCACATAAGGGTGATGAGGGATTCGTCTCCCAATCAGTATATGACATTGCTAACGTAAGTTGAGGGATAAGATAGTGTAGGGAGGAATTGCGCTACAGAGAATAACCCTTTTTATATTACCGAAATAAAAACCACATGTCGCATCAGATTTTTTTAATGAATAAAAGTTTTCTCTACAAATAAAAACGTACTAAAGTACGTCCAATTGAACTGTGATTTTAGTGAGCTAGGCAAATTTTTCCAGTTTAATGTTGCAGACTTGTCATCTTCTTGCCTGGTGTGAAACTGACTTGTGCAAGTCTCAGTTTAGTTATGTTGCCTATCAAACTGATATCAGATGTCGAAATCTTTGAATAACTGAACGTGTCACGCGTGGAAATGCGACTCGAAGGCCACAGAGACGTTACCGTCGTTTAGAAGCCAAGACCGCACAGACCTTCTTTGAATTTCACAGCATTCAAAATTCATCTTGAGTGTGTCAAAGCGGCACCGACACACTCGTCTCGCGCGGGCTCCAAACGGGGACAAATGGCAAATTGAAGATAATCACATTTATTTCGGTCCACTATGCAACGTTGAACGCCTGATTTTTTTTTTAATTTGACTTACTCAACTTTTTACACGTAAATCCTGTTGTGCGAGCTGGAGCGCTCCTTGCAAAATTTTTAGATTCGCGAAATCGAACTCGCTTCAAGAGGTTACATTTATTTTTCTCAACTGTCAGATGTAACACGCTACTTTGATTTCTTTGTTGATGGGCGTAAATTGAAAATAGGTCGAAAAATTATCCCATTGGTCAAAAAATCGAATGACTAAAAAGTTGAACTATGGTCGGGCTCATGCGAAGTTGAAGCGCTGCCACTTGGCGACCAATCCACTTCGACAAATTTGAATTTTGACCAATCACGTTATTGCGCCACCTCCGCTCACTTGTCATGAATTTGAAGTTACAAGTCCAACACATGAAAACTTGACAGTATGCTATTATTTTCCATTGCGTCACTCTGTCACCACTTTCGCTCACGGTTGGCTATCTAGCCATCAGAATTTGCAATTTACGAGTACGTGATTACTCTATAAGGCGAAAGCTTACTCTCTGGTTAGAGCGACGCTTCAGAATTTGTTTCAAACGCTGAACAAATTATACAATCCTATATTCTGTTCATAAATTATTAGCTAGCAAGCTTGCTAATAGAGTGATTGCATGTAGAGGGAGTTTATGGCAAAATGTCAATGGTGTCATTGTCATCTGTCAAGTTTCATCTATGCGGAGTCAACGTCAACCGGAATAATTTTTACGTGTTTTGTTCACATGCTGGTTTGTTTGGCGTTTATTAGATCGAGATTGTGATTTCTATCATTCTAACAATGCCTTATACCTGTTATGTGCCCCAATCTTTGTCTATGGCCCCAATGCAATTCCCTATCAAACGTCAAAACATAACTCGATCCTTGCGCTGCCTGCCGGTGATCAGGTGAACGCATTTCATGCAATCACCCTATGGGGCACGTTGCTGTGGCCATAACCAATGAGAATGCTTCTTGCCACGGCAACTTCTTCGTTAACAAGATTGCTGGCGAACAATCTACGAACAGAATAGGAATGAGTGTTTAAATTTTGAACATTTGTTATTAGGTTCAGGACGCACGAATCTGCAATGGAATTCTACCTCACTTACAATAGCCAACCGTACAATAGTTTGGAAACTGAAAATATATGCAGAATTGTTTGGGTGTCACGGGTGGAATGGGCCACTGATGGGTTGCCTCCAACCGGCCACACTGAACTGCCGACATGTCCAGTTTGTTTGGGTAAGTTTCTTGCTTCTCTTTCCAACGTGACTTTGCAGTACGTTTCATAAAAAATCATCCCCAGTCTATCATTTCTTTCTTGTCATTTTTTATACTTTTGAAATTATAATGGGATGTTTAGGGATACTCTAATTGGGCACTTCTGCTTAGCTACCTATCGTTGAGCTGCTTGCACGTCCGCCATTAGCCGCGTTTTGCCGTCCGTTCGTCCGTCCTGTCACGTATCTCCTCCTAAACGAAGATTCGTAGAACCGTCATTTTTTCAAAATACTGCCACTCAAGGCAGAAATGCGCGGGTAAACGGCGGGAGTAACTGTGACTGTTTTTCAAAATACGACCCAGGGTTAACGGCGCCGGCGGGAGTTATTTCGATTTCTATTATGGTCAAAGTTCTCCAATGTGACCATAAATGCCGTGAAATCGTTATGCTTCACCTTATAAAGTTTCTAGAAACACCATTGTACCAGACTCTTATGAAAAATCGGTATCCATATACAAAAAATTTACAGGTGTTCCATTTGAAAACCAAAAGTTGATACGATTTCCGGTTGTTTCTGTAAATGTAAGCAGCTCTATGATAAGTTGAAAGGATAGCAAAACTACTCCCAAATAGATACACCATAAATTAAAATTAAAAATGGAATCGACTGGTTTTTACATAATCTTCAATTCCCGTACACGTACGCGCTTTCGCAAAGGATTGGTGCGCGTTCCTGGCAATGTCTATGTCATCTGAGTCATAAGCTAAGTCATATCACGTTTTTTTTTTTGACCAGGAACGCATCCCGATCCCGCGCGTGCGCTGACAGGTGGCTATTCTTGAATTCTTGTTACGTTGGTGTTTTCTTCGATGTTCTGCAGAAAGAATGGACGAATCTGTCGATGGGGTCTTGACAATTCTCTGCAACCACGCCTTTCACGCCAACTGCCTGGAACAGTGGGGCGATTCCACGTGTCCCGTCTGCAGGTGCGTCCAATCGCCCGAGCAAGAGGCCACATCCGAGTGCGAACAGTGCGGCAAAGTCGACCATCCGTCCTCGGCGGACGCCCTCTGGATCTGCCTGATCTGCGGGCACGTCGGCTGCGGCCGTTATCAAGGCGGCCACGCGGCCCTCCACTACCGCGAGTCCGGCCACTGTTACGCCCTCCAGCTCGGCTCCCACCGCGTCTGGGATTACAAAGGCGACAACTTCGTCCACCGCCTGCTCCAGAACAAAGCCGACGGCAAACTAGTTAGTATACAGGGTGATGACGAATTGGCACATAATAGGTGCAGGGGGGGGGGGGGTTGTAGAACATGCCAGAATCAAAACTAAGACGAAACTGGTAACCAAATTTTGATTAAGGCCTCCGATAGCCAGGTACACGCTCTTTTCCAAAGTTGAATAAAGGATATTAATAAAATTTATGAAATTCTGATGACATACCTAACTGACAGATAATATATTTCCAAAATGGTACCTACACAAGAAATTGATAACAAAATCAATTTTTGAATGCTATAACGTCGCAAATGTTTGAAGTTTTTTAGAAACGATTTGATTCTAATGATGAAACTTGCGATTCTTATACAGGTGTCCAGAAAATGGCGGAAAAGCTCTCCAGTACGATGTAAGGGGCCCTTCAGGGAATTTCGAAAAAATGATTTAAAAAAACGTGGGTGCGTGACCATAGTCACCCTCGGAAGAAGTGGAACTTCTATAGGTATGAATCAATTAGCAAACAACGTTCGAAGAGGTGTTATT
Source organism: Anaspis maculata (assembly GCA_949128115.1). Classification (NCBI taxonomy): domain Eukaryota; kingdom Metazoa; phylum Arthropoda; class Insecta; order Coleoptera; family Scraptiidae; genus Anaspis; species Anaspis maculata. Next base: position 26,068,143 of record OX421967.1, read on the forward strand.
CTTTTCGTACTCCCGCTCCGCTCCCTAACGGTTTGTAGCATCTTTGTTTTTTTATCATCATTATTGTTATTATTATGAGTCACTTGAAGGACAAAATTCTTTCGACGTGATTTTTTTACGATTAGACTTTTTTGTTTTTTTTTCCTCGCTGCGCTCGGCGCTTAAATTTCCATTCTCCGTCACATGAAGTCTCACTCATACCCCCAATACAATAAATATTTATTTTTATCAATAATATTCTCCACAAAGTACCTATCTTCCTGCGGTGCCGGTGAGCCGACGAGATCCGTTCGTCCAAGGTACACATAATAATTATGCCAATATGACATCGTGACGGATTTTCGTACTGTACGATTTTCCCCGTTACATTACAGCACGGTGGAAACTGTGTCTGGTAGGCACAGCATGGCAGTCTAATAATCTCCACAAAGTATAAGAATGTCATTTGGAAAACTCCGGCATTAATTTTAAATGAAAAAATATGAAATACATAGCTATTTACATAGGTATGTACCTCGTGAATGTGATTTGAGGTAACTACGTGGTTCTAGAGCTCCTACGATATTATCATTGTATATTATCTTCTCCAATCACAATTAAGCCGTAGGTTAAATTGAAATATTGACAGAATTGATGAGTATTTCCATTCATGTGCTCGCCACCGTTATTTAGAATGTCACATTTAATTGAGGTGAAATCAAACCATTCAAAAAATTAACTAAGAATAATGTCAAAAATCAATTTCCAAACAAAAATTTGATTATCAAACCAGTATATCATCGCTGCAATTTTCCGATCCTTGTAACCAGGTACACAGCACTTTTTTTTCACTAACTACATGTGATTTCATGTTAACAATAACGTTGTAACAACGTTAGTGTTGTTATTAACAACGATAAATTATTAACAAAAACAGAACCACAATAATTCCTGTTCCATTCCCGTCGAGCGCCACACAATGGATACAATGATAGCTTTTAGCCAAGTCGAGTCCGACCATTTTTGTCGGACCACCAGCACCATAACATAATAAGTCCAGTGTCGGCGATACGCATTACGAAAATAAATTAATCATTTTCAGTTGCAAATGACACTACCGTGAGTTAGAATTCCTCGATGAAATCAAATTTTTGTTTATGATGGAAGCTGTTGTACTTGAGACACAATGCAAGCGGGAAAAGAATACTAACTGTAAAAAATAGAACCGAACGCCGCAACAGCTTATTCTTCCATTTCCTGGGACGACGCTGGTCACCCCTAGGTCAGAGAACGTTACAGGCGTTCGTTACAGCCACTGTTGCCATGGGACCGAATTCACTCCCATGTGTGGTTCTGCGTTAGTTGTGTGTTGTGATCTAGGCGCGAGAATAGAAGTTCCACTTCAAAAATTCTTCGAGTTTAATTTTTGGGGTGTTATCAAGGGTCAAAAACAACATTTCTTCGGAATTCCCTGAGGGGTCCCTTACGACGTACTGGAGAGCTTTTCCGCCATTTTCCGGACACCCTGTATTATTGAAGTATTATTATGTATTGTTTGATGAGCTTCAGATGATTGAGTTCACTTATTAATTTTAACCCTGTTTTCATCGACTAGGTGCCCTCGGAAGGTCCACCGTCTGAGGCCGAGTGCGCCCAAGAAAAGGTCGACGCGGTCCAGCTCGAGTTCACCTACCTCCTCACTTCGCAGCTCGACCAGCAGCGGCAGTACTACGAGGACAAGATGGCCCACATGGAGAGCCTGCTGCTCGACGACAAGCAGAACCTGCAAAGCGATCTGGTCAACTTGAACGGGGAGAATTTGGATCTGAACAAGAAACTGTCGGCGCTCACCAAGGAAAAGCTGGCAGTAGAGAAGAAACTGGCACAGCAGAGCTCCAAGTTGGCGTCGGTTCTGAGCGATCTGAACGAAGAACGGCAGCTGGGCAAAGCGTTGAGGAACAACCAGCAGCAGTGGCACGACAAAATCGCCAAGCTGCAGGAGGAAAAAGACGCGAAAGAGAAGGAAGTCGCCGATTTGAAGGAGCAAGTCAGGGATTTGATGTTTTTCATCAATGCTCAACAAGTAAGGCTGATTTTTTTCGTTACATCTCTTGTCGAAATGAATCCAACGGCATTTCTGAGGTCCATTTTATTTCTTTCATGGTGAGGCTGCTTTATTCATGATCACTTGGTTTCGTGGTCATAAATCAAAGCAATCGCGCTTTCTAATGTTATTATTTGATAGAAAACTACTTCCATGCAGCTCTTCTCTGATCCATGCCAGGACTCCATTTTTTTGACACAAAGAACTGAGATGTCGCTGAATTCAACTTCCATCTGAATTTATCATGTTATATGAAAAACTAAATTCATATTGTTTTCCAGGTGATAGAAAAGTCTGAGGAAAGAGATGACATCGCTGGTGGCACAGTCACTGTGGGAGAAAGTTCGATGGGCAAGGGGAAAACGAAAAAGGGTGGTAAAAAGAATAAGCGCTAGTTTTTAAAGTCTAATTATATTTTTTCTAACGCCAACGTTGATTACCTCTATGAGGTACTTTTTTTCTCTCTTGAAATCAATATAAATTTAAATAATACATATCACTGTAATTCACACTTTCATCGGTCTTGAATACCCACTGAATTACTTATTTACAAATCTGGTCCAGAATTTCGTCTAAATGACTGTCGATTTCTGTCTTCCAAATATTGTTCAAGTCCTCAATCATTGCACTCCTTGCTTCCTTCATGCAATTCCTGAACTCTGGCGACTTACACGATAGTTTTTTGTCGCAGTAGCAGTCAATTAACGTTTTGGCTTCCTTTTCCACAACATGTTTGTCGTAAATTTTGAATCTGCAACATACAAGGTGTTGATTTAATATTTGTACACTAGTTTCTAAATAACCGTTGTGCACAAGTCATTGAGATGTCTGTTTTCATGTTGTCAAGGACAAGAAACTCAAATGTGATGGTCCTGGGGTTATAAATTTACCCATCTACTTGTCCACTAGTGTACCAGGTTCCCTCACGAAACCGATCACCTTGTGGGAAAGGGACTATTTTAAAGATGATGACATTTCTTTATTTTGATCTTCCAAACAGAAAAAACCGAAGCTCACATTTTCGATGTAGTTGGTTATGTTGTAGAGCGGAAAATTACGACCCTGAATCATTCATCACTTTATCAGACTTTGACTTCTCATCTAAACGATTATCAGGGAGCTTTTTTTGCCTGGGCTAATAGGGTGCCAGCAGTCACTCTTCTGAACGTCGCAACGTCAATCTGAGAACCTCACGACGTCACATTCTAGCTACTTGTTCTCAAAAACAAATATATACAGGGTCCGGCAAAAAGTACTGGTCGTTTTATTTATTTTTTTCATAAAGTACAAAATGGAGCAACCACGCATCCTTTTTACTTGGCAAATGTTGCTACATGTATTGTCAGATGTCAAAATGAAGCGTTGGTCACTGGAAAATGTGTCAGAAAACTGGTTCAAAATCATGCGCCACTTTCAAATTCGTTGCGTAACCTGAAATTTCACCCGTTCAAAATAGCGCTAGTCCAAGAATTGTGCGACTTGAAATTAAGGAAGAATCCCGAATAGGCTCGATTTCGGTAAATGGGACCCTTGGCTTCCAAGATCTCCATATTACAGCCCCCAGATTTCTTTCCCTGTCATTATCTCGGAGCTTAATAAGTAGTGTCAGAAAACCTGGAAATTCAGACAAGTTGGAGAACAACATCACAGAGGAAATTCCCATTTCACAAATTACAAATGCTGGTGAAATCAGGCGGATTCAAGAATTTATTGCCTGCGGATGGCGGACATTTGCGCGATACAATTATTGCAGCACAAATTTGCCATCTTTTGAAGTTTTGACTACATAAAAATGTATTTCTTTATTTCGTTGCTCAAGTCTGTAATAAAGTTTTATAAGGAAAATAAAGTGATCAGTACTTTTTGCCGGATCCTGTATTATTCAGGAACTATGTTCGGGATTATAATAGTTAAAAGTGACTCATACCATACTCAAACTTTTGAGTATAACGAGAATATCGAGACGAAAATGAACCGATTGGAAAAAATGATGGTGTTAATGATTCTGAATGTGTTCTTCTGACTGCAAGTTTCATATTTGGATATCGTGTTTGCTAATATACCTACTGTATACAGGGTGACAAAAGGAGTGCAAAGGAGTTCATTTTTAGGCGTGTGTATTTTTTTTAAACAATTGTAGATTTTTCTAATTATATTTTTTAAAGCCTTGCATCAATATTTCGAAAGAGTTATTGACATTTTACCGCCTTCAATTTCTTGTACAGGGTGCTCACGTATATAAACTATATACAGAAGAGTGCATGAAAAACGGTTATTCCTTATCCGATCTTCAAAACTCAAAAACCAGTTTCAATGGTATAATGTCTTCTATGATTCGCTAGTAAAAAATATTTTTTTTATTATGCTTCTGAGCACTGACAGTCAACTTTTGTTTTTCAAATGGCAATTATATTTTTTTTAATTTTATTTTGAAATCCTTACGCTCATCTTAATATAAAGATGCTTCAATATCACACTTTTTGTTATCAAACACGAAGAAAAAAAAAATCACTGCGAAATTTTTACACATCACAGTAGCATCGGAACACCCACAATATGCACGCAATCTGGTAGGCTGGGTGCAAAATGATGTTCAAAAGCATAGAGTAGGTCAGGCGTTTGGTATTTTAAAAGGTAAATGTCAAAAAGTTTTCCAAGTTCAAAAAGAGCTGCCCGTCTTTAAGACGTCTTCATTCTTTATTTTCAGCTGATTGTTTTATATCTTCTCAAGTATGTATTGTGACCCGTCTGAACATCATTTTGCACCCAGCCTACCGGATTGCGTGCATATGGCGGGTGTTCTGCTGCTACTGTGATGTGTAAAAATTTCACAGTTTAATTTTTTTCTTCGTGTTTGCTAACAAAAAGGGTGATCTTGATGCATCATTATATTTGAATAAGCGTAGGGAATCCAAAAATAAATTGAAAAATATAGTTGTCATTTGAAAAACAAAAGTTGACTGTCAATGCTCAGAAGCATCATAATAAAAAAATTATTAAATTGTATTTAATAAATACAAAAACCGTTTAGAGATATTTAATGGGAGGTTTTCAAAAATATAATTAGAAAGAATCTACAATTGTTTTTGAAAAAGTTTACACGTTAAAAAATGGACCCCTTTGTACCTCTTTCTTTTGTCGCCCTGTATCATACAGAACAGCAGCAAACACGATATCCAAATATGAAACTTTCAGTCAATAGAACGCCCGAATCATTAACACATTCTTTTTCCAAATCGGTTTATTTTTCGTCTCGATATCCTCATTTGACCTGAGCGAGTTCTTGGGGTGGACCATTTTTGATCTGTTTATTTTGAACTCCGACTATGTCTGTAAAAGTGATTAAACCAAGCAGGACGGATTAAACATGGGAAAATAAAACGTGCGTCACTGTGGAAACCAAAATAAGACACAATCGAGCGGTCTCTTCTCATCTATCAACAGTCTTTAGAGGAAGATCAATAGGATTGCTGCGGAATTTGAGTGGAAGGTCCAATGGTGAAGCAGGTGAATACGTTTATCATGTACCCTACCTTGAAAAAATGTTTAGGAATTATATGCAACATGACTAGAGATTGGTACGAAAACGACAGTCTTATAGACCTTTTCATAAAGGCGGTTCCCTTTTGCTCGCAGCTCGTGCGCAGGTCTTCAAGTATACAAGTTCAGTGGTTCAATGGCTGTTTAACCGGGAGCGCTTTATCGATCGGGCTGGTTAGGGTTGGGGCTGGCGACGGCGCCAATACAGGACGGCGCAGTACCTAAATGCGTTCGACGATTGCTTACGGACTAATATACTCTTTTATGATGAGACGATGAGGGGAAAAAATATTAGTATCGGAATTACCGTAAATCCCACAAGAAATTGGATTCTGACCCAATTTTGGCTATCACGCTTCCGTCATCAGGGCACGACTTGGTGTAGTTATTGAAGGTCTTCTTAGCAAAGAGAGTGCTGAAGTCTTCCCACTCTTGTGATGGTGAATCAATAGCTTCAAATTCGTCATCTGCAGTGCATTTCATTTCACATTTCGTAAATATTTGAGAGTACGCCTTGAATTGGATGATAATAAATAATGAATTATAGGAAAAGTGTAAAAGTACTCACATTTGATATAAATATTGCCAGCAAAATCGGTTTAATCATATTGGCAGTTTATTCCATTATAATTTTTGATAAACTCTGATAATAATGAAACTGAGGAAGCGTGAATAATCTTATCTTATCTAGCAGATAGAGGTATACCTAACTACCTACCTAAAGTACCTAATAAGCGAATTTGTTGGAATTATGAAGAATGCATGATAATCTCCTTTAATGCGAATAATGCGTTTTTTGTTTGATAAGTAGGTACCCAGGTAGGTACTTACTATACCAGCGTTTCAGCATTATATAGGGGCTATTCTGTGGTTAGGGTCCAATTCTTTCTTCTTTCCTCAGTTTCTTTTAGGCAACGAAATAAACGGTTGCAATAAATGTGTTAAAATACAAAATAAAGTGGAAATTAGTAGCTTTTCCTTTGATTCTCAGAGCAGAAGCTCAATAACATCTTATCTCTGTATAAGTAGAGGCTATACTTAAGTGAGTACCTACGTATATACTTATTTAGATAAGTAGGAAACATATTGGTTTTTGATTACATGTGGATATAATATAAAAGTGACGCAAGGGCATAGTGGCTGCATTTCAAAGAAGCCGCCCGTTTTGGAAATTTGGAAAAATGGAGCTCCCCACAGGTAAGCTCTCATTGCATCACGTCGGGTTTATGTGCTGGCAAAAAAATTCACCTGTCACTTTGACAGCCTATCGCCGTTTGTCAAAACCAGCTGATTTCATCATATTTGATGTCCCCAATTTTTAGATCCAAAACCGCAGAGCCCCAAGCAGGCCGGTAAGGGTAAGGCCCCCAAAAAGCCCTCTTTCGTAAGTCCGTATCTCAATGACGTAACCTCAATTTTCACGTTATTTTTTGCCTTCTTTCAGACACAAACCGCAAAGATGTCCTCCCACTTGCAAGGGGGAAAAGTGGACATCTCCCACATCCAGACTGCCGCTCGCAACAACCTCATAAATCTCCTAGAGAAATGCCCCGGCCCCAAGGCCATAGTTTGGGACAATTCCTTGGCTGGTCCCGTAGGCCTCGTTGCTCAGTACGCCGTCCTGCGCGAGCATTCAGTCACGAAAATGTTTCCGCTGCGACCGACCCCCCTTCCGGAGGCCGACGTGGCACACGTGATTTTCATCGCCCGGCCGCAGCTCAATCTGATGGAGTGCATCGCCCACAACGTGCAGCACGACAGCAAGACCAGAAGCGGTCCGAAAAAGCAGTACCACTTGTTCTTTGTGCCGAAGAAGAGCTTGCTGTGCGAGGAGCGGCTGAAGCACAGGGGCGTTTTCGGGAGTCTGACCATCGAAGAGTTTCGCTGCGAGCTGTTTCCGTTTGATTCAGATCTTGTTTCAATGGAAATCCCCGAAGTGTTCAGGTAGGCACATGTATCCCTACAGATGGTTCTACTCTCTGCAATTATTTCATAACAGTCTTATAGTTTAAATTATACCATGAACTGGTACCAGGTTGAGTGTGAGAATCCTGGAAAACTGACTTTGCATATACAGAGTGGTCCATCCTAACATAAATATCCCATAGCATTCTTATAGGCCGTCTGATTTCTAATGATTCTAGAGGGCTGCGATTCAGGCCGCGATCGGCCGATGACGACCAGAAACATAGCCCACTAGAATCATGTTGAAATGAGACAGCCTGTACCATTCAAGATAAAGAAAAAAAATGTAAGAGAAAAGTTATATGGTTTGATGAGACCTATATCTAAAACTATTTTCAGCTATACAGGTGTCCCATTTTGACGGGATAACCGAAGAGTCAACTTTTTTAAATGAAACATTTTTTTGCATTTTCGGGTTCAGCTTTTTTAACTGTCTTGCGCCTATATTTTTTTTCAATTGTTTGGCAGTGCTACCAACTAAAAATTAAAAACTTAATTATGAATTATTTTTTGTATATGGAATTCGTCTGCCATTCACTTGTTCTTCGTCGTCACCGTTTCGTTCTCCTACCTCCGTGATTCAGTAAGTGAACAAATTGCGAGTGTGACAACAAAGCGATAACAGTTAGCTAGGTAACAGGCTATTGTTTCTTGCATCAGAGCTGCCACAGCCTGTCCAGGGGGAACCCCCCCCCCATTATCTTCGCCCCTGAATCTTTTTTTTTTAAACCCGTTACTTTGTTCGATAGAGACCTGTTCCAGTAAACTTTTGATTTGATTCATTTGAACAAAATCGGTTAAATGGTTCCAAAGCTATGTCAAAAAATCGATTTTAAAAACTCAACTTGAACACCCTGTAACCTTTTAACGGAGCATTTTAGGACATCGAAGTTATATTTTTTCCTGGTCCATTTTTGATGGGGAATCTCCCCTAGAAGATTGTCACCCGAGTTGTAACCGTAATTGCGAAACACCTTGTTGTATACAGGCTGGTCCAGCTCGAACGTCATTGAATTTAGGAATCCAAACCAAAGAGAATATAAAATTAAGGGAACTTTCTTCAGAAAACATATTTGAAAAATGCCTAATAACGGAGATAGCCCTCTAAAGTTGGAAATAAATAATCGATTTTTTCCGCATAACTTTTGAACCGTCCTACCGATTTGATTCAAATTTGAACCAAAAGGTTTACTGAAATTATCGTCTGTCGACTAATCATAACGTGTTTCATAAAAAAAATTCAGGGGCGTAGATATTAGGGAGTGCCCCCTCTTTTCCCCCCTATTTTCAACCCCCTAATTATTTTTGAAAACTGTTCATACTTTTGGGTTCTACGTCCAATTTAGAAAAAAAAAGAGTCATTCCTGCAAAATTTTGATTAGAGGCTTCGTTTAGGAGATATTTGGGTTTGAAACTTTGAAAAACATCCCGAAGTCGCCACTTTCCAGAGCCCAAATTGTTTCTTCCCTGCATTCTCAGAAAAATAGTGGTTCATCAACTAAGAAATTTTAAAAAAACCCATTGCAGCTGAGAAATCATGAGTTTTTTGGATTTCAATTTTTAAACCTTTGAAAATGGTGCTTTCGAGATGTTTTCCAAAATTTCAAACCTAAATATCTCCTAATCCTAATCAAAATTTTGCAAAACTGATTTTTTTTCTTCTAAATTGAACGTAGAACTCAAAAATATGAACAGCGAGATGAACAGTTTTCAAAAATAACTAGGTGGCGAAAAATAGAGGGGGAAAAGAGGTGGCACCTCCTAATATCTACTGGAATTTTTATGGAACACGTTATAATCCACTTTTCCCATGATGGAAATCACTTGCGCGCATACATGTGAGCGCATAGTCCCGCTAGTACAAACGGCTACTACAGACCTCTAGTTCTGGGTTCACAGGTATGCGTGAAACTCCCTTGGGAAAGGTGGATTGTTCGACAGAGGATAATTTCAGTAAACTTCTGGTTCAAATTTGAATCAAATCGGTTGAGCGGTTCAAAAGTTATGCGGAAAAAACGATTATTTATTCCCAACTTGAAGGGCTATATTTCCGTTATTAGGCGTTTCTCAAATATGTTTTCTGGAGAAAGTCCTCTTCATTTTTGATTCTCTATCGATCCTTGAATTTAATGACGTTTAAGCTGGACCACCCTGTAGTAGGTATACCTATTATACAGGGTGGTCCATCCTAGCGTAATTATCCCATAGCGGTCTTACCGTTCAAGATAGAGAAAAAGATGTAAGAAAGAAGTTATATGGTTTGATGAGACCTATAACCTAAAATTATTTTCAGCTATAAAGGGTGTCCCATTTTGACGGGATCAACAAAACATCAATTTTTTTAAATAGAACACCCTATATTTTTTTGCATTTTTGGATTCAGCTTTTTCAACTGTCTTATGCGTGTATTTTTGTTTTTGAATTGTGTGGCAGTGCTACCAACTAAAAATTGAAAACTGAAAAAAATCGCTTTTTCACAGTTATCTTGAAAAAATTGTAGCGTCCTTGCTTTTCAAAACTAAGAGATGAAACTTGACATGGTGATAGTCAAGTCACAGACCAATATCCCAATGTCAAAAAATTGCGATTTCTTGATACCGGGCGTTCACAAAAAAAAATCAAACTTTATAATTTTCAAAGTCTCATAACTCATTTTTTTCAAATAGCATGCCCCTAATTTTATAACGTTATCTGATAGATTTTTTTATTCCCTTTCATTTTTACTAGGGTTACCCTACCCTTAAACTTCATTTTTTTCGAGATAATTCGAAATTTTCACAAAATTTGTGATTTTTTTTATTTTTTTTCACAAATTGAGTTGGCCGTGATGAATGACAGTCAAGCCAAATAGTACGCAACTCTCAGTTAGTCAGTCTGAATACTGTCGAACAAAAAAAAATGGCTTCAACGCAAAAAAAAAACAAAGTGGGATCTTGGATATCTGGATTATTACCAGAATATCATATCAATCATTTTCTCTCGCGTGAAGTCATTTTTCTTTGTTCGACAATATCCAGACTGACTAACTGAGAGTTGCGTACTATTTGGCTTGTCTGTCATTCATCACGGCCAACTCAATTTGTGAAAAAAAAAATCACAAATTTTGTGAAAATTTCCGATTATCTCGAAAAAAATTGAGTTTAAGGGTAGGGTAACCCTAGTAAAAATAAAAGAGGATAAAAAAAGCTATCAGATAACGTAATAAAATCAAAATCAAATCAAATCAAAATTTTATTGCTTTTAAAGATGTTATCCTATAGCAAGGATCTGGTTACATTGTCGCTATGTATTACAATTAATTGAAACTTAAAATTTAAAATTCTTCTACTTATAATAAAATATAGCATGTAAATTAACAGAGAATATTCCGCTGAACAAAAAAAAAATAGATAAATAAATAAACAACTAAAGCCAACTAGGAAAAGAAAATTATTCATTCCTGCAGAATGCCCGAATTTTCAGAGCACCTGCCACATATTTACAAATTTGATTTGCTGCTTCCATGCTGGGATTATCTAGAGTCTTCATCAATTCATCTAGAGAACTTATTGACTGCAGGATGAATCTTACACCATTGTACATCGGACAAACAAAAAAGAAATGTTCAAGTGATTCCTGGGAGCGCAAATTACAGATGGTACAAAGTTCATTAACATATATTTTGTAACAGTAGCCAGAAAGTGTCAGTTTGAGATATCCCCGACCGAACATACGTAACTGAGCTAAAATTCTTATTACATGTATAGGCGCCTTCAAATGTAAATAATCTTGAGCAGAGGGAACATCCCTCAGAAACAAACTACTATAGGCTGGGGAAAAGTGAGAGGCTCGCACAGATTCGATGTCAGTCAGGCGAAGTCCTTCCCTGAAGGAAGACAGCAATTCAGCCTTGGACGCTCTGAGCCGATTGAAACTGAGATTCGACCACAGTTCATCTCTCCCAGCATCATTGAAAAACGTTCGCACCTGGGTGGCCCTATTTCTTATGGGGAACAGAGACGTTCAGACAAGGATGGACAATTTTAAGCCACACCCCTGGCCAATCAAAGGCCTTCAATTATTAGGCGCGAAATTCGAGGAAGGCGATACTGTCACAATAAATTAGGATTGCCACTGTCACTTATGACTGCAACCTGTGTCGTGTCCTAAGATGGGTAAGGTAAGTCGTGTCGTGTCGCTACACTGATCGAATAATTTGAAAAATGCTCGTATATTGTGTGAAAAGTTGTCCGCACAAGTCCAAGGGAATATTTTCCCCAAATGTTTCGTTCCACGGTTTTCCTGCCGACGAAAATAAGCGAAATAAATGGATGGCCGCCACTGGAAGACACCGGCACCAGGAAGAATTTAAAGGCGAACGAAACAATTTCAGCTGTTTTACAAGTTGCACAAAACCAAAATCGGGGTCACCCAAATTACCGTTCAAAGTGCTGGGAATGCTATCTCACCTTCCTATTTGGCGATTACCCACTACAACTTCACAACAAAACCTTAATATTTTGCTTCAGTTTTGGTGTGCTCACGGCACTTCAGAGTGGAAGATTTCTATTCATCCAGTGATAGGTACAAAGATGACGCTGAAAACATATGCTGTTCCGGACATTTTCTTGAGAAGCTTGTTTCTTTTTCTGGCTCCTGTAGCACTCCGCTTTTACCTCCAGGTTATACACAAGTACGTCTTCAAAATATCCTTTCACACTATACTTCAACCCCTTATCACGCTGGTTCCCCTTCATTTGATGCTTACACTACACTCTTGTGAAAAAGTAAAGCGTTGTCGAGTCTGTAGGTTGCAGGTTGCAGCGTGGCAAGACTTTTGCTCCACATTTTGGTTCTGTTCTACTGACAACTGATGACAAATTGTAACATATCGTTGTCGGGGGTTATGATAAGGAGAAAGTCAGTGGCACTGACAGAGTTGCTACGGGAGATTGTGAGGCAAATCTAGCCAATGAGCGGCGATAGGAGGCAAAAGGGGCGTGAAAAAGAAATAGGTCCATTGTAACTTGTCGACTGTGATGGAGCGAGCTCAAGCAGTCTCTCATAACAGCGCTTTGGATACCGGTCGTTAGACATGTTGAGCAGCCTGGACAGCCAGGAGAGACACATGCGGAAAATGAAGAAAGATATTTTGAAAGCTCCAGTCTCGAGTCTCACCATGCAGTCAGGGGTATTTTTTGCCAACAACAGAATTCGTTTGAAAAATCCAAGCTGGACTCTTTCGAGCAGCTCCACGTATCTAATACCCCAGACCGCAATGCAGTGCGACATCGAACTCAGCAACATAGAATCAAAAAGTCTCTCTCTGGCGTCCCAGGACCGCAACTTTGTACGAGCCATCAGAGAGATGAGGGCCCCAGAAGCGGCCTTGCCTCTGGTGACCATTGACCTGGACATCTGTAAGAATAAAGCTGACGAGGAAAACTGCACTCCCAAATACGTATAGTTTCTAACCACCTCCAAACGCTCGTCTCCGTAGTAAAAACCAAATCCCAAGTCCGACCCACAGCCACCCTTGCCGAAGCACATTACCTTAGATTTAGCTGTATTTACAATTAGTCTGTTCAACTTACAATATTCCTCCAAAATCAAAAGCTTACGTCTCAAGTCTATGGGCGAATCACTCAAAATTACCAAGTCGTCCGCGTACATGAGAAGGCATACATCGGTGTTATTATCAATATTCAATCCTTTACAACCATTGGACCGGAAAAATGACTCGATGTCCGCCACGAACAACGTAAATAGGATGGGGCTAAGTGACTCACCCTGTAGGACTCCCTCAGAGACTCCGAAATCTCGCGTACATCCACCCCTGAAACGTACGCACACAGAGGCGACATCATAGAGGTTTTTTATTATTCTTATGATTTTAGCACTCATACCCATCCCGTATAGCTTTTGCCAAAGAGCTAGGTGGTTGACTGAATCAAAGGCTCGTTTAAAATCAACAAACGCCGCATAAATCCGCCTGCGCTTAAATCTTAATTGTATCTGTACAACTGCGTTCAAGGTAAAAACATTGTCGATGCAGCAGATAACGTAATAAAATCAGGGGCATGCTATTTGAAAAAAATGAGCTATGAGACTTTGAAAATTATAAAGTTTGATTTTTTTTTGTGTACGCCCTGTATCAAGAAATCGCAATTTTTTGACATTGGAATATTGGTATTTGACTTGACTATCACCATGTCAAGTTTCATCTCTTAGTTTTGAAAAGCAAGGCCGCTACGATTTTTTCAAGATAACTGTGGAAATGCAATTTTTTCCAGTTTTTAATTTTCAGTTGGTAGCACTGCCACACAATTGAAAAACAAAAATACAGGCATAAGACAGTTGAAAAAGCTGGATCCGAAAATGCAAAAAAATATAGAGTGTTCCATTTAAAAAAACTTATGTTTGGTTAATCTCGTCAAAATGGGACACCCTGTATAGCTGAAAATAATTTTAGGTTATAGATCTCATCAAACCATATAACTGCTTTCTTACATCTTTTTCTCTTTCTTGAACGGTAAGACCGCTATGGGATAATTATGCTAGGATGGACCACCCTGTACAGGTGTTTGCAAACTTGGGGTATTTGCAAAATTGAACCGCAGGTAGGAAAATGCTTCAAAAGTATCAGAAAAATGTTGACAAAAATTTAAAGCTCTTATTTTTGAAAATATGGAGGATCAAAGGGTAGTCCTTCGACCAGCTGTATTTTCGTTATTTTGAAAGATTTTAGTAAACTCTTCTAAACAGACCAAAAAGCAATGCTTTTGAATCTTTGAATGTGTTTTGCAATTTTATTTACTGTACAGGGTGAGTCATAAATTTTGAAAATCCAGTTTTCTTCAAAAGTGCATGCAGAAAATTTGATTTAAGAACTATTTGTGGTATTTGTTGCTCTACATCAGTTTTATAACGTCTAGAACCTTCCACGGTCATTTTCGAGGGAAAATATTTTTTTAGGATCTATGACTTACCCTGTACACTAAATGGAATTACTAAATGGAGGGGATCGAAGCACCACCTTTCGACCCTCCATATTTCCGAAAATAAATCATGAATTTTATTCAACATTTTTCTGGAACTTTTGGAGCATTTCCTTGATTGCGGTTCAATTTTCTCCCCCAAGTTTGCAAACACCTGTATACCTATTCGCACCGTGCACGACGCCAGCGTCACCTGGCGTCCGCAACTTTGTAGGCGCAAAACGTCACTCATGTCATAAATTACAGATGGCTGAACTGTCATAAATGACAGATCGCTGGCCTGAATTGTCATTATTTTGTGGTTAAGTGCTTTGTCAACATAGACTTTGTCATTGACAAACTGTCAGTCAACCACGTGGCATCTGTTGTGACAGTTGGTTGTCAATTATTTCAATTATTTCCACTGTCAAATTGACATAAATGACATCAAACATCAGAAAATTGACAGCCCAATCACGCAGTTCCGAGCCATCAATGTTGCTCTTTTTGTCCACATAAAGCGCTGTGATCGGTTTTGTTACCCCCACTCTGTACTTCGCACGGGGCGAATACTATACTATACTAAAGATTCTGGATTCTGGATTTATTGTTGGGGGGGGGGGGAGTCGATGGAACATTGTTCCACCTGACAGGTAGGCCTCGCTATTGGGCTCATTGTACCCTCCCAGACCAGCCGGACTCACCGAGCCACGATGTGGTGCTTGGATGTTTGACGGTCGGTTCGTCCCAGCACTGAGGCCGACAAGCGTACGGTTGACCGGGACTCCATCTTGACCCCCAACGCAGATGCGTTTGTGATTAAGACACCCCACGCCCTGCACCGGTACGTTCATGACTTCGTTCATCTACCTGACTACGCTGTCGGTTTTCCTCTACACATTGCCTTACTGCCGATTGCACCCGAGGAGGAGTTATCAGTCAGCCCAGAACCAGATGAGGCCCATCTAGTATCTCCCGGTGGCTTCCCATCCAAGTTCTGAACTGACCTAGGGTTGCTGCAGTCGAAATATCACCCTACTGAAGCGCGGGGTGACTGATGAAACCGGATTTCCTTGAGGTTGAGGTTCTGCAGCCCCCTGAAACTTTTTAAGCCCTCATGGTGCTGTTTGATGTAATTGTATAAAAAAGTCTTCCAGGATGCTCGCTCAACCTGTGTTTTCCTCCAATTAGATCCCTTTTCCCTAAGGGACTCTTCGATCCTAATCATTACCTACAGTCCATTTTTGTACGTCACTGAATAGGTATTCCCGAGAAAGTATTGTGTCGTTCACAACAATTTTTTTTTCATGTCCTATCGACTGACAAAATCTTTGCGAATAAACACCGGACACCTGTTCATGTATTGCCCACGTGAATAGACCGAAAGTAAGCGAATTTTTCTTTTCCAGAGAATACACAATAGAAAACGATCCAACGTATTTGTACCAAACAGCCCAGGCCATAGTCTCTCTCCAAAAGCTCTACGGTCCCATCCCCAGAGTGTGGGGTAAGGGCCAGGCCGCCAAGCAAGTCTGGGATTTAGTCACCCGCCTTCAGCGCGAAAACAGCCACGGAGAGGTCAAAACGGGCCCTCCGCCGGCCAGCACCATAGACCAGATCCTGCTGATCGACCGTCAAGTCGACATGATAACCCCGCTGGCCACCCAGTTGACCTACGAAGGCCTCATCGACGAAATCTTTGGCATAAACAACTCGACCGCCAACTTTCCCATCGACAATTTCCTCAGCAACGAAGAGCGCACGTCCGAATCTCTGTCCGAAGACAAAAAACAGATCATTCTCAATTCGGCCGACAAGCTGTTCGCCGACATCCGCGACAAAAACTTCAACGCTGTCGGCGCCTACCTGTCCAAGCAGGCCAAGGCGATCAGCGCCCAGCTGGAGAACAGCCAGGAAAAGTCGGTGCAAGAGATGAAGCTGTACGTCCAGAGGCTGCCCCAGGTGTTGGCGAAGAAGAAAGCCCTGGCGCATCACACCGCCATCGCGGAATGCATCAAGGAGGTGACCGATGGCTACGAGTTTTTGGACACGTTGCAGACCGAGCAGGAGTTTCTGAACTGCATCGACGTCGACAAGTCCAGCTCGTACATTGAAGACATGATATGCCAGTGCCGACCGTTCGTCGACGTCCTGCGGCTGATGTGTCTGCAGTGCATCACCAGTTCGGGTTTGAAGCCGAAAATTTTGGAGTTCTACAAGAGGGAGCTGGTGCAAGTGTACGGTCTGGAAGCGCTGGTGGCCATTACCAAACTGGAAAAGGTCGGACTGCTCAAGGTGCAGTCGGGCAGCAGGCAGTACACCGTCTTGAGGAAGGCTTTGAGGTAAGATCAACAGAGCGTACGGTGACGGACTTTCTGACCACCTCTGCAAAATCAAGAACCTGTGTCAAATTCGACTGCTCGATTTAGAAGGATTTCTGAATTCTTGATATATGGGGGGGGGGGGAGTTGATGCAACGTAGTTCCACCTGGCATGTAAGCTCGCTATTGGGCCCATTTTATCCCTCCCAGGTCAGCCCGACTCACCGAGCCACAATGTGGTGCTTGGATGTTTGATGATCGGTTCATCCAAGCACTGGGGCCCACAAGCGCACGGTTGACTCTGATTCCGTCTTTGACCCCCGAAACGCAGGTGTGGTTTTGATTACCACACTTCGTCAGCCTCCCAAACTGCGCTGCCGTTTTTCTTTACACATTGCCTTACTACCAGTTGCAGGCGTAATACTCGGGGGGTTTGGTATAAGTCATCGACACGATAACTTACCGACAACCAGCTCATCGACAAGAAAACGTACCGACAAGACAACTCACTGACAAGGCAACTCGCCGACAGGACAACTCACTGACAAGACAACTCACCGACAAGACAACACACCGACAAGACAACTCACTGACAAGACAACTCACCGACAGGACAACTTACCGACAAGACAACTCACCGACAGGACAATTCATCTAGGATAAGGATAAGTTGCCGACACCCAACTCAAACTTGCTGACACTCAACTCATCGCCAGGATAACCTGCCGACACCCTACTCATCGACAGGAAAACTAGAAAAACTTGCCGAAAGCACCTGACCCTGTCCCTGTTGTTTTCGAATCAAAGAACTCAATTGCCTGACTTGGGGAGCTTGTGGTGTGGTGGTCAGCGCGTTCGACTACCACACCAAAGGTCGTGGGTTCAAGTCCCACTGTGGGCGCTCGGATTTTCGTCTCGAAAACAAACAAATAATGATTGCTAAATGTCGGGCGCACGTGTGTCGCATAGTACGAACGATGGTGCCGACCCCATGCGATGTTACACGGCTTCACCATGTACAAGTTGTCTTCGAATCAAAGAACTTAATTGCCTGACTTGATCTGATGTTAAAATGTCCAAGTTGTCTTTAAAGCGATTCACCTTGCATTTTGTGTTTAAGGAATGCCACCTGGCAGAGTTGTAGTATGGTATCACGAGCCAAAATTCGGAAAACGTACGTACTGGCCCAATCGGTATTTAATTCAATCAGGCCCTGTGAATGGAGGTAAAACCTGGCTGAAATACGACCGAAAATACAGACAAAGAAGTTTTTAGCAGTACGATAAGGGGCGATAAGCTTTTTCCGTAACGAAAGAACATTCATTCTGAGTCAAGATTTCACGTCGAAAAGCGGTGCCGCGTGCTCGCTTGGTAAATTCCAATTAAATCGACCAAAATAACGTACATTTCCACAGTTTTATCGATTACGCGTACATGCAGTATAGTACGAATACCGTAGAATATTGTAATTGTTGGAAATTGACTCACGAATCAAACGGTAAGCTAGACTTTTTCAAATATCCGTCCGCTAAAATTACTCATTGATTTTAGGCCATCAGAATCCTTTCTATGTGTACGTCTGTATACGTGAATAGATCCGTTTAGATCCATCGCAGTCACACATACTCGTATATGCGCCGAGTGCGTTTAAGAAATACATTCGTGGTTTCGACAATAGCCCCGAATACATCTGTAGCCGCTGCAACTGAAAGCTCTACTAATCCGCTCAAGCCGCCGCACCAATTCGAGATCATTCCAGACGCTCGAAACGTCAAATTTCGTAAGCCAATATGTACCTACCATCGTGGCACGATTTGGACAAGACAAGACAATCTCTCACCGTCGCTGAACAAGTCTTCCATGATCAAGTTGGCAAAATCATTGACGTACGTTGGCAAGAAATCCGAACGCTTTTGTGGACCGCACGGTTATGAGAATTTGTAGAAAGTGAATCTACGTATATCTTTTTTTTATCTTCTTTGGGTGATATTATTTCATTATATTTATCTTCACGTTGTATACAGTTATTATTATTCTCGTCGTGTGAATTACAGTTTATCGTTGTGTTGCATCTAGCTAAATTTCGCGTTGTAAAAACGAAAGTTCGAACTCGCGTTTCCGGTAGTTTGATCCATAATAACTTTTGTCAACTGAATTGTTATCAATCGACTTCCACGGGATATACCACGTATTATTCACGCTTACTATAAATTCACCTCCGAAGCTTTCATTTATCGCAAGACGGCCGACCGCCGCTATATTTGATTTCTATTATATTCAACGAACTTGAACGAAATTGTACATAGCTATCATATCATCTTTATAGTGCGGCGGTTAACGACCATTTTTCAGGGAAACCTTGCATTTTGTGATAATAGCATGAAATTTGGCATATACGCTCTACAGACTCTCCTTTACTATTTACGAGGCGGACCCACGATGGAACCGCCGTGCAGCTGTCAGAATTGTCATTTGCCTACCTTCCAGGGGCAAAAACTGAAGTCGGTTATCGAGCTGATTCAAAAGTGACGTCTATCAATGCAGTAGACCTTCACAGTATAACTTCACCAAAACAGATGTCAATATTACAAAAGGAGGGGGAATGGTAGGGGATAGTTCTAGCCGCGGCACAGATTTTTTTATTTGATTTCGGACCAAATTGATAAGTTTGGTGTCGTTTCCGACTAAATTACATCTTCTGAATTCAAATTGAATGTTGTAATTGCCGTCTGAAAAAAAAATTCTGTTTTGTTACCAAAAAAATATTTTTCAGAAAAAAATTTCAGGCTTTTTCAATTTTGACTTTTATCCTAATCCAAGACATTCGAAGTAGGAAATTGTTATTTAGTTCACTTCTTCAAAGCTTCCTGCACATGAAAACCATGTACGAGACCTGATTTTTACTTTGACAAGTTCGTTAGCCTCATTTGTTCCTAAAGTCGTGAAAGTAATATGCAATCATTTTCATGTACGAATGTAAGTGTGCGTGCAAAGGTATCGCGGCGATTCTGACAGCTGCACGGCGGTTCCGTCATGGGTGCACCTCTTATATCGTAAAGGACAGTCCATAGACCATGTGTGCCATGTTTCAGGCTTTTATCACAAACTGCAAGGCTTTGCACGCACACCTCCATTCGTCATGAAAATTAATAAAATTATTGGATAATACTTTTACGACTTTAAAACAAATGAGGCTCACGATCTTGTCAGAGTAAAAATCAGGTCTCGTACATAGTTTTTATGTACAGGAAGCTTTGAAGAAGTGAACTAAATAAGGATTTCCACTTCGAATGCCTGGAATTAAGATAAAAGTCAAAATGAAAAAAGACTGAAATTTTTTTCTGAAATATATTTTTTTTCAACAAAACAAATTTTTTCTTCTCCAAACTGCAATCACAACATTCAATTTGAACTCAGAAGATGTAATTTAGTCGGAAACGACACCAAACTTGTCAATTTGGTCCGAAATTGACAAATAAAAAAATCTGTGCCGCGGCTAGAACTATCCTCTCCCATTTCCCCTCCTTTCGTAATATTGACATCTGTTTTGGTGAAGTTATACTGTGAAGGTCTACTGCATTGATAGACGTCATTTTTTAATCAGCTTGATAATCGACTTCGGTTTTTGCCCCTGGAAGGTAGGCAAATGCCACTTCTGACAGCTTCACGGCGGTTCCATCGTGGGTCCGCCTCGTAAATAGTAAAGGACAGTCTCTAGAGCGTATGTGCCAAATTTCATGCTTTTATCACAAAATGCAAGGTGGTTCTTACTAACCGCCGCACTATTATTAAACTTGTAAATATTAATCTGTGATTGTGTTCTTTATCTGTGTGTGTGATCGTCCACTTCTACTACATGCGAAGAGCATTCAATAAGGCGAATTCCGTTATTAATTCTCGTGTAGTGACCTGCGACATTTTCGCGAGATCATTAGAGGCCATCAACTATTGCAGGTGGCCCCCTTAAAAATATTTTGTTGTGTTGTTTGAACTGGTTAACCCACCCCAATCTCCTTCTGAGCTACGGGTCACTTTAGGCCAACGAATTTCTGTGTGAGATTCGCTGGTAATAATGGACTCAGACATAACAAATCAGCTTTCTAGCCAAATTTGAACCCCGTGTAGGGTGGCGCGGAGGACTCTGTAAGTTGGAGGTGCAAGAGTTTTTTCAAACCATGCTACAATATTTTGATTATTTTCGTAAGTTGTTAAGTGTTATCGTATAAGGTCTCTTTTTGATGAATTGTCCTGTCGTTGAGTCGTCCGAGTCGGTGAGTTGTCTTGTCGGCGAGTTGTCTTGTCAGTGAGGTGTCTTGTCCGTCAGTTTTCTTGTCGGTGAGTTGTTTTATCGGCGAGTTGTCCTGTCGGCGAGTTGTCCTGTCGGCAAGTTGTCTTGTCGGTGAGCTGTCTTGTCGGTGAGTTGTCTTGTCGATGAGTTGGGTGTCGGCAAGTTATCCTGTCGATGAGTTGGGTGTCGACGAGTTGTTCGACTCCCTACTCGGGGGGTTGGCTCGAGGCCACCCGAGGAGAAGTTATCAGTCAGCCCATAACCAGATGAGACCCGCCCAATGGCTCTCCCTTCCGGCGGCCTCTCATCCAAGTTCTGAACTAACCTAGCGTTGCTGCAGTCGAAATATCACCCGACTAGGGCGGTGTACTATGCGCTATGTGCTCCTTGATTCAGAAGGGTGCGGGTGGTCCGTTTTTCAAGTCCGTCACTGTACAACCGAGTACATATGGTAATTTCAACACAAGTGTGATTCGAGTGAGCTATGATAGTCCGAATTTTTCCTTCCCAAGAGCGTCGCGTGGCGAGACTCCCAGTCAACTTGAATCACACTAGGGTTGAACGTACTTTGTCAATAAATTGTTTCTATTGGTTAAAAAGCAGTTTCACAAAATGCTTCTCTTCGACACCGCTTTCAGTATCGAAAAGTGTCCAGTATTGAACAAAAGTAAATGAAATCAACGAATAATTGGCACGTTTTTTCAGGTTGACCATGGAGGACACGTCCGAGATCAACCCGACGGACATCAGCTACGTGCACAGCGTTTACGCTCCGCTCAGCGTGAGGCTGGCGGAGCAGGTGACGAAAAATGGCGGATGGAAGCAGCTGCAAGACGTGCTGGGTCTGCTGCCCGGACCCACGTTGGACGAGTCGCCGATGGTCGCCCCCCAGTCGCAGCAGTCCTCCGACACGCCGTTGGTGGTGTTGGTATTTTTCATCGGCGGATGCACCTTCGCCGAAATATCTGCGTTGAGGTTCCTGTCGCAGCAGGAAGATTCGAATGTTGAATTTGTGATAGCCACGACCAAGTTGATCAACGGCAAAACATTTCTGAAGTCGATCATCGAAGAAGAAGGAATCAAATATGATTTCTGATCTTGTGATGAATCACTCTCTCATTCCTCTGATTGTTCTCATGCGTACATACCTATGCTGCGCCTTGAAGACTAGTAAGTCCCTGACTCTCTGTATATAAACTGTAAAGTGTATTCGTATGTATAGGATGTCCCATTTTCGGTGATTCTGGAGCTCTGACAATTTCCAAAAATTTTCGCACAAGCTAGGTTTTTTTTTTGATTTTCAAAAATAAAAAACAGAAACTCAGCTACTTGTATGGATGCAGTTTTTACTAATCGAATTTCAACAGAAATTGAGTTCATGACACATATTAGTCAATTTTTCTCTCACATCACATGAAAATAAGGAGAAATGCCAAAATCACCCAAAATGGTATACTCACCTCTGGTTCCACCAAACTTTTATCAACGCGATAACTTCATCACTCTGATAGTAACTAAGCAACTGGCAATCCTATTGGCTGGTGCATAGCAACTATCAGCATGATAGACTTGATCTGGTCTTAAAATTTTGGTGGAACCCGAGGTCAGTGAAATAAAATTGGATCTAGCTGAAAGATTCGTTTATTATTACTAGACAGAACGGCCGTCAAATCACTCAATTTTCAAGTTGGATCAAATTTTTTGTCGCTGAATGATATATTACCATTTAACATTTTTATTTACAATAAATATTTATACAAAAGATGAACCTACCTAATAGCATTTTTTATCTCACAACCTGCAGAACTGTAGGTACCTACCTACCTTATAAATAGGTCGATAGGTAGGAAACAAGTCATGGTACTGAGGAGGGCATGGTGTGTAGTACACCGCTCCAGTCGGGTGATAAATCGACTGCAGCAACGCTGAGCGCGGTTAGTGCCAGTGGGAAAGCTGCTGGCGGGTCTCATCTGACTACTGGGGTGAAACTCATCCACGGGTGGTCATGGACAGACCTCCCCGAGTACTTCACACCTGCAACCGGCAGTACGGCAATGTGTAGAGGAAAACCGACAGCGCAGTCAAAGAGACGAACGAAGTCGAAAATGTACCATCGCAGGGCGTGGATGTGTCGGATATTCACACCTGCGTCGGGGGTTGAAGACAGAGTTGAGGTCAACCGTCGGTCCCAGTGCTTAAGGCACCACATTGTGACTCAGTGAGTCCAGCTGGTCTGGGAAGGGGATGGGCCCAACCATTCACGCATGAAGGATTTAAGGCCCCGGATAAAGTCCTCGCATCTACATCAGCGTAGTCAGAAATCAGGTGGTAAGTTGTAGCAGTCAGGCGTTTCATTCGATTTTTTGTTGCCGACTACCCGCTATCAAGCCCTTGAATATACAGAAACTTCAGCAAGTTACATCGTTGTGCTTTCAACATCTAGGTCAGGTCAAGAAAGCTTTGAATACGCAGTTGATAAAAACTTTTATTTACGATAACAATTTTTGTCCTTATACAATAAAATCACATCTTGTACCTACTTTAAAGTCATTATTTGTATAAATAAAATGCTGTTCTACTAAAGGTGGGTTGTTCACGACACTGTAACAAAAACTGTCCATTTCCGACAACCCAAACCAAGAACTTTGAGACTTAACATACGGGCAATATACATTACGGTATTCACAATGTATCTGGGACTACTAGTGCTTTTTTTTTCAGAATGCAATTGGCCACAAAAGCAGCAGCTTGACTAAACTGTATTTGACGTAGGCGCCCAGGT